>OW240912.1:69877388-69901917 GCA_933207985.1 Pelobates cultripes
GTGCCAAAGCACAAGGCATTACAGAGAAAATAATGGAATTTATTGCCTTAGGTGACCAGCCATTCTCTGTTGTGGAAGTCATTGGATTTTGTAAGCTCTTACAACACATTGAGCCTCGTTACACACTGCCAAGCAGACGTTATTTTGCAGAAACCTGTCTACCTGGAATGTTTGACCGTGTTTCAAAACACATCCATAAGCTCATGAACACAGACATCCCAGCTCTAAGTTTTACCACTGACAATTGGAGCTCAGACAAAGTCCAACTAGCATGGTCAGCTTAACAGCGCAGTGGATAGACGGGGATTTTAAATTGCAAACAATTTTGCTTCAGGCACAAGAGTTTGTTGGGTCACTTACTGCAGCAGCGATATATGAGGCTTTAGTTGAAACTTGGCACATTGACAGGTCTAAAGTATATCTGATTGTCCGAGATAATGCACGGAACATGGTATAGTCTATGGAGGACAGTGGCCTCAATAGCATACCGTGCATGGCACACACGCTGCAGTTGGCTGTGATTGAGGGAGTGCTGAGTCAGCGCAGCATATGAGATATAAACTCATTAGGGAGAAAAATTGTGGGTCACTTTAAATATTCTCTGCTTGCTTATTCCCGATTACAAGCTTTGCAAGTACAGTTTGGAATGCCACCCAAACGACTGCAGCAATATGTAGCCACTCACTGGAACAGCACGTATTATATATGTTGGACTACTTGAACAAAAGCGAGTCTTAGCTGCGTACATGGCAGATTACAAACTGCCAGCAACGTTCAGTGCACATCAGTGGATGTTAATTGAAAATATTGTGTCTCTTCTTGCTCCATTTGAACAGTTAACCAAGGAAATAAGCTCAACTAATGCATCTGTTGCTGACGTTATTCCCACGGCGTCTAAACAGCTAAAAGCACTCTATGGGAGGCTGTTAACAAACGCTTTCAAGACACTGAGTCCAACCCCCTGTACTGCATTGCAACAGTACTAGATACTCGATTTAAAGAACATTACTTCGACATGGAGAAAAAGCAGCGTGCACGAGAAATGATACAGGCACAGTTGGAAGTGATGGAAGCATCTGGTGAAGGAGACTTGATGCACAGCACAGAACAAAGTGTGCCAGAGAAATGGTCACGACGTACAAGTGACGAGGAGCACACACTCCCTCACTTTCTGACATGTTTGACGAGATTCTACAGGAAGGCAGCACCCCGATCCACAGTAGTGACACAACTAGTGCAGCTACAAAACAGCTGGAGATTTACCTCGCTGAACTACCCATCACCAGAATCGACAATCCCCTTGATTACTGGCGCATGAACAAAGATCGCCTTCCATTGCTTGCACGGATTGCAAGCAGATATTTATCTGCCCCAAGCACCAGCACAGAGAGCGAGAGACTATTCAGTGCAGCATCTCATGTTCTTGATGAGATGTTCTTGATGAGAAGAACATGAGAACCGTCTCTCCTGCGAAAAAGCTGAGCAACTTTTGTTCTTGAAAAGAAACCTGCCACTTTTACTTAAATTGAAAGCAGTCCAAGTTGTCATGTGTGTAGTTATTTTATTTACATTAAAATTGTGTAGCCCTGCAAAAATTTGTTCTTGACTTGAGGCTATGTCTGTTTACAGAAAATACAATATAGTGTAGACGGTACTAAAAAATGGCTTCACAGTGATTATAATAATATCGTGTTGAATATTACACTCACATATCAAGGAGCCTGTATATAGAAAACACTGGCTCCGTATAAAGGCTTGTGTGCTGTTATGGTAGCACCACCCTCCTACTTCGGCTTGAAGAATTTCTCGGGAACACGAAAAAAAGAGAAGAAAGCAAACCAATGTGTAGACTTATGGTGATAAATGACACAGATATGTGTTCAATAAATGGGGTGCTCATCTGGTCCTGAGCCTACGAATCCCGGCTCTAGGTATGTGGATTTTGTGCCAATTTGAATGGGGATGGCACTACCCCTGTGAGGATTCCTTGGAGGCTCCAAAAAGAACTTGGATGAGGTATTGAATGAAAATGGTGAATTTATTAGTTTAAAATAAACATAAAAACAAAGATGATAAAAGTCCTCAAATAAAAGTCCTTTAAAAATGGCCAATACGCGTTTCACTCTCAAATAGAGCTTCTTCAGTCAGCTTCAGTCATATCTGTGTCATTTATCACCATAAGTCTACACATTGGTTTGCTTTCTTCTCTTTTTTTCGTGTTCCCGAGAAATTCTTCAAGCCGAAGTAGGAGGGTGGTGCTACCATAACAGCACACAAGCCTTTATACGGAGCCAGTGTTTTCTATATACAGGCTCCTTGAAATGTGAGTGTAATATTCAACACGATATTATTATAATCACTGTGAAGCCATTTTTTAGTACCGTCTACACTATATTGTATTTTCTGTATTTTATTTTGACATGTACCCCATATTTTACCATTGAATGAGACTACGTTTTGGTAAGATTTATCTGTGTTTGAGCGCTCCACTTATAGGTGTAGGTCCTTGTCACTTACACCGCACCAATATCTACTAAATTTATTCAGTGGAATAGAGGATATTTCCACACTAGTGTATTGAGCTGCCTGTAAATCACTTTTTGACTCTTTTGTTATACACACTCCTCTGTAAAAAGGGGCAACCTTTGATTGGTATTCATATATGTCTGTTTACAGTTTGAGGTTGGTTTTAAAGATGTTTCTTGCACTGTTGTTTTGTATAATAATTTTCTAATAAATTGAAAAATACGTTTGTTTATTGATATTAAATTAGTATCAACAATATATATTATTCTTCAGTCCTATATAACAAACAGATTTAACAGATTTTTATTTATATAGTTTTTTTGTCCAAGTTTGGTGTATTACTCTCAATAAGTGTGGTTATTATTTATTTTATTGTCTTGTAGTTTTTCATATTAGATTTATTAAATTAAAAAAAAAATGTAAAAAGTCTAATATTAATAAAATAATAGAAAAAAAACTATTTTAAAATTATTTGGGCATAAAGTCGTTTTCGGTTTTCGGCCAAGGGCATACTGGATTTTCGGTTTCCATTTCGCCCAGAACTTTAATTTCGGTGCATCCCTAAACATACGTTATAGGTGATTTTTAATGTTTTATAAAATGAGTTCATTTCCAGATAACGTCCTTTAATTTTGCCAGATCCAAAGGTGGGCTAAATTTTAACTTAAAGGGATGCTCCTGGCACCAACACAAATTTCATAAATTTGATAGATTTTGGCCTCATTAACATGCTTGTTTGTTTGTTTTTTGCATGCTTTAAGCAGCCCTGTCACTGTCTGGGGACTTTTCAAAGACCTGCAGCAGTGACATTGCCGCTGCAGGTCCAATTTACAGGAGAAAAGTAAAGGTGACTGCTACCTACCTGAACCTATCTCTAGCGAGCGCTGCGTTCTTCTGGTGAACCCTCTTTAGCGCTAGGGCCCAGCATCACTGTTGAACTCTCATGCATGTCCAAAAGTACAACATTGAGGGCTATGGAGGTTCCCGCAAGATCCTCCATAGATAAAGCCAACTCCCTGCAGCTGTCATTGGTGATGGCGTAGGAAATAGACAGACAAAGTAAAAACCTTACTTTGTCTCTGTATATCTCTTGACTGGGTTGGAATTTCAGTGAATTTCTAACACAGTCAATATGAGTATTTCTAAATGAAATTATAATTTTTCCAGGGGGGTGGTGACAGTGCTGCTTTAAAAGTTTATAGTTTTGGTGCACACAAAAAAAATTATAATGTTTTGCAGAATGCTGTACTTAAGCTGGCCTCCTTAGCCAAGCCCCATCATGCCAGAAATACTTCCTTATCAAATGTATGCACACAGCTCAGCCCCAGCAGAACTTAGTAAGAGGTAGGGATGTGCATGGGCAAAAAAATTCGGTTTGGTTTGGAAATTTGGGTAAGTAAAAAAAAAATGTGTCTGCTTCGGCAATTCAGACCAATGGCATTCAGTTCGGTTCGGCACTTCGGTAATTCGAACCCTAACCCCTAACTCTGACCACTTGTTTTCCCCTTAACTATAACCACTTGTTTTCCACTTAACCCTAACCCCTAACCCTGACCACTTGTTTTCCCCTTAACCCTAACCCTGACCACTTGTTTTGCCCCTGTGGGTATTGTTAAAAAAGGTATCCTGTCGGGGGGCGGGGCCTGACCGCCAACGGGATCAGACGTGTTGTGTCTAAGCTCCCACTCCAGGGCCCGACGGGCGGCGCAAATTGGAGGGCACCCATGACAAACAACCCACACCGGTACTACACAGACCCCCCAGTAACAGGGGCGAGCGGAAGACGGCCGCTCTCCCGGGTCTCCGGCTGGAGTCTCGCTCCCCCCCCCCCCAGACCGGGGGGTCATCCCGGTCTACAAGGGCATCAACACCCGTCCTGGCAAGGAATCTCCAGCAAGCGATAATCAACAAAATGGCCGCCGTGAGCCAGCCATGTGTGCGAACAGCCGGAATGAACGAGCTGACTGAAGGGGAAATTACCAAGCACCATCAGACCACCATGACAGCCTATTCAGGCTTATACTGGAGGACTATGCTGGCAAGATCAAGGTACAGGCTGTGGGCAAGCAATAAGGGGAAAAGAGGCATACACAAAACGGGACCCTAGTGAACTGCCCTTATACAGCAGACCCACAGGGGTCACCACACCCTACAGCTGCCAACCCCGACAAAACAGGCCAGAGGGACCGAACAACAAGCCACCCACCCTGCGTCCAGCTAGAAAGGGCCCACCCTACCAGACCGGACCTACGACACCATAACCACCACCATACGTCAACGCACAGCGCAGGACGGCTAAACTGCAGCTCCAGGGCACAAGCGGCACCTACCAAGCGAACGCACAGTGGCGAGAGCCGCAGGAGAACTACCTGCTGACCAACTTTGGCGCTGTCCACACAAATCCTGCTCAACCTGGCGGACTCATGTAACTAAGCCGAAACCCAGAAACAATGATCTAAGCTCATTATTACCTGCCCTAGCATAAACTCCAACTGTGCTCAGCCAGGCACACTGCCTCCAGCCCACACAGCATGATTCACGCAGCATACCAAGCAAGGAACACAATCTAGAATGCCACAATAGCAAACTTTAGGGCTCTGACACCCTCTTTAACGAATGAAAAGCGTCACCAAGCTTAACCCTAATGTAAAGATGTATATAATGTTGAACTTGAGGCATTCCCATAACTTGCTAATACATTTTAAGCTAGACCATATATGTTTGGTCACTCACTCAGTGCCTAGGGCACATACGTCAGTTCAGATAACCTAAGAACTAAGCCACGGTGAATCCCTCAACTACTGACAAATATCACTCTACTATTGTTATTCGTTTGTTATCATACAAAAAATGTGCAATCCCTACTAATGCCATGTTACTGATATTCTATGTTTAGCACACTATGCTTGATAGTGCTGTTGTGCAGGGCCGTCTTTAATAATGAATGGACCCTGGGCAAGTGTTTGCTTGGGCCCCCTGTGCCCTGCCGCTCTCGCCCCTCACTCCCTGGTATGCAATCACGGCATCTATCCCAACGCAGTGGCGGTACTAAAGTAGAATGAATTTTATTGGGACCCCCAATTGCAAGGTTGGACTAAAGGTAGAACCCCATCTGTCGTGCAACTCCAACAATGCTTTGACAGCTGGGACTCTACCAATTTCCCATGCTTGCAGGGTTGTATTTAGCACTGAGCCATGTTAGTATGTTTGAATGTAAGCATGTGTTTGTATGGAGTATGTTTGTGTGAATGTGTTTGTATGTGGTACTGGAGTTTGAATGCAAGTGTGCATTTATGTGTAGTGTTTGTTTTTGAATGTAGGAGTGTGCTTGTATGTAGTGTTGACGTTTCAATGCAGGAGTGTGTTTCATATGTAGTGTTGAAGTTTGAATGGAGGGGTGTATTTGTATTTAAAGTTGCGGCTCAGATGCACAGGTACACACTCTGACGCACAAGCAGATACACAGATACATACACTGACTACATACAGATAAACAGGCACATACACTGACAGACACACTGACACAGGTACATATATTGACACACACACAGACACATACACTGGTAGACGTACTGACAGACATACTGACACAGGCACATATACAGACATACTGACACACAGACACATATACCGACATACTGACACACACAAACAGACACATGATCAACATACTGACACACATACACTGACAGAAATACTGACACCCACACACTGACAGATATACTGACACCCACATACACTGAGAAATACTGACACACACACACAGGCACATACACTGACACACACAGACTGATATACTGACACACACACACAGACATACTGACACACACACACAGACATACTGGCACACAGACAGATATACTGACACATGCATACACATGCACTAACAGACATACTGACGCACTGACAGACATACTGACACATACACATACTGACACACACAGATATACACACACTTATATACTGACACACAGACAGACAGACATACTGACACACACACAGACATGCTGACACACACACACACATACACTAACACACACATACACTAACACACATACACTAACACACACACACTAGCACACACATACACTAACACACAAACACACACATACATACACTAACACATACACACACACAAACAAACACACACACACACACTAACACACAAACACATACACGAACACACACATACACACAAACACACATTTTTTTTTAAAAATGTAATCCCCCCAGCCTCCTTACCTTTTGGAGTGCTGGGGGGATTCCCTGGGGTCCAGTGGTGCTGCTGCTGGGCTCCTGGGCGGGTGGCCGGTCGGGCAGGAAGGCGGGTGCGCGAGGGAGCACTCAGTGCTTCCTCTTCAGCTCCCTCGCGCGCCGCGTAGGGATGCCGGCGCCGGAAGATGACGTCATCTTCCGGCTCCGGCATCAGTGCGGTGCGCGAGGGAGCTGAAGAGGAAGCAGTGAGTGCTCCCTCGCGTGCCCACCTTCCTGCCCGACCGGCCACCCGCCCGCCGGGGTCAGCGGGGCCCATGGGGCAGGTGCCTCGGGCCCCCCAAGAGAAACTGGGCCCGGGGCAGCTGCCCCGTTTGCCCCGCGTTAAAGACGGCCCTGCTGTTGTGGCATATGAAGCTTGTCTGTACACACTTGCACGATAAAAATAAAGAATTCATAATAAAAAAAAAGGTATCCTGTCAGGCGCCACGGCCGTTTAAGACTGGGACTGGGTCCCTGTATTATGGGGTGCTGGTAGAAAGTGACAGCACTTCCTCCCAGACAGAGCGTGCAGGCTGGAGGGAGAGAGAGAGCAGTGGGGACTGAGCAGCACACCTGCCTCAGCTAGCAGCACTAAAGAAAGTCACCATCCTGCCGAAAGGTAAGTGAACAGGAGGGTGACTGCAAATATAAGTGTGTGTGTGTGTATGTGTGTATATCTGAATTTTAATGTGTATATGCCAGTGTGTATGTACCAGTTTGTGTCAATGTGTGTATTTGTTTGTGTCAATGTGTGTATCTGTGCTTCAGTGTATGTGTCACTGTGTGTATATCTGTATGTCAGTGTATCTGTTAGTGTGTGTGTGTGTGTGTGTGTGTGTGTGCCAATTGGTGTATCTATGTGCCAGAGTGTGTATCTGTGTGTCAAGGTGTATGTATCTGTATTTCAGTGTGTATATGTGTGTGTGCCAGTGTGTGTCTGTCTCTGTGTGTATGTGTTAGTGTCTATATGACTGTTTGTGTCGGTGTGTTTCTGTTTGTTAATGTGTATGTATATGTGTAAGTATGTACGTGGCAGTACATGTACAGACATCCCAGCAATCAAACACCAGCACAACTCCTAGGGAGGATTATGTAGGACACTGAGTGGGCGGAGCGTCAGGCATGCTTGCTTACAAGGGTGAGAGTCTGTTTCTCCCTTCTCACTTCAACGAGACGAAGTTGCATTAATAGGATTCAAAGCGGTCAAACAGCAAAAATCCCTATACGGCAATTCAGAGAGGAGCGACTGCTATAACCTACAACTCACAAGGAGATTAATCTAATGATACTTTGAAGCGAGTATACTCCGAGGCTGGCGCCATGAGTCTCTAGCTGGACAGATAAGTACACATGGGGGAGAGCTGGGAGTTGGAAAATCCACAGATAATCATATTATTTAAAACAACAGCCTGTTTAATCCTGTTCTGCTTTGTGTAAAAACAAGATACCTAATCTATAAAGAATAATTAAATTATATAGCGCTCATAAATAAGTATTGCAATTTAAGTATTTCGCTGGATAAGGATATTAGGTGGGGGATAAAGATAAAAAAACTTCCCTTTGGGACACAAGCTACTCTTTTTCGATTATTTTAGTTCATTTTAACTGTATTAAACATGGAGAGACGTTATAATTTCTTAACCTTATGGATAAGAGACACAATTTATGGCTATAAATGGAGCAAAATTCTCCCCCTGAGATTTACCATATTTGAAATAAATGTTAACCTGGTGAGAAAATATACTTATATATCTTTTGGAAAGGAATATTAACCCCTGAAACGTCTGGAATAAAAGGGAATCATGACATGTCACACACGTCATGTGTCCTTAAGGGGATTAAAAGCAAGCAGAAATCACTTCTGATTTAAATTCAAAAGAAAAGAGTACTGAGTGTGGGATAAAGAAGTAGCAAGTTTCCTTGTTAGTCTTAAAGAATCCTCCCCCAGATAAAGGGGTAGTAAGGGTGAACGACTAATTCAAGGTGAACAACAGAATGGTGAATAAAAAAGCCACCGAGATTAAAACACCTTCAAAAAAAGAGGAAAAAAAGAGAACCCCCCCAAAAAACAAAAGAAGACTTTCTACATTCTTCCCTTCTCCTAAACCAACGGAGTCCAAACCCAGGTTACTAATGATAAAACATAACACTTCTAGTACCACAGACATCAATGATACTAATGGAATTGAAGCCCATAGCTCACAAATAATAAGTCCAAAACCAAAAGAATTAGAATATGCATTGCAACTCTTTATTAAACAATTTCTGGAAATACAACTAAGCCAAATTAAGGAAGAACTTAAAATCCACATGGGTGACCTTAAACAGGAAATGACCAAAATGAATGAAAGAATTAAAGAAAATGAACACAAAGTTGAAGCACTTCAATTTGAAACACAAGAACAGAGAAATAGATTTAACGAAATTGGGAAAAAAATAAACACTCTACAGTCTCAACTCACAGATACAGAAGGCAGAGCAAGAAGAAAAAATCTGAAAATAAGGGGCATTGCAGAAAAGGTGGATACAGAAAAAATTAGACCTTATTTAATGGCACTTTTTAAGGACGTGAAGGTCCAAGAGGCTCATGGTGAAAGTATAATAGAAAGAGTCCATAGACTTCCAAAACCCAGCGATCTTCCAGACGAAGTACCACGTGACATCGTTATAAGATTCAACTCATTCTACAAAAAAAACAAAAAAATTTTTTTGCTGCAAGAAACTTTCATACTTAGGAAAGAAAATTTCAAAATCTACATTTCTACCAAGACATCTCCATCTGAACTCGAGAATTTCAATCAACATTTGACGTCCTTAGAACTAAGAGCATAAAGTATCGATGGGGATTTCCTATTAATTTGATTCTCATGTATAAAGGAAAAAATCTGATATTTACTTTGGCTCGTCAATCGCAGGAGTGGATGAATAAATCTCTAATGAATACTGAAGAAGTTCTAGGGAAAAAGCAGAAGGATCGAGAAGGCAGACATGAACATAACGGAATGGGGGAGGGGTGGATGGGAGGGAGAGAGGGATAATTAAGTTTTTGCATTTACATGTGAATTTAGTTATTTAGAGGAGAGAACAAAAAGGGAAAGGAAAGAGGGAAATATTATTATTATTATTTTTTATTTTTTTTTAAAGGTGAAAATGATATATTAATGGTACTCACAATCACAAATTGAAACCTCTTTACGGTAGAGGAGAAGAAGCGACGGATTTACTTTGATTAATCGGCCACTATTAAAAATACACTTATACACTATATATTCTCTAAGGGCCCTAAGTAAGCATGGAAATTGAGGATTACAAATTCTATGTCACTAATAACATATTAGTATAACACATAAACAAAAGTCACAGAAGTTTGAATAAATAAAGAGTTAGACCCACAGATGTAATATTTGGAAATTAGACCGGGTAAGAATAAAGGTTAGGAGAAAGAGAGAGATGAAACAGAGCTAATAGACACTTTGCTATTATTTTTTTGGATGAACACAAGCTGGTGGGGTCTTATGAAGGTGTGAATATTAGACACGTACTACAAATACAGGGTACACGATATACTTGCTTATTTTGTATCATTTTATGTTTACTAGAAATGTATAAGGATATTGTATCTCTACATTAGAGGGGGCATGGGAAGGTATATAACACCATACAGTCTTAGGGTCTATAAGATAACCAACCTGATCTAAAAATTGGTATAATAGTACAAATGATAAATGGTCAATTCGCTAATAATTAGCTATTACTCACCGCTTAATGCCAAGGGATCTATTTTATTTGTATAACTTAGGACTGATCTGGGATATGTATGCCCCTTTTCTTTCTCTCCCCCCCATGGGATTGCTATTGGGCCATTGCCAAATTTGGGTTTTGGGGTCCTGTGTTTGTATAGAGGAACTGGTTTTCCTCTTCTTCTTGGGGTATTGTTTTGTGTTTTGGGGATTGGATATTGTTTGCTTAGAGGAAACAATTTTTTCAAGGTTTTTCCTTTTCCCCTAGGATATTGTTATATGTTTGCCTGCACGACCGAGAGAATGGTCCCCAACCATTTGAGAATTTAGCTTGATATGTAGATGAAAAACATTATAAATATTGCTACATTTAATGTCCAAGGTCTGAATGTTCCCCAAAAGAGAATAGCTATGTATGACTGGCTTTTTAAACAAACCATCGATGTTTGTGGGGTACAAGAGACCCATTGGAAAGGAGAGGATGCAAATATATTCATCACAAAAAATTATCCTAATATTATACATGCATCTTTAAAGGATAAGAAAAAATGTGGTGTAGCCATTATCATCTCTAAAAATGTTAAATATGAATTAATATATAAACATTGTGATCCTAAGGGAGGAGCAATCTTCCTGATCTGTAAGTTGAACGATACGATATTTTCATTTCTCAACATATATGCCCTAAACAAGAGACAGGTTCATTTTTTTTAAATAGTATAATGAACAGATATATGGATGGGATAAAGGACACGTTCATGCTTCTAGGCGATTTTAACTGTGTTGCTGATGTAGAGAAAGATAAAGCCTCTTTAAATGACAAAATAGATCCAAAAATAAGAGGTTTAGCCAGATCTATGAAAAAATCTATTGGGAAATTTAAATTATATGACATTTGAAGAACATTAAATCCCTATGGAAAGGAATTTACTCACTATTCCCATAGACAACATTCTTTCTCTAGAATAGATATGATCATGTCATATAGCGATATTGTTAAAAAAATTAAAAGAAATATACTCAAAGTACGAAACACTACCCCAACCCGAACTACTGGATGACTACCAGTCACCTGAAACTGAATCCCGCCATGGTACCCCCACCCTTGTACATAGGTCCTCAACCCCCCCCCCCAACCGACCACCCAGACACATGGGCGCCCATCAGTACGCAACGAGGACAATAAAAACAGTCAAAAAGAGGGCAACCCACCCTACCACAAAAAACGTTAACGAGACAAATCGCAAACCTCAAACGGCCACCAACACAGGTTTGACCAAACGAACCGTGCAAAGGGAAAAAGACCAAGACAGAGTTCCCTGAACCCCACACTACTGCACGTTAAACGCCTAACCAACAGACCACACCACGACACAGTTACTTGTTCACAACACCTTGAGACACAAAGACACATGTGTGGAAATTACTGTGCACCTGTACCATTTTGGCTGTACCACCCCCACCCTCCTTCAATTCTGTACCCTAATGTTTACTTTTTCCACACCGGAAAACAACAAATAAAGAATGTTTAAAAAAAAAAAATTAAAAGAAATAAAAATCAATAAGATAACTATATCAGATCATAACCCAATATCTAGGGCAATTGAGATGGATTATACCCTTAAAAGGGGTAATTGGAAACTCAGAGACTCTATATTGAATGATAAGAGAACACTAGAGGAAATAATTGTGAACTCTAACTTATACTTTAAGGAGTAGTTAAGAACCTCTTAAATGAAGAGGTTAGTGTGGGAAATATATGGGCTGCATACAAATGCGTAATTAGAGGATAATAAAAAAGTAAATTATCAATCCCTGGCAGATCTGTATTTGAAATTAGATAATTTAGAGAAAATCTACCCTAAGGAACAAGGAATTATCATAGAGATAGAGCAAATTAAGAGGAAAATTAGAGACTTCAAGATTGATAGAGAAAATAAAACTTTAACTAAATGGAAACAGAAGTGGTTCTATCTTGGAAATCGAGCAGACACATTTTTATCTAATCAACTTAAAAACTCTAATCTAAGGGGAAAAAACATAATATATGTAGGTCGTCCGATCAAATCGCCTCTGCATTCAGAGAGTATTACTCATCCCTATATAATATAGGTGAACAAAAAAAAATGAATTGCAAATTTTGGACTATTTAAAAAATTAAAAGATGCAAGCATTAGATACAAAACATAGGGAAGTATTAGAAAATCCAATTGAAATAAAAGAAGTCATCCATGCTATTAAGAATTTTAAAAAGAATAAATCCCCAGGCCCAGGTGGCTTCTCTAAATATTTTTAATAAAAATGTCTCATTTTATTTCTTCTAATCTAACAAAGGTCTTTAATGACATCTTGGAAAATAAACCATTCCCTAGCGAATTGCTCCAAGCAATCATTATTCCAATTCCCAAACAAGGGAAAGATGTGAAGCTGGTATCTAATTACAGACCTGTTTCTTTAATTAATAGTGATATAAAAAAATTTCTGCAATTTTAGCTGACAATTAAAAAGGTAATATCACTTATAATTCATAAAAATCAAGTCGGGTTTGTTAGTGGACGCCAACCATATGGTAACACAAGAAAAATCATAGATATAGTAGATTTCGCCCTGAATAATAATATCTCTATGGTAACTCTCTCTCTGGATGCGGAAAAGGCATTTGATCGGGTGGACTGGGCTTTCTTGGAGACAATTCTTAAAGTTTTAATTTTGGTGATAAAATAATAAAATGTATTATGGCCTTGTATTCTGAACCGACAGCTAAGATAGTGGGAAAGGCTTTTCCTCCCACTGGTTCAAAGTTAGGAATGGTACCAGACAGGGTTGCCCTTTGGCCCCTTTTTTTTAACATCATGACCCGAGGACCTCTGGCAGCAAGAATCAGGAATAATAAAGAAATTATGGGCATCTCTATTGGTGATACCATGAATAAAGCTAGTCTCTATACGGATGATATTCTGCTGATATTAACCCAGCCTGAAACCTCGATAGATGCTCTCTTAAAAGAGATCAAAATATACGGGGATTACTCTAATTACAAACTTAATATCAATAAATCACAAGCAATGGGAGTAGGAATCAATGAAGATAGAATGAGCATACCTAGGTATAAATTTCAATGTATGTGGAAAGATAAGTGTATTGATTACTTGGGGATAAAAATCGCAAAGGACCTTTCACATATAATTGATTTGAATTATCAAGATCTATTAAATGACCTTTTTAAAAAACTGGGAGAATTGCCCATATCATGGATGGGCAAACTTAATATTATTAAATCCTACATATTACCTAGATGGCTTTATAACTTGAGATTAATCCCTCTTCAACTTCCTTCCTTTTTTTGTATACAATTTCAAATGGCAGTAGAAAAATTTATATGGCTAAACAAGAAACCAAGAATCTCAAAAAAGGTCCTTTATGATGATAAATCTAGTGGGGGAATGGGTTTTCCCAACATGTGGGTTTTTAGTCGAACATATGCAATGTTGCATTTACACGCTATACATTCATTCCCATCTAGATCAGAAGAATGGTATATGATTGAGCAAAAGATTTTGGATATGAAGAATTATAATATTATCCTATGGCTGAATAATGCAACAGTAAAGAAAATCATAGATAATTCTAAGGGGTTTTTGTTATTAAAAATATTATTTCCTTTTGGTCTAAACTGAAGACTAACATAGGTATAAAGGATTAGATAATAAAACAAACCCCTATAGAAATAATTAAATACAACTTTCCAGATATGACTAAGTTGAAATGGCTTAACAATAAAAATTTAAAGATGGCAGATTTCTTAGAAGGTTTGCAGCTTAAAACCTATGAACAATTAATAATGAAACTTGCTATACCTTCTCAGGATTAATTTAATTTGATTCGTATTAAAAAATATATAAAAGCACATCTTATAACTACACGAAAGCCAAAGGTTTTGGAAACACTAGAGAATATCTTTGTTACACATTCCAACAAAAATATTTTTTAAAAAGCTCAATATTTTCTTAAAACTATGGAAAACAAAAAGAAAGTGATATCGCAAACCGCTTGGTCTAAAGATCTAGGTATAGAGAAAGATATTAGTACATGGGGAAAAGTTGGACACTGGTTGGGAAAGTTACACACTGTTTAAATATCCAAGAATTATTTAACTCTATAAAATAATGCATAGATGGCATTTTGTCCCTACTAGAATGCATAAAATAGATTCTAATCATTCCGCTTTATGATGGAGGTGTGGAATAAGTGAAGGAACATTTGTCCATATTTGGTGGTCTTGTAGACTTGTTAATAAAACTTGGTCTAAGCTCTTTCAAATAATCTCAGATATCTTAAAGCTGAAAATTAAGGTATTGCCAGAAAAAGCCATTTTACATCTAAACTTGGATAACATTAATAAAAATGGCACATTTTTGACTATTCAGTTTTTTTATGGCTATGAAACTGGTCATTTCAAGAATGTGGAAGGAAAAACAAGAAATCCCTCTGATAGTGGTAGTGAATCAAATACATTGTCAGTGTATGATGGAAAAAGGTAATTTTTCGGCTTTTCAAAGATTTGGCTTATTTAAAAAGATATAGGATCCTTGGTTTCGATTGTATCCTGATAGGATTAATGTTTACCTCTCTATCTCTTAATTTTTTTTAAATATGGTGAGGGGACCTACACTTGGTTGTGCAGGCCTTGTCTATGTCTTTGTCCTTTGTAGGAATAGTTTTCATATATAAGATATAACTTAAGATATTTAGATAAATTACAGATGGAAAATCAATTATGGTTCTTATCTATGAATTATCTATTGGTGTTGTTTGACTGGATGACTTTGTTATCTAACTATGTGAAAATTTAATAAAGAACAGTTTTTTAAAAACAAAACAAAAAAAAACACCAGCACAACACACACCCCTGCAAACACAAACATGACATACAAAGACACCCCTGAACTTTAACTCTAAAATTATATACATACACTCAAACACCAATACTACACACAAATGTACATCCTCATTTAAAAATCCAACACTACATCCAAACATACCTCTACACGCAAATGCAAACATCACATCCAAACACATCCCTGTATTAAAATGCAAAAAATATGCTGCAAACACCAACTCTACACACAGAAGCACACCTGCTCCTAAGTACTACAATCTGTTCACTACCTGTAGAAATTAGTATATATATATATTAAAAAAAAAAAGTTTGCCAAAAAAGAAAACATTATACTCTGCTAATTGAAAAGTCTGTGCTACGGCTGTAATTTTTTTTTTATGTTGATGTTTTAAAACCCCTTAAGCACCACGGGAGGAGGGGTTGAGGTCACTATAGTGCTAGAAAAGCAACTTTGTTTTCTTAGCACTATAGTATCCCTTTAAAAGCAACGGTCCACCAGTGCATATAATCACTTTTCTTTATTAAAGGAACACAACATATAAAGCACTGCAGTCATTCAGGGAGGATTTCTTCTGCTTCTGTGAGCTCCACTAAGCCAGAGTGCGTATTTTAATACTTTATAATGAGCTGTACTACAACTCATTGCATAGTGTGAATGAAAAGTCGCATGTGGCTAAACCACAGAGGATTCTCAATAAGAAGCCTCTGACTGGTCAATTCATCGGTCGTGCAACAATTACAAGCCAAATTAGTGGAGTTAGCAGAGTTTGAAAATGTTTTGTTTTCTTTGCTTGGATTGTGAGTCCACCAGGCCCTCCTGGAGGAACACCCACAATGCAGTGTTCAACATGCCCTTCTCTATTTGACTCGTTGACACACTGACTGAATTAAATACTTCCATGAACACAAGACTACCTCTTTTTTAGGGGCTTATGTGTGTAGGAGGGATAAGCGTTTCAGGGTGTCAAGGGGAGCCAGGGCCGGATTAACATAGGGGCTGATGGAGCTGTAGCTCCAGGCCTATGCCCATGAAATAAGCCAATTGACTAAAACAAAAAAAACAAACAAAAAAAAATACATATATATATATATATATATATATATAATTTTTTTTTACACACTACTCTTAGGGTTTTCACCTGGCTGTTATTTGAGGCTGCCTGGCTGGTGCCGATATTGCAGTCATACTGGCAATACAAATGCTGGTATTTTTCTCAGTATAAACAGAGATTACGATGCTATACCGGCACTGGCAAGTAGGGGTCGCTGTGTGTGTGGAGAGAGGCAGGGATAGGAAGTTCCAGCATATCCCCCCCTGCCTATCTCTACTCACTGATCTGCAGGGGAGCAGCTACAGAGAGTGCAGATAGCAACTCCCCCCCTGCAGAGACATCGTACAGCTTAGGGAAGTGAGGGATGGGGGAAAGCCTGCAAGTGACATTGTGGGAGCTATGGGGACACTGAGACACTAAGGAACATTGGGAGACATTATGACACAGACACTTGGGGACACTAAGACACTTGGGGACACTGGGAGATATGGGGACACTGAGACACTAAGGAACATTGGGAGACATTATGACACAGGCACTTGGGGACACAGAGACACTTGGGGACACTGAGACACTAGGGACACAGTGTCCCCATGTCTCCCAGCCAGTGTCCATAGTGTACCCATGTCTTCAAGTGTCCCCATGTTTCTCAGTGTCCCCAAGTGTCTCAGTGTCCCCATGTCTCCCTGTGCCCCAAGTGTCTAAATATCCCTATGTCTCCCAGCCAGTGTCCCTAGTGTCTGTGTCCCTGGTGTCTCAGTGTCCCCATGTCTTCAAGTGTCCCCTATTTTCCCAGTGTCCCCTAGTCTCCCAGTGTCACTGGTGTCTCAGTGTCCCCAAGTCTCCCAGTATCACCAAGTGTCTCAGTGTCCCCAGGTCTCCTAGTGTCTGTGTTCACATGTGTCCCAGTGCCCCAGGTGTCTCAATGTCCCCATTTCTCTCAGTGTCCCCAGGTCTCCCAATGTCCCCTGTCTCAGTGTCCCCATGTCTCTCAGTGTTCCTAGTGTCCTAGTGACATGGGGACTCTGGGAGACATGAGGACACATAAACTAGGGGACACTGGGAGACATGGGACATTGAGACACTGTGACACATAGGGCCACTGGGAGACTAGGGGACACTGGGACACTGTGAGACTTGGGGTCCAGAGGGCACTGGGAGACATGGTGGTACTGGGAGACTAGGGGACACTGAGACACTGGGTGACATGGGGAAACTGATACATGGGGACACTGAGACACTGGGAGACTTGAGACACTGGGGGACAGGGAGACACTGGGAGCAATCCATCTATACAGCAGAATCAAACTGTAAGTAGTTTTTGGTGATTTTACAGCATTTTCTCTTGTGTCACTTCTTGTGATTTACATCATGTGATGTCACCCATACATAATTAATTATGCAAATTAGTAAGGCTGGTATGTTTTTCCAAGAAGGGTGGCAACTCTAACTACTTTTCATATACTCTTGCTTAAGTATGGAAACTTAAGAGGGATGTATGGGAACAAAACTTGTGTGGACTGGCTGACAATGAAATTAGTTTAGGCAATGCTGACTTTGGTCTCTCTCTAACACTATGGCATGTTCCCTGGGGCAAGCATGCCCAAAAATGTCTGCCCAAAGAACTGGAAGCCCAGCCTGGCATTAATGCATATCAGGCTGCCTGCCTAAGGGCATACTATGCAGACAGCACCCTGAGCTTGGCATAAATACGTCTAATGATGTGCTCGCTCAACGCAGTGTCCCATACCACTCGCTGGTCCACTTGTCTCCTTACCTTCTTACTAGCAGGCAGAAGCTCCTGGTATACAGTCTGGGACAGAGGAAAGCTGTATGTAGTGAGTGTAGAAGAAAGGGAACATGCCACAGTGTTAGAGAGACCAAAGTCAGCATTACCTTAACTATATTCATTGTCAGACAGTCCACATAAGTTTTGTTCCCATACATCCCTCTTAAGTTTCCATACTTAAGCAAGAGTATGTGAAAAGTAGTTAGGGTTGCCACTTTTCTTGGAAAAACATACTGGCCTTACTAATTTGCATAATTATTATGTATGGGTGACATCACATGATGTAAATCACAAGTAGTGACATAAGAGAAAATGCTGTAAAATCACCAAAAAACTACTTACAGTAGACATGGGGACACAGACACTAGAGACAATGGCTGGGGGACATGGAGACATTGAGACATGGGGGGCACTGGGAGACATGGGGACACTGAGACACCAGGGCCACAGACACTAGGGCACTAGCTTGGAGACATGGGAACATTGAGACACTTGGGGCACTGGGAGACATGGGGGCACTAGGAGACATGAGGACAGTGAGACACTGAGATACTAGGGAACACTGGGAAACTAGGGGCACTGGGAGACATGGGGACACTGGGTCCCCATGTGTCTCTGTGTCACAATGTCTCCAAATATCCCTTAGTGTCCCCATGTCTCCTTGCAGCCTTTCCCCCCATCCCTCACTTCCCTGAGCTGTAGGCTGTGTCTGCACGGTGGGAGTTGCTGTGTGGACTATATGTAGATGCTCCCCTGCAGATCAGTGAATAGAGAAAGGCACTAGGGATATGCTGGAACTTCCTATCCCTGCCTCTCTCCACACACAGCGACCCCTACTGGCCAGTGCTGGTATTGCATAGTAATCTCTGTTTATACTGAGAAAAATTCCAGCATTTGTATTGCCAGTATGACTGCAATATTGGCACTAGCCAGGCAACCTCAAATACTGGCTGTGCCAATAAAATAAAAGCCAAGTGGAATCCCTAAGAGTAGTGTGTTTTTTTAAATCAATGGGCCTATTCCATGGCCTGGGCCTGAAGCTGCTGCTCCATCAGCCCCTATGTTAATCCGCCTCTGACTGTGTCAGTGAGGAAGGTCATTCTGACAAAACATGTTTGACATTCAAGAACAGAAGATGTAGAGCCTAAGCAAGCTTACAATCTAAATGAATGAGGGACAAATATCCAGAGGGATTTGAGGGACTTAAATGATTTGGATAAATCTCAAGGTAGGTGATTGGGAGGTGTGGACACAATACTTGGGAGAGAGCAGAGGAAGGTTATAGGATGAGAAGTTAAGGGGCAGCCATCGAGAAGTCCTGCTGTCTACTGCCTGGGGGGTGGGTATAAGAACAGAACAATAGCAGGTCGGCGAACAGGACAGTAACAGGTCGTGAAGCTAAAACAATCTGCAAAGAGGAGGAAATATAAAGAGGGGCACAGTTATGAAGAGCTTTGAACTGAATTCTAAATGAAACAAGAGGACAGTGCAGAGACTGACCGAGCGCTGAGGTTTAGGAGTTGCGGGACATAGGTTAGATGAGTCTATCAGAGGCGTTCATCACTAGCTGTAGAGAGACAATGGGACACTCTTACGGCCATTAAAGCAGAGGATTACAATAAAAAAAAAACTACAATAAATTATTTATAAATCAGTCTGTGTAAATAAGATATTTTGTTTTAAACTACATTTCCTTGACATAAATTATTATTAGCTCACCTCAAATTTCCCAGATCAGCCCTGGCCCTACCACCACCCACACCCCTAAAATGAAAGTGTCCCTCTCTGTCCATTTGAAATGTTGGTAGGTTGGCAGAGCACTGTGAAACAGGGCAGTAGAACAAACTGTGATCAAATTCCCTGACCCTATAGAATAATAAATAAATCAATACACTACGTTGCTGAATTGCAGTTGCTTAGACAAAGCGGGGTCCAAGCTCCATGTGACATACTGAGAACTCCTGGAGAGGCCACTGATGACAAAATGTCCTACTTTACATTTATAATAAATCTATGTTTCCCTGGTTTTAGAATATCATAGAAATATATAGGCAGATAGTTTCATAGCAGCATTTATTCGTTCGGAACATCTGTTACACGACTGAAAACTTCCACCAAGACTTCAAGGAACCCCAGAAAGAGATGGAATTTGTGAAAGCATGTCACCAGAAACAAATTGCAAACGCACTATGTTTGCCACCTAAGGGCCGCCGTAGTTAATCTGCTTTTAAAGCTGTTGTGTAATGCTCAAATTATTGTTGCAGCCTAGAAGGGCAGCGATAAGTTCTTTCCGGCTGCACTCTGCGTGCTTGGATCTGAGGATTCTAGAACGTTGCAAGTATCACTCTGATCTGAGTCTAATCGTTTATTAGAGCTTTATAAGGAGCATAATATGTATATACAACTCTGTATTCTTACCACATAAACAAGCTCGAGATAGAACGCTCTCAGTCTTTCTTGTGCAGTCACATAACCATCTGGCATTATTTTCTAATCCCTTTTTTTTTTTCCCCCAGAGCCTGTAGAAGCCATGGCTACCTTTCTCCTGGTGTTTGGGATTTCAGTAGGTGCTTATGTCCTAATCTACTATAACTTCATCAGAGGGAAGCAATGTAAGAGCAACGCCAGCCTCAAGGGGAAGACCGTCATAGTGACAGGTACATCTTGGTTTCTCAAGTTGATCTCAAAACTTCTGTCTTAGTATTCTCGGTTTGTCATTTGCTCCCCCACCCCCCTGCCAAAAAAAAAAAAGTCAAATGTATCTTTAAATAATTTTCAGTCTGCATGTTTGCGGTACTGGATGCAACCAAATGTAATATAAAGTATATGATTGTAGCATTAAAAGCATGCAATAACAATACCTAATTTAAAACAATAGGCAAAAAACAAAGCAGATTTAAGGTTCTGAAGTAAGTTGCTTAAAAAGCCTGCTATCACTGTATTCACAGCCACATTCCCAGCTTTGTGAACTGCGCTATGTGCACAGATAGAGAGCCATGTTCGTTAACATTGTACATGCATACTGGTCACACTAGTTTGACAGTTGTTGAAGAATTCAATAGCCTCCCTAGCTCCAGGGAGGGATCATTTAAAACTACTTTTTGCAGACACCTCAGTTGTAAGGACTCCAGACAGGAAGCATGATATGTTCTGCAGTGGTTGAGGGAGATGGGATTAAAGCGGTTTGTGTTCTGTTATGCAGTCCCCGATCTTCCCTTGGTATGTTTTATTAGACTACAGACCTTGTACCTTGTCATTTCATTATCAGATTGAGAAATCCTGTCTCTCTATAGCTAGTCAATAAATTCAGATACGAGGATGATTCAGTGGACAGACTTAACATTAGATTTTTTTTAATATATATATATATATATACTTTATGCGAATAACACACAATTAATTTTTTTATTGATAGGGTAGTATTTACCAGAACAATGTAGATGTTTGTATTATTAATCTGGTAAATCCTTTCACTAATGAACCTCTTATCAGACTCCCCCCCCCTGACGAGCCTCTAAATCTGGCGAAACGCGCGTCGGGCTCGACACTGTGCCGACACCATTCTTATCATTATTTGCATCCCTTTATTCCCCATGATAATTTCATTGCGGTTTGCGGTTTAGACCTCATACCCATTATAATGTGACAACCGCTTTAAGTACCTGCATAACAACTTCATTTTGGCTGATCGATCGCCACTTTTAATTATTTGGAAGCAATATACCGATCAGGGTATATTGGGAAGCAACATACTGACCAGGGTATCTGTTACTTCGCTAATTTACAGTATATTTTATTGCCTTTCTGAGTTCTTTTACTTTGTAACATTGGTCTATATTTATTTATTCTCCCTTTACTATAATTGGTGCCCATGAAGGCACTATTCCTATCTTATTTATCTTTTGATTATCACTAGAGGAGGTTAACCTTGTCACCTAGCTATCATACAGTCCTACTATTTAGTTAGCCTGGTGTGATACTTTCAGTCACTGCATCAACCAAGCTCTATCTTTCACTACCAAGTGCTGCCTGCTCACTCTATTGCATTAGTTGTGCATTATTTCAGCTAGTTCAGCACTGGAGCTTATTTCCGGCCAACAAGTGACTCAGTGGGTTTAACTAGAACGGACCTATTGAGTTGGCATGTCTCCGTAGGATTAGTTGTCACGTTATATTTTGCCAATTCTATTTTTGGCACGTCTATATAGTGATGTAGCCACTTTTACAGGAATCGATACATTGACACATTTTATCCAAATATAAGCTAACAGATTTTGATATATATTTGTAGCTAATCCTAGCGGTCTAGTTTTAGAAAGTTATTTTGACTAAGTCTATTGTGACAATTTGTGTTACTCTCAGTGTGCATACTCCTAGGATACCATACTCGGCATTATTCAGTTTTACAGTTTGTGGATTTATGCACACGGATTGACTTCTCTCTCTCCTCTTTTGTTCCATACTATTTCAATTAGCTTTGTTGTATATTTTGATTCTGGAGATTGTCACCATCAACTTTACTCCTAATCATTCAACCATATTTTTGCAATTTAGACTTTAACTTTGCAATTTATTTTTATTTTTGTTTTGTGTCCTCCCTTACTCCCCTTATCCCCCCTATGTATACACCCTAAGCATCATCATGTTGGTTACTCTATCTGTCTATACTACATTATCGTGTTAGAGGCAGTTTATTTTGGGAAACGTCTTTTCATATATATTAATAAAGTATCTTCTAGATTTTTAATTTCAGGGACAGATTCTTTTCTCTTTGTTCCAAAAATTTAGGGTTACCCCCTTTCTGTTCCCTTTATATTTGATAATCTTATGGGCCATTTTTTTTCTTCTCTTATCAGACTCTGCAAACCCCAAGACTAATTGTGTGATTAACTGCAACAGTTTAAACTTTATAAACTGTATCATGCTTGTGTCTTTTAGGAGCAAATATAGGCATTGGAAAAATGACCGCTCTTGACATGGCGAAGCGGGGAGCACGCGTCATAATGGCTTGCCGCGTTAAAGAAACCGCAGAGGCAGCTGCATATGATATACGAAGGGCAAGTTCACAACAAATATATGTTTGAGGGGTTTTTTTTTGTTTTGTTTTTTTTAAATATTGCATGCATCTTCCAAAAAAAAAAAAAAAAAAAAAAATTAAAATGGACACTCCAGGAGTTAAAAAAATAAATAAATAACAAAACAAGGTTATTTAATAAGTTTAGATTTGAACCCTATGAATTTTGTTCCTCCTTCTGTTATATCATATAAGCCCTCATTATATAAAAAAATTTGATGATTACATGGCGTATTTAGGGCCAATGGGTTGTGCTGTATGTAACTCTTCACAGTATGGCGGGGGTACACATGCAGCCTCTTGTCCTATATAATCATCAAAGGGACTCTCTAGACTTAATATATATACCCCCTCCCCTTTTATTGTATATGCATGTCTGAGTTTGATATTATTAATTGGCAGTGAATAAATATTTTTGAAAAATGTAAATTGTAAATATAATTGTAATACTAATGCATTCAGAATTTCCTGGTCATAGTTGGGCAAGGATGAAGAATATGTATCAACAGGTCTAATTGGAGTCCCCATCCCTTTTTAGCATAGATCTAAAATGAAGATTTGTATCAGTAATAATGCCGTGCACAGCTCACAAACCCTCACTGGATTCCTAGCCACACTGCTCTCTGTGTGTTTGCATTGATGGGTGTAAGAACAGGAATTTCTTACCCCGTTTAATTAAAAGCCAATGGTCAGCTCAGTTACTCATCTCCGCAAAATACAGCTGCACTTGGAGGCTAAAAGCTATTAAATGCATTTAAGATGTGTGGGTACCCAGAATGTCTGTTTAAAAGGGGGACTTAGTATTTTGGATCAGAGTACCAGGGAGATATAATTGGATCATGCTTAGTGTTAGGAATAATAGTCCAAATTACACTTGAATATGTATATAGTGTACCATAAGTAACATTCCATTGTTATATGCATTGCTTACAGTTATCTGGGAACAATGAAGTGATCTTTATGCATCTTGATCTGGCCAGTCTTGATTCTGTCCGAGCATTCTGCAAAAACTTTCTCAGTTCTGAGCCTCGATTAGATATTCTTATTAACAATGCAGGTAAGACGGTAAGCTTCAAAGTGTTGTGTATTCAGCAGGAGATGCAGCCAGTTGCATAGAACATTAACTATTATATTTTTAATGACAAATCTACCTTTGACATTCTTAACAATTTAACGAACCAATACATTGATCTA
>OW240912.1:69902017-69927017 GCA_933207985.1 Pelobates cultripes
TTATCTGGGTCGCGGTGATGCGAGCTGGGCGGCAGGTGAGTGTGAGGTGGGTCCTCGTGTGGAGGTAGCTCTCTTTGTTTCAGGCTCTGATTTCCCGGGCTGAAGTGGTAGTGGCGCCACATCCTTTCTCCCTAGTGCGGTCGCCATGATCCGCTTGCCGGGGTCGCTTGTACCGCTCGACTTCGGCATGTGTGGGTGCGAGGGTAGGCAGTGGGTTGTCCGCCCCTCTCTGTTGCAGGGTTGGGGTGTTGGAGCCCCGTTGTCTGCTGCGAACACAAAGATGGCGCAGATCTTCCCCCTGCCTCCCGCGCACATGGCGCCCGACATCTTGGAGGCCGCTCTCGGGTCCCCCGGCTCCATTTGTGTTCTCTTAAGTAGGGCCACAGGGTGAGGACCGGGATCACCCCCACCGGTCTAAGGGGGGGTGAAACGGGTCCGGATCCACCTGGATATGTGCCTCAAGCTGGGTACTGTGGTGCAGGATAGTGGGGCAGCGTCCGTCCGCCCCACTCACCGCCGGAGAAGGCAGTGCTTGTGGAAATGTGGCCATCTCCTCCCGGGGACTGAAGCTCGATGAGCCAGCCTCTCCCAAGGTCCAGTAGTCCCTGTGCTCTGGGTCCTGTCGCTGGTGGTCGGTTTAAAGGTGATTAGGCATGGTTTTTCAGCTTAATTGTCGTTTTTTTTTTTTTTTTGCAGGAGCTGCACTTGTTTGCGACCAGCTAGCTCGGCGGTCCGGCCCTGCCCCCTCTTTGAGATTTTTTTATATTGCAAATGTGTTATTTTTAATTTTTTGAGAACGATTATAGAATTGTATATATAGCTCCGATAAAGAAGCGCCTCCAGCTTTAATTATATCACATTTTAGTTTAATAATTTGACCTCTAGCAATTGCTTTAAAAGCACACCAAACTGTGGTATGGGTTATCTCTTCTGTGGAATTCTCTTGGAATTTTTTTATTTTTTATTTTTTTTTATTATATTGCGTATATATTCTTGATTTAGTTGTTTTTTAGGAATATAATTATATATTATTAGAACCATGTGGCTCTAGGCGTTAATTTTGATACATAATTTAATTCCAAAATTACTAGACTATGATCGGACCGCTCATTATCTTTTATATATATCTTTTTGGTATTACTAACTATTGACATATTGCCCAAAAAAAGATCCATTTAGGAAAAAGATAAATGTACTTTAGAAAAATGTGTATAATCTTTTTCACTAGTATGATAAACCCTCCAAATGTTAGCCAGGTTCGCTCGATTGATGCATTTATTTAATTCTTTTGATTGTTCAATAGAGTTTTTAATCTATAAAATTAGAAGGTTTTTTTTTTGTTTTTCTTTTAAATCCAAATGACCAGGAACGCAGTTTAGGTCACCTGCAATTAAAAGTTGACCTAATCTAACTTGTTTAATTTCTTCTATTATTTTTTCAAGAAGGCATACTGGATATATATTTGGTAGATAAACATTTACCAAAAAAAATAGCTGATTATTATCTTACACACTAAAATTATATAACTACCCTCTGTATCTTTACTCTAAAATATAACATCTACTTGTAAGGTAATGGTCATTATAATGCTGAGAGTATACATGTCTAAATTTGTCCACCATTTTTGTTCCTCTTTTGCTTTCCAATGGGCTTCTTGAATCATTAATACATACATATATATATATATATATATGTATATATATATATATAGCTTCCATTTTCATTGTTTTTAGCACCATTTGTCGTTCAAAATTAGAGTGAAGTCCCTGTACATTCACTGTCAAAAATTTGACCATAATTAAAAAAAGAAAAAATTTAACCCCATTCCTCGTCCTTTGCTGGGCGCCACTAGACCTAACATATATACAAACATAAAGACAAAAAACAAATATGTGGATGTCTTCTTGAACCTCAAAATAGGCATACCACAATCTATACCCTCTAAATAGAAATTGTGAGTGTGACCTATTTCCCCTCGAATAAACGAGGGAAGGAGGGCAGACTACTAAATTCAATGAACCTAAGGCAGGGGTAAGCTGCCAATTGTGGCGAGCAATATTAATTTATAATTTCTTAATATAGACAAAATCCAATATGCTTGCACTCCTGGTGATAATCACGATATTGCCTGGTGCTGATCCAGCAAAATTAATAGAAATCCCAGTAAACTGAAAGCACTCCAGGGTCTTTGAGGTATGGTAAAATTGAACTTTTAATTCATATAAAAAAATATTAAAACAAACATCAATGTTTCGGCTCACATCTGGAGCCTTCTTCAGGATGACAACAGGTTTGAGAGTATGTTTGACACCTGCTTCTTCAAAGTATTGGGTTAGAAATTCCCTTAGTTGTTCAGGGCTAATTTCTTCTAAAGTGTAGATTATTTCTCCTTGCACGATCTTCCAGCAACTCTAATTTTAGATCCTGTTTATTTATTCTGAGGAGAAGGGAGTCATATTTTTCTTGTAGCATTAGTTGTTGAGTGTCAATTTTCAGTAAATTCTCGTCGATATTTTTCATTTTTTTCTGATAGAGTCCCAATTATTTTTTGATCTCTAAAGTACCATTGTTAATGTCCAATTTTACTTTGTGTAAGGCTTTTTGAAAACACTTTTAAAAAAAATCATGTAGTGTATTTTGCATTTCCTGGTTCGCTTCAGTGTTCATTGAATCATCAGTCTCTTTAAAGTCCATGTTTTTTTGGAACTTTATTAGCTTGTGGGGAAGAGAAGTCATTAGCTAAGACTCGTTTTTTTGTTTTTTCTTTCTTAGAGACAGTGTTGTTGTTTTTTTGGAAGCCATTTGATTCAATGCACCCTTTAGTTAACTTTCCAAAAAAAAGTTTCTCCTTTCTCTTCTCTCTCTTTTCTCTTCCTCTTCTCTTTCTTTCCCCCTTTTTTCCCCACAGATGTCTAGCAGTCAGCTCTATTATAATGTATCACATTTAGGCTGTTCGAATGCGCCGTTTAGTAAACTTGCCAATTACTTCTGGCTAACAGAGAGACTTTTTCCCCTCTTCACCCTTAGTTTTTTTATGTACAGAAGCTTTTTTTTAGTGTTTTCTAACTCCTCCCTCCCCCCCCTTGTTTTAATCTCCTTTTTGTATTTAACCCCTTAAGGACTGGACTGTTTTTGCGATGTTGTACATTTGCGACCAGGCATATTTTTACACTTTTGTGGTGTTTGTGTTTGGCTGTAATTTTCCGCTCTCTCATTTACTGTTCCCATACAAATTATATATTGTTATTTTCAGGACAAAAGGGGCTTTCTTTACATACAATTATTTATATAATCTCTTGTATTTTAATTTTAAAAAATAAAAAATATGATGAAAAATTTAAAAAAATACATGTTTTTTTACTTTTACTTGAAAAATCTTTTACTCATCTAAAATGCTAAATAGATTCAAAATTTTGTCCTGAGTTTAAAAATACCCAGTGTTTACGTGCTTTTTTTTGCATGTTATAGGGCTATAGGTACAAGTAGGATATTGCGGTTTCAAAACATACATTTTAAAAATTTATCAATAGTGACATTGTAACACTATTATCTGTCATAAATCTCTGAATAACACCCCACATGTACATATTTTTTTTTAAAGTAGACAACCCAGGGTGTTCAATATGGGGTATGTCCAGTCTTTTTTAGTAGCCACTTAGTCGAAAACACTGGCCAAAGTAAGCATTCATATTTGTTTGTGTGTGAAAAAGTAAAAAAACTAAATTGAACGCTAATTTTGGCCAGTGTTTGTGACCAAGTGGTTACTAAAAAAGACTGGACATACCCCATTTGCAATACCTTGGGTTGTCTTCTTTTGCAAATGGTATGCCGTCATGGGGGTAATTCTCATTCCTGGGCTACCATACGCTCTCAAAGGCAACGTAACCAACCTGGCCATTTTCAATGTAAAATATTTGACCCATATATTTGACCTTGTAACTTTCAAAAATGCTATAAAACCTGTACATGGGGGGTACTGTTTTACTCGGGAGACATCGCTGAACACAAATATTAGTGTTTAAAAACTGGAAAACGTATCACAACAATTATATCATCGGTAAAAGTGCTGTTTGTGTGTGAAAAATGCAAAAAAAGTAACTTTCACTGACAATATCATCACTGTGATATGTTTTACTGTTTTGAATCACTAATATTTGTGTTCAGCGAAGTCTCCCGAGTAAAACAGTACCCCCCATGTACAGGTTTTAGGGTGTCGTAGAACGTTACAGGGTAAAATACAGTGCTAACAAATTAAATTCTCTGGAATTTCGGCCTGGGTTGGCAGGCAGGTCCCTCAAATTGCAATCAATAAAATTACTGAATTATGTAAAAATATTACATAAATACACACGTAGAATTTAAATATATATGCATATTTATATATTTGAAGTCTACGTGTATATTTATATAATTATTTATGTAATTTTGTATATGGACATATGTATATTTCTTATTTTTATTTATTTTTATATACATAGATATATATACAAATTCATTCTAAGTGTATTTTGATATAAATATATATATATTAATTTTAAAATACAGTTAGAATAAAATTTCATATAGATATATAATTTTTTTTATTTTTTTATTATTTTAAAAAAAATTTATTTAATTTAAGTTACTTATTATTTATATTTTATAATAATATATATATACAATATATATAGTTATTATATATATTATATATATATATACGTGTGTAATTTAATTATAAGTGTATAGTACATATTAATATAAAAATACACTTAGTATGGCATTATATATATGATATATAGATATATTATATGTCTATATATCATATATAATTATTATTATTTTTTTTATTAACATAAACTTTATTTTTTTTTATTGATTTTACACTAGCAGGGAGACTGCCTGTCAGCACAGACAGTCCCCCTGCAGGCAGCACTATGGACACCTATTGTGACCATGTGATCGCTGTGTTGAGCGATCACATGGCCACAGGGGTCCTAATTCAGTGTGGGGAGACTGTCTGGGCTGCAGACAGTCTCCCCACAACCGGAGCAACGCTGATCGCCGCCGGGGGAACGATGGCGATCAGGTAAGTAACGGAGACCGTTAGGACGGTTCAGGACCGTCATCGGTCTGCAAGGCAAAAATGCCGATGATGGTCCTGAACCGTCCTCGGTCGGGAAGGGGTTAAATTTAATTCAGGTTGCTGTTTATAGGGAAGAATATATTTTTTATATTTATTTATTTTACACCATATGAACGGTCTTTTCAAAATGTAGGTGCTATTGCCAGAAAGGCTTCTTTACTTTCTTTTGACTCTTATACTCCCTCCTCAGTTTTTTTTTTTTTTTTTTTTTCTTTATTTTCTTTTTTTTGCTTTATTATCTTTTTTTTCTCCTCTTATTTTCCCTTTTTACTCTTGTTGCTTTCTCTCTCTCTTTTTCCAGTCTTTGTTACTTTGCCTTGTTTCTCTCTCTCTCTCTCTTTTTTTTAACTCTTTACTTTAGATCTAATTTATATATTTGACTCACTGTGTTCAGCATGCGGGGCTTGAAATACGCCTAGATACCTCAATTCTGCTGGGCTATTGTGAGCCCCTTGCTGCTTCGTTCTGTTGCCGATCACCAAGCCTGCTCCTCCGTTTGGTGTTCCAGTTCATTTTCTGTCCTTCTCCTGTAGCGACAATTTTTTACAGAGTCCTTTACTGAGTCTCCACACTCTTACTCCTGCTCAGCCTTTCGTGTTTTTTTGTGTTCTGCCATTTCTCCTGGAACGCTCAATCTTTAGCCGAATCTCCGCGCCCAACCAACTTTCCCTGCCTCTCACAGCGTGCGTCTAATTCATCACACTGTCCCACCAAAAAAGGTAGATTCATTTTTAATTGTGTGCTGGGGAGTAATTGCACCCAAGCACACTTGACTTAGTCAGCCCAGAACTCTGTTCCAGGCTGTCCAATGTCAATTCTGTACATATTTTAAGTCTGTTGCCAGCATGCAGGCAGAGCGACAGCAAGGAGAAGATAGCTTTTCCCTTCCTCTGTAACTTAATTAGTTTTTGTATTCCTATAGAAATATCCCTTCCACCCTCTCCTACTCAGATGTGCTCTGAGTCAGCAATACGGTCTTCTCTATGAGAAGCCTGTTAGTGGACCGCATGAGTGCAGGCATAAAGCAACATGGAAGATAATTGCGGACAGCCTCGCCGGGCGCTGGATATCAGCAAAGTAAAACTTCTTTTAACAGGTATTAAGGGGGAGGGGGGACGTTAAGTGAACATTTTTTTTCAGAAGGGTTGGAGTAACCCTTTAAGGATTGGATAAAACAGAAAGAAACATAGAATGTGACGGCAGATAAGAACCATTCGGCCCATCTAGTCTGCCCAATTTCCTAAATACTTTCATTAGTCCCTAGTCTTATCTTATAGTTAGGATTGCCTTATGCATATCCCACGCATGCTTAAACTCCTTTACTGTGTTAACCTTTACCACTTCAGCTGGAAGGCTATTTCATGCATCCACTACCCTCTCTGTAATGTAATACTTCCTGATACAGTGGCGGATCCGGGGGGGGGGGGGCAACGGGGCAATTGCGAAATCCGCCGGTCTCACTCTCCTCCTCCCCCCAGCCCTGCGATGTGCCTGCGGACCGGAGGGGAGATCAGAGCTCTCCCTCCCCGGTCCGCAGGCACCGTGCTGACAGCCGGCGGCGGAGGGAGGGAGTGAAAGGGAGGACCCGGAGCTCAGTCTGCAGCTCCTCCGGGTCCTCCTCTCTCGAGATTTGGAGCGTTGCCGTGGTTACCACGGAAATGCTCCAAATCTCGCGAGAGTGAACTCTAGCCCGGGAGCGTGGGCTAGAGTTCACTCTCACCACCGGACCACCAGGGAAATGCCCCCCTCCCCCTAGTAAAGGTAAGAAGGGAAGGGGGGGGGGCATAGAATATATATATATTTTTAATTAAATTAAAAAATATTATATTATTAAAAAAAAGCCACCCTACCCTGATCATACACACACATACATTGCCCCCAATACTGCCCCCCCATTCACACAAACTGCCCCCCATACACACTGCCGCCCTCACACACACTACAACCTTCACACACACACACACACACCACTGCTCCTATACCCTACTACAGCCCCATTTCCCAGCAGATCTCAGGTAAGTTGTCAAACTGTTCTTAAACGGTTTGACTACTTACTGTGGGAGGGGGTCCCGGCACTATTGACACCATAACCACTACACTGAGCTGTAGTGGTTATTGTGTCTAGATTATTTCTTTAAATAATCTACAAGTGCCCCTCCCGAGATCAGGCTCTGGATCCGCCACTGTCCTGATATTTGTAAACCTTTGCCCCTCTAATTTAAGACTATGTCCTCTTGTTGTGGTAGTTTTTCTTCTTTTAAATATAGTCTCCTCCTTTACTGTGTTGATTCCCTTTATGTATTTAAATGTTTCTAATATATCCCCCGTCTCGTCTTTCCTCCAAACTATACATGTTAAGTTCATTTAACCTTTCCTTTTAAGTTTTATCCTGCAATCCATGAACCAGTTTAATAGCCCTTCTCTGAATTCTCTCTAAAGTATCAATATCCTTCAGAAGATATTGTCTCCAGTACTGTGTACAATACTCCAAGTGAACCAGTGTTCTGTACAATGGCATGAGCACTTCCCTCTTTCTACTGCTAATACCTCTCCCTATACAACCAAGCATTCTATTAGCATTTCCTGCTGCTCTATTACCTTGTCTGCCTACCTTTAAGTCATCAGAAATAATCACCCCTAAATCCCTTTCCTCATATGTTGAGGTTAGGACTCTATCAAATATTCTGCACTCTGCCCTTAGTTTTTTACATCCAAGATGCATTATCTTGCACTTATCCACATTAAATGTTAATTGCCACAACTCTGACCATTTTTCTAGTTTACCTAAATCATTTGCCATTTGGCTTATCCCTCCTGGAACATCAACCCTGTTACATATCTTAGTATCATCAGCAAAAAGACATACCTTACCATCAAGACCTTCTACAATATCACTAATAAAAATATTAAAGAGAATGGGTCCAAGTACAGATCCCTGAAGTACCCCACTGGTGACAAGACCAGGCTTCGAATATACTCCATTGACTACAACCCTCTGCTGCCTGTCACTCAGCCACTGCCTTACCCATTCAGCAATATTGGAATCCAAATTTAAAGATTGCAGTTTATTGATAAGCCTTCTATGTGCAACAGTGTCAAAAGCCTTACTGAAATCTAGGTCAGCAATGTCTACCGCACCACCCATATCTATTATTTTAGTTACCCAATAAAAAAAAAAAAATCAATAAGATTAGTTTGGCATGATCTCCCTGAAGTAAACCCATGTGGTCTCTGATCTTGAAATCCATGTGTTTTTAGATGTTCACCAATCCTATCCTTTAACATGGTTTCCATCACTTTCCCCACTACTGAAGTAAGGCTTACTGGCCTATAGTTGCCCAACTCCTCCCTATTACCTTTCTTGTGAATGGGCACAACATTTGCTAACTTCCAATCTTCTGGGACTACTCCTGTTAACAATGATTGGTTAAATAAATCTGTTAATGGTTTTGCTAGTACACCACTAAGCTCTTTTAATAGCTTTGGGTGTATTCCATCAGGTCCCATTGACTTATTTGTCTTTACTTTTGACAGTTGAAATAGAACATCTTCCTCTGTAAATTCACGTGTAATAAATGACTCATTTATCCTTTTTCCTAACTGAGGTCCCTTTCCTTCATTTTCATCTGTAAATACAGAACAAAAATATTCATTGAGGCAGTCAGCTAGACCTTTATCCTCTTCTACATACCTTCCTACTTTTGTTTTTAATCTAACTAATCCTTGTTTTACTTTTCTTTTCTCATTTATGTATCTAAAATATGTTTTATCCCCCTTTTTTACTGACTGTGCTATTTTCTCTTCTGTGTGTGATTTGGAAGCTCTTATAACTTGCTTAGCCTCTTTCTGCCTAATCTTATAGATCATTTTGTCTTCCTCACTCTGGGTTTTTTTATAATTCCTAAATGCTAACTTTTTGTTTTTAACTATTTTGGCCACATCTGCGGAGTACCACAGTGGTTTCTTGAATTTTTTGCTTTTACTGACAAGCCTAATGCAATTTTCTGTTGCCTTCAGTAGTGCAACTTTTAAATAATCCCATTTCTCTTGGACTCAATTTAAATTGCTCCAGTCTGATAATGACTCCTTTACACATATACTAATTTTAGAAAAGTCTGTTTTGCTAAAGTCTAAAACTTTTGTTTTTGTGTGGTGTGACTCAGTCACTGTTCTTATATTAAACCACACTGACTGATGATCACTGGATCCTAAACTATCACCTACAGTAATATCTGATACCAAATCTCCATTTGTTAACACTAAATCTAGTATGGCCTCTTTACGAGTTGGCTCCTTAACGACTTGTTTTAGAGACAATCCCAGTAGGTAGTTTAGAATATGTGTGCTCCTTGCACAAGCAGCTACTTTGATTTTCCAATTCACATCAGGAAGATTATAATCACCCATTATAACTTCCTCCTTCATTGACATTTTAGCTATTTCCTCAACTAGTAGATTATCTAACTGTTCTATTTGTCTTCGGGACCTATAAATCACACCTACACGAGTTACTGTGCGCTTACCAAATTGTAACATAACCCAAACGGACTCTGTGTTCGCCTCACTAACTTTTATTAGGCTAGATTTTATGCTATCCTTTACATACAGGGCCACCCCTCGCCCTTTCTTGCCTTCCCTGTCTTTTCTATATAAAGAGTACCCTGGTATTGCTATGTCCCAGTCATTTTTCTCATTATACCATGTCTCAGTAACAGCGACTAAATCTACACTATCAGTTGCCATTATTGTCACAAGTTCATGGATCTTATTCCATAAACTGCGACCATTTGTAGACATGACTTTAGGCTTATCTTTTTTTAACACAATTGCTACAGGCACATTTTGTCCTTGTTTTGAAAGCATTTGCTTTTCTAAGGTTTTCTGTGAATATTCACCTTATTCCATAACCACTGAGACTCAACAATCCTCAAAAAAATAAATAAATGAAAAATAAAAAATATAACAGCAGCATAGACAGACTTGAACAGTCTGATGCGTTTTCGAATATGAAAATGTGACCAAATCGGAATCTGATAAAACAGCAGGTCTTATTCATAGATAGACTTGGAGGATTCCTGACAACTAGGCAAAGACAGAGGAGTAGTTGTTCTCACATTCCAGAATGTCTGCTGTTAATTCTGTTGGAATCAGGGCATAAACAAACCAATTTTTGCAGCTTCCCTACTGCATATTTTCTTTTAACTCTCACCTGGCAGGGGATAGTTGCAAGATGAACAACATGGATGTTTAGTGTGTGCAGAAACTTTAGATTTTTCAGAACGTTTATCAGGCGATTCTGAAGGGCTGGATAAAAAATAAATACAGGACTAAAACACTAATGGTACCCCTTACCTCCGGTTAAAAATCACCTTTACAGTGCGGAAAGCATTGGATGGCTATCGCGAATGCGCGGCAAAATGTGGTGCTGCGCCAATCAGCATCTTCTCATAGAGATGCATTGACTCAATGCATCTCTATGGGGCAAGTTCAGTGTTTCCATGCAGAGCGTGGAGACGCTGAACGTCAGTAATGCACCCAGGAAGCCCCTTTAAAGGCCGTCTGAGTGACTGCCACTGCAGGGTATCCCCAGGCAGTAATGTAAACACTTCCTTTTCTTTAAAAAGGAAGTGTTTACATTAAAATGCCTGCAAGGACATGCTATACTCACCAGAACAACTACATTAAGCTGGCTGTAGTTGTTCTGGTGACTATAGTGTCCCTTTAAGTTTAAGACAATGTTCTACTCAAGAACAAGAATATTCATCTAGACCACTTTCTTTTAGTTTGATCACTAATCTATTGTGAGTAACCGTATCAAATACCTTGGCAAAATCCAGGTAGATCACATCAAATGCAACACCCTGATCTATACTTCTACTTACTTCGTAGAATGCAATTAGGTTAGTTTGACATGACCTATGTTTCATAAAACCATGTTGATTATTGCTAATAAAGTTCTTCCCAATAAATTCCTGAATATTAAGCCTTAATAACCCTTCAAATATTTTTCCAGTCACAAACGTTAAAGGACCACTATAGTGCCAGGAAAACATACTCTTTTTCCTGGCACTATAGTGCCCTGAGCGCTGGGCGGGGAGCTCTCCTCCTCCGATCCGCCTCTTCTCCTCCCATGCGGCTGAATGCACACGCACGGCAAGAGCTGCGTGCGCATTCAGCCGGTCACATAGGAAAGCATTATCAATGCTTTCCTATGGACGCTTGCATGCTCTCACTGATTTTCACAGTGAGAAGCACGCAAGCGCCGCTAGCGGCTGTCAATGAGACAGCCGCTAGAGGAATTGGGGGGAAGGCTTAACCCATTCATAAACATAGCAGTTTATCTGAAACTGCTATGTTTATAAAAGAATGGGTTAAGCCTAGCTGGACCTGGCACCCAGACCACTTCATTAAGCTGAAGTGGTCTGGGTGCCTAGAGTGGTCCTTTAGGCTCACAGGTCTAATTTTCCAGGCAAATTTTTTTTAAATTAAATTCTTTATTTTGTTGTGCAGATTCAACAGAAATGTCCACATTGCCACAACAGCTTATGCAGGCATACTTAGCAACATATATTAATACAGTAGCGGCATACATATACACATAGCACTTTTTACATATTAATTGTGTAGTTGTGGTGTCGTCTATTATTTCAGGCATGCCCAAGACCTGGTGGATTCTGTGAGTGTACCTTCTTAGGGTTTGTCTTTGGACATGTGTTGTCTTATGGGTCTGTTTGAAAACCAGCTATGGAGGCATATTTTGTACGTGTGGTGTGAGGTCCGTGGGGTCTCCCCAACGTGACTGTCCGTCTAGTCCCCGGTGTGTGAGGGTGAGCCTTGTCGTGAATAGGGTGCCCTAGGATGGCATGTATCCCTCCCCAGGGATGCCCTCCTGTCATAATGGATATGTTTTTGACTGTGTCTGCCATGTTCGTGTGGGGAGATAGGTCAAATGCAGATGCGGTCGATCGTGAGCCCGGTTTTGAGTATTTGCGTCCCCGGTTTAGGGTGAGAGTGTCGCTATCGATGTGTCTCGGGTGCGTAAAATCTACTTTGGGGAGACCTATACGGACTTTTGTGTACTAGAAAAAAAGTCAACTTTGATCAACATAAAAACTATGGGAAGGAGGAACTTGGGCGTTGACCATGTGTAAGTTCTCAAGAGTGCAGAGCGGGTACATCTTGGGCAGGAGGCCATATCATGGAGAGTGTGTTTACAGCAGTCTCTGGGGTTCTGTGGAGAAACCCCCTATTGCAGCGTCCCTCATGGTATCTTTCGATGGTGCGGCGGTCGGGTGGGTGCCCCTGGGATGAAGTCAGTGACCGCAGCCGCGACCAGTCGGGAGAGGTCTGAGCTTTCCCTGCGTGGGGGCGATGTTAGGCCTGCTGTGCGCAGTTGCGAGTCCAGTTCAGGGTAGCTCCGAGCTCGGTATGTGATATCCTGATATGTGAAGGTGATCATGTTCGGTGTCCCCCATTTATACTGGATGCTCTTGTTCCTGAGATGTTGTAAGAGTGGCTGCATGGTCTTGCGCCATCCCATGGTGCTTTTAGTTAGGTCCTGAAAGAGGGACAGAGTGGCTCCCTCAAATGTCAGAAGGGTTTTCCCACGTGCAGCCGCCAACAGCTGGGCTCTGTCTTGCAGGTTTTGAAAACGGAGGATCAGGTCTGTGTGTGCAGTGGCTGGTGCCGCTGCGGGCTTTGGTAGTCTGAATATACCATCTAGTCGCACTGCTTTTGCCTGTTTGGGTGGCAATAGATTGGCCAGCAGGCGCCTGATGAAGTGCGGTAGGTCTGTCTGGCCTATTGAATCCGGGATGCCTCGGATCTTGATATTATAGCGCCTTTGTTGGTCCTCAAGGGTGTTTATCCGGTTGTTTGATATGCTTTGTTGAGATTGCACCTCAGTTAATGCTTGTTCTAAGGATGCTATCCTTGCTTCTTGGGAGGCAGTTGAGGCCTCCAGCCTCAGGACCCTGGTAGTGACCCCCTCCACTGCCTCTTTTTTTTTTTTTTTTTTTTTTTTAATTCTTTATTTTTGCAGTGCATGAAAATGATACAGGCAGGCTTGAGGTGCCCCAAAAGCAGTCCTCAGGCTATTCCTCCGCGTTATATGCGGGACATATGTTTATCAAGCACAATTTTTTTTTAAAATATAAACATGTTTAGTCAATCATACTTTAAGCTATAAGAAGGTAAGATAGCTAGTTCAGAGTCGTTTTGTATGAGGATGTGACATAACTAGGAGTATTTCTATGTTGCTTGCCGAAAAACCTAGGCTGAGAACAGTACAGGTCATGCATATATGTATATCAGTAGTTGTACAGATAAAGTAGTACTCCTAGGCTTCACGTGGCTTACAGGCTAGGCCTTGAGTACTCAGTGCAATACAAAAATCACCTTTTAGCAGTAGATGCCCAGTTTTATCAGGGCATGGGCACAGTTATACAGTAAGTTGCTTGGAAGTTATCCTTACGTAACAGGCTGACTAAGCATTAAATCTGAGTAACATTCTATCTTTCATGGTTTACTATGAGTGTAACGAACATAAGATCACCAATCTCAAGGTCTATTCATGCTGATGCAATATCATTAACTGTGTGATTCTTCAGTGATATGATTAAACATCTAGCGCCCTATGCTTAACTAATAGAGGCTAATATAAACAAGCGTGAGTAAGGTATACTATGATTGGCAAAAAGCATTTGTCAGCACATGAAATCAAACTGGTATGCAGCGGTCACCGGCAAGGCACTTGGATCTGGACCCGTGGGGTAGCGTATGCGGGTCATAAGAGAGTTTGTGGTAAGTCACTATTTATCCTATTCCTTCTGTGGGAATGCGGCTGAGGCTCTCCGGTTGGTCCAGAGGAGGTTCTGATGCTCGGCCGGTGGTGGGGGTGTCCCTCTTGCCCCAAGCTGGTGTGCAGGCCTGCGTCTTCTGGCCTGAGACTCGGTGGCACACGTTGCCCGAGTGTCTCCCCCTCATGGGGGTGGCGGGAGGTCTGTATGTTGATTGCCGCTTGCGTTTCCACCTATGTGGCCGACGCCTTCGGGTCAAGGCCCTCTTGGCCTGCAGCCCGGGTGGGCCGGGGTGGGTGAGTGTCAGCTTTTGGTCTCGTGTTGCGCCCGAGGGAATTCCCCTCTTGCCCAGCCGCCCATAGCTCCCCTCTCTTGGGTCCATGGGGTCCTGTCGTTTTGTCTTGGTGCGCTGTGCGCGCCGCTGGAGCTTCTCCCAGAAGTCGTTGAACAGTGCATCCAGACGCTGCATGAGGTCTGTGCCGCAGTCGGAGCTCTGCTTAGCTGCTTCAAGCTGAGTTGCTGCGAGTACTCCGCCGCCATTTTCGATGGGCCACGTGTCGCCGGCCCTGGTGTCCACACGCTGTGTATAGGCTCGGACTGGGCTTGCGGCGAGGACCGGGATATCCCCCACCGGTCCCGGGGGGGGGGGCGGGCAGGATGAATGAGGGTCGAAGTGGTCGTGGAGCAGGTAGGTGGAAAGGAGAGCGGCCGTCTCCCCTCTGCCAGCCATCCTGTAGGCCTCGGTCACCGCAGCTAGGGATCTCGGGTGATTAGCTAGTCGATTTGGGTGTCCAGAGTTGCCCCCCCGAGGATCCCAATTCAGTTATGCCCGTTAGAGTAGTTCTGTGCCAGTTTTACTGGGTATTTTCCCCAAAATCAGGCAGATAATGCAGGAGCTGGGTTTCAGCACGTCCACTCTGCTTGGCAGCTAGGCTCCGCCTCCCTCCACTGCCTCTTTTATACCAGCCATGTCTGCTGCTATGTTGGTTCTGAGCTCTGCCAGCATGCTCTTAAGTATTGTGGCTGTGACAGGGTCTTCTGCAAGGGTGCGTGAGGGTCTAGGGTCGGGTGGAGGGGCTTGTGCCATACCTTCTCTGGGGCCTATGGAGAAATCATCAGATTAAAATGAGCATCCGTCGTCTCCCGACGCCATCTTGTCCCATGCGGACTTTTGAGAGCGTCGGGGAAGTTCCCCAATATCGTGGGTGGTCGGGTCTTTATCCGCTCGGGTTTTCTTATGTTTGTGTCCCATGGCTAATCCATCCCGGGTCGGGTATGAGCAGTTGAGCCCGGGTGGACGTCGGAAATCGCCTTGTTTAGCGTTTTGTTTGCGGTTCGTGTCGGGGAGCTCACAGTGAGTGCGACCGCTCTGCTCCGCTGCAAGCCCCTCCTCCATCCCAGGCAAAAAATTGTAACGCTTTAAGACAGCGTTTCCCAAACCAGTCCTCAAGATCCACCAACAGTCCAGGTTTTGTTAGGATCTGCATTGGAATAGAAACAGGGAAATATATAAATCCTGGCCTGTTGGTGGGTCATGAAGACTGGTTTGGGAACCACTGCTTTAAGAACATATGAACCACATCTGCCTTTCTCCAATCCTCCGGTACAATTCCTGAAAGAAAAAAATCTGAAAAAAAAAAAAAAAAAATAGAGGTTCACTAATTTCCACACTTATTTTCCTGGGTAAATGCCCTCAGACACTAAAAGCTTCGTTTACATTAACTTTCTTTAGTTGCTGCAGCACCTTGTCTTGAGTCATCCAATCACAATCTGCAAATATTTAGCAGCAATCATTTGCATATCTCTCGCCATAGCATCCTCCTTAAAATATTCTGAGCAAACAATTTAAAATTACTGGTCTTTATTAACTACACGGTTTTTAGTGTACCTACACTTAGATGGTTTTTATTTTAGAATTTACGTACTTAAAAAGTGTTTTGGGGTTGGTTTTGCTTTCATTGGCAATCACTTGTTCATTTTCTAGTTCAGCCGCTCTAATTGCTTTTTGCATGCACAACTGGCTCTCTTATATAGGATGCCTCTGGTTTGTCCAATTTAAATGGCCTTTTCATATTTTTAATCTCTTGGTTTACTTTCCCACTAAACCACTTTTTAAATTTTTTTATTAATTTTATATTTACTACATAGTAAGAATTGAACCTTTCTAATATTTATTTTGAAGATATTCCATTTGTCCAGTGTTCTTTTCACTAAAGAGTTTATACCAGTCAATAGATCACAAAGACGCCCTTAACTTATTGAAATCTGCCTTTTAAAAATATGTTTTAGTCTACCTCATGTATTTTTGCTTTTTTAAGTTTATTTCAAAAGGCACCATATATTGTGATCACTATTTCCCAAGTGCTCCCCTACCAGAATGCTGGTCAAAAGATCAAGGTTTATTATAATCAGATTCAGACAAGCATCCTTTCTAGTTGGTCATTTAATATGTTCAAAAACCTGATACCCCTTGTGGAACTACTATCCCCTTTATCCCAATTTATGTCCAGGTTATTAAAATCTCCATTAATTAACGTGTTACCCAGATTTGCAGATTTCCCAATTTGCTGTAACTGTTGTTCTTCCTCATCAATATTAACATTAAGCGGTTTCTAACATATCCCAACCAATAATTTATTTCCATTCTTTAGCGACAAGCAGATATCTACCCATAAAGCTTCCACATTGTCATTGTCACATTCCACTTTGCTTAAAGGATCACTATAGGTTCAGGAACACAAACATGTATTCCTGACCCTATAGTGTTAAAACCACCATTTAGCCCCCCCAGTCTCCTCATGCCTCCATAAATATAGTAAAAATCTTACTGTATTCAAGCCTGAAGCTGTAAATCTGCATGCTGTTAGACTCAGAAAAACCAAGAAGTCTGCTGACATTATCAGAAGTGGTAGCCTGATCCAATCACAGTGCTTCCCCATAGGATTGGCTGAGACTGACAAAGAGGCAGATCAGGGACAGAGCCAGCACAATTCAAAAACAGCCCTGGCCAATCAGCATCTCCTCATAGAGATGAATTGAATCAATGAATCTCTATGAGGAAAGTTCAGTGTCTGCATGCATAGGGAGGAGATACTGAATGTTTGGATGCATTTTAGACAGCCATGACCCAGGAAGGATCTCTAACAGCCATCTAAGGAGTGGCCAGTGAAGTTATCACTTTTCTCTGAAAAGACAGCGTTTACAGCAAAACGCCTGAAGGTAATGATTCTACTCACCAGAACAAATTCAATAAGCTGTAGTTGTTCTGGTGACTATAGTGTCCCTTTAAGATTTGGCTTGCACTCATGGCTGACATACAAACATATCCAACCACCTTTTCTGTATTTATAAGACCGAAACGGACCTATAGGACAGCCATTAACAATTTCCATCCATCAAAATATGACGCTCAGGTGTATTTAAGAACACAGAAGAAAAATTAATTTAAAGATAATCATTAATGTTAGTATAACTGTGAATTTGGATGTGCATAAGTAGCAACTGACATACAGATGCATTCAATCACACAATCTGTCTTCTGGACAATAAGTATAACTGCAAGAAGACAGCCATGTGATGCAATCTGCCATACAGGGGTTAATGTATGTATTACTGTGTATTCTCTAATGATTTTGAAACATTGGCCCTTTATTTAGCGGTCTATACCATTTGCTCCCTTCCATCTGTGAACTTTATGTAAGCACACTCTTGATTCTGACCTATATAAATCACAAAACCGTTTCAAAATAAATAAGAACATACATGCAAACCACCTGCACACACACAGGAGTAATGTTTTGATGATTTTAAAATACGGCAGCTAATATGCAACTATAAAAGTCTAAATTGACAAAAAAAAAATATAACAAAACTAATGCACACAAAAAGGTGAGAAAGAATCAATTTTTTTTATATATATACAGAGTACAGGAAAAAAGGTTTTGTAAAATCTAAAACAATACAATTAATATTTACAATGAAATCTAGCTTGTCCGACTTCCACAAGAAGTGGCAGTATTACAATAATTAAAAAAATAAAACTGAAAAAAAAACCCATCAAAACAAAAAATATCAAAAGGAAAAAAAAAAAGAAAAAAAAAGAAAAATAAAATAAAAACAGGACAAACAAGTGTACGACAAAATGTTTTGTTACAACAGACCGGAGCCAAAGGCATATCACACGCGGCACTGTACACATTTAAAAATATTATAAGAAAAAAAAAAAAAAGGGCAGCCTTCTGTTTATGTACAAAAAATCTCAATGCCTGTCTGTGTGAAGCTACTTTTATTGAAAATGTAGTTAGAATGGAAAAAAGGATTGATGTCACACTGTTCTGTATTGGGACTATTAATGCTGTTAAATGTAACATGTTATGAGAAATACAGTTTTGCGGAAAAACCAGTTCTGTATAAAATGGTCACTGGCACAAAATAGAACAAGTTTTTCCTGTCTATTAATTTACAATGGCATGAAGAAAAAAAAAAAGTCTAGATTCACGTGTTTGTGGCCTGCAGAAAGTCTTCTGACCTTTTGATCGGATTCTGGTAAATTCGTTCAGGGGACGATTGCTTATTTTAATTTTACAATTTAAAAAAAAAAAAAATATATATATCTATATATATTTATAATATATGAAATGTATGATAGAAATATATGTGCAAATGCCCATAAAATGTGAGCAAAGGAGAGGAAAAAAAAATAAAAAAGTGAGCTTTCTTCATATCATGCAAATGTGCAAACTCTTTCTTGCCAAAACAGGGGATTCCAAGAGGCCGCTGGGCATATTTCCTCTGACGAGTAAGTCTTAATTCAGGAAGAGAGTTTTTTTTTGTCTCGTAAGAGTTCTAGTGTTTGGCTCCTAAGGAACAGAATTGGATCTTAAGACTGGCACCTGGTGAGGTGACTTCAAAGACATTTTGTCTTCCAAGTCCAGGTCTTGTGCTAAGGCATCATTTTCACCTTTCGGCTGCCTTGTTGCAAATTCCGTGATTGAGAAAAGAAACTGGATGCAGCCCAGTTTAATATAACTTCCATGGTGAAGAAGAGCCGTACCTTCCCAGCCTGCCCCACTTCCTCCAATGAGGCTGGAGCTGCTGGCTTTGCAGTTGCATGGCTGTTGCTGGAGACCTTGTGCCCGAGAGTTCATAATTGGCTCTTCCTTGATGGTCTCCGGCTCTGGGTTTTGGCTCTTACTGCGTTCTGAAAAAAAATGAAAATAATGCAATAAACAGCGTAGTGAAAGATACATACATCTAGAATAACTGTCAATATATGAAATGTATGGGACAATGTGTGATGGAAATAAATCTGATTATTCCAGTGTAAGCACTGGTCAATATTAAACACTTAGCATTTGTACTATTGAAAAGTTTGAAAAAGTGTTGGTACCAGACACACATTGTCTATGATTTTTGTCTGGCAAGTAGGAGTTTAGCAATTATCATTACTACATCTTCATAGAGCGAGGATACAGGTTTGTAGGTTGATATAAAGATTTCATTTCCTACGTTACGGTTTGGTAAATGCGGAGCGGTTTATCAGTCTTTGGGCAAATAACTAGAAAACAGAAAGATATTGATTAACATGGCAGCAGGATGGGAATGTAATGCTACACTAGGCTTTAGCAGTGTGGCAGGTATCCAGTGGGTTTAAAGATATTCCCCTTCCCCCCACCCCCCTAGCTATCGTGCTCTTGAACTGGCATTTAAAAGTTAAACCTTCAACTAAAGGGCTGTGAATACTTTTTACCATGGCTATGGGGAAATTTAGGATTTTGTAAGGATTAGAGAATATCTACTTTATTTGCTTGGCTTTATTGGACCACTGCTAGTTTTATGCAGTAGTTTGTGGTGCTTCATACTGAGAGTTTCATCCCTTAGACTTTCTTATATTGGTATAGTTCAAGAAGTCCAGTTGGCTGTGCACAATACAATGAAATAACAGCCTTTAGATAATAAAATTGAACCGTGCATTTGGGAAACCAAATAATATCATAATTTCTGAAACCTTTTAACTTTTGGAATGCAGCAGCTTTGTGTTTTCAGTAAAATATCCTTGGTATAAAAAAAAATAAATAAATTCTAGTGTCACTTCCACATTTCACAAAACATTTAACGCATGTCCTTTTTTTTGTAAAATGGTAGATATCTGACATCAGTTAACGCACACACGCATTAAGGACACTTTTCAGGGTGAACTAGAGTAATAAAAGAACACCAAATGGGTTACCATGGAAATTGCTCAACTTTTACGATATAAAGTTTAATGAATGAATGCTCATAAAGTTAAATTGTCATTCAAAATCAAAACCACCACATTAATCTATATTATTTTTATGAATATATCAAACGCCTGGCAAAATACAAAATGGCATCAAGCTAATGTTAAAATGTAGGAAGATTAATTCAAAAGACTTTAAAAAAATAAAAATTCTTTATTTTTCACGTGCAAAGGGTGACAAACAAGCTTGAAATGCCACAATAGCTGTATCAAGCGCATTACTAACAATCAGCTCAGGACAGTAAAACGGCTTCATATAGACTGCACATTTTATATTTAGTTAACGTTGGACCTGAAGACAATCACAAACTTAGATCATGAAGTAGAGAATAAGTTGGCTAAACACTAGCGTGTGTGCTCATCTTGCCACTGTTGTGTACCGTAGCTAAATGTCCCTAGGAAACATGACATTCCGTGTGCCTGATGTGCGTGGTCCGCCTGTGGCCGGTATGCGTGGAACGCATGTATGGAAGGGTAAGGTGGCTTGTGGCCGGTTGTGTGGATCATGATCCCCTGTAACCCGGCTATATCTGTTGCAGTGGGACTGCGTGTTGTACCCTTCCCTCAGCTTGTGAGACTAGGTGTGCATTGTGTTTTGGTCTCTCTGCGGCCTAATATAATGTGTCTAAAGTAAGAATAACAACATATAAACCAAAATATAAGGGAACAGGTAACTTGTGCACATTAAACTGTTGTGTGCTTAGAGTTCCTCCACATAAGCCCTTGAGGCTAGAGACCCGTGGAGAATTAGATGTGGCCTCGTGCAGTCAGAGTCCCATCAGGTTGTGGCTGCTGTGCTTCGAACCGCCGGGGGACAAATGGTAGTGTCGTTGTTGGGTCCCCTATCCCAAGTGAAGCAGGTATGGTGCATTGTCCCGTCGTAGGCTTAGTGTGGGAAGTAGTTCTCTCACGCCCTGCATATCTTGGATGGTGTACCGGGAGTCTCCGTGAGAAAGTTGTAGTGCGGGTGAGCCCCTCCACTTGTAGTTGATGTTTTGCGCGCGGATAAGTGCCGTGGAGGGCTGAAGTGAACGGTGCCAGGCCATTGTGAACCATGAGAGGTCTGTATAGAATGAGAGCGACATTCTCAAATAGGTAGGGAGAGTGGTTTTGTGTTGCATTCAGCACTGCTGTTTTATCCCTATTATAGGGAACGCGTACCAATAGATCTCTGGGTAGTGTGCATGGGGCTGTGGCAGGCCTTGGGAGTCGGAACATCCCTTCCATGCATTTGGCATGTTTAGGTGTAAGTAGGGCCGTGAGAAGCCTTTGCATAAAGTGAGGCATTTCAGCCTCCGGTGTGTCTTCTGCGATCCCCCGGATCTTAATGTTTTTGCTGCGCCTCTGGTCCACCAGTACCGCAAATTGGTGTTCAAATTTAAGATTCTGTTGTTGCAGTTCGGTTACCAGTTGCTGTAGATGCTTGGTGGTTTGTAGGGATCCATGTTCCAGGGCGCTTATGCTGCCTGTCAGGCCCTGCAGGTCTGTGCGTATTTGGGCCATATCCGTCTGAATAGCGTGTTGGACCCCGGCCAGCAGGTCCTTCATAACCGCTATGGTGACTGGGGGTGAGTCTGGTCATGGGGGAGTGGAGAGAGGGGCCTTTGATGCGGGAAGGGGCTCTTCCTCTGTTCCGGTTATGAAATCATCGGAGATGTCAGAGCTTTCATCAGGGAAGGCGGCCATGTTTGGACTCACTGCATTCAGGGTCTGTCTCCAGAGGTTGCCGGTGCTTGCGTTCTGCCTTGGCTGATAAGGTTTGGACTTTTTAGTTTTTCGTCCCATCCCCTCTACTGTTTTACGGTCTATGTGGTGTCTGGGTGCTGCAATTAGGGTAAAAGTGGCTGTTTTGTCCGGAGCTCAGACAACGTGCGGCCATTCAGCTCTGTAGCTTAGCTCCGCCCCCTTCAAAAGAAATTTTTAATGGAATTGACATTAATTTTTTTTTTTTTACATGAATAGTTCACAACAGCTTCGAGAATCGTCCCATTTTTGGATGATGTAGGATTCAGACAGATCTGACTACACAGGAACTACCACATGAAAAATACAAAAAAAAGAAAGGTAGACTCTGCATTCAAAGAATGTTGCTTAATCAAGTAATTTTTATTACATAACAATAAAGTGATGCGCCTTAATTATTGAGACGCCCTGCCACAATGTTATTATCTGTGAAAATACACAGCAACAGTGCTGAAGAGCAGCTTACATATCTGGACGTTTATAAATATATATCACACATATTGAGGGTGTCTCCAAGAAAATATAGAAAATAATCCTTATATCTACCCTTAGAAGGACTGTGGGACGCTCAAACAAAAAGCTGCCTGTGCTATGCATTGCACAAAGAGAGTCCTGCTACTTTGTCCAGGAGATGCCTGGTGATGCAGAGGAAATATCAAGCTTTGTATCGGCATGTAGAGACCAATAATCACATGTAAGCAAGAGATTTGAGTCCTCACGAAGCCTTAGTTATCTCATTCTGCAATCTTTTCATTTTGTTTTGCAATTTAAAACACTATTTTATTGTGGCAACATAACCTGGGACCATTAGTTATTTTGGCTTTTGTGTTTTCTTTGTCTGTTATTTGGGCTGCTCACACACGAAGGTTGGATTTTGAAAACAACACAGTAGGGACTTTGCAATGTTAAAATATTACTGGCCTTCTGCAATCTTGGAATTTTTTTGCGGTTATACTGTAGTTTATATCCAGGTACCATGTCACTATACTTGGAACCAGCTTTCATATAATGGAGCGAAAAAAGGTCTAAATATAAGGAATATTTTCTATATTTACTATGGGCTACCCTCAAAGCATTTTACGCATTGGTACAATTTATTAAAATATATGCAATGCACACCTCATTACTCATGAAATTCACATGGCAACACACAAAAAAGCAGAGTATCCGCCAAAATTTTACACAGGTCGGTTGTGGACGGTGGTCTGGGTATCCCAAACCTGTATCTATACTACAAAGCGGCATTATTGAGCACTATGCTAGCAGCACACGACTCCCATTATATCCCACAATGGGCAGGAATAGAAGCCTTCTGGCTTAAAATGGACCACGTCCACCCAATCTTTTGGATTGACAATACCCGGAGACCAAAACCATTTCCAGGCCTCCCCACTACTCTGTTGCTTGTAGACACCTGGGAAGGGGTGAGGAAAACATTGGTTAACCACCCAAAAATTCCGATGGCAGCTCCCCTGCAATCAATAAGCTTAAAAATCCCCACTTTTAACTATAAGCTGTGGACTGAAAAAGGCATCACCAATGTACTCCACCTATACCAAGGGGAATACCTCAAAACCTTCCCATGCCTACAGGAACAATTTGATCTACCCACAAAATTTATATTCCCTTACCTCCAAGTCAAATCTTTACTAACAACCCACCCACCCACTAATCCCGAGAAAGTGTTAAACGCACCAACCTCAAAGTTTGAAAATATATGCTCAAATAAGCCCAACATAAAATCTCTCTCCACGTGCTACCACTTGATCCTACACAGCCAACAATTAACACTTAAGCACTACAAAAAAGCTTGGCACACAGATTTAGGCACAGACTTGAGCCCAGAACAGTGGAAAAGAGCTTACACTGCACATAAAGGAATGACATTGTGCGTCCAACACCTAGAAATACAACGGAAAATATTATACCGTTGGTACTTAGTACCGGAAAAAAATACACAAAATTTGGCCCGCCTCCATGAACATGTGTTGGCATTGCGAGAGGGAAGTGGGCACGATAATTCACATGGTGGATATGTCCCACACTAGCTCCTCTCTGGACACAAGCCCTCCGAATCATGTCGGATATGCTCTGCCACCAGGTATAAAAAAAAAATCCTGCACTGTGCCTGTTGTACATGTTCCCTGAGAGGATGTCCAAAACTCACCGGGCGTTAATATACCATACGCTTACATCAGTACATATCCTAATAGCGAGACATTGGAAATCTAAAGAAATACCGTCGCATACACACCTAGTGAACCAAATTGCACTCAATTGGACATATGAAGCCATGCACCAACATCAATTTGGCCCAAGACCTACAGTAGTGAAGGCAAAAGCAGTAGAAAGAGGGAAGTGCTCATGCCATTATACAGAACACTGGTGAGACCTCACTTGGAGTATTGTACACAGTACTGGAGACTGTATCTTCAGAAGGATATTGATACCTTAGAGAGGGTTCAGAGAAGGGCTACTAAACTGGTTCATGGATTGCGGGATAAAACTTACCAGGAAAGGTTAAAGGATCTTAACATGTATAGCTTGGAGGAAAGACGAGACAGGGGGGATATGATAGAAACATTTAAATATATAAAGGGAATCAACACAGTAAAGGAGGAGACTATATTTAAAAGAAGAAAAACTACCACAACAAGAGGACATAGTCTTAAATTAGAGGGACAAAGGTTTAAAAATAATATCAGGAAGTATTACTTTACTGAGAGGGTAGTGGATGCATGGAATAGCCTTCCAGCTGAAGTGGTAGAGGTTAACACAGTAAAGGAGTTTAAGCATGCGTGGGATAGGCATAAGGCTATCATAACTATAAGATAAGGCTAGGGACTAATGAAAGTATTTAGAAAATTGGGCAGACTAGATGGGCCGAATGGTTCTTATCTGCCGTCACATTCTATGTTTCTATGTTTCTAAAACATATATGGGACACATACAACAACCACACTGATAACCCCACAACACAATAGCTGATGGATGGAAAGAACGACATCCGTGGTGTGGCGCAGAAGAGATCCGGTCCTATCACATGAACAAACAAGA
>OW240912.1:69932017-70279811 GCA_933207985.1 Pelobates cultripes
TCTAGCCAGACTCTGTCCCACAATAGAGTCAAAATATTTTTTTTGGGACGACTGACATTTGCCTGGGTTCTTTGGGTGCCTGAAGTGCTTTTGACCTATTGCAAAATTACTAGCGTTCTCATTTTTCTTTTGCAATACCAATTTAGTCCAACTCTGGAAATCATTCATTGACAACTTATATATCACTTTGTTACTTGTATCTCATACCTTTCAATGCGTCCTTTGGAACACTTTAGGGGGCCAGTAGGCAGCTGCCTGAATACCCCCCTCACACCAGAATGAGACCCTCCAATCAGCACTGTGCCACTCTGGTTTATGGGAACAGACCTTATCCACAATTCCTTGTCCAGCAGTGAATTATGAGATAAATATATTATTCCCAAAGAGTAGCTAAAATCTTTAAAAGGATAGTAATCATCCCACGATTGCTGCCAGATCATTACAGTGCTTGGATTGTACCTTTAAAAAGTTAATTTCAAGCCAATGTGTGTTTATGAGGAAAAATACTAACAATTATATATCTGCTCTGTTTTTATGTAGTTTGCCACATTAGTGAGTTTGGATCAATTCAACAGATCTCCCATCTACACCTTGTTTAGTGACACATGAAGTGATGATACCAATGTTGGGAACCTACAGAAAATAAACACATCTGTGCTTGCTCTGAAAACTAGAGAATTGATCCTTACAATTTGACAAAGGAAATTGCAGAGAAAACAAACAAACAGTCTATAAAGCAGACAGATAATTACTGAGTGGTGAACGCCAACTTGATTTTCTTTGGTGTGAAGGAAAGATTTGATGGAATTGTTAGGGTTACATTAAATTGATTTATATCTCCCTGGATAGAATCCGCCCTGTTTGTTTGAGTACCACACCTCTCATGAAGTACAACCAGCTTTAACGTTAGCCAAGCATTGCAGAAGATGTGGCTCACAGATATTTGGGGTGCCAAGGTAAGCACTCACAGATATAGAAGAATTACAAAAAGGTCCAATATAACAATCACGGTCATTTTTCAAGAAGTAGTGCTTGTTTTTCTTTCAACTCACCTTCTACGTGATTGCCAATAGAAGGGGCTGGCTGGGGACGGGTGACACTTGCTGCAGAATGATCTTTCGATGAAAAAATCTCCTGGATTCTCTGCATGGCCAACAACTTTACTAGCTTTTCATCCAACAGATTAATTTGGATTTCTGCAATGAAGACAAAGCATGGAACATGTTCATGTACACAATTTATTCACTACATAATAAGTGAAAGCAACATGTATGGGAGATTAAGGACTCAAAAAGACCAAATATCTGAATCACTGATCAAAGGATAGGATTAAATTTGATCATTGGGTAGCTTGAGAAATCATCATTTAACAGTGCAAAAGACAAAGAAAAAGAAAAACTTAAGACCACTATAGACACCCCGACCACTTCAGCTCAATGAAGTGGTCTGGGTGCCAGGTCCCCCTAGTTTTAACCCTGCAGCTGAAAACAAAGCAGTTTCAGACAGCCACTCAAGGCCGCTTCCGCGATTCTCACTGTGAAAATCACAGTGAGAACATGCTGGACGTCCATAGGAAAGCATTGAGTAATGCTCTTATATGGGCGGTTTGAATGCACGCGCGGCTCTTGCCGCACATAAGCATTTGGATCTGCCATCGGTAGGGGGAGGAGAAGTCACCAGCGCCGAGGGATTTTAACCCCTTAAGCCCAGCGGGAGGGGAGTGTTTTCCTGGCACTATAGTGGTCCTTTAAAGCTTCCTTGCGGAGGCCCTTCACACGTGTTATATGATGCTGCTTGGTGTTAGTTTTGCATATGCACAAAGTTTATTTAATGAGACTTAAATCACATACAAAATATCTCTCTCCCACAGTATCATAAGCTCAGTGTCAATTTAAACTAACGAGCACTTTCAATATGCCACCGGTTAACTCTTAATAATGCAATAAATATAACGGATAGCCTATTGTAATGTTAAATGATTCAAAACTTGCAGTAATAAGTTCACATTTAGAGTGACACTATATACAGTTTTGTATTCCTAACACAATAGTGTTCCTTTAAGGGCTAATAATTTGGTAAATACTTTTACAGAATGTGTTACCATTCGCTCTTGCATTAATAGTGTTTATATTTAAGAAGATGAATATCAACTTCTGAAATACCACTGGGGTGTCCAATGCACAGCTGTGGAACTAAGCAGGATGAAAAGGAGAATGTTTTTTTTTTTTTTTTTTTTAAACTGTCCATGAGTGGATTGTTTTAAAAATATAGACCATTTAAGGAAACAACATAACATTTTAAAGTTGACACATGATTAAAGCCAGATACCTCTTTTAAAGGAAATGAGACAGCAGCTTTGAATGAGACAGTTGCTTCTCTCTGCAGGCTGAAAAAAGCAAGTAAATAAGATTCCCCCCTACTCCCTCCCCTTACTAGCTTCTTTCTTATGCTTTCCACACCCAATCCAACAAGGACATGAGGACATTGATCTAAACAGTGTCCTATCCCTAGGAATGCTAGAAAAATGCTTTGCGCATGCCTGACAGATTTACACACGTGCAGTTGAAAGATATTTTCATCTTGCAACATCTGACTGGGGGAATAGAGAGGGAGTACTGCACATTGATACCCTGTTGCTGTAATTAGTGGACTAGTCAAACTGAGAAGAGCAGGAGGCTGTAATAACTCTCCTCACTGACAGGTGTGTCCAACAATGCAATCTGACCAAGTTTATAAATGTTCATTACATACTTTTTTCTTCCTTTATTTTTATTGCATATTTGAAGTAATTCAAGTTTGATGATCTCAGCCAGGGATGCAGGCTGAGTGTTTTCATTTTAAAGGCTATAGTGTTCCTTTAAAATATATCTTGTAAGTTATCAATTATATAAATTTGATTGGACAGAAAGACAAAAATACTAAATATCTGGATTGCTGGCATACAGTGCTCGAAAAGCTCTTTGTGGATCAGTGCACCCATGAATAGACAATTATGTTTTTTGTTTTTGTTTTGTTTTTTAAATCAAGAGATCATTATCTTGTGGATAGTCCAGAAGATTAAAATGTTTGCCCAGACAAGCATCACTCACCTCCATTCCCATCCATCAATGCTCTGAGTGAGTTGGTCAACTCCATCATTGCTGAAGAGGTTATTGTACATGAACCGCTTGGAACACAATCGAGTAATAATGTACTAGGCCGAACTTTACCATCTATGAAAAAAGGACAGAAATCAGAACAGCAGCCTTTTCACTTATTTTAAAAGGGTATTATCAACCAACAGCTTTACATAAACAAAATTACAGACTATTCCACAAGAATGTCTTCTTCTAGATTTGGAAGATGGGTCAAACCCGTGAAACACTCTACGCATCATAACCACTACAGCATGCAGGTAGCCAAACCATTTTAGGACTGCAACTTCTTACCTGGTGTGTGACTGGCACAGCTTTCCGCCCAAACTACCACAACCAGAGAACCGGAAGTTCTCGGTCTGAGCTAAACCTGGTAGTGCAAGTCTAAGCTCATTGGTTGAGAGCAATAAGCAGGAGCGGAACCCATGAGAGAAGTCAAATAATTTAAAAAACAATTTAGCGACTTACAATGGAGGGAGGGGGTCGCTGTAGTGGTGTTCCTTTAATAAATTTTATTTTTAATTACAACATAATAAATAACAGTGTATGGTGGATGATATAGAGAAAAAACAAACAAAAAAAACCCAAAACCCCAATCCATTGTGAATAACATAGGGATAAGCACTTAATCTGCAAATCAAGCTATGTTTGCTATAAACAATTTTCTTCACACTATAACCGCAAAGCTGTCTTGTCTTACTTTTCTCTACAAAATAAAATAAAAATAAATAAAAAATAGAAATTGTGCTCCTAGCTTCTGATAAGATTTATTTTAAGACAAGTTTTTGATTTGATAATTTTAAATTTTACCATAGTGGATATATTGAATGAATACCACATGACTGTCAAATGTATGTGTTTAATGCAAAAGAGATAGAATGCATTGAATTAACCGAGAAAATATCTCACAGCTTGTGCTAAATTGGGTTTTGTTTAGAGTCTGTTAGCCAATATAATTAAATACAAGGATTTTTAATGTCCCAAATACTGACTTCATGCCAGGTAACTGTACACACATTACCATCTGTTGGGGCATATATTAAAGCATGAATGAATAAAAATTTTAAAATTTGTTTTTGTGTTTTTGATAGACAACGGAACTATAATTTTACAAACAATGAAATAAAACTACATTTAAAGAAAATCATAAAAGGGGATAAAACCAGAAAAGCAAAATAAAAGGGAAACAATAACAAGTGATAAATCCTTTAATACTGATACTGAGACAGACAGCACTGTTTTCTGTTCCAAACCAACCCTGTGATGCCAAAACACTATTATATAGTTGTCAAAACAATGACAGAAGCAGAGGGTGGACAGATATTTAACTAAATTTTAAACAGCCTGATTCTGTAGTAGGATATTTGCCTACAAAGTCTGTTCAGACAGGTAGGATTTGCATAATAGATATATTTCAACAATTGCAATATAAATACTATATGTATAAATGTGGACTTAAACATTGCAATTCCTATTGTCAGGAAGAGGCACTGCCCACTGTTCAATGGCAGGTGGTGGTAGGAGCTCTTAAATTGCACTTCTTAAAGAGAAACTATAGTGCCAGGAAAACAGTTGTGGGGAGTGGGGGGAGGACCTGCCGTGCTTGCATTAGGACTCCCCCGTAGGAAAGCATTGCATAATGCTTTCCTAAGGGGTTCCAGGGGACGCCAGGTGTCATTATCCATAGCCTGAGGACGTCCAGGGTCTGTAAGGCTACCAAAACTCACCTAACCACCCGGAAGTCCCTTTAGGGGCTGTCTGGTAGACAACCAATAAAGGTGGAGTTAACCCTCCAAGGCAATTGTTGTAGTTGCAATTGCAATAATCATTGCAAGGTTAAGGGACCTAGGACACTGCACCCAGACCACTTCAATGAGCTGAAGTGATCTGGGTAACTGTAGTGTTACTTTAAAGGGACACTATAGCCACCAGAAAAACTACAGCTTAATGTAGTAGTTCTGGTGCATATAGTCAGTGCCTGTAGGCATTTTTTTTTTTTTTTTTTAAACCGGCCTTAATGTCCAGCTATTCTACCATTGTATTCCTCTGGAAATACCTAGATGGCAAACTAGTTTGAGCATGGCCTTCAAGTGTTTTTTTTTTCCTTCTCAATATGGTTTTCTCAATTAAATGATGTACTACATCCTCACATTAAAACTATAGAGTTGCATAATATATAGGAATCATAAAAAATAAATAAATAAATAAAATGTAAATGACATCATATTATTAAACAGTAAAGCAATCAACTCACCTGCAGGTGGTGCTGCTGCACAAATTCTGGAGGCACCAGATGCTGCAGAGGTCAGTACATCTATAGCTTGAGGAGGTGTAAGGGCCCTGGTACCAGAAAGTGGAGATCCCACTGATTTGGAGTCAGGTTGGTTGAATGTAAGCCCAGGTTGTGTTAGCGCAGGTTTGCGTAACAAAGTGCTAGTAAGCTCAGAACTGGTGCAAGAGCTCGGGGGTGTAATGGCAGGTACTGGTACGCGTGGCGTACACAGTGATGACCCTAATGTATTATCTGCTTTCATCAGATGTTTCGGGAGTACTGTAGCAGAAGGAGGAGTGCCCGAACGAGGGCGTGCTTGCCGCTGAGTCAGTACCGACACACCAGTACTTGGTCCTGTTAGCTTTTGAGGATCAGTCAACTGTTCCGTAGGATTAGGGCTAACACCGTAAGCATGAGGGCCATTCGATTTGGACTCTGGAGCAGCAGGTCCATTTGAGGTGCCAAATGTGGTTGAGAGGCAAGGCTTGACCACAAATGTCGTATCTTCCTGCAAAGACATGGCCTGGCTGCTCGGACACATGCCTAAAGATGCGGGAAACTGCGCTTTGCCATCAGTGTGCTGGTGAGAGTTGGAAACCGAACCATCGAGTGCAATAACCGGTTTGACATCCAAAGTCTCAGTATCATCTGTGTCCCAGGACGGAGGCATCTGCTTAGCAGACAAATGTTTCAGTATGCTGCACTGGAGTGCAATCACACTGCGGAGCCACTGAAGAATAAACCAGAAACCTGGATTAAATTTGAATATGCAACCGCAGTAGATGCACAGACTCAGCAGATTAGAAACACAACTTGACTAACAATGAAGTGCATTTAGCTTACAAGTACAGTTAATTACAACACTTTTTCTACCTATATCTAAGCCTAAAGTGCAGACATTTGTGTCTACAGAAAACCTGCAGAGGGCAGTGTTCTGGCTCATACTTATATAAATTTAGAGGCTTAATCATGGATGCCCTTATACCCTGCACATGTATTAAATCTTAAAGGATTAATCCAACCAAAAAACTCTTTTAATAAACATGTGGTTCTTGATTGGTCAGTGTAAACCTTTCTATATCCTCTGCCCCCACTTGAAACAAAATAAAAAAATGAAATCAAAATATATCTCTATAACTTACCTCCATTCCAGCGCTGGCAGCAGAGGGGTTATCCTCTGTAGACAGACAGACTGACTCCAGGCACCATGACAGCTTCAAAATCATAGGAAGTTGTGATGTTACTTGGAACAACTTTTACAATCCTAATAAAGCTGAGCATGTACGTTTCACACCCTTTTCTACTGTTACAATGCAGTTTTTTTTTTTTAAACCAGTAAAGAACTAAACAAATCATAGCAACAGGTAGAAGAACGCTACATATTACATTTTATTTAGGGCTGCTCATGTACAAAAGTACTTCCGCATTATGGTTTAAATGCAAACTGTGTCCTGGCTCTTACAATTGGTGTGTGCAAATGACACCATAGTAAGATATTTCCATGATCAGGTGGGTCTTGGTATAAAAACATTGCATACTTTAGTGAGACAATTACTTTTGACAGTTGTATTACAACTACAAACATACCTCTTGTTGCTCTGTTTGGCTGGCTAAGTGCTCAGAGTTCAAGAGGTGCTTTTGAGATTCATCGGGTATGCCGTTACAAATTAATTCCCCATCACGTATTCCCGCCGGGGCCATTAGCTGTGGAGGTGTCTGGTACTGTGCTTTGATTGCATCAGGAACCTGAGAAGAAAAGAGTGATTTTAAATTGGAGAAGTTAGGGGTGAAGAGCAAACCAACTCCATGCCATTACAAAGGGAATAGTAAAACCTGTTGGATTAAAAACATGTTTGGATTACTAGGAGTAAAAGTTATGCATTGTTTGTTTAGGCCTATTGCAGGCAAGGCCCATGGATTGCAATTGGCAGCAGTTGTGGAAGACCGAGCATTCCTCATCTGCTGGGGTACCCTCTGGGGAACATCCTAGTGCAGAAATGGGATGCAAATTGCAGAAGTTACTTTAAACTGCCGCTAAAGAGAGTCAAGAGATCGGCCAGCTGTTAACTTTTACAACCTGTAATATAGCAATAGCACAGACGCAGCTAGAGGCCATATATACTCTATAAGTGGAGGATATACCAGACAGGACTTTGCCTCCTACACCAACAGTCCTGACGGTAGAGGTACAAACAATACCAGAGTGCGATGCACCACCCACTAAACAGGATATACCAAAAAAAACAAAAACCATTCTCGGCTCAGTTGGCTATAGTATATACAAGGTACAGGCAGTGACAACTAGAGTGCATGGCTCAGGGGAAGATATCTTCGATCGGAGACAAGATCTGGCTACCCTATGAGAAACGGTAACGCAGCTGCAGTCCACACACTCACATCTCTCCTTACAGGTAGACCAGATTGATGACAAGGATAGAAATAAGAGGTGTGGCAGACTCACTCCCCCCAGAGTAATTTGCCCATTTTATTAGACAAGCATTCATCTTACCAACACGACAAGCCAAACAATTCACATTTGACGGTGTATACAGAATCTCAATATCACCTCAAGCACCAAATACAACTCCGCGAGACATAATGTTGCCAGACATATGCAGATAAACGTCTAACCTCACTTAAAAAGACACAATAGTCACCAAAACAACTTTAGCTTAATGAAGCAGGTTTTGTGTTTAGGACATATCTATACACATACTGCTCGATTCTCTGCTATTTAGGAGTAAATTCCCTTTTGTTTCTAACCATGCAGCCCTAGCCACATCTCCCAGGCTGTGACTGACACAGGATATAAATTATTAAACAGGCTGGTCAATAAAGGAAGTGTAAACATTAGATCTCTCTTTACAGGAAATGTTGAGGAAGATTGTGCAAGTCCCATACAGGGAGGTGTTACTAGTGCTACATAAACAAAGTTATTTAACTCCTAAATGGCAGAGAATTGAGCAGTGAAACGGAAGGAGTAAAATCTATACACCAAAACTGCTTCATTAAGCTAAAGTTGTTTTGGTGACTATATTGTCCCTTTAAAGGGAAAACATATTTTGTATTTGAACAATACAGCCTTACTTTTTTTCAAGACCTCAACCAAAATTTATCCAGCCTATTACCAGGACCCTTCAAAATGCAGGACTACTACCGATGGTCCAGATCACTAATGGTCACAAAAGATAAGAAATAGTTTAAAGCCTTTGGACCAGGGGAGAGCCCTGTTCTCTTCCTGGACCAGGAAGTGGCAGATTCAAATCCAGCACTCCTTTTACTCCTGAGGGGGAGCAAGACTCTTTGCATAAAATGCAATTATGGTTTTGTTTTATTATAGCTTTACTTTCTCCGCTCTTATTTTACAAGCTATTACTGCGGACACTGTACAACCCTGCCACTGCCTTGAAGGTGATACTGTTGACAAACTAGGCATATACGCCCGAGTTATTTGTATAGGATTGTCTCCACCCACTCCTACTCCATGTGGTAGTGGTTAAACTTCCTCAACTAGGAGCTTAGTCTTCGTACCTTTAATTTTGCATAGTTATATTCATAGCTCATGATATCAGCTGTAAGGTGAATTAGTCTACATATCCTATGCTACTACTTCACTAGCCAAGTTCTGGTTTTATTACATAAAAATGGGAGTATAATCTTGACATTGCTTTTATTTCCTGTACACAACATTCTTGAGGTCATATATGACATAATACAATAAAACAGGTCCTGCGCTCAAACTTCCACAGTACACATCAGCCCCAATATATACAGTATGTGTACTGTGGTCGTTGCTGCCGCCCAAGAGTAATGGGAGTTTGATCGCAGGACCGGTTTTTCGTATTTGTATTCACTTTTGTATCACACAGTAATGTTACAATGTCGCCACCCAACCCATGTTCTTCTTATTAAGGGTTGATAAATATGTAGAGGTTTATAAAAATACCCCTTTCAGTCTCAGAGATATTTTTGCCAGAAGCTCAAGGAAGCAAGGTGAAAGGTCAGTGGGGGACCCACCTGAGATGTTTGCCTTGACGTAGCAGGTGGGCTAAAAACTCATGGCTATTGGAGCAACTAAATAACCTCCATTTGTTTATATTTGACATAACGCTCAATTTCTCTTGTACCACCCACAAAAACAATAATAAAAAAAATATATATTATAATTTGCAGTGTGTGCATGAGTATATTCACACTTGCAAAATGACAAATGTACATGGAGAATTTAAATTGCACCGGTCACCCTACATATATTTCTTTGCAAGTATTCTTGTTACATAAAAATACTTATTTAAGGACTGCTAATAATTAATATATCAGGCATTGGAGTTTCCACATAAATAAGACCACATCGGAAAAAAATAAAAATTATTTTGCACTAAATTAACAGGCAAAAAAAAAAAAAGAAGAATTTAGAATCAACAGTTATTTGCACTCTAAAGTTGTAAAAAATTAATAATCTCACATTTTGCCAATAATTTGTGCCACAGAATCAAACTACGCACCTTAACCGTATGTTTTTTGGACAGTGGTAGCACCCTGCGATTGGGAGGGTTTGTTTTGTGAATGCGGCTCAGGAAGTCCAGCTTCACCGCATGCTGTGAAATGCTATCCTGGAAGCGGTCAAAAACCTGGCAGCGATTACTCAGGGTCATACTCTTCTGGTTCAGCTGTAGAAAAAACAGCATATCAATTTAAGTGTATAATAAGCCAAGTCAATCAGTTCTCAAACCAATATATTAATCAGGTAAAAAGTCATTATTTTTACAAGGGAATCTTACCCACAATATTAAACACACCGATTAGAAGTAGAAATCACTGTTCTTCCCAGAGAGGCACCATGATTGTAACAGGCACTCATCTATCTAAGATGGGACAAATCACCACCAAGCCTACATTTCCCCCATAAAATTTGAAAAAAATACAAGGCAACTCACCACAATGTGTTCAATATGGTTAGGACACATCCACCGGCCTGTTGGCATAGCAGTGAGGGGAGGGTCCAAACAGTCCATGTGAAATAAGAGAGGGCAGTAATCACACTGAATAAGAGGTGCCACACGACAGCTCCTGAAAACAGAGTGAGAACCAATTGTCAGTGTTTCATATGTTAACATATTGGCTGCCCTTATAAATGAAAAAAAATGCAAATCATTTTTTGCGCAGCATTTAGATGATTGAAGTTTTATTTTATTTTTTTAACTGGGCCTGGGATATCCACTAACTTTTTGGATGGCACAGCTCTGTGCAATTCCCAATAACCATGGCATATTCACAAGTATTTAGGCCCTTTTTTCTCTCATGCCCACCCTGGAGAAGTGGAGTTTCCATATTCTTAACTATAAAAGGCAAAAAGGATAAAGCAATGCTTAATTTGACATAATAAGCCAATTAATGCCATTTCTTGTCCAATAATTAATGCAGAACTCTAGGTAGTGAACTGTACAGCCCTACTCCTCACACTAAAGGCTCTTGCCCTCTGTCAAAAAGGGACAACTTGTGTACTAAATTTCAATAACAAGATAAATCAGTTTAAAATTAATGTTTATAGTAGGGAGAGAAAACTTTAGCTGACACCTAAACAATATAAATAGGCTTGTGGTATGTGGGAAATAACTTCTGAAATAGACTCAAATGGTAGATATTGCTGCCCATTGTCCACAATGAAGATATGGTAGGCACTGGCAGCCAGTTTCACAGTAAAAACACAGCCAAATCTTTGCCCCTTTACAGTTTATTCATAGCATTGTGTGTAAGATCTGAAGGTATTAGTAAAAGAGGAGTTGTAGAAAATGTTATCACAAGTCGAGTATGTTGCATGTATGTGGTACAGATGCCAAGGGGATGCCTAGTTCTTAGATTTTTGTGTTGGCTACCGATACCAGAATTACATTTGTCATGCCCTCTCTCATTTTAATAGCACAACATGCCCTATTTACTAGTGACTAGCAAATGGTGTTGCATCTTACTACTATTCAATGTGAATTGGGTCTTTTTATGCCATGTGTAATTCCTAATAACATTAAGACAGAAGCAATGAATTTGCAGTGAGTCTTACTTGGGCAGGGTGCAGTTTCAACACAGTAACACCTCCACCCACAAAATATAGAAAGGAACTTGCAGGTGCTGCACCAAACGTCTTACAAAAGAAATGAAAGATTACTAGTGGGGTGATGAGGATATGTAAACTTATTGCAATAAAGATAAACACAGTGTATTAATGATCCCACTCTACCAACAAAACAAAAATTCACAGGTTTCACCACGGCTGAATCGTAGACAAAGAATATAGGTGTGTGCTTCCTGTTCAGATAAGAAGATCAATTGTGCTAAAGCCTCCTGGGTCTTTAAAATAAAGCTAGAACTTTGAACATGCATTTAAAAAAGCCTACTGATGATCTCCTAGCCATTACAATGCTTTTGATAGAGAAACACTGGGATACAGAGCACATGCACGGCAAATACTGCACAGCCCTCCAATTCTTCTCATAGGAATCTTGGAATCCAATAATTCTCAAGCAGAGGCATAGGCTTCCACTTTTTACTGGGGCACAAAGCAACCAGGAAGGACTCCCTCCTTGCTATTTGATTGACAACTGAGAGGATGCCACTTTGCGTATATCAAGTGAAAAGCGGCACTTTTATAAATAATAATTTTAAATAGTGACAAGGAGGAGACACTCTGTTAACCTCTAAAGCTTTGGAGTGTTTCTTTAAGGACAAGAAAAAGGGACAATGTGACATAAGAATAAATGACAAACCTACAGATGACATTAAGGGTGACATTTAAAATGTTACAGTTTATTTCATTTTCCAATCACATTTTGATTTTAGGTTCATTCCAAGCAAATCCATAGTCTCTAATTTGAGAATCCATTACGTGGATCATGGAGGGTAAACTGGAGGGTATATGTACTAAAATGTGATTTTTTTTGCATTTGGGCAGTGGAGTGTCCCTTTAAGCATCCAGTTTAAAAAAAAAAAAAAAAAAAAATTAATAATGCCTCAGGTCATGCTGGTAGCTAGAAAATAGATATATTATATCATTAACTCCCTAATGGAAATCTGGCTAAAGCATGACACAGTGTCTACAAAGATTTGGTAAAGTCAGTGAAAATCATTGAATTGAATGTGCTTTGAGAATTCAGTGTGTCAAACAATTTATCATCTGCTATCCATGTGCACAAACGGATAAACACCGTAAAGATATACACATATTTCTAAGTAACTTATCTTAGATTTTTACCCTTTAAGATGTTTGTGTTGCTCATCCCATATGGTGAAAAAACCACGAGGACTCCTTTCTTTTGCAATAAACCAGTAGGGTTCTATACTGGTAGTTTGGTTTTCATACCTGGTGCAAGTGAAGCAAACTTTAACTGGTAAAGGTACCAGGCCATTGTGATCTAATTCATGCTGTGCTTTCTTGACATTCTTTCCCGTCATCTCCTCTTTCCTACGTCGCTTGCTGGTGCCTGCAAGAGAGTTAGAAGAAAGAATATAAGAAAGGGCAACCAGGGTGGATAAAAATTTGATTATATATATATATATATAAAAATCAAACAAAAAAAACCCCCAAAATAAAACCTCACTTTATCTGATTTAAAAATAAATAAAAATATCTAATTACATTTGTTTTAATAAAAAGGTTTTAGAGGTAACTATGTATAAAAATATAGTTTTCTATACAAGATACATTATAGTCCAAAAGTTTTTTTTTGTATGAAATATGGGTCTCTTATGTACTTTCAGCAATATTTACATATTTGGTAAATTAATTATAATAATACAAGTCAATAATACTTATAATAATCATAAGTCAAATGAGCTTGTGTCTACAGAGAGATCGTGCACTTTTTCACAGAAAAAACATGAAATAAACATTTATAGTTCAGAAAAAAAAAAACACCATAATTCCACTATTATTCTGCAAATCTATGTACAGAGCATGAACATCTTTAAAGTTGTTCTTCAAATATGATTAATTAACCTATCAACCTAGCGATAGTTTACCTTGAAATAATACCATTACCTAGCTATGTATTTCTAATGCAAATACACAAAAATAAGTCCTGCGCTCAAACTCCCACTACTCCTGAGCAGCACCAACGACTATAGCATACATCAGCCCCAATACATGCAAAAAAAAATAAAAGAAAATAGTTACCTGCACACTAGCCCAAATCCCTATGCATATTTAAATAAATGGAGGTTATTTAGTAACTCCAATCGCCATTAGATGTAAGCCCACCTGCCAGGCAAACCTCTTAGGTTGGTCCTACACTAACTGCTTGCTTCAGGCAAAGAAATATCTAATGAGACAGTGAGGGGTATTTTTCTTAATCCCTACATTCTTATTAACCCTTAATAGGGAACACATGGGATGGGTGGCATGATTGTAACATGGCTGTGTGATACATAAGTGAATATAAATACACAAAAACAAGTCCTACACTCATACTCCCACTACTCCTGGGCCGCAGGAACAACCATAGCCCTGCAATGTCACTGCTTAATACCCATTTAGGAGTTAAATCCCTTTGTTTCTGCAGTCCCCTGTCCCAACTCCCTGCATGTGACTTACACAGCCTTCCTAAGCACTTCCTGTAAAAAGAGAAATCATGTTTAAACATCCTTTATTGCACATTATGTTTCATTTAGAATTTATTATCTCCTGCTCTATTAATTGCCCGAAGGAGCCTCCTGTGTGTGATTAAAGTTTTATTTACAGAGTTAAAAAGCAAGTTAAGATCTGATTGAAAATGAAACCATTTTCCCATGAAGGTTGTGTCAGTTGCAGCCAGAAGAAATGTGCCTAGGGCTGCATAAACAGAAATAAAAAAATACTTAACTCCTAAATGGCAGAAAATTCAACAATGCTACTGCAGGGGCATGAATTATAGAGCAAAATTGCTTCATTAAGGAAAATATGTTTTGATGCTTCTAGTGTCCCTTTAAAGTTATTATTCAAAATATGAATAATGAAAATAACTGGTTACAAATATTAAAACAGCTCTGTCACTCTTGGGGGTCTTTGCATAATTTACAATGACCCCCGATGGTGACTTTGCCGCTGGGTGTCTGGTGTAGGGGAGTTTCAACTCACACATTCAAATAATATAGCTCCAGCAATGATAGTGCTGTGCTACATTTAGAAGGAATGTTACCTTGATGGCAAGCAATTACAGATATGAAAAGGTTTCAAGGCTATTCCCTAAACACTGACCTGGAAGTGCTGTGGTGCAGGTAAGCTCATTGGGGAGCTGAAATTGGGTAGGATTCCTTTCCATGGCAGCTGCGATGAGAAGCTGGAAGGGTCTTTTGAGTTGAGAATGGCCATACTCCGACTCCAGAGCAGGGGGCTCGTCATCCACGTCAATCATGTCCTCGTCGACATCATTCTGTTCTGAGGTGGGGGTATCAGTGCTGGCACTAGATGTAGGGGTGCCAGGACGGCTCACTCTTCTTTCCAGCATCCTGGCTTGTGCAAGGGTCCGGTAGCTGCCAGCAGCTCTTTCGGAGAAATCCAAGTCACTGGTAGGTGACACCGTCCTTCTTCCATATCTATCAAACAGACCATTAACTTGGCCCAACTCTTTCTTACGCTCACGTTTCTATAAGCAAAACAAAAAATAGAATACAATTACTAATATTTACTTTAATGCCAATGACTGATTTAATTATTAAAAGCAAACAAGATAATACAAGTGCACACCAACCTTTCACCTACAAAAGAAACCAAATAGTCAAGGCAAAACAAAATAATAAAAAGAAAGGTTATAACAGGTGAGGAACCTAGTTTGTATTTTTATTATGCGAGGATGTTTGTATACTTCACATTTAAGCATGAAAATACCTTGCTCTGGAAAAAAAAACGTGCTACTTTATACTCAGACTAGGTATGAATCTATAACCCATGTTTCTATTAAAGAAACAAAAATATGTATTATTGACACTACAGTGTTAAAAAACAAATTTTAGGCCCCTTGCCCCCATTAAAGAGGGTTGTGGGGTTTGCAGCGACTCGCTTCTTGGCTGAGATTATCAAAATTTATGGAAATTTAGGAAAGCATAGGAAAGCTATTGGGCATGCGCTGCAAAACGTTGCACCAATCAGCATCTCCTCACAGAAATGTATTGACTGAATGCATCTCTATGGTACACTTCAGCTCCTCCATGAAGAGCCTGGAGACGCTGAACGTTGCACTGACCCAGGAAGCACTTCTAGTGGCAGTGACTGCAACTAGAAGTGTTACTAGGCAGTAATTTCTCTGAAAAGGCAGTGTTTACATTAAAATCCCTGCAGGGGCATACTATACACACACCAGAACAACTACATTACACAGTACTTGTTCTGGTGACTAAAGTGTCCTTTTAAAGTAAACTTTTATCAGTTTAAAGGAGCATTGGTCATGTGGAAAGATATTTTGAAGAAAAAAAAAAAAACAACCCCCTTACCCCACTAAAATATACAGTTTGCAAAAATGTTCAATCTCCCCACTCTGAAAACTCGATGTTTACGCAGCTAAAAAACAACAACCCCCTTTTGGTAATATAATTACCTAAGAACTGTAATCTCACTGTGAGACATTAAAGTAATGGCAGTTTGGATAAAAGCCCCACTTTCAATAAGAATCATTAGCAAAGCTTCAGATCTGAAGGAAAATAGAACGAAGAAGAAAGAACAAACCACTGTAAAGAGATGGATTCCTCAGACTGCATCTGTTAGAATAATGTACAAAGTAATATAAAAGCATTTGGAAAACGCTATTAGCATTGTTGGACCAATTATCTGAAAGTGCAGATTATGTCAAACCACCCAGGCACTGCCTAGAAAAGGTTGTCCTTAAAAACTCTGCAAAAGTGAGCCAAGAAGAGGCCATAGATCATTCTACAGGAGCTACAGAGGTCAGTGGCTAAGGCTGCAGTAAAAACACAAGTCAACAGTTTCAAGAGCTCTGCTTCAAACTAGCCTGTACCAGAGTGTGGCAAGAAAGAAGCCATTACTCAAAATCATCTGGAGTTTGCAAACAAAGGCACATACAGAAAAACTATGATACAGGAAAAGATTAGTTAGGCAGATGTGACCAAGATAGAGCTTTTTAACCATAATTTCAACTGCTTTATGTGGCTCACACAAAGCAGTGCCCATACCTAAATAAACACTATCCCTACAGTGATGTATGGTAGGAAGGCTTCAATGGCGAGGGGACCTTTTTATTAAATGGTGCTATATAAATAATAAAAATAATAATTAGCAGGGCCTGGTATACTTGTGAAAATTAAGGTAGAATGGAAAAATGCAGCCAAGTCAAAGACCTGAATATCAATCCTAATAAATACCTCTGGCACCATTAGAAAATTGCAGTCCACAAGCACAACTCAATCAAACTGGACCATCGGGAGAAAATCTGCCCAAAGCCATTGTGCAAAGCTTTAGATAATTATTCAAAGACACTTCATTATTACAGCAAAAGGTGACGACTAATTAGTAACAGGGGTTTGAATTGAATATATATATATGTAATTAGTAAATTTCAGCTTTTCCACTATTAAATACTCACTCAGAAATACCGAATCTTAAAGTGAAGCAGTAATGCAAAAAAAAATTCATGGTGCATTCAATGTAAAATATAAAGCTTTACTCACATTTCCTCTCATTCCAGCGCCGTTTCACCGGTGTTACTCCTCGTGTAACAAGAACCTCCAGGCTGCGCTCTGCTGCGCCTGCTCTCCACCTCTGTTCTTCTTTGATTTGCTCTGCTTGGGACGGATCCCTGAGCAGGGCAAATTTTGTCAGTTGCCAGCATCGCAACAGATTGACATCACGGCACTCCATTCCTATACTCCCTAGCTACAGTTTCCATAGCAACCGCAGCGCATGGGAGAAAAGCAGAGGGACCGCCTGTGTGATTTTTTTTTCTGCTCTTGCTTGTCAGTCAATGCCGTGGCACGTTGAGGCATTGACTGACAGCTAGGAGAAAAACCATATATATATATATATATATATATATATATATATATATATATATATATATATATATATATATATATATATATATATATATATATATATATACACACACACACACACACACACACATATACATACATACACACACACACACTTTTTTTTTTTTTTAATAGTTTTTATCTCCTTATTTATACATTTGAAAACAAAACTGCTAGCACAATGAATAGATAAAATCTTAAACTTAATCTAATGAGTATAAATTGTTTGAGGCATGACAGGTGCAAGTCTAAAGTCTATGCAGAGGAGTGCAGTAACAATATTGTTTGTGCATTTGTATCTTTTGTAATCCAAAACATAATTTTGTTTTGAATATGTTTATTGGTTCATAACAAATTCCATTGCAAACATATTTGTGGTTAAGCGGATAATCGCCTACGCAGAGGCGTTGTTTTCGGTGCATGGACAATTCAAAGTAACCATGTCATGACAAAATTTAAGAGTACTTATGTTCTGCAGAATTAGATCACTTTCGTTAAACAAGTTTGGTGTTGCTGTGTGTTAGCGTTATTGTCATATGTGTACAACTGAGTTAGTGTCGATTAGAGGCATATGGTCTGCTAATATGCATCTTGGTGTATCGATACACTAAAGGAGGTGGAGGAGTATGTTCGTGTAATTGTCTTGTGTTGGCTGGTTCATGTAGTTTCTTTGTGTTAGTGGGTTTGTTTTGAATATTTTTAGTGTTGTCATATCACCCGTGTAGGTAGCATCTTCGTGAGTAGTGAGGTAAAGGTTGCCCACGCAGGGGCGCCAGGTTGCATTACATACATTTGTTTGGGTTCCGTCACCTTACATAGAGGCTGGATGGTCATTGCGTGCACAATACAGCAGATATATTCACAATTTGTTACTCGCATTTTACATCTGTATGGCTTGCAGTGTTGCTATATTACCGTTGCACCTGTGCATATTGTTGTGAGTGTTTCTGCCTAATCTTATTCTATTTGTTCTGGTGCCTGTGCTTGCATGCTACCTGTGCGTCTGAATATCTGTTGCTTTATGCAGTTTGGTGTTTCCTGGTCGTGTGCGCCTAGGTGTGCCCTGCGTTTGTCACTGTATGTGTTCTAACGGGTGTTCCCCGTTGTGTCTGGTTTTACGGGCTTCGGTTGGGTGTGTGTGCCCGTGGCGTGGCCAACTCTTGGTTCCGTGTCTCTTATGGGTGTTTTTCCTTTCTGTGCTGTCTGCGGTGTTGCCCCCCTCTGTGTCTTGACCGTCCATTGGTGTATTGAGGGTTGAGTTTCTTGTGGCACTATGTAGGGTTGCTTCATGCTGGTATTGTTGTCGGTCAGTCTCGTTATGTGGGAGTGGCTGGTTAAGGCCTTTCGGTTTCATTTTGCTACTGTGTGTCTTTCGAGGTGTGTTCATGGGTTTGACTGGGGGTTGACATGGGGGGGGGGGGGGGGAGAGAGCGTTGGGGGGTATGAGTGTGTCCGTCCCCTGCCGCCGCCGCCCGCCACCGTTCTCTGCCTCCCGCCCCGTTCCCAACCGCAGCCTCCTCCGTCTCATCATTCCTGGTTACTGTGTGGCCAGGCGGCGTTGGAAGTCGTTTGATGCGGTTAATCGTATCCAGTGAAACCAGCGTTTGGTGTATCGGTCTCTATGTTTCGGAGTGTTTGCCATTATATCTTCGAATTTCCTAGTGGTTTCCACCTCTTCTAGCCATCGTGTTATCGGAGGTGCGTTCACCTGCTTCCAGTAGATGGGGATGATTGTTTTGGCTGCGTTCAGCCACCGCGGTCATGTTGGTGTGGTGGAGGAGAAAGGCGGCCGGGGACCCCGGGAGTGTCTCGTCTGTTACTTCGTGTATTATATCCCTAATTGTGTCCCAGAAGGGCCGGAGCCGTGCACATGCCCACCAGATATGTAGAAACGTGCCTGTTTCCTCCCCGCATCTCCAGCAGGTGTCTGGTATATCTGGGTTCCTGACGTGGAGTGCTGTCGGTGTCAGATACCATCTGGTGAATATCTTGTAGGAGTTTTCTTGCATTAGGGAGTTTTTTGTATTAGGGTGATGCACTTGTCCCAGTCCGCTTCCGACATGGTCTCGTCTAGGTCTTCTTCCCAGTTCCTTATGCAGGGTGGTGCCAATATGTACCTACAAGTGACCAATATCGTGTATATCTGTGAGACAGCTCGGGGTGTTCCAAAACATAATTTTGAAAGGGCACAGGGCCTGACCACCATGCTGACTGGTAGCATGCAGGAGAGGCTCTTGCAAAATCTGCCATTTTGGCTGAAAACTATGACACACTGCTCTCATTTCAGCCTAGAAATACAGCAAAGTGAGCAGGGAGCTGTTGGAGCTACTGATCGGGAGTTTTGAGGACCCTGAGGGCTATACGAAACTTTGAAACCTGCGGCATGAAAGGTAGAGAAGGAGGGTGGACAGCCGCTGCCCTGTTCATAAATCCAGCAGCCGCACAGCAGCCCTGTTACACTCTTCACAGGCTCCTTTCTCTCCTCCCCTCTTCCCCCCACAAAGCGCTGTGCCCAGAGGTCTGCGGGGCTTAACTACCGAGTCTCCATTGTAAAAAAAAATTTTTAAACTTTATTATTTATATAGCGCCATCACATTCCGTAGTGCTGTATTATTTTCATTACTTATGCTTAGGATATGTCTTGTTTAATTTTATACATCACGTTATTCTGTCATGATTAGAAGGCTCTCTCTGTTTTAAAGGGACACTATAGTCACCCAGACCACTTCAGCTAAATGAAGTGGTCTGGGTGCCAGGTCCCCCAGGTTTTAACCCTTTAGATGTAAACATAGCATTTTTATAGAAACAGCTATGTTTACATTACAGGGTTAATCCAACCTCAAGTGGCTATCTTCCTGACAGTCGCTTCTGCAACGGTGGATGCGAAAAATCACATCCAGCGTGCAGAACGTCCATAGGAAAGCATTGAAAAATGCTTTCCTATGGACACTTTGAATGCGAGCGGCTTTGCCGCGCATGCGCATTCCTCCGCTGATGTCAGACGAGGGAGCTGACGGCGGCAGGCGAGGAGAGGTAAGGGAGCCCAGCGCTGGATTAAGGTAAGTAACTGAAGGGGGTTTTAACCCCTTTATCGCCAAGGGAGGGGGACCCTGAGGGTGGGGGGTCCTAAGGATGATCTAGTGTCAGGAAAACAAGTGTATTTTCCTGACACTATAGTGATCCTTTAAGCTTTGCCCTTATATCTACACAGGAATATACTAGCACAGTTTGATTCATACAGCCTGATTCTTTTTACCTCTACACATAGATAGCAATTAATTCCCAATGATGCTGCAGTGAAAACCCTCTGGTCAACTACATCTAGCATAATGTTTTAACTCATTTACTTTTCTAGTATTATCACCTGAAACATAAGCACCAAAACAGTTAAAGTTTTAGTTTGTTTTAATCCCAGGAGTAGTCCATAGCGATGTATATGCTAGACATATCTCGTGAATTAAGGCATGTCTACTAGTTTTTTTTTAGTATTGACATAACTATCTTAATAATCTACTATGCGTTTAATACTCAGTCTCTGACGTGTTTTTTAGGCTTGTTATACACTTAATTTACAGTACTCAGCTTGCCTGCTAGAACTACATAACTATAAAATGTGTGCAATTGCCCTGTATGCCATTTTATAATCTTATACTGTGTTTTTTTCACTTGTCCTGCTGTTGTGGCGCAACAAGCGTCTATGTCACTATTTGCACAACAAAAATAAAGAATTAAAAAAAAATAAAATAAAAAAGTGAAAGGGATTCTATTTCCAAAACCAAGAATTGCTTCAACCCCAATATGGAACATATGGGCCAATATACCTCACTAAAGAGTCAGGTGTCTGCTGCTAGGTCATGGAAAGAGACAATATTAAATGAGATTTTAATTAATCTTAATCTCCTCCCCTCCAACCCAAAAAAAACCCAACCCTCTAAACTTTCTAGTTTCTATAGTTGTACATGTTTGCTTATTAAGTGCATACATTTAAAAAAATTAAAATAAAATATATTTATATATAAAGTTATAAATTGAACTGCCTTACCTTTCTGCGTATGGTGCAGCGATGACACATCCACTCTCCTGGGGGCAGCATTTCCTCACTTAGGGGAGGGTTGCTGGAAATAAGAGCAGCAAGTGAATAACAGTTTTAAAATAAAACAATAATACAACATGCATAATCATTTACTTAAATAACTCCTCTTACTTTCACAAAACAGACAGCCAATTTAAAGTCGGAAAAGTTTATAGGAAATGCCCTTGATATCCTAGCGTATGTATCAACATATTTATTTACTTATAAAATATTTTACCAGGATGGATACATTGAGATTTCTCTCGTTTTCAAGTATGTCCTGGGTCCACAAAACATTGCATTGTTACAATAGGATATTATATTACAAAAATACAATATACAAACTATAAATATATATACACTTATATAAATGTAATACATAAATAATAAATACATTCAACCATGACAGGTGCATTCTGTATTGAGGTATATTGCCATAGATCTCTTAGAAGATTTTAGATTGAATGAAGATTTGACTGTGTCCCTGAGGTTATTCCATAATTGAGGTGCTCTGTAGGAAAAGGAGGATCGAGCCACTTTATTTTTATATTGCGGTGTGCTAAATATCGTGCTAGTACTGGATCGGAGGTTATAGGAGGTGGGAACAGCCGGGGAGAGCATTCTACTCAGGTACGGTGGGAGCTTCCTAGAAATGCTCTTATGCACAAGGCTGGAAAGGAGTGTGTTGGTATTCCAGCGACAGCCAGTTTAGCTCTTTTAACATGTCACAGTGGTGGGTAAAGTAATTACATTCTAGTACAAAGCAGCAGAATTATAGAACGTATTAAGTTTATTAAGGTGGGTTTGCGGTGCGGGCTCATACACTACATCCCCATAATCAACAACCGGCATTAGCATTTGTTGCACTGTTTCCTAACTGTAGGGCTTAGGCAGGATTTGTAGCTGTACAGGGCACCTAGTTTTGGGCAACGTTTTGAAGAGATTTTTCAATGTGAAGGACAAAGGATAGATTAAGGTCTAGCAACATATCTAGATATTTAAAAGAGCAGACTGCTGTCAGTGTGCCGTTTGAATTTGTTCTGATACACAATTGTTGATTTTGTAGTTTACGTAATATAGGTACAGTTCCAAAGATCATTGTAACGGTTTTGTCAGTGTTTAGGAAGAGTTTGTTATCCGTTATCCACTTTTCTACCTCTGAATTGATTTTGGCGCACAGCCTCAAGCTGCGGTAGCTTGGGTTTACTAGTGTAGATTAAAGTGTCGTCTGCATACATGTACAGGTGAGGATTTGCAGACGTTAGGCAGGTTGGGAGTGGATTGTGGGAGTTAGTATGCGATTTATAATTTTCAAGAAGTTTCTTGGGTTTGATAGGTTGTTCAAATTTTCACTGAAATATTGGGCCTTTGCCATTTTTGTTTGTTTTGTGCATGCATTTCACCATTGTCTGTAAGTACAGTGATTGTTCATGGAGCCAGTACGCTTGAACTTTGACAACAGTGAATTTCTAAACTGGTACATTTGAATGAGGTCAGCTGTAACCCAGGGCAGGTGTGCCCCTTTTAGTTGCACTTTACGCAGAGGGGCATGCAAATTCCAAACAAGCAAGAGCTCGGACTGAAAAATCCAATTGCAGAGTCTAGATCTGGTATTAGACCTAATCTGTGCAATGGTACGTTCTTGAGATCGTTTAAAAAGGCTTCCAGATTAAATGTTTTGAAAGACCTGGTGATTATAATATTGAGAGGGGAATTAGTGGCCTTTATTTTGCGTATGAAGTACACTAGACCGTGGTCACTGAAATGGTTAGGGAGAACGCCCGCCTCCTGGATACTGTCAGGACAGCCGGAGAGAATCCAATCAAGCAAGGTATGGTTCTGACTTTTAATATTAATGCGACTTGGGGAGGAAATTAATGGTGTTAGCTGCAAAGTCTTAAACAGTGTGCATGATTATTTTTAGAATTTAGCCAATCAATATTAAAGTCTCCAAAAACCAACAGTTCACTTTTTTGGTTTTGAGCTACTGTTTCACCTAGTAGTTGGGCTATGTCAGAAAGACACTGCACCGGAGAGCTAGGTCGGTGGCGGATTCCAACAAGAATTATAGTTTTAGTGAAAGGGATCTCAATTGTGCCAGAAAGGAAATCACATTAACCCCTTAAGGACACATGACATGTGTGACATGTCATGATTCCCTTTTATTCCAGAAGTTTGGTCCTTAAGGGGTTAAAATGCTCCTAAAGTGTGCTGCTCCTAAGTGGATCTTCTTGTGGTGTCGAAGCCAGGACTAACTCATGCTAGTAAATAATTCCAAGAGAAGATGATGCACAATGAGAATGAAAAATAGATTATTTAGTTCTAGAATAAAAAAATAAAAAATAAAAAAAAACACCCACAAAATATTGACTTCCAGAACAATCCATGTAAGAACAGAAGGTGGCAAAAAAGAAATAAAGACCATTTTGTTTAATGAAGCTAACGTCAGCAAATACTTGGATGAACATTTAGTAGTGCTGTATTTCAGTTGATGTAACTGCTATAGCAGTAAAAACACTTCATGTACAACTTAAAGAAATAATAGAAGCACCATAACCAATATAGCCTTTTGCAGCTTCACAAAGTTATTTGTCAAAATGGTTTTGAATAGTCAGTCAACTTTACTTAAGTCCTCTGAGGGCCTACACCACATGCAGTGTTCTACAGCAAATAACAGATGTCTCCCCTGAGCGAAACAGGTTCAATACAGGACCTCACTCATTGACAGAGTCCGCTCAGTCGACCCTCTTGTCCAGTGTGAGGCCACTGGACATTCTTGCAAGTTAGAAACTGGATTGCTGCTGATAAATGTGCCTGGTGGGACCCAGGAAAGTTGTCAAACCTTTCTTAAACAGTTTGCCAAATTACTATGGGAAGGTGTTAGAGCACTCAAAGCACCATAACCACAACAGACTATAGTGGTTATGATGCTATTTATAATACAATAGCAGATCGACTATGCGGCCAAACATTCAAGCTCTCACAGCTTCAACACAGGTACGTTAAAGGTTTAGTACAGAGCTGCAGAAGCCGGATGCTCCTTCTGCTCTTCATTCACTTGCTAATAGCATCAGTTGGGTGCCTTAGTGTAGAATATGCAGACAATTAAACATTAGCAAGCACAGAAAGCTCAGTCATGGAATTACAAGTCCAGCAGCAATATTAAATATCTCTGTATACTGAAAATCTGCACATACAGGATCATTGCACACTGAGGTGGTTATGGTGCTTGCAGTAACCCTTTACATCAATGATATGCACTGGTAGGGGTACCTGGAGAACAGGCTTTACTAGTGGATACAGAGGGCATGAGAACACATTAGCCTACAGTGGTGATAACCAACAAACCAGGTGTAGCAACATTTTGGCTCGTCTATAGAGACTTTATCAAGGCTCTCTTCCCTATCTGATGCTTATGGGTTGTCATGGTTGGTGTTCACAGGTCTTTGGTATGAATGATCACTGTGCATATAGACAATGGCGAAATATATGCACAAAACAAACAAAATTGGCAAAAGGCCCAGGACATACTTGAAATGAGAGAAATCTCAATGTATCTTTCCTGGTAAAATATTTTATAAATAAAATATACACATACATTAAAAACCATACTAGCTTCAGAAGATCTCTAAAATACCAAAATATAAATGGAAAATAAAAAGTAAAGAGATGTTAAGACAAATATTAAAATCAAGACTGTCAAATGGAAAATAAAAATAAAAACTAAAATGTCAATTAACCCACAATAAGACATTTCATACTTAAAATACTAACAAAATGTGTCAACAACATGTGGCTGTCCAGATTTTCATAAGCAAACATTACTCCCGTCTGTAAATAGTAAGTAAACTGATAACATACTACACAGTGAGCATAAACGCCTTTACATCTGTTTTCTGTTTCTGTAAAACCCAGCAAGCTGCTCAGTGAAGCAGAGAGAAACACACAGATGAGCAGTACTCTTTTCTATAAGTATCTAGAAAGTCCAGCTCTTTATAGCAAAAAAACCAAACTGATCATTAATGGGAAACTATGCATACAAAGAACTCATAAAATCATGCCAGAAAGAAGTATTTAAAATAAATACTCCCCTTTAAAACTTCCCTTGGCTTGATCCCATAAATGAGTGCACAGCAGGGATTGGGGTGAGAAGTATTTTGGACACATACTGTAACTGCTAAAGTGCGTACCCATAGCCTGGTTCATGGTTTAGTGAGTGAAATTTTCCAAGGCTGGCCATGGGGATTTCGTAGGATTGCAGTAATAAAAATGGTGACAATAATGGCCATACCGGGGCAGCAAAGTACTTTTTAAAAATTGCAGGTCTAGACTAGCTATAAGTACACTTTGCTATTATAGATATCCTGAAGTACCTCTAAAAAGATATTCAGCAAAGAAGTCACACAACTGATGAAAGTTGGGCTACTTCTAAAATAAATTCAATTTAAGCAGGACTATATTAAGCTCTTTACAGCTATTCTTGCTGGGTTCTGGTCCTCTATATACCATTGGAGTCTATTTCGTTGCTTAAGTAGTACAATAGTACCTTAGTACAAAAGCACTAATACGAATACACATTGTAACTAGTTGTGTATACAGGAAGTCTATGGGATGTATACCAGCTAAGATGAAACAACTGAACATATTTCACAATGTTAGCTTTACCCACAAGTGACTGCTATTTAAAAGGAAAATGTAATTAGGAAACAAATGTTATATTTTATATTAAGTCATATCCCCTCAATATACAATGTATATGTAAATAATAGACAAATGAGGGAAGAAGTCTCATGTATTTACTTAGATATGATTTAAATTGAAATAAAAAAGCAGCAATACAAAGCACTGAACTTTCACTAAGTTTACTGCTTTTCTCCCTAAACATATTTCAATGTAAACTATCTACCTTGTTTGCCTTGTTACAGTGAAATTATAACCCATAGGCTGCCATGGCAACAAGGGAATGATTCCTGCCATTTTATGTTATGATCAAATATGTATAGTGGTATAGAAATTAAACACGCACTGTTCTTGTTAATGTATTAGTTCCTGAAGCCATTACATTTTATTCTTTGCTTTTATATTCCACTTGATATGTACACATGGTCAATAAAAAGTCAAAGTAGTAGGCAGTGATTAAGACTAAATATTCCACAATCTACGCTGCCGACAACAGGCCGTGGCGTGTACATCATACCAGATCTTTCAGGGTGGTAATTTCACTTGCCAAGACACATTCCTGAGGGCCTCCATTCAGAAGCAAAGGCTAAAAACAGATTTCAAACAAGTCCTTTCATTGCACAAGATGTCTCCTCTCTGCATTGTTTCCCTAGTATTTTTAAAAAAGAATAAAATAAAAAATAAACTTCCACATGCATCTAACAGTGTACTAAACTAAAGATCTGCCACAATAAACTGCTAAAGAGCAAACTGCACAATTTAGGAGAGGGGAGAAAAAAAAAAAAAAATTTGCAAAAATAAAAAAGTAATGGTATAGCGAGGTTTAAATAAACATGGCCCTAGCTATGTGACACCACACACAATTGGAAATCAAATTTGAAGATTTCTGACTGGGAAGGCAGCAGTTACTTTGGAATTCTGCTTCAGTTCTGCATGAATTCCAAGGGTCCCGATGTAGCGGGAATTTAGTCCTGACCCAGTCTTCAGTCTTTTAGGGTCACAAAAAAAAAAGAAAAAAAGTGTGTGTGATAAAATCTTGCTTTTAGGGCTCTGTTCACAAAATCTTTTTTTTTTTTTTTGCTTGCCCCTCTCTCACTGTTTAATTTTCCCAATTATGGAAGGTGTGCTCTTGGTTAGAAAATATAACCCACCAAAGCTGCAGTGCAAAAAAAGTAGCTGTCACTACACAAATAAACCTACACTTTAGGTACATTCATGCCCAGTGATACCCAGGTTTTTTATTATGGCAGAATATGTTGCTGCTTCAAAAAATTTAATTACTATACAACTGCATACAGGGCACATCATACCAGAAGCAGAGACCGTATAAAACTGCTTATTAAAGCGGTCACTTACAGCATCCAAGTGAAAGTAAACGGACCACCATAGTTATAACCTTTAATAACAATTTATCAAAGACCCAAATCCTACCAAAAAAAGGAATGGGGAAGGGAGAGGTAAAGATTTCACTTTGTTTTTCTATGTTTTTTTATTTGCTATGGTTACAGTATGTATAAAGCTGTAGAAAGAAGGACAATCTAAAAGAAGGGAGTGAAAAGAAAAAGGAAAGAAATGTGATTACTACTTTTGTTAAAAGTCTAAAATATGTTTGATGTAACCACAATGCTCCTAAGTGATTGGGTGCCCGCCGGCTATTTCTGGGAGTCCCAGCAGTTCCCACAAACAGACGTCGGGCACCCAATCACTTAGGAGCATTGTGGTTGCCCCAGCAACAGTGAATACACTCACTACAGAGGCAGTCCATTCCATGTATGACCGGGGGGAATTACCTCTGTTTCTGAGATGAATGCCCGGATCCCGGAACAGACAGCTCAACCCATTGACTGAACAGCTGAGGGAAGGGAGTGAAATTTTTTATATATATATATATATATATATATATATATATATATATATATATTTTTAACACAAACGATAAATATATTCAACTATGACAGGTGCATTCTGTGCTGAAATATATTACCATAGAGCTCTTCAAAGATTTTAGGTTGAATGAAGATATGTGGAATGGTTTTATCATTGCAGTGGTTTTTAATAGTTTGTACTTAGGTACCACTGAAAATATGATATACAGGCATTGAAGAAAAAAAAAAAAAGAAAAGAAAAAAAAAAGAAAAGAACCTTTAAATGAATCAGTAAAATATCAAATAGTCCAGGCATAGGCAACCTTCGGCACTCCAGATGTTTTGGAAGACACCTCCCATGATGCTTTGCCAGCATTATGGGTGTAAGAGCATTATGGTGGATGTAGTCACCCTCAGGGACCCCCTCCCGCCAGGCTCGATGGAGAGGAAGGGGTTAAACTTACCTCTTTCTCCATCGCCAGGTGGGGAGCTCTCCTCGCCTCCTCTCCTCCTATTCGGCTGAGCTGTGGGCGCATTCAGCCAGTCTCATAGGACGCTGGCGTCTTCTCACTGGGAAAATCTCAGTGAGAAGCACGCAAGCGCCTCTAGCGGCTGTCAAGAGATAGCCACTGGAGACTGATTTAAAAGGTTTTTTTTTTTTTTCAATACCTGTATATCATATTTTCAGTGGTACCTAAGTACAAACTATTAAAAACCACCATTCCACATATCTTCATTCAACCTAAAATCTTTGAAGAGCTCTATGGTAATATATTTCAGCACAGAATGCACCTGTCATAGTTGAATATATTTATTATCGTTTGTGTTAAATAAATATATATTTTTCATGGCACTATAGTGGTCCTTTAATTAAGAAAGTGGAAATAAATAGATATATAAATAATGCACTTACTGCACACCCCATCCCCATTGTATCTCTATAAGGAACACCGGATTGGACATTCTGAGAGTCAGCAGTACTGAAGGAACCTTAGTGCTGGAAAATTGCAAGTTAAAAGCTTTTTTTTAAAAAACAATTTGTAGTTTGCAAAAAGGGTCCCTAAATATAAACGGCACTATCGTGTTAGGAATACAGACTAGTGTTCATAAAGCTATAGTGTTTCTTTACAATGTATACTACTCCATATTTAAAGGCATGAATTATTATTATAATTTATAAATGGGGGGGGGGGGGTGAGTATGTGATTCCTTCACTTGCTGTGTGGTCAGTCATCCTTTAAGAAATAGAAATGCATAGGAGGCATTCTTATCATTCTGCATGGCTGGGTACCAATACGGATTCAGTGATGAACCTGCTTGGCAGTATACTCACAATGGGACAAGTTTAATCCTAATTCCTTGACTTGATAATGTGACATGAAGCAGAAATATTAAACACTTAAATAATGTGTCTCTGAAAAAGCTGTTCAGACTTCAGATCCCCTGGGTAGTAATACGTACAAGTTAGTTTCATCAATTGATTACTTCTCTACAAACTAAACCCCCCCAAAAAAATAATGACATTTTCTTACATTCTAAATTAAAGGTATTTGTGAAATATGCACGTTAAGATCCACAAATTTAGCTGATAAAGGAACTTGGCAAATTGCTTGAGTGTTGATTACATAGTACAGTTTTCACAAAAAGAAAAACATAGCTATAATACAGTGACACAGATGTGATCAAAATACTTTAAAATGCAATATAATGTCATCTAAAATGTAGCTATACACAATAAGGAAATTGGCAAGTGCAAGTTAGACAATTGTATTTCAGGAAGGAGAAACATGCCATTAGGGTATTGCACGCACAATTTAAAATCCCACACATACAAATGGAGAGTATAGTGCATTTTTGGATTAAGGCAAGTAAAAGCACTTAGTGTATGCTATACATTTACAAGATTAATATTGCTTATCATAGTAGTGGAATACGTTCTCAAATGTTGAGGCATTCTATAGTGCTCTGAATTAAAGGTCACATTCCTTAAACAAACACTAAAGTCATCCAGACCACTTCACCTCAATGAAGTGGTTTGGGTGTAGTGGGCCTGTCATTTTAACTTTGCAATATAAAACAATGCATTTTATATTCCATGGTTAAACAAACCTGTAGTGGCAGTCTACCAGGCAGCCACTAGAGGTGCTTCTGCTGCACTGACCTCTATGAAACAATGCTGCAACGTCACATTTTTGCAATGTGAAGCACTGTATGTGTGCAAGGGCCTACTTTAAATCTGAATGCATTTAAAAAGGGGGGGCTTTTTTTTTCTACATCAACACATTTGGATAAAAATGTACATGTAGAATATTACTCATTCCACACAATTCACAATAGGTTATGGATTATGTTCTGTAATTTGTAACCAAATTATAACATAACATAAAAAAAAAAAAAACATTCTATGCCTGGGGTGGATATTTGCATTCCATATATTTCTATGTTCTGGCACATGTATTAATTATTAATTCTTTATTACCACGTCTAGCAGCCAAACAACAAAATAACTGCTTCCGCGTCACATTACTGCGTTTTAAAGGACCACTATAGTGCCAAGAAAACACTTGTTTTCCTGGCACTATAGTTCCCTGAGGGTGCCCCCACCCTCAGGGACCTCCTCCCGCCGGGCTGGATTGAGAGGAAGGGGTTAAACTTACCTCTTTCTCCAGCGCCGGACGGGGAGCTCTCCTTCTCTCCTCCTCTTAGGCTGAATGCGCAAGTGCGGCAGGAGCTGCGCGCGCATTGAGCAAGTCCACAATGCTTTCCTATGGACACTGGCAATCACAGTGAGAAGCGCGGAAGCCCTCTAGCGGCTGTCAATGAGACAGCCACTAGAGGCTGGATTAACCCTAATATAAACATAGCAGTTTCTCTGAAACTGCTATGTTTATAAAAAAAAATTAACCCTAGCTGGACCTGGCACCCAGATCACTTCATTAAAGGACCATTTAGCACCCAGACCACTTCAGCAATGAAGTGGTCTGGGTGCCAGGTCCTTCTAGGGTTAACCTTTTTTCATAATTATAGCAGTTTCAGAGAAACTGCTATAATTATGAATGGGTTAAGCCTTCCCCCTAATCCTCTAGTGGCTGTCTCATTGACAGCCACTAGAGGCGCTTGCGTGCTTCTCACTGTGAAAATCACAGTGAGAGCACGCAGCGTCCATAGGAAAGCATTGTAAATGCTTTCCTATGAGACCGGCTGAATGCGCGCGCAGCTCTTGCCGCGCGTGCGCATTCAGCCGGCGGGGTAACGGAGGCGGAGAGGAGGAGAGCTCTCCGCCCAGCGCTGGAAAAAGGTAAGTTATTACCCCTTTCCCCTTTCCAGAGCCGGGCGGGAGGGGGTCCCTGAGGGTGGGGGCACCCTCAGGGCACTATAGTGCCAGGAAAACGAGTACACTATAGGGTCAGAAATTAGTTCTTGTCGGAGATCAAACCATTATGGCAATTCTACAGCACAGAGTGGGGGCATGGGTGTAGGGGAGAGGGCTGCAGCCTGTTCTTCACTCTCCTGTATTCATTGACAGCAATGACAGGAGATATCACATCCTGCAGTGGTTCTCCATGAACACAACATGTGAGACTGCTGGAGCTACTGGCAGAGCAGAGAGACCATCACCACCCTCCCAGAGGGAGGCAATTGGAGTGTGGCTGATATGGGGATGCCAACCATCCTGCCTCCCAGATAAGAAGGTAACCTGAGAGGGCTAGCAGGGTTAGAGCATTAAGTGTGCCGAGAGACTGGCAGTCAGACAGATTTCTCACCTTCATTACTATGTGAAGCTACACTTCACATAATGCGGAAGGGAATCAGTAAGTGCTGAGACTGTCTGAGGCTACAGCAGCACACTATCACCACTACACCCCTAAAGTAAATGTTTGCGTGACTGTGTATTTTGGTGTTTGAGTGTTTTTGCATTAGTGTTTCTGACACTGTGTGTGCCTGAGAATGTGGGTCTGTATGTGTCACTGAATATCCATGTGTTATTCTTTCTGGCAATTGTATCAGTGAGTATGTATGTGTGCATGTAACAAAGTGTGTATATACATGAGTGTGATATGATATTGGCAACGTATGCAACATATTATACTAAATTGTTTCATCTTTAACTCCATTTTCGTGAATTATTTCTAACACTGTTTCTGTGCTAATTTTTTAAATTTTTGCTTCCATTAAATAATGTGCTATTTTTGGCATACTGAAACTAAAAAATACATTTAAACATTACTTTCCAGGATACCCAAAATAAGCATTCTGGTTTATTTATGCAAACCACTCGTTAGTGAAGAAGTTAACTGATAATCCATGGAGCAACAGTGGACTTTGGGAATAAAGTTTGGTAAACACCCAGCGGGTGGTCGAAATGTTGCCTTGTCTACATAAATGTTCAATGTGTAACCTATCCTGGTGTTGCAGGTCAGATATCCATTTGGTTGCAGAGTATGCAGACTGTATACAGAACATGATCTCTAACCACCATATAGATGGGAAATACCCTACCCACAGGCATGACTTGGCTTGATAGATTGCCATGAAGGCAGGAAATAGCTGGTCAGATACAAATCACAAGAATGAGTAAACCTTTCTTACGCAAAACACTTATCCCACAGAAACGTTCCACACGTATCTGTGGCAACTCCACGCCTTATCATTTGCAAACAAGACTGTCTGGTTCATGCATGTTTTTTTGCTCTTTATAAATACAAAGAAAAGTTCATTGGGTTTGTGCTACTCAGTTTTATTTTTACAACTGTAAGTAGGCAAAAATATTGCTGCTGTTTGAAGTACCCATACTGGATTTCATTATTCCTTTAATTTGGAGGATCTTTATATTGGTTTTCAGGTTGTGAGTTATATGGAGTAAAAGAAACAAAAAAGACAAAAACAAATCAGCTATCTTAAACGAAGTGTGTATACAGTCTATTCAGAAAGTTACAAAAGTGTTAGTTTTGGGGTCAAAATCTTTGATTTGCAATTAACGACAATTAGGACAAAATATAAACTTTAACAGAGGGACTCACAGCTTTTCTAATCTTAGTAGTAAAACGATAGAGCATGTATTCTGATGTGATCAGACTCAAAGCCCATTTTTGTGATTGAATCCAACAGAATGTGCCTTTCACCTGCTACACATCCTTTTAAGTGTTATGAGTAGGTTTTAAAGATTGCTCAACAAATTCTAAAAGTCAGTGCCCTAAAGAGGATACTGCGGACACCCAAATTTTATGTTTAACCTTCCTTAGCTTAGAGAAATTTTAAAAAAAGAATCTAAAAAAAAATCAAAAAAAAAAAATCAGTGACTCCAAATTTTCCGACATTTGTTGACTCCTATACCAAAATTGCCACCACCTGAATCTAATGAAAGCCAATGCAATTCAGATCTTTGATTGAAGCTATACAATAAAGCAGACTTTGTTTTAATCCTGGCTTTCCACGCCAACCTTGTGACAAACAAGCTCTTTCACATAGAACCAGGAAGGAGAACATCTCAGTCGCACTGGTTATGTCATGACTTGTAGCAGAAGCAAAGATAACAGAGCAATGGTTGAAAGAGACAGGAGCTGTGCTAGTATCTGCAAACGGCGGGCACTACAGCTGTAGGCAGAAGAACATTTCCCAAGATGCTCAGCCAGCCAGATTACTGTAGGAATATCCTGGCAAAAACCATACACAAATATCTGCAGTGCAAAAGGAGTGCCCGCCTGTGGTGAGAAATGCCAGAGTGTCCCTAATGTCTTAATTTCGAAGGTTGGCAGGCCGCCACTTGGTGCAGACTCCAAGTCTAGAATGATCATGCCAACATGAACTAGACTGTTCCAGTCTAAAAAGGTACCAGCATTGGGAGACTTTAGATAATCAAATACTCAAGCACTAGCCTGGACAAGGTTATTTCACAAACTAACATCTGTAAAGAAACACTTCAAGCACTATACCACTACAGTAAGCAGACTGCATTCACAGACTATTCTCTTTTTTTCAAAGTACCTACTAATCTTCTAAGTGCCAGGGCAGCAAACACCCCATAGAGTGTATCCTACCACTCTCAGGTCTCACTTCACACTCAAACTCAGTGAAGCTCTGCATTTAACATCCTGCAGAAAATCCTACCACTCTCAGGTACTGACTGAATCTTGTAAGATACTCCACCTCATTTATTCTTGGATTGCTATCATATTCTCATGTGTTACTATAGATTTGTTACCATTGATACCTGTAGTTTGCCACTGTAATTTTCTGTGCATGCAGTTTGTACTATTGCCATTTAATGTTTCTGACCAATATTTCATGTACACAGTTAATATTTTGGGTGATAGAATTTGGTTGCTAAACTTTTTAATAGTATCCAACACATGGCTACTCTACCCTCCTCCTCTGCCTCACCCTCTTTCCTATTCTCCTCCCAGCTGTAAATACTTTCATATAACTGTTCAATCTCCTCTGTTCTTCAGGCCTCACTTCACACTCAAACTCCGTGAAGCACTGCATTTTTTTTTCTCCCCACCCACCCAGGCTCCCCCTAAATATATAGCATGCTCCTCCAGCTGTTTGAGATTCTCACTCACTCAATTACCTCTTCATTCCCTTTGTATTTTACCAATAGCTACTTCTCTGTTAACTCTTTCAGCCATCACCTCCAAACTTTCCCTGCTACCTCTTGTCTCAAATCCCCATTGTATCCTTTAGATTGTAAGCTTACGGACCATCTAGCTAAGCACTTTGTATAAAAGGAGCTCCAATGGCTAGATATCAGCTTACGGGCAGGGCTCTCTCTACCTCTTGTATTTGTCTGTGTATATTGTACGTTCTCCATTAATTGTACAGCGCTGCGGAATTTGTTGGCGCTTTAAAAATACCAGTAATAAATAAACATAAGTAGAAGAAGATTTAATCTGTACATTGAAACCACTAAAGACATATAGATTTTCCTTTGCAGCATTTCCAGGTGCATATTTTTGAGGCCTAGAAATACAGCATATCACTACTTTGAAATAAGCCAGACCAGAGGAACTTTGAACTTCCTTTCAAGCACCATTGAACAGAGAAGAACAGTCTCCCCCCCCCCTCCCCCCCAAATAAATAAATATATATATATATATTTTTTTTTAAAGATACACGAAGGATAACTAAACATAATATTACAATTCCTGAAGGGTGACAACCCCCTCCTCTACCCCCACTTAAAATTTGGTCCAAAAGTTTAAAGTGACGTATTTCACCTCCATTGCACAGAGCATCCATAGGAATGCATTGAGAAATGCTTTCCTATGAACACTCTGAATGCGCGCGACACTTGCCGCGCATGCGGCTCCAGTGACGTCAGACAGGGACAAGAGGTCACCAGCGCCGAGGTATCCCGGCACTGGATTAAGGTAAGTGGCTGAAGGGGTTTAAACCCCTTCAGCACCAAGGGAGGGGGACCCTGAGGGCACTATAGTGTCAGGAAAACCGCTATGTTTTCCTGAAACTATAGTGATCCTTTAATCTTTTCAGAGATGATTTGATACCCTGTGCTAAAGAAATAATCTGGAATAAAGGCAATTTATACCATCAGATGAAACAAACAAACAAAACACTTTCAAAACCGTAACAGGATGCTTCCATAACGCGATTAGAAATCGCCCAGTTGTTATTTAGAATAATTAATGATCTAGCAAAGCCAGCTGGGACTTACTGGATAGCACATCTTTAACATGTGACGACTCAAGTTGAAGTGAATTTGGAACAGGTTACTATAGTAAATCTAGAAAATATACCTGCATAAAAGCGATTTAATGAGTACATCTTTCCATTGTGTTCAAATCTGGAAAAGGGCTTGGTCATGCCAAGAGGTAGATGATGGACCGGCAGCATACAGAGAATGTTATTTTTTTAATATAGATAGATAGATAGATAGAGAGGGAGATTGTAGCCGTATTAGTCCGGTGATGCAGATGTAAAAAACATAAAATTTGTATCTTGTAATACCTTTTTAATTGGACTAAATTTTTTTTAATAAGCTTTCGGGAGAACCTCCCTTTCTCAAGTCTAAAGCATTTCTGAGCAAGACGACACATAGGATTCAAAGTTGAGTTGTGATACAGGGGTTAAAGCGACATGAGTGCAGATAAGACAGGTTTGATAGAGAATAGACACCATTGTTGCAGAGGGTCTTAAATATCTTGTGTGACGATCACGGAGTGAGGAGGGAGAGAAACAAATCCCCCCCACCCAAAAAAAAAACAAAAAACAAGCAAGCAGTGCAGAAGATGGTGCTAGACGGGGAGAGTAAAAATATAAAAAAAAAATAATTACTTATATTAAGAATGTATGAATTCCCATCCAAGAGTTACAATATATGCATGAAGGCCTATATCCAGCATACACAGACATGCACACACATATGTACATATACACAAGTACATATAACAATATACATATAAATACAACCAAATGCCCGAATACATGTACTCTTGGATGGAAATTCATGCATTCTTAATATAAGTAATTATTTTTAATATTTTTACTCTCCCCTTCTAGCAACATCTTCTGCAGTGCTTGCTTTTTTTCCTCTCTCCCCCCCTTCACACAAGATATTTAAGACCCTCTGCAACAATGGTGTCTATTCTCTATCAAACTTTTGTCTTATCTGCATTCATGTCGCTTTAACCCCTGTATCACAACTCAACTTTGAATTATATGTGTTATGCTCAGAAATGCATTAGACTTGAGAAAGGGAGGTTCTCCTGAAAGCTTGTCATTAAAAAAATTCTGTTAGTCCCATAAAACAGGCATTACAAGATACAAATTTTATCTGTTTTTTTACACATACATACATATAAAATTAATTTAGATTATATATACACACACACATTGTCTGATATTTTTATTCTCCATTGTTTGGGGGGCCTATTAATGATGAAACTCTATGGAGCACTCAAGTACTTCTGGGACTTAATATCCTCCAGCACACGTGATTATATAAAGTCTTTCCAGCTAAGCTTGTAATGAAGGCATAATGTGGTCAGTCTTAGTTAAAGACACATGCATATACACACACTTAAAACCTTTGTCTATATCCACACCCGATGTTTTAAAACAAAATAGACAAAACACTATCACTTAAAGGAACATTATAGTGTCAGGAATACATTCATGTATTCTTGACAACATAGTGTTAAACTATTTAGGTCCCCAGACCCCCAATTGTGTATATTATAATAAAAGGATGACTGAATATACTCACAGCAAATTATGACAAACCTTAGAATTTTTAGTCAGATTAAAAGAAAGCTCAAAGCACCATAACCACCACAGCATGCTGTTGCAGTTATAGTGCCAGAAGTGCATTGGCACCCTTCAATGTAAGCAGCCAAACAGTTTTGTAATAATTTGACCTCTTACTTTGGGCCCGCCAAATGCTTCTCTGCCTAACCCAGAGTGTGCAGGGCTTAGCTCATTGGCTAAAAACAATCAGGTGACACTCTCAGCCAATGAGCTGGACTTCCACAACAGGGTCTTAGTTAAAGAAAACTTCTAGTAGGAGTTTCCGGCTCTCCAAAAAGGAAGAGTGGTGCTTGGCAGACCCCAGGTAACAAATCAAAATATTCTAATATGATTTGACTACTTACATTGCTGGGGCACTCCTCACAACATAATCCCTATAACACACTACAGTTGTTATGGTGCTTGGAGTGCTCCTTTAAGAAATGTACTAAGAATGAATGATTTCACATATGAAACATATTTTCATTGTAGATTGTACACAACTCAGAACTATTAAAAAAAAAAAAAAATCTAACCTCCCCCCGCCCTCCTAAATGTAGTGAAAAATCTTACTTTTACCCCAGTCTGCTGCTGCTGGCTCTGCCCCGATCTGCCTGCTTCGCATCATCAGAAATGTTTATCAAAGCCAATAGCAATGCTTTCCCATAGGAAAGCATTGGATTGGTTGCGCTTGTCAAGGATGCAGATCAGGGGCAGAGCCAACACAGCCCTGGCCAATCAGCATCTCCTCATAAAGATACATTGAATAAATGCATATCTATGAGGAAAGTTCAGTGGGTGGAGACACTTAATGGCACTGCAATGCCCCAAGGAAGCACCTCTAGTAGCTATCTGAGGAGTGGCCAGTGGAGTTATCCCTAGGCTTTAATGTAAAAACTGCCTTTTCTCTGAAAAGACAGTGTTTACTGCAAAAGGCCTAAATGGAATCATTATACTCACCAGAACTATATAAAGTGATAATCTAAATACCACAGTAAGAGATAATCAAAAAGGGTTAGTGATATACCCATATGTATGTTTTTATAAAATCGCTTTGTCCCTCCAAGAAATTAAAATGCAGTGGCAATATATAAGAACATGTGAAAGGTCTAACAAAATACTATTGAGAAATATACAGCAGTCCATTCTTGACCTTCTTACTGACCGACTGTGCTGAGTGCCATATTATCTCCTTGTGTATGCTTAGAGAGCAATCTTTAACAGCACTGAAACCAAGGCAGCTCCCAGAGGTCACATTGGGTAACTAGTCTAATACAGTTTCTCGCTGCAGACTCCGTCATCATTGCTGGCACTTGCCAAACTACAGTTTTAATTTGAATGTATTGTACTAAAGGATTTGGCTGTAATGTACAGACCTTATACTGGAAGTCAGCTAGTCACAAAATTAACAGAACCATTTTTTTTTTTTTTTTTTTGTAGGCCCTCTTTAAAGAACATAGCCTAAAAGTTTAGTGGTGGCAATTAACACAGAAAAGGTCTCTTCCCTAAAACTATGCACATACAATAATGCAACATTTAAAGTAGTTGATAATCTTGCCGACAGTCCACATAATTTTAATAAACTTGTGCCCACTAAGCATATTAAAAGATGCTACAAAGCAATTTGTCGCAGAAATATTGTTTTCTTGCAGAACCGAAAAATGTTTGGTTTTGTTTCACATAATTATACTATTGTATTGTACAAGCAAAACTATCAGCTTAAAGGGACACTATAGTCACCAGAACAACTACAGCTCATTGAATTTGTGCTGGTGTGTAGAATCATTACCTTCAGGCTTTTTGCTGTAAACACTATCTTTTCAGAGAAAATGCAGTGTTTACATTACAGCCCAGTGATCATTCCACTGGCCACTCCTCAGATGGCTGTTAAGAGATTCTTCCTGGGTCATGGCTGCCTAAAATGCATTCAAACATTCAATATCTCCTCCCTCTGCATGCAGACACTGAAATTTCCTCATAGAGAATCATTGATTCAATTCATCTCTGTGAGGAAATGCTGATTGGCCAGGGCTGTGTTTGAATTGTGCAGGCTCTGCCCCTGATCTGCCTCCTTGTCAGTCTCAGCCAATCCTATGGGGAAGCATTGTGATTGGATCAGGCCACCACTTCTGATGATGTCAAAGGAAGTTCACAGGCAGAGGAAACAGCTTCAGACTTGTATACAAGTAAGATTTTATCTTTAGGGAGGCAAAGGGGGCCACAGAGTGGTTTTAACACTATAGGGTCAGGAATACATGTTTGTATTCCTGACCCTATAGTGCTCCTTTAAGTGAAATCTGCTGTAATATTAGGCTAGCTTTGCTTTATTTTAATAAGGTTCACAAAAAATGCAGAATATGACACCAATTGAGCTGGAATTATGAAAAGCTTTGAACATTTTCTAGAAGTTAAAGGCACTCTCACACAGCTATACTAAACAGTGAGTTTGGCAACTCTATAGGCGACTTAACATGCAGGTCAACATTATGGAGTTATATAACCATGCTTAACTCAGATGAGATGGTCACTCTTAAACAACATGTAGACAAAATATAGTCTACATCTGATATCATTTCACCACAAATCCCTGGGGTTTAAATAACCCTGAACAAGTCATTAAACCTACCACAGTCTGAGATAAACATCAGATTTTGTCTTATCTGCAATAAAAAGTAGGAATACAAAGCAATTTCATTTTTTTATTTTTTTTTTTAAATCAGATTTCTTTGAAAGTAAAATATAGCTCAGTAAGACACTGTTTAATAACCGGCTGATACTGGGAAAAAGAAAGTGTATGTAAGATTGATATTTCCTGCTACCTATAAGCAAAATAAACTGAAACAGAGAATATATTTAACTTATCGACATAATATATTTGTTTTACTAGTTCTATAATCCTGGAAATGACCAGGCTGGTTTAATTATGCAAAACCACTCCAAAAGGAAATGCATTAAACTGTATAATATACAATGCCCCAGAAAAACAGAATAAATATGGGTCTCCCAAATGACAGACTAGGAAATAGCACTTTCCACAGAAGCAATTACATGTTTAGTAAACTGTATTGAAACATTTCCTGCCTCTGTCACCACCCTTCAGTGTGTTATTATCAAATAACCTATATTACAAAAGGTAGAAGGTGTCATATGAACAAATATATTAAAATACTGTGTTGATGAACCCATGCCAGACCACAGCTTTTTATATAAGTAGGCCAGATATTCAGGCTGCTGTGTGATCTTAACATTTTTCTTTCACACAATCTGTAAACCATTAGCTTTGGGCTTGACAAATTTGCTTGGAATCTAGGAGCCAGCTATAAAAAGTTAGGAGCCAGTTTATTTAAAACTAAGAAAGTTTCATTTTCAATGACAAAAATACAATTCTTAAAGGGACACTAACCACCAGAACCATTACAGCTTAAAGGAGAACTCTAGGCACCCAGACCACTTCAGCTTAATGAAGTGGTGTGGGTGCCAGGTCCCTCTAGGATTAACCCCCCCCCCCCCTTTTTTTTTTATAAACATAGCAGTTTGCCTCTAGTGGCTGTCTCATTGACAGCCGCAAGAGGCGTTTGTGTGCTTCTCACTGTGAAAATCACAGTGAGAAGACGCCAGTGTCCATAGGAAAGCATTATGAATGCTTTCCTATGAGATTGGTTGAATGCGCGCGCAGCTCCTGCCGCGCATGCGCACTCAGCCAAAGAGGAGGAGGAGAGCTCCCCGCCCGGCGCTGGAGAACCCCTTCCTCACCCTAGAGCACGGCGGGAGGGGTTCCTGGCACTATAGTGATCCTTTAATGTAGTGGTTCTGGTGTCTATATCCTGTCCTTGTAGGCTTTTCAATGTAAACATTGCCTTTTCAAAGAAAAATCTGTGTTTACATTGGTGCCTAGTAACACCTCTAGTGACATCAGTCGGATAGCCACTAGATACGATTCCTAGTCCAGTGTTGCACAGTGTGATGCACCTACTTTCAATACCTCCCCTCTCTGCATGGAAGCGCTGATTAATCCCCATAGATATGCATTGATTCAATGCATGTCTATAAGGAGATGCTGACTGGCACAGTGCAGCGTTTTGTCGCACATGCGCAATAGCTTCCCAATGTTTTCCTATAGAAAGGCACTGGCTTGGCTAAGATCATCAAGATTGATGATCTCAGCCATAGAGATGGTAACAGCCACAGCGAGACCAGCATGGCGTAGGAAAATACGTAACTAAAAACACCTTTCCCATGCAATTGGAAGGGGGGCAGGTAACCTAAACAGACACACTGATGCACACATTTTCTTCATTTTAATTTTTATCCACACAGGCTCCCTACATTTGGAAGAGTTGGAGTGGATCATTTTCCTGGGGTTCAGTGGGGCTTGAATAATCTTCAACCTCTTCCGCAAGCGCTTTAGGGACATCATATTCTATCTCCCAGCACCACAGCAGGGCATAGAGCACGAACTGCAGGAAAATTTCTGCAGCCTTGCCGCATGGCTCAGCACTCCGCCGGGCTGACAAACACTCAGGAGTCAGGACAAAATTCCTATTTGCCATGGCGACCTGGGATTTGTCATATCTTTGTCATATGCTTTAGCTCATTTTTAAAAATAATTTATTGAAGTAAAAAAACAAACAAAAAAAAAACACCTCTTGAAGTGTTCAAGCTGGCCGGTTGTGATTATGCTGGTTTACATATTTGGGCTGGTATATTATTATTATTTATATAGCGCCATCAAATTCCTTAGCGCTGAACAATGTAATAGTTGAAGGATCAGCATAAAATAATCGATGGAGCAGCAAAGCTTTTATTTCCATTGTATTCCCAAGTCTGCATAGATACAGGCTAATTTTTGTTTTACATTGAAAACAAAAATGTAAAACCAACAAAGTCACTTACCAAACCATGTGCTCCACTGCTAATTTACACCTAGAAAATAAATTAACTTCTCTGCCTGGGCCCCACTCTATCCCGTTGCACAGCGAGCATAAAAGACCCTAGCTCATGATGCAATTGTTGAAGGTCAATCTTTATAGCTGCATTCTAGCAATCATGAAAGTGAAAGATTGGACATAAAACACAGCAAGAATTATTCAAGGATTGTTTGCAGGTTGGATTTGCAACCTGTAAAGCCCCATTACACACAAATGCTGTAGTTATATATACTGGTTGAAGGCATTATGGTCAACACAAAGACAATTCTATAAAACGGTTTCTAAAAACACTTTCACTTTCTTTAAAGATCCTCAGAAACAAGGTATTTGGTACTTCATATAATCAATAGTGTACTTGACAAAATATAATTCCTGACTTTATGACTTGAACAGATATTGTAAGAAAATGGATAGCACATAATCTATTAAATCATGTTGCCCCAATAATTCTGTATACACTAAGTAAATGATTTTGTAAAATTTGTATTAATAAATGAACATAACTTTACAATTTAGATATCCTTCGCTTACAATCTCTACATGTAATTGATGTTTTATATGCATTTAAGAGCTATGTAATCCATATTAAATAAATAAAAAATTTCTAGGCCTAAAATGTTTAGGGTCACAAGGTTTTTTTTGTTTTCTTTTTTTTATACCCACCCTTTCTTGCAACAATGCCAGACTAAAAAAATAAAATATATATATATTTTAGTACTGTAGTGTAAACGTAAAGTAGAAAGTAGGACATAAAAGTGCACCAATCAAATACAAAGGGCTACGATGCAAATGTTTACCAAGTAAACATATAAATACATAAAAGCGCTACAGTGCAAGTCAAATCCAATGGCTATAGAGCTCTAGAATTTACCAGACATAAACCATATTCCTTAAATAGGAGAGGGATGTGGGCCTTCAACAATGCTGGCACAATTCCAAGCACTACTGAACTTGTTTTTTAAAAAGACTTATAACAGTTGGAATTATAGTTTGTTCTAAGGGGAAATATAAATGTCACTATTTTGTAACACGAAGATGGACACAGAGTACACATATCTGTGTGACAAACATCACTAGGTGGAAATATTTAACCCCTTAAGGACCAAACTTCTGGAATAAAAGGGAATCATGACATGTCACACCTTTAATGGGTCCTTAAGGGGTTAAAAAGAGTCAGGTAAAGAGCTTTTCCATCCCAGAGTCCAACATGTTGCTGGCCTACTAATAAATCCAAGGAGCTTCAGTCCAGCTCTCACACACTGAGAAGCTTGATATTAATGGAAGAGGAATCTGTAATGAGGTCTACGTGGTGAAAGGCAAACATGATCCTTATTACTTCAACAAGGATAAAGCCTGCATAGATTAATGACAGACACGCACAGTGCACCTTCACAAACTGACAAAGAGAATAGCTTCCACTGAGGTATCTAAAAGTAGCAAAAAGCAGTCACAAACTAGAGGTTTATGATGGTTTATTATTACAGAGTAACCATAAATCATTTCACAACTTTGGCTGTGCTGCTTGTTTGCACATGAGTGATTTCTAAAAGAACAAAAATTACAGTTGGGAATCAAATTTATTTTAAAATAAAATCTCACACATGATAGGAAATAACTGAATAACAATAAAAGCAGAGGCTCTAAAATTAACAGTTTGCTAGAATGCATACCTAAAATAATTAACTCTAATATTTGTCACTGCAGTTGTTGTGCACTATCTTTGTCAAGTCTTTAGCCAGGGAACTGGCTGGCTCAGCATCATGGGTTGCATAGCCCACAACAGCTCATCATTTTGGGGAAACTAAGCAATTGCATTGGGTATGCAAAGGATTGTGCCTACCCACATCACTGACAATAGAACACTCGGTATGTCTCTGGGTAGCGAGGTTAGCCAATACTGCTGTATACCATACAGCATTCAATACGTAAACCTTTAAAGCAGATCAATGGATTCATGCATAAACAACCCTCTCAGTGGTCAGAACAATAGCCACTATTTCTAGGAATTCACTATTTCTGTGAAATGCCATTTAATAAAGCAGAGTGCAATAAACAAGCTATGATTTGTTACTTTCATTCATGTAATAAACCGTGATGGCAATTCATCACTAAATCAATGAGTCCGGCAGGCAATGCTTCATCCATTTAGAGGAAAAAATAAACAAATAAAAGCAACAAAAAAAACCCCCACACACAAACAAAAAGATCCAGCCTTAGGTTATCTAAATATATCACGTTCTTAAGTAGAAGCATAATACTATGTATCACAAGGAAAAGGGAGGAGCACAGCCACCACCCTATGTTCTAAAAGGTCGAAGAAGATATTTAGTACACAGATGCTAGGGAATATATCGGCCCCTTTGTAAAGGAAACAACTTGGTACCCAATATGCTGGCAATCTAAAGAAAAACCTAATGAGGGAGCAACAGTGCCGCCCATTGTCTGCAACACTCACCAACACTGGAGATGGAAGGCAGCCGGGCAATGGTCACAACACAACAGATCACCACCTTCCTTGCAGCTATCACAGCTGTCATGATTGGTTGCTCTTCCGCTTCTTCTGGGCTCTTTCTCAGGCTTCCTGCTTTTCTTCTCTCCTTCTTCACTTTTCGGGGGAGCCAACAAGGCTTGGATTTGCTGGTTGAGGTAAGGCAGGAGGAGTACATTATTTAGAAAAAGGTATCAAACTGTTCTTTCAAAGAAGCAGTGCCTGGTAGTTCAAACAATGGATCTTTTCCCCCCACCTTAACAATAGCAATACAGACTGCATAAGGTATGGCTATGGAACAACTTGCTTTTAAACATTCTGGCAGTGACTAAAGAAATGCGAAGAAAATGCACATGCAGATACTGTGCACTATAAACCTTTGCAAGCCAACTCCCCCCCTCTCTCTATGTTTCACCCTATCAATTGCTTAGCTTTATAAAGGAAACCTCTGTAAAAGTCGATTCACAAACTGCAACCTTGGTCCTGGTGTCCACACAGATTGAAATCTACAATCTACTCTACATCTGACTTAGCTTGATCTTCACTCTCAAAACATACAAAAAGCTCTTCCATGAGCGCTTATTCCATATACACAGCATAGTAAGAAGCAAGCTGCAACTGGCACCAAATCAGACAGCACTACGAATGTGGCCTCCTCCCACCTTTCTTATAAACCAGGGAGGCCAGAGCTGCAAAACCTTCCTACAAACTGAAGTGTGGGCTTGCAACAAAGATGAATAATAATAATAATAACAACAACAACAACAACACAGAACCTCAGAGCACTACAAGCTTTAAACCACAGAGAAATCTATAGGATGCGACTTTAAAAAACAAAAACACGAAATTTAAAAAAAAAAAAAGGAGGGGGATGCAACGTGTGGTATTGCATTTTACCCCTCAATGTTCAAAAGAAAGGGGCAGGTTATGTGCAAACACAAACCCTCTGGGACTGGAGATGCCTATTCAAAGAAACATCTCTGCACAATAGTAGGTGCATATCTGTAATGTCTTTATTGGAAGAACACATTGTGCACAAGGATTGACATGTGAACATAAAGAAAGACATTTTAATGAGTGCACCCCCTTCTCCCCCCCTATGGAAACTCAGCTTACCTCCATGAGCCCCCCAGAGGTGTCCAGATCATACACGATGGTCTTGGTCTCCATGATGATGGTGGTGTCTCCCCGGGAAGGAGCAGAGGGCTCAGCACCGGGTTACACACAGCAAGCCCAGCTCCTGGGAGAGGGGTAACAGATCGCACAGAGCTCCCCCAGGGGGATCAACCCCCCTCCTACACACCGGCTGTGGGGGTCCGGGGCCGCCGGGCCTGGTGTCGGGGGAGGCTGAGAGTGTCCCGGGGATACAGGCCGGCCTGGGCCTCACAGATACACGGACAGATCCCGGGCTGAGAGGAGGGCACGCTCCCTGCTCCAGGAATGTGGCGAGGCCTATCCCGGGCCTAGCCGACCTGCCGCCGGTCCCTCCTTCGGCGATGGCTCCAGGCGGCGGTGAGAAGCTGCGAGGCTCGGGCCATGTCGGGCCCCGGCGGTGACGGGAATAGGAGGAGCAGGCCCGGCGGTGGTGGTGGTAGTGGCGCAGGGGGGGGTCAGGGTCTTGCGGTGGGGTCGCTGTTGACGGTCCGGCTCCTTCCGCGGATGCTTACGTGCGTCTCCCCTCCCCCAGCGGCGGCCGCGCACTTGGCGCAAAGTGACTGCGCGGGAGACGAGGCTCTGCGCATGCGCACACGGGGTGAGGAGGGGGCACAGGAGCCGCTACACAGGAAGGAGGGAGTAGCTCGGCTGGGCCGATGACGTCACAACGTATGCGCAGCCAATCAGCGCGCAGAATGGAATGGGTTGGAGGACGTCTGCGCTTTTTAAGCTCGTCCGGAGAACGGACGCTATGTTGGAGGTGGCAAGCGAAGCGCAATTATTGTTTTTCGCTGTCATCCACAGTAACAAATTCCGATTATACCGCGCGTACTAATCTCCACGCACGCATTGCTTATCGTACATAGCCAACATCGCGGTGTTTGCGCTGCTAGCTTTGACATGAATTGTTCGCATACTAAGGGCAACGGTGCTTTGCTGTGATTTTATCACGTACTGAATTATTTGATCCTAATAGCATTTATCTTAATGGGGGGCTTTGGGGGGTCCAAAGGATGCACGCCTGGCGTGATTCTATTTTGAGGTATTTTTTCGTAGTCGATTGGGCCTAAATTATGTGGCGTGTTAATGTTCGATGCAATAAAGTTCGTTTTAAAAAAAAAATGTTTGTCTCCGGGCTCCGAGCTGTCTCTCGGTCTGTGATCTCCGGAAGCTTGCGGTGGCACTTCCGCCCTGCAGTGTTTACATTGGGCTGGGGGGAGGACTGCCTGGGCTTTGTAGCTGAGCTTTGTATGGAAGTAAAAAAAAAAAAGAGAGAGGTTTATTGACTGAGCTCTGAATTGAAAACTGATTTGCACAATTTAGGGTAAAATAGCCAAACTGTGACTATAGTCGAGATGGAGAATTTTTCCCATTTCAACTATTTAGGTCTATGTGTAGCAGTTCACTATAATTTGATATTTAGTAAGGAAACCTCTTATTGTATATGTGTATATGTGTATATATATATATATATATATATATGTGACAAACACGAAAAATATTATACAGAAACCTCACAGGGATTTATTTATTCATGACAATATGTTGTATTATTATTATTATTATTATTGGCATTTATATAACTCTAACTTATTCTGCAGCGCTTTACATTGTTATAAAAAGTGGAAAATTAACAATAAATGAGACAGTTACAAAATGTCACAGGAACAATTGGTTAATGAGGACCCTGACCAGAGCTTACAGTCTAGAGATGTAGTTGTGTAATGTGTAGTGTGGTACATATTAAATATTAGTCAACAATAGCTCATTTGAAGGAAATCAATAACACATTCACAGCTTGACTGTATTAATCAGCATCTTGCAATTTGGCTTTCAATTCAGTATAATCCAGTATTTCACATCTTTATAGGATTATTCACTATACTGGATTTTGTGTTTTAGGTCAAATAGACCAATAGCTATATTTTCAGTTTGGCTAATTTGGCCTCATATGAGATGGGGACAATATAAGCACCCAGTCCACTTCATCTCATTGAAGTGGTCTGGGTGCAGTGCCCCTTTCTCCTTAACCCTGAAATATAAAACACTGCAGTTGAAACATCATGGTTTTAATTGCAGGGTTAAGGCTGACTCTTGTGGCTGTTTACCAGAAAGCCACTAGAGGTGCTTGCTGCAGTTTCACAGAATTTAACTCTGTTAAAACAACATTAGACATCCTCACACTTTCCATGAGGACATTTTTAAGTGTCTTGAAAAACCATATTGGAAAACATCAGGTCAATGCTTTCATATGGAGAAGGCCAAAATAAGGCCCTTCAGCTTTAAGAAATTCTGTTTCCAGGAAAACACAGCAGGACATGCGACCCTATGTGTTAGTACAGCATGTTTTGAAAATTATTTTCGTACTATCATTTATTAAAGGGACACTCCAGGCACACAGACAACTTCTGCCCATTGGAGTGGTCTGGGTGCCAATTCCCATCACCCTTAACCCTGCAAGTGTAGTTATTGCAGTTTTTATAAACTGCAATAATTACCTTGCAGGGTTAAGTCCTCCTCTATCTGACAGCCACTAGCTGGACTTCCGGCTTCTCGAAAACACAAAAAGTGTTTTAATCAACGCTGGATGTCCTTACACTATGCATGAGGACCTCCAGCATCGCCAGGATCTCCATAGGAAAGCATTGATAATAGCATGCGCAATAGGTCTCCCCCGGTGGGGGAGGGGCATGGGCGGAACCTGACCCAGTGCCGAGGGACATCCGCGCTGAATTCAGGTAAATCACTGAAAAGGTTTTAATCCCTTCAGCAACATGGAATGGGGGTTGGAGAGAGGGGGGCACAAAATTGATTTGTTTTCCTGGCATTGGAGAGTCCTTTTAAAGACAAATTTAACTTAAATACATATACTTTTCAGTCAAGTCTGCTCTCTTGTGAGTTTTAAAGGCACACTCCACTTTCTTTTGAAACTGGCACTTTTATAGTGAGACAGAGCGGACACTGAATTGCTTTGGGATTTGGAGCATTTTGTTAAAGGGACACTGTAGGCACCCAGACCACTCAGGTCATTGAAGTGGTTTGGGTGCAGTGTTCCTTTTGCACTTAGTGCTGCAATGTTAAACATTTGCAACACATGCGCATTAGCACCCGCTTGTGTTGGCCTAGTGACGAGGGACATTAGTGCTGGGAAAATGTAAGTAAATAAAGGGTTTTTAATGCTCATGGCAGAAGCTTCTGGCTCCCTTGGAGGCTCTGACCGATGCCTGGCAGATCCCAGATAAATAGTCAAACTGTCTGCAAATGGTTTGACTACTTACACTGGGAGAAAATGACAGGTAAATCTTGACTCTGTAACCACTTCAGAATGTTGTAGTGGTTATGGTGCTTAAATTATTGGTGTAGGATTCTCAGTTTGACCTAGGTCAGGGGTCAGCAACCTATGGCACTCGACGTGCCTTTGCACAGCACTCCAGATGCCTTTGCACAGCACTCAAGGCTGCCAAAAAGAGCCCCAATGGGACTTTAGATATCTTCTAGTGCAAACCAAACGGTGAGCGACAATCCTCAATTTACACATTACAGCACTTGTGAACAGGAATCTGCACTGGAATAGAGCAGTGCGCAGCAGCTATCGCATCTCCTATCCTTGACCTCTACCTTGCTAACCTGATCTCTGCTGGACCCCAGGGAAGTCACCCACACTGATAGTTATACACAGAGATGCAGAATAAGCCTCCCGTCATACAAATAATACAAACACAAAAATACACACACAGTCCCCACAAACACAACACCACTGACAATCCACATTCACGCACACAACCCCACAATCAGCCCCACACATACATACACCCCCAAACACAGAATATGACCTATAATCTACAAACACAATCAGCAGCCCACGTTCAAAGGTATCATCTACAACACTACAAACTACTCTTGAACGTATACAATATAACAGCTCACATATGCACAAACACAACACTAAAAAGGAACTACTGTTAAATAACAATGTGACAACAAACACCTCAGTTTAAACAAATACAACTTGATCTTTTTTACTAAACGGTTGCCTGTCCCTGGCCTAGGTCTTAAATATTAACCATTTGTTTTCCTTTTACTAGTATTGTCTCTTGCATTTTTCCTTTTAGTTCACTTACTTGATTATGTCCTGGTTTCCTGCTTTCTTGGGCTGGAGAGATGAAATTACAACAGTGTACACAATAGAAATGTGGTGGACATTAGGACACATATCAGATAAACAGAACTCATTTTATAATAAAGCAGAATCCCATTACAGTAGAGAAATAGCTCTAATAACTCTAGGTATAGTATGATGTGACAGACTGGGTGGCTGGAGCTTGTTGGCTTTGTACCGCAGTGTGTCTACTCATAGAAAAATAAAAATGAAAGATTACACAGTAGAAAAATAAAAAGTATTGGTCGCTAAACCATAAGCTAGTCATCAATTAGCGTGAGCTTACTGAAAGTAGACGTAACGCTTAGTTAGTAGCTAAGGCTATCCTAACTATAAGATAAGGCCAGGGACTAATGAAAGTATTTAGAAAATTGGGCAGACTAGATGGGCCGAATGGTTCTTATCTGCCGTCACATTCTATGTTTCTATATAGTAAAACACTGATGGTAAATCAGACATAAAATGAGAAATTTCACTGGCATTAGGAAATTGTACACATGTAGCGATTATCGCTATATATATGTACCATGCGCAGTGATCACAACCGCACACTGAGGGGACAGATCCGGTGTTCCATGCACTTAGCTCCCTCCGATGGGCATATGTCTTCATGGCCCAGTTGTACACTGCACACAAAAGGCATGCCTGCATTCAAACACCAATATATTTACACACATATACCCCATACAAAAACATGCTTACATTCAAACACACACACGGCTCAGTGCTAAATACAACCCTGCAAAGATGGAAAATTATAGATCCCCAGCTGGCAAAGCATTCTGGGACTTGTACGACAAATAGGGATCTACATTTTAGCCACCCTTGTGCTAGAGGGGAGCCCAAAAAACAAATTCTTGCACCATGGCCCTCTCCAAGTTAGTTTTACCACTGCTCATGCGGGCCCCGGAAGCCTGTATAATAAAAAGGGGGCCCAGCACACAAGATCTTCAGCTTCCAGAAGCTCTCTCCAACTCTTGCAAGCCCACAGCCACTACACACATCATCCCCTACACACACTGCATCCACTACACACACACATTCTGCATCAACAACACACACTGCATCCACTACACACAAACACCCAGTGGCGTATTAAGTAGGGGTGCGGTCCGCCCCGGTTGCCACCAGGTAGCGGGGTGTCATGACCAGGGCCAGGTATGTGTGAGCTGTGCAGCCTCAGGTCGCCATGGCGGCTGGGGCACTGGGCAGCCGACACAGCTCACACATGCAGAGACCAGCAATGCAGCCAATTCAAAACAGGCCACATGGAAGGAAAATGGGGCGGAGACAATCTGGTGATGTGGCAGAGCCAAATTGTCAATGGGGCGGAGCTTAACTCAGCCCCCACCCGCTGCTGTTACTGCTGCACATGGAGGGGAAGCAAGAAGTCCCTGCTTCCCCAACTAACAGACTCCAGGGAGGGACTTCAGAGAATCCACTCCTCCTCCAGCCCATACTGTAAGTAAGTAAGAGAGAGAAAGAGACAGTGTGTGTGTGTGTGTGTGACTGTCTGCCTGTAACTGTGTGTGTGACTGCATGTGAGTGTGTATGTGTGACTGTCTGCCTGTAACTGTGTGTGTGTATGTCTGACTGTCTGCCTGTAACTATGTGTATGTCTTACTTTCTGCCTGTAACTGTATGTGTGTGACCATCTGCCTGTAACTGTGTGTGTGACTGTCTGCCTGTGTGTGTGTGTGAGACTGTCTGCCTGTAACTGTGTGGGGGGGGAAGGGATTTTGTAGAAGGTTGCAGGAGTGTTGTAGAAGGGGGCAGGGCAGGGATTTTGTAGGTGGGTTGGGGCAGGAAAGGGGATTTGTAGAAGGGGCAGACAGGGCTTTTAAAATGTTTACAAATGTGTGCAATACATTATAAAAAAAGAAAACATTTAAAAAATGTTGTGGGTGTTTTTTACATTTGGGAAGGGGCTAAGGGAGGGTGTCACAAACAGTATCCGCCCAGGGTGCCAAATGCTCTTATGCAGGGATGTTTTAGCCACGAGGCAATCAAGGCATTTGCCTTGGGCGGCATTTTCCAGGGGGGGGCAAAAAAAGCCCAGGGCAAATGTCTTGTTAGCCTCACGGCTAACTGACATGCCCGGCTGGCTGCTGGGCGGGCGGCTGGCGAGGGAGCACTTTCCCCTGAGCTCTCTGCTCAGCTCCCTCACGCGCTGCCCACAGAGTGAGGCTGGAAGACGAAATATGACGTCATATCACTCTGTGGGCGGCACGCGAGGGAGCTGAGCAGAGAGCTCAGGGGAAAGTGCTCCCTCGCCAGCCGCCCGACCGCCCAGCAGCCACTGGACCCCCAGGGAGAAAGAGAACCCCCCCAGCATTCCCAAAAGGTAAGGAGGCTGGGGGGGTTAAATAAAAATAAAAAAAACCCACAAGTGAGTATGTTAGTGTGTGTGTCTGTCTGTTAGTGTGTGTGTATGTCTGTTAGTGTGTGTGTCTGTCTGTTAGTGTGTGTGTGTCTGTTAGTGTGTGTGTCTGTCAGTGTGTGTGTGTCTGTTAGTAAGTGTGTGTCTGTTAGTGTGTGTCTGTGAGTGTGTGTGTGTCTGTTAGTGAGTGAGTGTGTGTCTGTTAGTGAGAGTGTGTTTCTGTTAGCTAGTGTATGTGTATCTGTCAGTGAATGTGTGTGTGTATTTAGAAGGCGGGGCAGGGGGGGAAGGGTTAGGTGGGGGTGGCGCAGGGGGTTGGGGTGCCTGAGTTTTGTCCTGCCTAGGGCGGCACAAAACCAGGATACACCACTGTTGGTACGCCCCTGCACACATCACATCCACTTTACACACCCTGCATTCAGTACACAAACACACTGCATCCTTGTGGGTGGCCTCGGGAGCAGGTCCTATGGGCAGATTAAAAGGGCAGACTCGGGGGGTGGGCCCAGAACTTGAGCAGTATCAGGGGCCCAGAATTTTCTGATGGCAGCCCTGCTGGCAGACACCCTATATCAGCAGGCTCTCCACCAAGAGTAAAACATTAGCACACTGACAATCCTAAATACTTAGCAGATTGTAATGTTTACATCATGTTTATTTGTATGTCTTATACATCTTTGCATTACTTTTTTTTTCTGGCTTGTTTTCATGAACCTGCTGCATAACATTTTCAGCTTAACCACAGTATCCTGAACAGAATGTAGGTTCATGTAAGGCAAGTGCCCTGGCCCCTAGCTTCTCTTGCACTTTGTGGCAGCTTATTCTCATATGCCATATTGGCCTAACTATAACTGTTCCTAATGTAAATGCTACACAAATATAATCATTGATATAGTGCCAACATATTCCACAGCGCTGTACAATAGGTAAACAAGATAAGATTTAAGCTAACAAAATGACATAAGGGAACAGTAGGTAAAGAACACCCTGCCCAAACAAGCTTACAATTGTCCACTGTTCTTTTTAAAGTTCTAATTTAAAGCAATATAGGAACAAAGGGAGCATAGAATAATGGTGTCATAGCCCAGACCACACTACAGGCAGCAAATATCAGTCCCTGGATTCATCTGTGTGCATGTCTGCTGAAAATGTTACAAAACTTATTTGGTCCCTTCCTATCATTTGGGTTTGCCTAATTCCTTATGTTAAAGGTGTACATTCTCTTGGCTTTTAGCTGCTTCAGATCTACAATCCCCGGTTCAGCCTAAATTGGTTGGCCCAGATGTACATTCCAACATCTAGAAGACTGTCTGTCTTTCTCAGTGCAAGGTGCACATATTTCCTATGTTGCCTCCCCTTAAAAGGTTATTTCAACCATCATCAGCACTTCTGCTTTTAGAAGTGGTCATGGTAGTAGGAGTCTGTGTGTGCAGCGCTTCTGCTTGAAACGCTATACATATAGAGTAACCTTTGTGCCGGGGTCTAATTGCAGCCTTAGCACACATGATTTAGGCAGCCCAAAAGTCTGTTCTGGCAGCCTAATATCAATTCTGTGCAAAAATTACATCTGTCGTCAGACACACTGTGAGCTGGCGACAGATGTAACAAGCTTCACCCTAGCAGGCAGTGAGACTGCAAGGGGAAGCTTCGGTGTCCCCTCCCTTCCTCCCTGTGCTCTCTTCCTCACTTCTTTTTTAACATTTACACTTTCTTTCTGTTTTATTTTTCTATTTTTGCTTTTTCAATATTTTGATCCGGGAGTTCGGCGGATGCTGCAGCATGACATCAATGAAAGAAGCAAGGAGGACCTCGCACAGTGCTGAATTCAATTTTAAGGTTTTATTTATTTAATAGTTTAAAAATAATAAAAAAAATAAAGGATATGGACAAGATCAATAGTGCCCAATAGGACATAGTAAAGCTAAAAAAACATTGTCGAGAAAAGTGTTATAGTAACCCTTTAATTTAACATTCTTCTTTTCTTTTTATGTGGGGAAATCACTGCACTGTTGGTAACAAAAAGAGGAACAAGATTGCAGAATTTTTTTATTTTTTTTATTTTGCAAGCAATGCAGTAATGCATCATATGCTGTGTAAAAGTATCTTATATATATATATATATATATATATATATTTTTTTTTTTTTTTTTTCTGTTGCAGATTAACTTGTTTGGCCTCACTACTGCCATCTGCCAGTAGTTTCCTACAACAGTTTAATGTTATTTATTTATTTTTCATACATTTTTATTTTTTATATTGCAAGTGTTTCTTTAACCCTTTCATAACCAATGATCTACAGTATGTATCTGTCCAGTTATAAACTTGCTGGCCAATGACCTATACTGTTCATCGACAGTCAAAGGCCTATTTAGAAAGCTGGTTTCGTGGAGAACAGTATTTCCTTTGTCAATACAATTCTGTTACTGGAAGCCTCAGCACTGTTCCTGTCCAGTAATAGCTCAAGATGGCTGATAATGTCATATGATTGTTGTGATAGCCAATCACAGTGAGCCTACGACATGATTGACATGTGATACCCGACTCTTGCCATCCGTGCCTGAATCAGCTGTTGGCGTGCTATTGCTGGCTGTATCACCAGTGAGGCAATCCAACAATAGTTACTGATTGGTTCCCAGGCTGTCTGATCACCTTGGAAACTACTCACAATGATGACATGCTTCAGCTCTCAGCTAAAGTAATAGGATCACTGTGATTGGCTCCCACAGCACTCACGCAGCCTAGGGGCAATTCTACTAAACAGTGCATTGTTAGGATTCGTGTTAGCTAGGGTTATAGTAAGCAAGGCTTAAAGGGACACTCCAGGCACCATAACAAATTCATCACAATGTTATGGTGCAAGGAGGTTTCAGGCTCTAGGGGTTAAACTGTTTACAAATTTTTCAATTCTGGCCCATTAGCTCTGCCTCTCAACTTCCTTTCTTCGTCCCGATCTCGCTTTGAGTCTATTTAGTTGCTCCCCAATTACAAATCATAGTGAAAAAAATTATACATATTTTTCTCACTTGGTTTTGTGGATGGAGAACTACTGACACTCTCAGGCTATCAGCAGCTCCCAGTTCGGGGCTTCCTGTTTAACCCCTTAAGGACCAAACTTCTGGAATACAAGGGAATCATGACATGTCACACATGTCATGTGTCCTTAAGGGGTTAAAGCCTCAGACGAAGTAAGCAAGTGCAGGGCAGAGATAATGGACGCTGGACTGAAGACTTTGGGGTTAAACAATTCGTTAGCGGGACATACTACATGGCGCTGAGGTTAATATGATACCCAGAGTATCCGTTACTAAATGGCAGGGTTAGAAAAAATGAGCTCTGGTTAGAGTTAGGCTGAGCACAGGTTTGCTAGGATAAGGTTTAATTAAAATTAAAAATATTTGCAAAGTCTGACTCTGGTCAGTGTGGTGAGACATAGAGCAAAGAGGTATGTCAGTACTAGGGAATGGCTCTAATTTGGCCATTTAAGTTCCCCCAAAAAACCTGGCAAAGGTATACATGTGGGGTATTGCTGTTCTTGGGAGATGCAGAAGAATATAAATTCAGAAGGCTTTGAAGTAGTAGTCACACGTGGACTGTAGAATTTCATTTGCATATGAACAAAAAAAAATATATATGAAGTTAAACTGAAACCTAAACTGCTGATCAAACAGCCAACTGAAAAGACTCAATATATTAAACTTAATACCATTAAGTTGTCTTTTTTGGTACAAGTGTTATTCTATGATGCGGGTAAAGTGCCGTTAATGACTAATATTTTGTCCCAAAAGTAGCATGGGTCCTTAATAAATCAGTAAATATTTAAATGGAAATTGACATTCCTGTAATTGGCCATATACCTTCTGATACACCTGGAAAAGATCTACATGGAGATATCGATGTACTAGGGGGCATTAGCAGAGAATAAATTTGGGGCCTTTTTAGTAGTGGAACACATACGCAAGGTTATTAACTTAAAGGTAATCAAATAATCAAATACAACCAGCTGACTTAGCGGAGGTCAGTGATAAAATGGCTAATTTAAAAATGTCTAAATGCTCTTGAAGCTCCTAGTTAAATTCCCTGTGATGGTGTGGGGTGTCTGCTTTTTCCAAAGATAAACTTTTATCATAGACTTCCAAGAGCAGGTCAATAAGAAATCCTAGGAAGGCAGGTGCTCTGAGCAATTCTCTGACCTAAACTACCAGGAAGTAACAGGACCTGTTGTCTGATTGGAAAGCCATAGGGGTGTAACAAGGTTAATTTATAAAAATAAAAAATCAGAAGTAATAAGTAATGCTCTTTTGAATTATTTTTCTCAGTTCTGGTTGTGTAGAAATTATTGTAAGCAAATCTGTGAAAAAAGTGTACATTTTTATGTTTTATTGATACTTAGTGTTGTGTTATATTGCATATAGGATATCAGATGAAATCCTATTTGTCCTATAAAAACAGTATACTAATATGTTATTTAATAAAACACTATTTTTGCAAAGAGTAAGCCTTGCTGGCATGATCCTCATGGAAGAAAAAAAAATTACGTGATCCCAGGCCACCCTGCAACCTGATCCTCCTTCGGTGACGTCACTATCCCTTACTGGAGGATGGACTGAAAGGAGGACGTATGTGGCATGACAGACTGAAGGGGGGACTTATGTGGCATAGCTGTGCTGTTATTGGTTGTCTCACCCCTGCATGCTATGCGTGCTGATGACAGAGGCCCAATAAGCACAAAATTAACACTATCCAACCCAGAACTCTAGTTCCAATGGTGGAATTACACCTCTGGTAGCAATGGTTTATAACTTTGTATGAACCATGTTTCAAACTGCAAACACTGCACATAAAGAGCTAAGCACCATGCTTACTTCAAAACACTTAAGTGGTCATGGTGCTTGGAGTAACTTTCGTAACAACAATGCAGAAGAGGTAAGTAAGGTCATACAAACTACACATTACCATTACACTTACACACACTCCATATTGCCATGGCGCTCTATAATATAATCACACACAACATATAACTGAGGAGCTCCATAATACTTTCAAGCACACTGCATATTATAACCCTCTACTGACATCTAAACAAAGCTTTAAAACATTTACATTTCCCTTGTTATGACCCCATTCATTTACTGCTTTACTGTTTAAAGTATCCTCTGCCGCTTGGGGTGATGTCTCTGGTGGTGCTCCTGATCAATGTTTCTTGTGAGCACTTCTCCCACTTATTTTTGGATGCAGAGATGCCAAAAACACTCAATGCAAATATTATCTCTGCAGATTGGTGGAATCATTACAGTTATTTGCTGGGACCTCTACATCTATTAATGCATGTTATAGTGCTTTGCAGCATCCTCAGATGTGGGGGGCTTTGTGTTTTAAATGCCTCACCTGTTTGCTTGGGGGATCCTACTGATATTGGGGTACTGTGACGTAGTGGTGGGCTTAACACAATTAGGCCAAATGGTGTAACTCAGGGGTGCCCAAAAGGTAGATCTCCAGATGTCATAGAACTACAATGTCCATGATGCTTTGGAATGCCTTTAGAATAGGAACGCATCATGGAAGCTGTAGTTTTAAAATATCTGGGGATCTACCTTTTTGAATCCCCATATTTGTTTGCTGAGATAGGTGATTTTAAGTTGCCTTGTAAAATTTAAACTGTTCTTTTTTTTTGTTCGCTGTACCCTAATCTATATTTTGTATATGTTTTGGTCTTTACGGCAGCACCGCTACTTAGAAATGCATGTTCTGGGTTTGCCCCCAATTCCCCCTTTTTCTGTGGGGCTCTGGAATCCAGACCAAAACTGTATATATTTTTTTGTGCGTGCACTGTTCCCTAATCTGTATTCAATTACAAACAAATCTGATAGTTTAAGTAGTACAGAGACACCAAGTGGTGAATAGTGGGCATTGCAAATGTGTGATTATGACCTGCAAATTTAAAAAAAGCAATGTAGCTACAAATGCATATAATCAGTGCATGTTCAAAAGTGCTTGGACTGTAACTATATATACCGTAGATGGTTATAGATCTAGACTCATGGAGTCAGTAAAATACATATTTAAGGTTGCCTTGGAAACCTGTGAATGAATGGGACCGAAAGGGAAATGCTTTTTCTCTTGCTTGATGCTTGAGTGCAAATTAATGGAATTGAATTTAACTGAAGATTACTCACATTATCCAGTTAAAAAAATGATGATATTTACATCTTGACACATAGCTGCACTGACACTATTGATAAATCTAGACAGCTTGCTGGCACATTGTATACAGATAAGATGGATAACGAAGAGATGGAAAGGAGAGGTTTCAAAGTAAGGTATCATAAACTGCAATTAAAAGAAATATGAGGAGGAGAGAGATGAAAATGGAATAGGGGAAGGTGTAAAGGAAGCATGGTATTTGGTAGGGCAAGTAGGAATAAGAATTGGAATAGCTTTATGATTTGTACTTTTCCCTGATTGTCTGTTTTCCTATGCATTATGATAAATTTCATTTTTATTAGTTGGTGAGATGCTTTTATTTACGGTCCAGGAGCGGAGGCCCACTGGTACGACAACCCTATGTTTGGGAAGCTCTAAGCGTTATAGAAGCTGTGCTTTAGGTTATGACCAGTTAAGCATTTCTAACCTATTACCACTTCATCCAGACTTGTAAAATACTCAAACTAGCCTTTCATGTCTCTGACCGACAGCACATACTCTCACTCCAGATAAGTCGACCCTGTCAGTCAATGCTTGTTATTCTTAACCCCACTATCTTGACTACTCACATTGTCAGTTTACCTAGCCGTATTGATCCCCTCTCTTGTCCACCCAACCACTGACAAACTGATGTTCCTGTCCTAATTTAAAAAAAGAAATCGGGCTGCTCTGCATAGGAGTATATTGTTATTGCTATTTAAAGCTCATGTTATGTATACCCACTCCATAACACTTATAAAAAAAAACAACAAAAAAAGAATTGAAAATAGATAAATGGAATAAGAAATGCAGGATAAAAAAAGGTTGATGGAATGCAGATTGAAGTTAGAATAAGAAAGGGGTGGTGATATATTAAATGCACAGATTGCAGATGTGGAAAAATTGGAACAAAACAGCACTGAGGTTAAGTGAGTCATTGGTCAGATTTATAGCAACAGTTTATGCATAGCTAGGGCTTAGTATGTACTAAGTGCCTAGTAAGTAAGGTTAAGCTTTAGTTCAACGTAAAACTACCTGGATAGATGGGAAAACGTTGGGATTTGAATCTGAGCAAACACCAAGCATAGAACTTTGAACAGTATAGAGGATTTTGTAGGTTAACTGGTTTCTAGATTTTTTTTTTGTTTGTTAATCTTTCTTTTATTGAGGCTCTACGGCATTGTACAGAAAGGAAAAGAAAAAGGAGGTAGTCTGAATGCCAATACAAATGTTCATAGTAAAATTAGTGGTAAACAGTATCAAAACAGTAGGCAAGACCTCTCCTAGTTGTGGCTGCCTCTTTTTTAAAATTATTATTTTTTTTTTTATAGGGGTTTTGAAAGTGAAGGCGTATAACCAATTTAAAACTAATGTGCTCTGTGAACTGGGTCCTAGTGGCCAACTTTGATTACAGCTGCTTGCCTTTTTAGTGTGGGTTTGGCGCGACGTTATTCACTACAGCCTTTCATGCGTGGATCATTTGGTCGTGCTTAAGCTTTCGGGTGTTACTGGGACTGTGTATGCCCTGGCTGATAGTGGAGGGCCTAATATATTTTAAACATAGAGCTGATTACCGCCCGTGGTGTGGTGTGATGCTGCTCTCGATGTTGTGCTGTATGCCTATATGGGCATCTAGAGGGGCGTGCACCAGGCCTTATGGCACTGGTGTGCGCATTTTTATGTGAAGAGCTGGCCTGCTGTTGCTTGTGTTACTCCTAACCAAGGGAGTTGTGGGGGGGGGGGAGGAGAGAGTATGGAGGCAGGCACGTAGCCAGACTCCCATCTTGCGGAGCAGCTCCATTACCCTTCCGTTGGAGTAATATGCGTCTCCAATGTAGAGTGGCTCTGAAGAGGTCCAGGTAGAATGAAAGGCTGGTGTCTTCGATTAAGAAAAGCGTCTTGTCTCTCAGCGCAGCCAGCAGTGCTTGTTTATCTTGTGCCAGGGTGCAGTGGATTAGGATGTTGCTTACGGCCGAAGCTGGAGCCCTGGGTGACTTTGGGATGCGGAGCACTCCATCGAATGTGATCTTTTTGGTAACCAGATGCCTCAGGTAGTCTAGATTTTTTTATGTGTACTGAATCAATGAGGTATTTGCTTATAATGTGGAAAAGTGCTGTTTAAAACACAGTGTACATGTTTTTTGCTTTTTTTTTGTTCATGTTGGAGAAGTTGAGCCAAGAAACAAAATTTATGCAAGATTTTACAAAGTCACAAAAGACAATTTATACTCAACAAAAATAATTTATTCATTGGCCACCCATCACAAAATCCATTTATACAACTTTTTTTTTTCGTTGTTGTGTATTTCTGTGTATTTTCAATGTTTTGTTATTTCTTTATTTTAGGGAAATACGACCTTGCGCCATTTAGATTTGCTTCTTTTACCGGTGGTATCAGTCTGGTATATGAAGTGTACAAGCAATGTCAACAGTACGTTATAACCACAAAATAGTTATATATATATTTTTGTCAACAAAATATTTTGTGGGAGATCACGCAATTCATTTCATTAACAAAGACATAAAACACGTTTGCTTAACTTGCTGTCTGAGGGTATTGTTGTCTAGAGTTTCTCAGGGTTAATCTGTTAATGTTCTTTTCATTTTTACATATTTTAAAGGATGTTTTGGAAGGTGGTGTAGAGTCAGTATGATTCTACATGAATTTATGGCATTTTTGCGCTTTTCTCAGGACACACTTTCTACAAGGATAAATCAAACTATACAAATGGCAGAACAAAGACTTTGTCAGAATACATGTACCCGCCACACTCCTAATTTTCATACATATATACAAATGCTCCGTCTCTATTACATAGACTTTATATACATGTAGCAAGATTGTCTTTACTAACTTTCCCTACTGTTCTACAGACACCATAGATTATTGTTGGACCAAAGATGCATTACATGAGGTTAAATTGAATAAAGCTTCCTTAGAGAGGGATGTATCTAGCTGTGTTCTGACAGTAAGCCTACAGTAGAAGCTATCTGTTTGAAAAATGCCAATACACAGTGCTGGTTCTCTGATTAAAAGAATGCTAAGGTAGCCAGCCACGTAATAGTATAATGAGATGGGATGTAGCTGGCTGTGTGCATTTCCTTTGGCATTTGCAGAGACCGTATTTTAATAAAAATGGCAATAATGGCAAATCTCATGTTATTTGCTTGTAGCCAAGGTAAAAATGAATGTGTATATATAGCGTGACACATCTCTTGAAATACTGACACTGTCACTGTGAGACATTCAAAATTGTTGTTAATATACATTTTTTCACTTTCTAGTTTATTTCAATGGCTACGCCAAGCTATGTGCTCTAAGATATTTAGAAACCCTGGGCACAAAATTATCATGGACCTTAAAGTGGCATGGCTTTATTAATATCACTTTTCGAGATAGATTTGATTAGATTAGATAAATTTATCTCCAGTGCTAAGTAATTACAAGAGACAAGATTATGATCTGCAATAAAATCTAGCTCTTAGTGCAGTGGTCAATGCAGGGGTAACACTCAACCACTCAGTCTGGTGATATAAAATAAGTTTGTTAAACTGCAGATAACATACAAAATTCAATATACAGCCTTAACTTGCCTGAAAACACATTGACTTGCTCTTTATCCTTCCAGAACATATCCATGGACCTCGAAGTTTAAATGTTTGACAGCATTATGTTATTAGAATGTCAAAACACTCCAAATACACTGGTTTAAATTCTAAATTTAAAAAACCAAAAAAGATATTGAGCCTTCCCATGGACCAAATACGTATAAAACTAAAGTGGTTATAAGAGACATGGGATTGGGGGAGTTGGAAGTAGTGGCTGGGTAACCTTGATGTTTCTAAGGGACTTCCTAGCAGCCTCAGCACAATGTACAACTTAGGCCACACATAGATGTAGATAGCAATTGGGTATGTATAAGCATTTGTACATATGGCTTACACTATATGTAGATAAAAAATAGATTAATTTCTATTACTACTGCCAACTGCGATCAGCCGGGTCTATACCTGGGCATTGTTTAGTACTATCCTAAAGTAATTAGGTCTCCTTTTACTTTTTAAAGTGTGGCCATGTTTGTGACCTTCTTGTCTTAAACAAATACTGACAAATTATAAATACAACTGCAAACAAAGACTCACAGGGTGAATTACCAAAGTGAGAATTAAAAGTGAATGTCAAATTTAAGGCCAGAGTAACAAAAATGAAAGAATTGTAGACGTCTAGAATTTTTCCACCTTGGCTTTTTGACCTTCAAATTTGATATTTCCTTTGAATTCTTATTTTGGCGTATAACCCTACGAGTAGTTAAACTGCAGTTAGAGAGGGATAGAGATTAGAGTTAATGGCTCTTCGAGAAAATTTAGCTGCTCAGGCTATAATTTAAGATTTCACTCACCAACATATCGCTTTTTCCTAGACACGATAAATATATCAGGTACTTGCTTATTCTGTACTGGGGAAATTCAGTCTATGGTTCTCAAACTGTGGATGAAATTTAATAACATCTGGAAGAGGATGGCATTGGACTGTAGTATAACAAAAGTTTCAGATAATCTGGTTGTCCACCAATGGATTATATGAGAGCGCCAACTGCACATAGTATAAAGAAATATATAAATTCATATGTATAACTACTAAACACATATCAAAGGGCAATTGGAGGAATGTGCATCAGTATCAAACTTGCACCAACATGCACACAAATCTTCTTTTCAAAAGAGCAACATTGCTCTATAAAGTACGTTAAGCACTGTTAGACTTAAATTGCAATAGACTTTCTAACGGTCTTTAGTTGCATCGCCTACATGACAATATACTTTAGACTTGACAGACTAGAGTGTACCATAGAATTCGGCCTAATCGTCCAGTCAATTCACGTTTACTACATGTACCTTGCAATATTATCTGATTCCTGCCTGTTCTTGCACACATATGCATTAGCACAGTGACGTTTACCCGTAAAAAAGCTATGTGCCTGTTTTTGCTATGTAGTAATGTCAGAAGATCTTGCTATTATCACTGGTAAAAGTTTCTATTAAAACACACATAAATAAGCACAAACAGGCATGAAAAGATATCATCACAAGGCGTACATAGCCATGGTGGGCTAGCAAGTGACTAGGGCTCTGGAGCATATCGTGATGGCATACAGGGATAAAATATGTTTTTAAAAAAGATTTTCTTCTTTTTAAATTTTTTTTATTTACTGCTTACATGACTTCCACGTTCTGTTTTCATGTAAGTAACTTAACTAAAGACAGTTAAAAATTAATTATAGTTTTTGTTTAATCTACGTAGGTCTCTGCAATTACATCTTTTTGAGAGATATCTTTCAGACTGTCATTTGCTGCATCTTCTGTATCATTTTCACGAAGTTGCATCTCAGTAATGTTTAACACTATACTTCTTTGAGATTGTGTCTTTTCACTAAGGTGATGAGATTTTTTTTTCTTTTACATGGGATACTTTTAATAAATTATACACCTACTACAGTAGCAGTGTTTATTTAAATGCAGCTTTGTAATATATATTTCCCATATCTTTCTCTGCTGTAAAAGGTATACCTGATTACCTTAATATATGTGGCTCATTATGTTTTTATTTATGTAGTTAGGACATGTCGTGTGTTACTCGATTTCCCAAGTGAATAAGTCTTTTCTTGAACTATGGTGTAAGAATCCAGGTTTTGCACAGACATTAGAACATATGACAAGGGGAATAGAACAGCAGCAGAAACTGGACAAGATCGTAGAACTGGTAATTTCGTATTGAGTCAGCTGGCTGCGGTGTTAGCAAAAGTTGTGCCAGCACTTATGATGGTTTGATGGTCTGTGTACTTCCTGGGATTAAGGTGTCCAGATCATCCATTTGAAAGGGCAAGATATGCGAGGCATTGACAAACGTCTTTCTCACGGGTTTGCAGTATGAAAGTTCTGTCCATTCCTAGGTTTCTCCCACCAGGACTTAAGCTGATCTTCAATACTTCAACTCCTCTATATGGACACTTCATACTCCCTTGTGTCCTGAAATGTAAAAATAAACCATATTAGTCAATTGCTTATGGCAGAACACAGAGGAACATATCTTATGGGGTGGTATTCTTCTAGATCAGTTGGGTGAAACATATTTGCTAGGTAGGTAATTTAAGTAGACTTCAAAAATTGTAAACAGTTCATTGTTGTGTGTGCGCTGTTTCTTTCTTGAGCATTTTGTATACATTTATGTCTTTATAGCAACATCACATCTAAGGAGATATGTAATTTCTTGGTCTCACCACCCATTCTTTTTTAATGTACCACTCACAGTTACCACATAAAAAGTGTGTAGACTAGTGAATTGCAGCTCTAAGAGCAATGTGGGAGATGTAGCCCAGAACATCTGTAATGCCAAAGGTTGCCTACTGCTGGTGTAAAGAATGCTACCTGTATGGTGTGCTTGCCGATTCAAACAATCTCTTATGTGTGTAGACAGAATACATTTTTGATAATGTTTTGGCAACTACACCATGAAAGGGTTCATCAGTTTGTGATGAGTGATGAGTTTATTTTATTAGGAACTTATTTAAACATCCTGTTCATTTTATTGTTCACTTTATTTTGCAATCCTAAATTAGACTTGGTTCACTATTTTTGCTAAGACAAAATCCAAAGCCAGTGTATTTCCTTCAGTTTGGAGTTACTGCTATCTATAGGTAATCCATGCTGATCAAACTGGACTCATCCATGCAGATACAGTATCATAATCTAAATGTCTATAGTTAGCATTTTGCTGTTTGCAATGTTAATCTATTAAGTATTGTATATATGTATAAGTGTGCATGCGTGTGTATATATATATATATATATATATATGTGTGTGTGTGTGTATATACACACACACACACACATCCTACTTTTCCTCTCTCAATAGTTCATGCTCCTGCAATCCTAGGCATTTTTTTTTTTATTACCTTTAACTCTCTTCTTCGCCCTGCTGTGGCCACCCCACAAACTAATCTTTCAGCTGATAGCTTTGCATGTTACTTTACTGAGAAGATTAAACAGTTAAGGAATTAATTCTCCTCCCTTCTCCCTTCTCTATCTCAACCTCACTTGGACCATACCATCTCTACCCTCCAAGACTTCTCTCCAGCTACTGAACAGGAGGTCCCACGTCTTGTCCCACCACATGTCCGCTTGATCCCATCCCGTCCCACCTCATTAGATCTCTCGCCCCTTGTCTGGTGCAGTCATTAACGCACATCTTCAACTGCTCTCTTTCTTCTGGTGTTGTCCCAGCTCCCCTTAAACATGCTACTATTACCTGTCCTTAAAAAGCCATCTCTTGACCCAACTTTCCCTTCCAACTTTCATCCCATATCCCTGCTCCCTTTTCCTCAAAGCTGTTGGAAAGACTTGTCTTTACCCGTCATACTTGCTTCCTCAATTCCAACTCTCTCCTTGACCCTGTTCAGTCTGAATTCCGTCCCCTCCACTCCACAGAGACTGCTGTGATTCGAGTTACAAATGATCTAATTGCAGCTAAATCCAAAGGCCACTACTCCATACTAATTCTTCTTGACCTCTCTGCTGCCTTTGACACTGTTGATCATGGCCTCCTTCTCCTAACTCTTCAACCTCTTGGTCTCTGTGACACAGCCCTCTCATGGCTCTCCTCCTATCTCTCCCAACGCTCTTTCAGTGTCTCTTTTTCCAATAACACCTTCTCTCCTGGTCCTGTCTCAGTTGGAGTCCCTCATGGTTCAGTTCTTGGTCCCCTTTTGTTCTCTCTCTATACTGTCTCTCTTGGCAAACTCATTAATTCATTTGGATTCCACTATCACCTGTACACTAATGACACCCAGATATATCTCTCTTCCACTGACCTCTCCCCTGCTGTCCTACAACATGTCACCAATTTCCTTTCTTCTATCTCTGACTGGAAGTCCTCCTGATTTCTGAAACTCAATCTCTCTAAAACTAAGTTTCTTATTTTTCTCATAACACTGATCCTCCTCCTTCACTCTCTCTGCAGGTTAATGATACCTGCCTCACCCCATCATTTCAAGCTTGTTGTCTTTGTGTCGTTTTTGATCCTAGCCTCACCTTTGCCCCTTATGTCCAGTCTGTTGCTAAAACCTGTCGATTCCACCTTTAAAACATTACCCGCATACGCCCCTTTCTTACGCAAGATGCTGCCGAGGAGCTTGTTCATGCTCTAGTAATCTCTTGCATCAATTAATGTAATTCTCTCCTAATTGGTCTCCCCAGAAGCCGTACTGCCCCCCCCCCCACAATCTGTGGTGAATGCTGCTGCCAGGCTGATCTTTCTCTCCTGTTGCTTCTCTCACACCTCAACCCTCTGTTGATCCTTACACTGGCTTCCTGTACCCTACAGGTGTCGATTTAAAATACCAACCCTTACATGTAAAGCTCTAACCCCCCCTCGGTCTCTCTGCTCTACTGGTGACCTTCTCCTGTCTGCTGCTCGCACCCTTACTGCAAATTCATGCCTGCAGGACTTTTCTCAGGGGGCTCCTTTTCTTTGGAACAGCCTGCCTACCCTGTCAGACTCTCCCCTAGTCTTTAATCCTTTAAGAAGTCCCTAAAAATCCATAATTTCAGGAATGTTTATAGCGTCCAAGAGTAACTTCTATCTCTCAAACCTTCCTCTCGCTCTCTCCTAAAGGACCACACTCCACTTTCACCTACAGTTCTGCTACTTTCCCACCATGTCTATTTGCTCTCTCTCAATACCCTTCCTGTTTTTATACCCAGGGCCGGCGCTTCCTATAAGGCAAACTAGGCAGCTGCCTAGGGTGCCATATAGGAGGGGGCGCCCTGCGCCCCCATCGCCGGCCCTTTAAATTCTGCAGCCGCCTGAGCGCTCTATAGAGAGCGCTCAGACAGCTGCCGCACTGCCTCACCTCCCCTGCCCTGCTGTAGCGTGGCCGAGCTCCTTTCCGGTCCGCGACCCGGCCGGAATGACAGGAAGTGCACACTGAGTGTGCACTTCCTGTCAGTCCCGCCGGGTCGCGGACCGGATATGAGCTCGGCCACGCTACAGCAGGGCAGGGGAGGTGAGGAGAGGATTACAGTGGAGGGGGGAGGGATAAGATTACAGGGGAGGGGAGGGATAAGATTAATGGGGAGGGATAAGATTACAGGGGAGGGATAAGATTACAGGGAGGGAATAAGATTACAGGGAGGGGGAGGATAAGATTACAGGGAGGGGGGAATAAGATTACAGGGGAGGGATACAAGATTATAGGGGGGGTGACTACAGGGGGGAATAAGATTACAGGGGAGGGGGAGGGATAAGATTACAGAGGGGGGGATAAAGATTACAGGAGGGGGGGGATAAGATTACAGAGGATAAAATTACAGGAGGTGAACAAGACACAGGGGAGGGGGGTAAGAGTACAGGGGGAATAAGATTACAGGGAGGGGGAGGATAAGATTACAGGAGGGGAGGGATAAGATTAATGGGAGGGATAAGATTACAGGGTAGGGGGGGAAGATTACAGGGAGGGATAAGATTACGGGAGTGGATAAGATTACAGGGAGGGGGGTAAGATTACAGGGAGGGAATAAGATTACAGGGGAGGGGAGGGATAAGATTACAGGGGAGTGGGGGAATAAGATTACAGGGGAGGGATAAGATTATAGGGGAAGGGGGGTAAGACACAGGGGGGAATAAGATTACAGGGGAGGGAGGATAAGATTACAGAGGGGATAAGATTACAGGAGTGGGGGGGATAAGATTACAGGGGAGGGACAAGATTACAGGGAGGGGAGGGATAAGATTACAGGAGGGGGAATAAGAGATTACAGGGAGGGGGGTAAGATTACAGGAGGAAAGATTACAGGGGAATAAGATTACAGGGAGGGGGAGGGACAAGATTGATGGGGGAAATAAGATTACAGGAGGGGAGGGACAAGATTACAGGAGAGGGGGGGTAAGATTACAGGGGAGAGGAGGGTAAGATTACAGGGGGGATAAGATTACAGGAGGGGGAAATAAGATTATAGGGAGGAGGGGGGGAGGAAGATTATAGAGAGGGGGGGAGAGAAGATTATAGGAGGGAGGGGGAGAAGAGAGCAGGGGGAGGAGGAAGATTATAGGAGGAGGTAGGAAACTATAGGAGAGGGGGAGAGAAGATTACAGGGGAGGGGGAGAGAAGATTATAGGAGAGGGGGAGAGAAGATTATAGGAGGGGGAGAGAAGATTATAGGGGGTGGAGAAGACTGGAGGGAGGCAGGGGAGGAGAAGATTGGAGGGAGGGGGAGAAGAAGAAGATTGAGGAGGAAGGATGGAGGGAGAAGATTGGAGGGAGGGGGAGGAAGAAGAAGATTGAGAGAGGGGGAGAAGAAGAGATTACAGGGAGGGAAGGAAACATAGAAACATAGAATGACGCAGACAAGAACCCACCGCCCATCTTAGGGGGTGAAGAAGAGAAAAATTATATGGGGGGAGGGGAGAAGATTGGTGGGAGGGGGGGAGAAGAAGAGAAGATTACAAGGGGGGAGAAGAAGAGAAGATTACAGGAGGGAGAAGAAGAGATTACAGGGACGGGGGAGAAGAAGAGGAGAACACAGGGAGGGAGGAATAAGAGGAGAACACGGGGGGAGAAGAAGAGGAGAACACGGGGGGTGGGAGATGACAATGTAGGGGAGGGAGAGACCACTAAAGGAGGGAGGGGCCGGTGGAGAGACCACTAGGGGAGGGGTGTGAGGAGAGACCGCTAAGGGAGGGGGGTGGAGGATAGACCACTAGGGGAGGGTTGGGGGAGAGGAGAGACCACTAATGCAAAGTCGGGGAGAAAAGGAGACCACTAAGGGAGGTGGGGGGGAGAGGAGAGACCACTAAGGGGCAGGGGAGATCTCTAAGGAATGGAAGGGAGAGCTCTATAGGACAGGGGGCAGGACAGGGAGCTCTTTCACACCACGCGCACACACACAGACACACACAATGCATCCCTATACACACAGAAACACAACATGCTTCCCTTACACAGAGAGAAACACACAACGCAACCCTTACACATAAAGACAATGCATCCTTTGCACATATACACAGAAACACACAATTCATCCATTACACACACATGCAAACACACACTGCTTCTCTTACACACACACAGAAACACAATGCATCTCTTACACACACTCAACGCACCCCTTACAGACACACACACTGCATCCCTTACATACACAGAAACACACTTTGCATCCCTTATGCATACAAACACAGATTCACACAATGCATCCCTTACACACAACAAGAAACACACAATACATCCCTTACACAAAATCTTTCTTTTGCCTAGGGCGGCAAAAATCCTTGCACCGGCCCTGTTTATACCCCACCTCCTCTAGACTGTAAGCTCGTTTGAGCAGGGTCCTCAACTACCTATTGTTCCTGTTACACTTTGTTATTCTCTCATTTGGTAAATTCCCCTTTTATTGTAAAGCGCTGCGGCATAAACTGGCGCTATATAAATACCAATAATAATAATAATATATATACACACACGCACACTATCACGCCTCTAAAAGTGATAGTTCCTCATTCTCTTACTACTGAAGTGTTTACTGTGGTGAGTAGTACATCTTAGGTAAGTATAAAGCACACATACCTCTAAAGCTCTTCCTTGTCCAGGGAAGCATCACTGACCCATGATGCTCCGGGCGCGTCCATACACGCTCGTGCATCTGTTGAGAAATGCCATTTGAGTGCATGAGTGCTTTGGCATTTTTTCAAAGTGCCACACAGCACACATGAGTTAAAGGAACACTCCAAGCACCAACCACAGTGCAATGTAGTAGTTATGGTATTAGGAGTGCCCTGGCACACACTGTTGTAAGTAATCAAACCATTTTGGTTTGTCTTCTTACCTGGGGACCACAGGGTGCCAGTCCCTGTCTCCATTACAGCCAACAGAGCTGGAAGCTCTCTGTCTTAGCTAAACCCAGCACTGCAGGGCTTACCTCACTGGCATTGCAGAGATTAACTCAGTGAAGAAGAAGATGCTTGGCGGTGTCCAGGTAAGAAGTCATATTGTTCTTAAACAGTTTTACTGCTTACATTGGGGCTTGCCAGGGCACTTCTGGAACCATAATGACTTCACAACACTCTTAGTGCCTATGGTGGTTGGAGTGTTCCTTTAAATTAATTTGCATGGTATGCTCTCTGTGCCAGCATAGCCAGGTATACAATGTAAATTATACAACAAAATCAATTGGTAATTTTAAACAAATGATAACACAATGCAATGAGTTTTACTAGATATTGTGCCAAAACCCCACCTGTGATATATCCTCTTTAACCCCTTAAGGACCAAACTTCTGGAATACATGTCATGTATCCTTAAGAGGATAAAGGACCACTATAGTGCCAGGAAAACATACTCGTTTTCCTGGCACTATAGGGTCTCTAGGTCGCCCCCACCCTCAGGGCCCCCCTCCCGCCGGGCTCTAGGGGGTGGAAGGGGTTAAATCTTACCTTTTTTCCAGCGCTGGGCTCCCGCTACGCTGGGGACTCTCCTTCTTCTTTCCCCGTCATCGGCTGAATGCGCATGCGCAGCACGAGCCACACGCATTCAGCCAGTCTCATAGGAAAGCATTCTCAATGCTTTCCTATGGATGCTGGCGTCTTCTCACTGTGAAAATCACAGTGAGAAGCGCGAAAGCGCCTGTCAATGAGACAGCCACTAGAGGCTGGATTAATCTATTTGTAAACATAGCAGTTTCTTTGAAACTGCTATGTTTACAGCAGAAAGGGTTAATCCTAGATGGACCTGGCACCCAGACCACTTCATTGAGCTGAAGTGGTCTGGGTGCATATACTGGTCCTTTAACACAGAAATTGTAAAGTTTTTGAATTGGATCACATATTAAGTGCTCTTACCTTTAGTTACCTCATGTTTATGAACTGATGCTATTGAACTGAATAAATGGACAACAAATGCCCTTACAACCATAAAGGCAAAGACCAGTGGTGCTCAATGTGACTGATATTAAAGGGTAGGTACTACGTGTAGTCCTTCTTTTCTATTTTGTTTTGACTGTTATGATAGTAATCAAATAAATAATAGGTTCAGTACATCTCAGTAATGATTTACACATTACTGACAAGTAACTTTTAATCTTCGGGGGTGATTGTAGTTAACACACATCTGCTGCGTTAAAGCGGCACTGTCATGCCGAACTTACTTTTCCCCAATTGCTTCCTCTTGTCTTCCTCTCACAGGATCTGTTCTTCTTTTCTTCCTTTCTGATCCAGTTTTCTTTTAAACATAAGAAAGTACGGACTACTTTGTCTTATGTATTTTTCCTATGCTTGACCATATTTGACCCAAAGAGGAGCTTAAAGGACCACTCTAGTCACCCAGACCACTTCAGCTTTATGAAGTGGTCTGGGTGCCAGGTCCCTCTAGGATTAACCCTTTTTTTTTTATAAACATAGCAGTTTCAGAGAAACTGCTATGTTTATACTGAGGGTTAATCCAGCCTCCAGAGCCTCTAGTGGCTGTCTCATTGACAGCCCCTAGAGGCGCTTGCGTGCTTCTAACTGTGAAAATCACAGTGAGAGCACGCAAGCGTCCATAGGAAAGCATTGTAAATGCTTTCCTATGCGACCGGCTGAATGCGCGCGCGGCTCCTGCCGCGCATGCGCATTCAGCCGATGACGCCGCGAGCAAGGAGGAGAGGAGGAGTACAGCTCCCCGCCCGGCGCTGGAGAAAGGTAAGTGTTTAACCCCTTCCTCTCTCCAGAGCCCGGCGGGAGGGGGTCCCTGAGGGTGGGGGCACCCTCAGGGCACTATAGTGCCAGGAAAACGAGTATGTTTTCTCACTATAGTGGTCCTTTAAGTCTGCTCCATTTCCTGTGGTCAAATAAATTGTTCCACAATACTCACCCCTCCCTCTGTGATCTCGTGCTGCTTCATTCGTCATTTGAATGGCTGTTTGCCGGCGAAACTACCGAATTGACCAAATTACAGAATGAGTACAGTTTGTACATTTGAATGAAATTTCAAACCGAACAAAATGCACACATTTCATCCTTACACGAATGGACAAACTGTACTCATTCTGTTAGGACGATATTCAGTAGTTTCTCAGTTCGAACAGCGAATGAAGCAATGAAGCATTTGCAGGATGCCTGATTCCTTTTTTTTCATGGATCGTTGTGCTACATACACATTTACCCAATTTTATCAGCAGAGATTCCCCTTAAAGGACCACTCTAGGCACCCAGACCACTTCAGCTTAATGAAGTGGTCTGGGTGCCAGGTCCTTCTAGGGTTAACCCATTTTTTCATAAACATTGCAGTTTCAGAGAAACTGCTATGTTTATGAATGGGTTAAGCCTTCCCCCTAATCCTCTAGTGGTTGTCTCATTGACAGCCACTAGAGGCGCTTGCGTGCTTCTCACTGTGATTTTCACAGTGAGAGCACGCAAGCGTCCATAGGAAAGCATTCGCATTCAGCCCAGGAGGAGGAACGGAGGAGGAGAGAAGGAGGAGAGCTCTCCGCCCAGCGCTGGAAAAAGGTAAGTTTTTAACCCTTTCCCCCTTCCAGAGCCGGGCGGGAGGGGGTCCCTGAGGGTGGGGGCACCCTCAGGGCACTATAGTGCCAGGAAAACGAGTGTGTTTTCCTGGCACTATAGTGGTCCTTTAATAGAACATTAAGATAAGACAGAGGCATGACTCCCACACACAGGTACCCAGCCCCCAGTAACTAGTCATAACCTATACTTTCTGCTGGAAACCTGTTACTATGCAGAGTTTAAGTAACTTGGCTATTGCTAGTTTATTCTACTTAACATCGAGTGGTGGGCTGGTCTCCTTTCCATTCCCCCTAACTGGAGAGTTCTTCCAATGAAGGTGTCATGATCTTGAGCAGGTCAGGTAAGAGATTTTGGCCAGTGTTAACATCAGAGGCTTTATTGGTGAGTTAGAACATAATAGAAAACAGCAGGATATCTTATAAATGAAATAATAGGGAGAATGAAAATAAGAGAAACAAAGGTTTAGGCAATATGCCCTAAACTGAATGTAGGTAGATAATAAGAGAACCTATAGATGAACGTATAGGTTGAATATGGAGGGACAAGTATAAAAGGATAGAACAGAACGGAACAACAAGGTTTCAGGAAAATAAGACTTTAGTGACTTAGCCCCCTCTTGGAAAGAGTACTGATAAAGTATGGGAATAACACCATGCGATATTGGAGGTAAAGTCCAGATTGGTGTTATGCAGGTTGGTATAAAACGGAATGGCATGAAATGGAAGAGTAGAAGTGTAGGTTAGGCTAGTTTGGAGCAGGTCGGTATAAAGCTGGTTAGCAAGGTAAAGCAGGATAGAAGTGTAGGTTAAGCTAGTTTGGAACAGGTTGGTATAAAGCTGGTTAGCAGGATAGAAGTGTAGGTCCACAGGAACGTTTACAGGAGCCAGGAACTGAAGTCAGGATGAGCATCAACTTCATTTTAAAGGCCATGTGGTGAGTTGGGTGTAGCCTTTTGTAGCTTCTTAATTAGTTCAGGCAGGTGAGGATGACGAAGGTGAAATCCAAGGTTAGTGGTTAGGGAGGCCACTAGTGGTGCAGAGCTGGAACTAGTTATTAAAGAAACAGGAATAAACGAACATTAACGTGGCTGTCAGGATAGGATCCTGACAGTCGGACTGATTTCCATTAGTGTGGGTTATCATGTTTAGCTTTTTGTCACTGCGTTTTATCATGATATCATATTTAGCCTCCTTTTGGATTGTGGCTACCTTTGGAAGAAGTGATATGCTCCAAAATTGGTAGCAATGTTTCACATGCAAACTGAGGTCCATTATCTGTGATTATTCTGGGGTTGATCACAAGCTTTCGTCTGATAATTATTGAAAAATGGCTGTATCTGGCATTATCACAATCTCACCATTTCAATAATATTCTAAAAAAACAGAATTACTTTTCTTGCAGTGTCAGCAGACAGATCTTGAAGCAGTGTATTATCCCAAAAGCTGAAATAATTATCTCGAAATATGTCCATGCATACAACTTACCATGACACATGTGACCTTGTGGGTCCTTTTAATTGTGCCTTAGTCTTGTCATTGTGAGCTGAACCTTGGCTGACAAAGTCTCTGTCCTCATTTTGTATACAAAATTTGCCGCTGTCGTGGTGCTATCTATAACATGCTTCCCCACAAATGTGTCTTAAGTACATGACTGTTAGCATCTCTGGTCTTTTGATATCAGAATGATGACCTTAGCCTTGCTGTGCAGTATACCATTCTCCGGTTTTCATTCCTGAATGTCCAATATTTGCTCTTCAATGATTCCTCTTACTTGAAACTGCCCAGTCAGTTAGAACAACAGACCTAAGTGTCTGCATTTTCTGCGTGGTGGCAAATCTTTAGTAAGCAATGGTCTGCAACATTTCAATAAGCAGAATGATTAATCTGCTCAATGTCAAACAGTTTCTGATGAACGTTACAAACTGTTATGCACCTTCACCTTCAAAGATGCCAGCCAGCAGCTGTCGTTTGTTTCTGTGCTGATTGTGTATAGCCGATGTGGATTTATAGACCACATTAAGGCAGCTATTCTGTAAGGTGAGTTTAAAAGCTCTGGAGGCATTTGGGTGCCTGCAGAAGGGGTTTTGATAATTGGTTTCTGGAAGGGATCATGTCACAGGTGTAGAATTCAGGGTGAAAGAGCTGGTGAGCAAATGTTATAATCAGACATTCTTTTTTTAATTTGCTTATAAATTCGCTCAGTGGGGGTCAGTGCCCTAGATGCAAATGCCATCATGGTCACACTCTAATTCTTACCTGTATCCCCATAACTAACCAATAAGTGTAGCTAGGAGCTCATATTGCTTAGGCTGATACACCTCAGGTACTACAGAGACTCACAAAGGTAATTTCAGACATCCCTTCATACCCTAGGTGGTCCAGAATATTATTTTCCTAACTGTTTGTTCAGCAATTTAGACTACAGATTTGCAGCACGTGCATTAATAAACATGGCTATCTATGCCATTTGAAGCACGTATACATGTATTATCAAATGTTGGCATGAAGTTGTGATATTGTCTAAGTGCTTAGTTCAAAAATTCAAGATTTCTAGATAGTTTTTGCTAAAAGAATTACACCACGCACAATGACGACTTTAGTGTTTTGACGTGGTCAGTGTGCAAGGACCCTGTATGTACATATTAAGATACATATGGGAGGTGTAACATTACCTCAATCAGCATCATTAAGCAGCCCAGAATGAGTGTACTGGGCTGTGTTCCCTGCACAGAGTTTCATTAATTGGCTAAGAGTGCTCAGCTGGCAAATGATGTACAATCAATGACTAGCAGGATCGTATCTGCGGCTCTACATTGAGGGTACCTTCATGTGATGGTCCATCTTGTGAAGCTCTGCAGGGTTGGGAAAATGGATCAACCTCACAAGTTGTGCCAAAAACAATGGCTTCTGACTTGTCTCCAAAATTTCTAAATTCTAGCATTTCTCCCTGTACAGATACACCTTGGAAGATTTCACCAACTCAGCTGACTACAACTCCAGTCTAGTCCCACTTGGCAGTAATGGAGTTCCAGGTGGTAATGTAATTTTGGCTCACAAGCTGGCATTGTTGAGCATTATATGAGCTTAAAGTGACAAAACATATCTGTTAGATCGTACAGCTCGAATGAATTTATTGCTACAAAAAAAAAAAAGGATAATCTTACTCTTCTAAAAGCGTGGGCCTTAAAGTTTGTAGCTTCTTTGATGACGATCATCTCTAGACACATATATTCTTATAACATGATTTGTTGTACTACAAGACCTGTGTATTTCACCATAAGATAGATACTGCTCTTTTATTCACTATTGTGAGATATCATAGTAATTTCACTTTATTCAGGTGTATTGAGCTGGAGACACTGTTGCTGCATTTCGATCATGTAGCCCGCCAGAGTGCTTGCTGCTCAATTAAGTTCATACTGTTAATCTGCTGTCTGTCCTGCTCCATGGCGTTTATCTATTTGTCAGTGAGTTCTGCTGTACAGCACATTTCATTCGCTGCGTTCAAGGTAAAGCTCTTTTATATTAGTTGATGTGCTGTGAGCGGTCACTTGCCAATCACAGTTTTATCTCTTATTAGTTTACATCACAGAATGTCATGCACACGATATAAGATGACACTCTTTCTATTGGGCATTAGTCAGACATTTACAAGGTTATTCTGCCTCTTCAATTTAATAATACCAAATTCATCATTTCATTTATAATATGGGTCCAGGTTTAACATAAGCTTGCAATGAAATTGGTCCACTTAAACAAATAGTACACCTGGCAACATGTCTGCCGGTTAAGGGGTGTGCCATGCCCGCATACATGTTCTCCAGGATGACAGGTGGCCTGGCATGATGGCCAATCAGAGCTGCCCAGCTCAGCTAAGTGCTACAGAATTGTTCTCACGACAAGGTTGAGATGCCCTCTAGTGTAAGGGAATTCAAATATGAGCTTGTGCTTGACTTTACCCTGTGTGACAGAGCTTCTCTGTCGATTGACCTGGCAGACTGTGTGCAATTCGTATCAGGTGACAAAACAGTGTGACGTGACAAGCCTGAGAGAGACATTAGGACTGACAATCTTATAATAGATAAAGACCAAGATGCCCAGAGGACTGAGATCCACTCTGGATGCTCATAAATCATGTTAGCCGGCAATGAGGAACAGGTTTACAGGCAAATTAGATTTCACCAGGACATACCCTATTCAATGCTGAAAATCTACTCAGATATTGCATATCTGAGTTGCTTATAATGCATACATTTACCATAACCTCGTGAAGGTTCATTGGGGGATACTAAACATGGTAAAGGGATACCTCATTGTTTAAAAACACCTACACTGTTTAGTAGCTATACCCGCAATGAAAACTCGCATACATTTAAGATAGATGATAAGATAAGTCATCACTGAGCAGGAAATAACCCAATTTCTATTGAAATCTGCTTTTTTTGTAAAAAAAAAAAAAAAAAAAGGACATACTCTTAACACACTGGGTGGGGTCTGGAATGCCCTTTATTCCAGGTCTGGACTGTCCAAAGGGCATACCAGGTAAGTGCCATTTTGGATGAGTACAAATATATTCTGGTTATTAACTGTGGCAATTTTTTATCCTCTGTTCTGAGCTTCTGTAAGTTGAACTCGATTGGAGAATAAACAGAAGGCAAAATAGTCTGGGACCGTAGAGCAAAAATCTATATGACTTACCCCATTCTCAAACGTAGGATTGTCAAATGCTGATTCCACAGTTACTTGATCGTATGGTGTTGAAGATGAAAGTGGGAGCCGAAGTGAAGATTTTCCTTGAAGTCTACATAAAGAGAGGAACAAGGTGGACTGATGTTCATGAACATGTCATTATTTAGAGGTCACCGTGATGTTGATTTTGTAGATTTTACATTTATGTACAAGTGATTCCTAGATTGGTGCCGTGTGTTTGCATTTCTAGAGCTGTAGCCAATACCCACATCAGTTCTTAGTCATAGTTCTATGTCAGTGCTCTTGGTTTAGTAGGAGTAAAGATAGTACCAGAAAACTGATAAGACTACCCTAGTCTCAGCACCTTATGGGGAGAGTTCAGAAACTCTGAAAAGGTAGGTAACCTATGCCCCCAAATTGACTTTGTCAGTGACCAGAACATGACCTAAAGCAGGGGTGCCCAATAGGTAGATCCCCAGATTTTGTAACACCACAACTCCCATGATGCTTTGCATGTCTTTAACATACCTTTAGAATGGCAAAGAATCATGGAACTGGTCGTTTTAAACCCTCTGGGGATCTACATTTTGGGCACCCCTGACTTAAGGTAATAAATGGTCACCTATTTCTAAGCATTGCATTCTGCGCCTCAATATGACCCACTTTGCCAATACCAGGTGCAGCTGGTAAGGAGGTCCTGGGAAACTGAACATAAAAACTTGGAAACGTAAAGTCAGAGTTGCAAGGCATATCCTTTAACATCTAAGCTGTTTCATGCCATAGTCTGAGATGGGTGAATTGTTAACAGTCCAAATTTGGTGTCAAACTCTATGTGCCAGCAATCATATTTTGTTTGTCAGCAGTGTTCACATCACTTATGTTGGAGAAATTACTACTTACTTAGAGAAATACAAGTAAATAGCTGCAATGACAAGAGCGACCATAATGACGGGAACAAAAATTGCCAACAAGACGTGAGTGCCTTCTATGGGTATGCCAGAAGCTGCTGCCTTTTCCACGGCTGTAAAAAACAAAACAAAAACAAAATTGTGAGAAGAAAACTTTCTTTTGCTAGTTTATATAGGAGCACAGAACTTGGTACAGACACGTACAGTTAGTAATGGATGCAAGACTGGGAATTACCACTCTCTCTAATGGTCAAAGGCAAAACTGCAGTGGATAATGATTCCAAGTCCGCAATAGAAAAACTAATAAGCTTTATTTCATTTGCTCAAATAAAATCATGCGGTAAGGCTCAGTACTGCTATCATAAGTGTTGGATACATAGATCCTCCAGAACAATAGGTGCAAATTACATGAACACTGGAAAAATAATAAACTCAAAAAATATCTGCCTGTACACAGCAAGTGGTAGAAGAAAGTAAATCACTCAACGTTTCAGTCATGGATAGCAATTGTCAAGGATAAAAAACCCTTAGTAAAGGCTAGTCAGATTTGTTGTACAGAACCTATTGTTATGGAGTACTTATATGTCCACTACTTATGATAGCAATACCGAGCCTTACCTCATATGTAATCGCTATGTCATGATATTATTTGAGTATATGAAATAAAGCTTATTATTATTTATTCTATTGATGTGTACTTGGAATTATTATACAATGTAGTTTCTTTTGCTGCCTGAACCAACTTTTTTTTTTCATTCCTGAAGTACCTGCACTCTGCATACTGAGACCATCAAATGCAAACGTAACAATATAGACACTAGAGACAACACATAGCACATCAGATGCTGTACGTGATTTGATTGATTTTTAACACAAGTGATTTGAGCCACTTCAGGCACAGTTCTCCCTGCTTTCTGCTAAACTTTATCATTGCTTGAATATAGTTACCTCAAAGGTATGCTCCAGATATGAGAGCTAATGAGAGTTACACGTACTGTATATGCACAGTACCGGACATACACTTGTGTGTGACATCATGTTCATGCATATGCTGTGCTCCCATTGGTCATGAAATAATTGATCCTGTCACACCTCACCCCTCTGTCGATCCTTACATTGGCTTCCTGTACCTTACAGGTGTCAATTCAAAATACTAACCCTTACCTATAAAGCTCTAGCCAACTCTAGCCCTTCTTACATTTCTTCACTCTCGGTCTCTACGCTCTACTGGTGACCTTTTCCTGTCTGCTGCTCGCACCCTTACTACAAATTCATGCCTGCAGGACTTCTCGCAGGTGGCTCCTTTCCTTTGGAACTGCCATCAGACTCTCCCCTATTCTTCAATCCTTTGAGAAGTCCCTCAAAACCAGGATGGCCAGATCCACCATGTTTACAGGGACACATATGATTTTCTCATCTTTAATAAAACGCATGTATAATGCATATTTTGCAGGATTCTTCATTGCCTAATTGTTTAATCTTATACACCTTCTTCTGAATTCTGCATAATACAGAGCTACCATTTTCATGTGCTGCCCATCAAGATGTATATATGATATGTATCCCAGAAAACATGGGGGATCTGGTCACCCCGCTCAAAACCCATCTTTTCAGGAATGCTTATGGCTTCCCAGAATAACTTCTATCTCACAAACCTGCCTCTTGCTCTCTCCTATAAGGGCCACACTCCACTCTCACCTTCGGTTTTGCTACTTTTCCACCAAGTTTATTTTCTGTCTCTCTCAATACCCTCCTATTGTGTTCTATGTCCCACCTCCTTATTGTTCCTGTACATTTCATTATTGTCTCATTCGTTAAATTCCACTTTTAATGCTGCGGAATAAGCCGGTGCTATATAAAGGCCAATAATAATAATAATACGGATAAGGGTAAAGTGGCTGTCACCTGAGGAGGACTAAAGTTTGGTGTATAATGAGAAGTCTATTCAGAGGTAGGTATCTTTGTTTCCCCTTTTATGTATATATAGTTTTAAAACCATTATCTACATAATGCATTGTAGAATGGGTAGTTAAGGTAACCCTTAAAGGCTCATCATTAAACAGATGGCTATCCTTAAGTATCCTTAAATAGTATGGAAACACTATTTTAATGTTTTTTTTTTTAAATTCTGCGATTGGAAAGGTATTATACTGAATCTTCATGATGGACTATTAAGGGGTTACTATTATGAAGAGTGATCGGGCTAGCTCCGAAGGTCACTAGCTAAGATTATGCTGTATTTTGTTTGCATGATGCTATTACAAACCCGAGTCTATACATTGTATACATTGCATGCTTCTGTGTTGATAAATGGGTTATATACAAGATCAATGCATTGTTTGTTCTCAGATTTACTATCGTGGTAGTCAGTTAAGCTGCCCCCAGCACTTGCAGAGTATCACTGCTCTCCAAACATGGAGAGATTTTTATGTATAATACAGCAGGGAAACATCTGTTTATCTCAGAAGCAACTAAGAGGGGGCTTTAAGAGCCCAAACAGCTCTATTTTTCCAATTATTGTATTGCCGAACCACTTAAAGCGAGTTTGACAGAAAACAGAGGGAATTCACCCAAAGACTCCTTGCACCATAACCGCTACAAGGATTTAGAGTGGTTATGGATCTTAGAGTATCTTTTTACCTGGTCGTTGTTGATTACGTTTAGCAGCTATAGTTTTGCTGAAGATGAATGGATTTGCTATACGTAAAAAAATATGAAATTGCCATTTCCTGCCTGAGGAAGCTATAGGCTAGCTTACCATTTTGGCTGGAGGTGGATAACTAGTTTATAGTTAACATGAAGAATGGATAGAGAATTAACTTGAAGAGCCAGCAGGAAAAAGATCAATTAAGCGACTTCTCACATAAAATCTTCTTGAAATATTTGTAAGATTGGGTTGGAGTTTCAGAAATTCCAACTGAGTCAAAATATATCACAAGACAAAATAGGAACTACTTTGTCTTATGTATTTTTACTATGCTTGACAAAACTTGACAATAATTGAAACTTCCTTTTGTCAAGCCTTAGCCACCATCTAGTAAAGGTTGAGGGGAAAAAGGCTATTTCTATTGAAGATCATGTGGGGTCCTCCATACATATTAATGTTGTACTCTACTCTTGAGTATGCACAAGGGTACAGCGCTGATGTTTGGTGCCAGAGTTGTTTTATTTTGGCAAAGATAGATGGTAAAGAACTTTGTAAAGAGTTTCCACTTATACAAAGCATGCCACTAACCTTCAACGCTCTGATCACTATAAAACTCCTTATATGAAGCTGGAGAAGAGAAAGAAAGAGGGAAGTTGAATTTTCAGGTATTTTCCATTTGTTAAAAAAAAAAATTAATTCCTTATGCAGACCTATGGTTATATTACTGTATCCCCTGACTCATATTGTTGTGTATGCCCGCTTTAACCACTTTTCACTATTCATTACCTTTGCAGATGGGTGGCGTGGTGCTCCACTGTGAAGGATGGCCTGGGATACATTTTATGCTGTGCTCTCCCATTAACATAAATCCAGTCATGCATGAAAACCTGAGAGCATCTCCAGGTTGGTACATCCTTTTCTCTGGTTCCTGGTGGCCGTTTTCTGGAACACCCGGATTAACACATGGCTCGTATTTCTCCGCTGCACAAAATAAATTATTAGTGTCACAGACTACCCTTTCCATGTCTCATATACATATTCAGAGATATATGGCGAGGTTCATTGGAAGTAACAGAATCTTTGATATTTTAAGAAGACTTAAATGAATTTAAGGTCGTTATTATAGAATAACTAAATAAAAGTAAATTTTGTGAAAAACTGTTTGTGATATTCACAAGTATATTCAGAGATGTGTTACTATACACAAAGTTATTTATACTGGCATGGGCAAGAGGTGTGCCTGGTGTGCCTATGGATATCCTAATGCAGGATCAAAATTTCCACATCGTAACCCATTTAGGACCCTACCTGCACTTCTGTGCCAATATCAAATATCTCATTATCTTGTAAAAAAAAAATATATAGTATAGTTGCATTTCAGCTTTTTTGAAGAATAGGAATTAATATGAAAATTGAGTGTTCATGAAATATTCACCGTTTATAAATCAAAATCTCTTACACACCTTAAAGGGACACTGTTGTCACTAGAACAACTACAACTTCATGTTTTTCTTTTAATTTGACAATTTTTACTAAGTTTTCAAGGGTACAAAAAAAAGAGGGGGGGGATAGTTAGGTGGGGGAAAAATAACATAAAGTAGACATGGCATAACATTATCTCTGACATATCCAAGTGCCCTGCTGTCCCTGTAAAACATCAAGGCGAGAGGTATTGGGGTATATATATGCCAACTAGTGATGTCCCGAATGGTTTGCCGAACGGTTCGCCATGAACGGTTTGCCGAATGGTTCGCCATGAACGGTTCGCCACGGACTCATCATTGAGTAAACTTTGACCCTGTACCTCACAGTCAGCAGACACATTCCAGCCAATCAGCAGCAGACCCTCCCTCCCAGACCCTCCCACCTCCTGGACAGCTCACTAAGAATGCAGCTTCACAATGAATGTAAAATGGATTCTGTCCAGGAGGTGGGAGGGTCTAGGAGGGAGGGTCTGCTGCTGATTGGCTGGAATGTGTCTGCTGACTGTGAGGTACAGGGTCAAAGTTTACTCAATGATGAGTCCATGGCAAGCCGTTCGTGGCGAACCGTTCGCGAACCGTTCGGCAAACCGTTCGGGACATCACTAATGCCAACCTGTCCGGCACCATGTAACACCTATACTGTATTTTTTGCATTATCTCCACATGGGGGGCACACCTAGACCTCACTTTGTGTGCGAGGAAAGCTTTTTCCCATTGTGTTGCCATGAACTATTTGCCCAAGTCTGCCTGCCAGGCTAGTGCAAAGCGTGCAGGGACATGCTCTATGGGCATATTCAGCATATTGTAAAGCAGGGAATGTATTTTCTTGGGTGTGTGCATCACCATACAGGTCTTTTCAATGCCCCTTACAGCCGGCGTTATTGCTTGGTCTATGGAACTCATCAATAAGGATTTTAGTTGGAGATATTGGAACAGCGTATTGGCTGGTAGGTTGTATTTAGCTTGTAGCTTTGGAAAGGTCAACAGCCTATTCTGCTCATACAGCTGACACATGAGTACATTCCCTAGCTATCCAGGGGCAATGGTCAAAGGTGGGGTTAGCTATGTGTATGCTGTATAATGGGATAGACCTTCTGCAGGTACCTGTATATGCCAGGGTTTTTCTAATCATGTCCCATGTTTTAAGGAGCAGCGCCACCAGGGTGGTGAGCTTGCTGGTGGAGGCTCCTAGTGAGTTGATTCTGCCCTCAGCTGCGTCAGACGGGTTAAGCTGGTTCTGAACAGAGAGCTCGTAGAGCTCCTTTTGTATCTCTGCAGTTCTCTTTTGGGCCTTCTTACAGAGGTAGGAGGCTCTCTGTATCAATAACCCCCTCACTACCGGTGTTAAATTATCCTCAATATAGTGTTGTAAATGTGCAGCAAGTTCTGTCACAAAGTCTGGATCTAGCAGCAGAGAATCATAAATTCTCCATGGTCTGCGATGTTTGAAATCATAGAGGTCTTTCAAGTCAAGCATTAACGGTGCGTGGTCTGACTATGTGATTTGCCCCACCATGCAGGTTTGAAGTTGATTGAGATTAGACCCCAGGAAGAGGATACCATCTATTCTGGAGTATGAGTTGTGGACTGCCAAAAAATGGGTAAATGCCCTCTCCGAAGGATGCATAGTTCTCCATGTGTCATAAAAGTGATACTTGTGTAAAAGAGCCTGAATTGCTTTACATTGGCGCTTAAGAGATCTAAATCTTGAGTTGGACTGGGATAAGGTTGTGTCTTTGGTTTGGTCAAACACATGATTTAAGTCCCTGCAGAAAACTGTAAAGCCCCGCTGCATGCGTGCTAGGATGTTAAGAATTTTATGGAGAAAGTTGCGCTGGTTGCAGTTAGGCGCATAAATAATTGCAATTGTATAGAGCATGTCATTAATGGTTCCAACAATGATAACAAATCTTCCCAGGGGGTCTATGTGTTGTGAATGTAGAATGAAGGAAACATGCCTGCTTAGTAACATGGAGGTGACCTGGATTTGGTGGGGGATGTAGCATGGAATTGGTGGGGGTAATCAGCTGTCAAGAGGGAGGAGTGATCGTTGGTGCGTAAGTGAGTTTCCTGCAAGCAGACAACATCTATACCTTGCTGTCTCAATTCGCAGCTCAAGAGGTGTCTCTTGGCTGGGACATTCAGTTCCCTTCACATTATAAGTACAGAGTCTTATGTAGGGTCCCATTAAGGGTTTGTTGCAATGTATTAGGTGTTCATGTAAAGTGGGGTTGCCTGCTCCTCCCTGCGCAATCAAGAGGAGCTGCAATTCCCAGGTGTCAATGGCTGCTTCCCTGTGTATGTAAGATGGGAACCATTGTGTGCTAGTAGGTTTCCAAATGATGGAGCATGTTCCCCACAGTGTTGAGTTGTCGGGCCTGCTACTAGGCCCAGGCATAGTAACTAATTGGTACTGCACCTGCGGACAAAACATGAAACATACAGAACCAAACAAGGAAGAAAGTATATACAAATATTTGCAATGCCCTATGTATGTCTTGGCATTTTGTCCTAGTGCCGTGGGGGTAGCAGCACATTGCTTCTTGTCCTAGAAAGGCTGCTCCCCGTGAGGCCTTCCCCTTTGTAAAGCTGGGGCATTTGCCCCCTTTTTGTCCCTTCCCATTAACCGTCCTAACCCCAACACTAATTCTGTGGCTTTACTGCAAGCCACTAGCTTGTCTTAGTAGCGTGTTTTTTTAAAATAGTATTTTGCATGTTTAGCTGCTAGTTCTATGAACTGTTAATATGTACATTTCCTAACCTGCGTAGTCCTGCCTTTGGCCACGCAGTCCTGTCCCCACTCCCCCGAACATGTCCCCCTTTCTTTGCAACTATCATTAGTGCTACTATCTCAGGTAAAGTGGTGTATGCTTTACAATCCCTGTGTTATCAGCTGCATGCTGATTGTAATGAGAGGGTTACTTGCGGGTCCATGGTCACTACTCAATACAGTCCCACAAAGATGTACAGTTTACTTTCTCTTGGCCTTCTTTCATTCCAGTGATAATCTCCTAGTTTTTCGATGCTTGCATATCCGAAGGTCCTAGCTCTATGCCCCATTCCTGGAGAACTTGTATTCCCTCTTAAGGGGTAGATATCACCTTCGTCTTGCCTGCTTTCTGCACCAATAGTTTGACCAGGTATCCCTAACGGCACACTATGCAGTGAGCTCTCAGTTGCTCTGTGGTGCTTTGGAAGAGTCTGCGCATTTTTAGCGTGAACGCGGAGATGTCTGCGAACAATAATATTTTGCGGTATTGCTCTGGTAGGTCTTTGCGTGCTCTGCTGCTGTGTAGGATCTCCTCTTTGGCTTGATAGTAATGCAGGCATACTAAAACGTCCCTGGGAGTGTTCAGCGGTAAGAACTGTGGCCTCGCGTTTCTGTGAATGTGGTCGAAGAGTAAGGTGTCCTGTGGTAAACCAGGAGTCAGAGCATGGAAGTAGGCCATGACGTAGGCCGCTAGGCCATTCAAACCCACAGCCTCTGCCACCCCTCTTAGCCTGAGATTGTTGCAGCGGGCGCGATCTTCCATGTCCGCTATCTTGGTGTCCTGTGTTTCTATATGGGCCATCAGGTGGTATACTTTGCTGGCGAGGTCATTATGTGCCTCTTCATATTCGGCTATCTTCTCCTCCACTTGTGAGGTTCCGGTGCCCAGATCATGTAAGTCCTTTTTAGGTCACCTATGTTGGTTGTAACAACCTCTCTGACATTTCATCTAGCATTGCTTGCATTAACACATGGTTCAGTGACTTGTTGTCGTTTGCTGTCGGCGGCTATTGCTCCTGGCGGAAAAACCTCTGCTCCTGGCGGAGAAACCTTGCCCTGGCTTGATTTCGGGTAAAGAAGTGGGTTTTGTCCACCCAATCCGCATTCTTCTTCGGCTTAGGGTAAGACATAGTTGCTGTTTTATGTATCTGGGGATCAATTACTCCTTTTAAGGGCCACCACAGCACGGAACCTCACTTACATGCGCATGGTCACACCGGGATCCAGAACATTTCATTGGGGTCAATGGGGGGGTGGAGGTTCATGTACCTAAACAATGTTTTTACACATATAGTTTCGGGAATACATGATTGTATCCTGACACTATAGTGTTCCTTTTAATAAAATGTGCTGCATTATATAATGAATGATTATATAACTGTAGCATCTTTACTCATATTATTGTCTATACAGCTTAATTATTTGTTTAGTAAATAAACCTATTTATTGTAATTGTGTGCCTTGTGTGATAAATTAGTGAGTACTGTACAAATGTATATAAGAATTTAGGAATACCTTTTTTTATAATGATTATTAGTCAAAATTAAAGGGTAAGATTAAGTTACAAAACAACTTTAGCTTAATGAAGTTGAATTTGTGTATAGATTATGCCCCTGCGGCCTCAATTCACTGCCATTTAGGAGTTAAATCCCTTTTGTTTCTGTTTATGCAGCCATAGCCACACCTCCCCTGGCTGTGACTCACACAGCCTGCATGAAATAAATGTTTTAATTTTCAATCAAATGTGACTGTACAACATGTTTACTTTAGAAGTTTTATTTCCTGCTCTGTTAATTGAACTTGAATCACACACAGGAGGTTCCTGTAGGCTCTAGCAGACTATTAACAGACATGAGACAAGAAATTCTAAATTAAACAGACTGCGGAATAAAGGAAGTTCATACTTTAGACATACGTGTAGGGAGACTGTGTAAGTCACACGCAGGAAGATGCGCCCAGGGCTGCATAAATAAAGTGGTTTAATTCAGAGAATTAAACAGTTAGACTGCAGGGGCTTATGCGCAGAGACAATAAATTCTTGTACATATGTAACACGTTATATATATTTAGAGGAATCAATCCAGAGGTCACATGAGCATGCTAGCAGTTTGCTATCACAAAGCTTTCTCACTTACGGACACATTTTGGAGTGCGGTCACTCCACTTTGGCACGCCAGCCTGACGGTTATAACAGGTGATAGTACTGCTCCCTGTGAGAATATATCCTTTGTCACACACGTAGCGCACTGTGCTTCCAACCAGGAACTTCGAGTTAGAGAGGATCCTTCGACTGTGAGTAATGTCACCGGGGTCTGAACAGGTTGTCACTAAAAAAAGGACACATAAATGCTTTGAGAAATCAAGTAGGTTAAAATGCATCAACTTCATCCAGCACAAATGGTAACACATACTTTTTATTTGAATTAATGGCTAAATGCATGTCACTAGCTCTGATTTTTGGCCCTTTGCAGTACAATAACTTCCTCTGGTCTATTCAGCAAGCCACGATGAGAAACAACCTCAGCTGCTCAAAAATATCTGGTAACAGAGTTATCAGTATGGGGGGGCTGCAGGGCTAGATTGCCATGTGTCAGCCTGGTGACAATGTTTGGTGCACATTACTAGATCACTAAGCTTCCCCGAAGCAAAGCGCACAGTAATGTGAAAGGTGTATTAGTGTAATAAAAAACTCCAAGATAATATTAGCTCTATTACAGAGATCCACAGCAAACAAACAACTTACAGTAATGTTTTGGTTATAAGTGTATTACACAATTCCAATTTCCAATAAGGTTTAAAATTATCATGGTGCCCGATCGGCACCTCAGTGTAACCGCACCTGGTTAGTGCGCTCACACCATCACTGTGCCAGATCGGCACCGCGACGTGACCGCACAGCTCCCAGGACAGCAGCCGGGTCCATCGTTAGGTGGCGGTGTGTTTTCGCCATGTACGCACGTTCTGGGGTCATGGCACCCAAAATTTGAAAATAGCAGGTTTTACAGGGTTATTTAAACCCAAACCTGCAGCTGTTCGGTGCCCTGTTGTGGTTTCCATCCTGTTGGTTATCCGAGAGCGCGTTCCTGTTACTGTTGTTTGGTTATTGATCTGGCTTGGTTTGACTTTTCGTATTTCTGGTATCCCTGACCCTTTGGCTTTGTTCCTTCCGTATTTGTTTCTTTCTGTATTCCTGACCTTGGCTCATTACTAGTTATTCTTATATGTTAAATCCGGCCATTCTAAGGCCCGGTAATACGTTGTTACTGTTTGTTATTTTGTCCGTGTTTGACTTAATTCTGCGTGTTGGGCCAGTGGTTCGTCCTGACAAAAGTTTTTTGTTTTTTGTGAGTTTTATTGCCAGTGTTAGCGTTGCTTAGATGTATCAGGTTCTACACAATGAAAGCATCCATTTCAGTGTAAACTCTGCCCATCATTATAACCCCTTAAACAAAGATCACAAGATATTCCTGGTGCATCATCTTAAGGAAGTTCTGATTAACTGAATAGACTTGCAGAACTCTGACTATTCTATGAGGGTTAACAATTCCATTTGCACACCCTCAGTGAGCCAGTATGATACATGGTCATTACAAATGTGACTTTTAACACAAAACCAGATCCAAAGTTGACTCTTACCTATATAACCAATTTCCCTTACTATCTGCCTGTTGGTCCATATTATAAATGTGATATGTATATGCTATGTATTAAAATCTTTTACCTGATACGTACATACTATGTCATGACATTTCTCCCTCTACATGGATGCTGAGTGATGTTACTGGAGGAAGATCAGGCTGCAGAGAGAACTTGGCCTTGGTGTGAGATTATGACTATTATTTGTAATTGGGGGTGGGGGCAATGATTACTTAAACCAAAAACAGTGTTTTATTATAAAACTGCTTTTACCAATCATTATGTTTACTCAACTTTCTATAGCACTGCGGAGGTTAAAACCCACAAGTACTGTTTCATGAGTACAGTAAGGGTTTCAGCTTCCTACTGTAGAAAGCTAAAAGCTTAAAAAGTCTCCCAAAACCAAGGCATGACATCATGTAGACCAGTACTTCTGAAGTAAAAAGGAAAACACAGATGGGAGGGAGGGTTGGAAAGATTGGGAACTTAGGGTGTGGGGAGTAGTTATGGGGTAAGACTAGTTATTGTTAAAAACAAACACAACAACAGTAACATTTACCTGTTTTTATATAAAACTCGATCTACTTAAGTAACGTTACCCATATCTCTATAGTGCACCAAAAGTGTGCAGGTATCTGGAGGGATCCTTTAAGTGTTAAAATTCAGACCATGTACATGTACAGCATGAATGCAAGAGTTCCAGCACAGCATTTTAATGGTTCTTACAAAATAGGGGACAGGAAAATATGCAACCTATGATTTTCATATTATTCCATAAATATGAAACCTCAATTTCCCATGATGCTCAGCCTGTCTGTCAGTCTACTCTGAGTTGTCATTCATATACTAGCCCCAAGGCTGTTTTTGTTTTAATTATTTTATATACTGCTTAAATTGCTATTTTATCTTGTAGGGGCTCGCACAACAGAAGCACAGTCTGACAGAATGTGGTTCCCAAGATGGTCTCATCATTCGAGATCATTAAATTTGCCGTTGGGCAGTAATATCACAGCTCGGTGACGGCAAACCATGGCAGCACAGATGTTTGCAACCTGAGAAGTCATGGGAAATACAAGAACATCTGGGATTCCAAGGTTTGCTATCACTGAGCTATGATGCTACTGCCCAATGACAAATTAAAGGGACATGCATTGCTTTGAGACACCTGTCTCATTCAAAAGCTTAAGCTTTGAATAAGACAGTTACCTCACTCTGCAGGCTGAAAAAAGCAGGTAAATATTTATTTTTCATGTTTACCTGATTTTTCTTTCTTATGCTTTCCATATCAACTCCAGGGGGGGACATTGAGCTAACCAATCAGTGTCCTATCCCCAGGGATGCTGTAAAAGGGCATTGGACATCCCTGTCAGATTTCAGGATGTGGCAGCTGGCGGATCAGTAAACCTTACAACATCTTGACAGGGTAAAAAAGAGGGAGTCTGATTAGTGGGATCAGGCAGAGCAGGCTTCAATATTAGATTTCTCTGTCTTGCTGCTGTACAGCGGTGCCCTGTTTCTGTCAACAGTGGACTGATCTGAAACTGAGATGTTTGGGAAAGGGGAGAGGGAGAGATTGAATAAACTCCCCTAGCTGAGAGGCGTGCTCAGTAGTGCTATCAGAACAAGTTTATAGTAATTTTATAAACATTTCTGACATACTTTTTCAAGTTTTCCTTGTTTTATTTCAGTTTATTTTTATTGTTGTTTGATTGCTTGCTGGTTTAAAAATGAATAATTGTCAGTTGGTTAATGTTCCTTTAAATGATCTTGCATGTTGTGCTAATACAGACACACTGTCTAGTTATAAAGTACAAGAAGCATTTAAGCTAACTAATTTCATTAAAACTCACCACACTTTATTTTATTTTTTTTCAGCCAACTTATGACATATAATATCTATACGAGAAATATCTCAACTGTTGAATTCAATCTAACCGTATGTTATAAACAGAAAAGAAAGATCCCTTGTGGGATCAAAACGTTGCATTTGCTTCCAATAAATCTGCTGTTGAATTGAATCCTGAGTGCCTGGACCATACGTTTGTTCAAAACAGTTGCAGTGAGGACAGAGAAACCCAGGTCTGGCAGCACTTAAATCTCAACAAGCATGCGGTATTCCTCCTCTTTTTTCAATATATAATATCTAGATGAGAAATATCTTACGTAGAAGATATATCTTTTGTAACTGCTGAATTCAATCTAACTGTATTTTATAAACAATGTCAATTTTCCTCTAATGTATAAACAAACAATACATTCCTTTCTTTTAAAGATATTCTTTGTTATTGATTTATTTCTTTCTTGCATATGTCATCACCCATGAATTTGACTTGTGAACTGTATTCTAGCACCCAGTAGGGGGAGCTGTGGCCATATTATAGAAATTGGAAATATTAAACAAAATCCAAGCCCCACAAAAAAACTGCAATACCACTCATTTTAAATGAGTATCATTAACATTTTGAGTGCCACATGTGTGTAGACTACATTGACTTATATGCCCTAGGTATCTTGCTTTAAAATTCATGTTGTCAGGTCCACATTTCTGCTTTCTTGCTCGCTTATGTTGGAGTATCCCCATCATGTAGGTGTGTTGTGAGTAAGACTTTGTTCCAGTACAGTTGATATTTATGTCATGGAATGTCTCATACAATATCATTTATGTCATGGAATGTTTGGTACAAATAACTCGATGGGACTTGCTCCCTGTATAATGAGCTCAGATATTGATTGAATTTACTTTTCTGGGTTCTTGAGTGTTGTTATCACATTCTGCGACTTGTCAAGTTCTTAACCTCCGTAACCAGAGTTTTAGCTCACTCTTTTTTTCTGATTTAAACCCTTGCACTCCAATCTGGTCTTTTTTATTTTTATCTTGTCAACACGATAATACCCTTGATTGGACAGTGGGGAGAGTTGGTACGCGTGTACATTGTTATAGGATATAGTACTCTGTGTGCCTGTTCTCGCTATATCTTTGTGATTAACTGACCGTTTCTGACAGTTTGTTGTTTCTGCTATTTCTGAGCTATTCCTACTTGTTTACAGGGCCGGTGAAAGCATTTTTGCCGGCCTAGGCAAAAAATATTTTGCTACCCCCACTCATGCAGACTAACACACATGCTGACTCAAGTATAAACATGCACTAGTCCATGCAAACTAACGCACACGCACTAACCCATATACACTCTCTTACATATACAGACACACACTGACCGATACAGACACACACTGACCCATGCAGACATACACATACAGACACACATTGACCCATACAGACACACACATACAGACACACATTGACCCATACAGACACACACTGACTGATACAGACACACACTGGCCCATACAGACACACACTGTTCGAAACAGACACACAATGACCAATACAGACTGACATACTAACTGAAGCAGACTAACACATATTCTGTTCCCTTGCTCGTCTTGCCTGCGCCTAGCGGCCCATCACTTCCTGTCTCAGCCCCGCATCTGCTATCCTCCCGCCCACTTGCCCCCACGTATAGGGGAAGGGGCAGGAGCAAGCAATTGAAGTGCACTCGCACTACTTTAGCACTGGATGCCTGGGAGGGGGGCCTGGCTCTTAGGGCCGGCGGATCGGTGTTCTACCGGACGCTAGTGAGCAACAATGCAAGTGCTCCCTAGTGCCCGGTAGCGTGGCCGGCGGCACACTCAAAATATAGATGGGCCGCCTAGTTGGCCTATTGCGCTGGCTATAATAAGCGCTGGCCCTGCTTGTTTACTATTACCAGTAAAGTTGCAATCCCTTGCATTAATTTCAATACTGCCCAAGTCAATTCAGCAAGATTAACCAACAGGCCACAGGTCCAAAACTCGTTGAAGGGAGCAGAGCTTTGACTAAGTGCCAAGGAACATTGGCCCTTGGATCAGGTAAGTAAATAAAGGTTTTCTAACGTAATTTTTAATTTAAAGTGTGTTTGTGTGTGTGTGTGTTAGAAGGAGTGATACAGTATTCCTTCAGGATCCCTATATTCGGGGCCGCCATCAGAAATTTTGGGGCACCTAACACTGCTCAAGGTCTAGGCCCCGGGGTTCCTGCCTCCAAGTCTGTCCACAAATCCCACTCCAGGGCCCACCTCAAAATCCCGCCCACATGAATATACACACATACAGACACAAACACACGCACTGATACAAAAAGGACACATAGACACACACACACAGACAAAGATACACACATACTGACACACACACATACAGGCATACATACTGACATACACATACTGAAACAGATACACATACATACACACATACTGACATACACATGCATACATACATACAGACATATACATACATACTGACATACATACACATACATATACATACTGACATACATACACATACACAGACAGAGACATATACATACACATACTGACATACATACAAACTGACACACATACAGGCATATATACACATACATACATATTGACATACATACATACGCACACATACATACAGATACAAACATTCTGACATACATACATACATATACATACATACTGACATACATACATATACATACATACTGACACACATACATACATATATACTGACATACATACAGATAGATATATACATACACATACTGACATACATACATACATACATACACATACACACAGCTCATTTTTCAGCCACCCTCCTGTTTCTTACCTTTTCCTTGCAGGAGGGTGGCTGGGGCTGATGGGAGTCGGCTGCCTCTCCCTTTGCAGCCTGTCTCTCTTCCCTCCCATGCAGAGTAAGCTGGGAGGAAGTGACCGGCCAATTTCTCCCAGCAGCACTTGCGGCTCCATTTTTTTTATTTTAAAAAAGGGTCCCAGGTATGCTATTACACGGCTGCAGCGCTGACCTGGCCCCAGAAGATTTAGTCTAAATGCTTGGGCCACCCGATGGGCCCTATCAGCGGGGTTGTCACCCCCTGATGGCAGTCCTGCCTATAGTATCACTTTAAACTGGAAATGGGTCAGAAAATGCATGAACACGTTAATGCTATGGTAGAAAATATAGGAAGGACAATCATGTATTAGAATTATTTCTACGCAGCTTTCACGAATCATATACTGGTCTTAAAAATGCTAGACTTAGGTCCACAGTTACACCAGAATATGTTAAATTCAAGTGATTGCCCCAATATTCTTTTAAGTCATTTTATAGTTAATGCATTAAACAAAATGTTGGCAAATATTACATTTAAAAATAGTAAAACACCCTTTTTAAATGTGATCCTTGATATATTGCTCAGTAGCATCTCATTCCGCTATATGGGTGCAGATTTTTCCTATAATTTCCTGTCTAGCAGAGGATTATGGGATAAGTAGTTTATCTCCAAATAGCAGTTCAGATCACGAGATGATTTAAACACAAACATACAGTTGATTAACAACTTGGATCCCTGTGTTTTAGCATCATAAGAGAGGCGGATCTTGTATATGCAATCCGCAGCATCTCTTTCTCTCCTTGGAGGGGAGAGAGAGCTTTAACTATTGTGTATACCATGCACACAACATGGACAAAACTGATATAAGCAACCCAATCCCAAGTGTTCTAGTCTGCTTGATTGACGCCCTGATAGCTTGATTGACACATATGAGAGATTTGTCCCAGCGTGTTCTAAGCACCAGGCATTGTGCGGTGATGCCAAGTGCTTTAATACTTAGACTGACATTTTAATTGAAATAAGTACAGATTCTGAGAGACGATGGCAAAATTGGACAATGTGGCCAAGACCAGCCTGAATAAATCTAAGAATTTTATAATATAGCCTGGAGGAGAAACCTACAGACAGAGGAAGGCAGACGCACAGGAACATAGGCATGCACGGCTCATTTCATCAGGGTGTGAACATTCTTTCACCATGTTATTTTTTTTATTTTATATAAATTGAATATTTATTAAAGGTACATTCCAATATGGCATTGTATGTAAAAAAAATGTGGTAGATTTAGAGAATAATTTACTTTAATTTTTCAATTTGAATTCAATGTATTCTATATGCTTACTGATGTCAGATACAAATGTGCAACAATGTTTCCCAACCTTACCTTTAAAAGAAGGTTTTAATCCCTGATAGCATGTGGAACCTGCTATTACCTTGCTGTCAGCCATCTTGCTACTATTGGCCATTTTATGGAATATAACCGATGGAGTACAAACTGTATTTTCTCTTTTACATTTTAAAAGACTACTTTTTTTTTTCTGAACAATACTAAATTATTTTGTAATAAAAATTTCTCCTTTAAGCAGAGTTAGCCAGAGAGAGAGGAAGTATTAGAAAACCCAGCGATGGGTGCAGGATGGAGTAAAAAATGTGTGGTTTTGATGTAAACTGAGTACGTTGTGTCTACAGTAGAGGGTCCTGGAGAATGAGAATAATATGTTAACTTGTGCATTGCTTAGTTTAAAAGTCCAGAATAAATCGGAAGGTGTTTAATCTTTAAATGTAATTGTTCAGTTCTAGCTTCCTGTGCAAAGGCACTTGTCTACTAGAGATTCTGTAACTTTTAAATATAGCTTAAAGTTAAACTTGACTTGTAAGAACAATGACCAGTTTAGCAGATATTCCAATGGATCATTGTTCCTCTTTTTAATGTATAAAGACCCTTGCTTTTATTGCCATGGCAGACTTTCCTTGCTTAAGGTTTCACTGTAATCACAGTGGCTTTGCATCATCAATAAAACTCTTCGCTGAATTTGGTCGTTATTCGATTATTGCTCTAACACCACCAAATGATTGCCTAAGCCACTCTACTGTTTTGGTCTTTGGAGATGTTGTTCCAGCACACAAGGTTCCATTCATTTATCATTACTAATCTGCTTCCTAGAACTGCTCAAAGAGTCTTTAGGGACTAAATTGTGGTGTGAAGAAGATGCTATACACTGTAATTGGTCCTCTAGGGCTTACGGTACAATGCAGCTATGTAGAGTACAGTTTCTATAGCAGTCCCAACTTAAAAAGGACATTTGAAGATTCTAATTCAAAAGGAGACTAGAGTAAACAGTTATTGTTCACAACAACTTTAATAAAATTATCAAATCAGATTTGATAACATCTTGCAATTCTAGCAATCGACAATTACTGTCGGTTTGTTATGGTTGTGCCTCTTTAGAAATGAAAGATAGAGAGTAAGGAAGAAAAATGGAGAGATTCGGTATTAAGTATCATGCTGAGTGCCAAATGCAGAGAAACAGCAAAAAGATTGATACTTCCAGGCGGTGGGATCGATAATATTTTACTGTATTTGTCTCTCGTATGCTCCGATCTCTATTGTTTTATACAGTTGAAAATGAGGTTTTATTTGGCATGGTGTCTGCATGCTACAGAGGAGAGATTGCTCAGTTTGTAAAATATACTGATTTATCTAGTATCATTTTATTTGTTTCAGAACACCCTAGATTTTTATTTAATTTGGAGAATGCTTGCATGCCCTATTTCTAACTCTTCTGCAGATCAATTAAATTACCTAACTAACTGATTAAATTAGCACAGAGACTTTCCTCTTGGAAAGTTCCATGTTTGAAATTAGTGTTGATTATTAATGCATATTTTTCAACCAAAGACATTAAGAATGGATTTGCAGTGAGACGGAAGATTAGCAAACAGCACTGTGTCATGAAAACGTATTAAAGTACAATAATTAGCTGGAATGGCTACACTAACAGGACTAAGAAGATCTGGGATGAATTTTTTTTTTTTTTATAAATTCTTTATTTTTGAGTGCATAAGGAAAAATAACAGTTGCAAATGCGTGTGCCATGCCCCAACAGCATGTACCCGCGATATAGTGATAAACATCAATGTAGTAAAGCATGACAAGAGAATACAATGCACATTTTTATATATATAGTGACGTGAAGACTGTTTTTAAACTTAGATACTTGTGAGGTGAGAGATGAGAATGCAAGAAACAACATACTATGATAGATGGCCAGCATTACATACTGATTGCACATTTTAAAGTTTATGAAGAGTAGGAGACCGGTTAGTCCGAGCTGTCTATGCAGTAAGAAACAATCTGCAACCATATGCGAGATTATCATACTACATTAAGCTGTGTTCCTACAATTTTTTTCACATTAGATACTGTTAACCAGATAATTAACTGTGGTTTATCTAAGACATTGTGGGAATAGCTGTCTTGACCCGATGCCTGTATTAGCTTAACTGCTTTAACAAGCGCAAACATTATCAACACAATTTTACAGTGTTACGGCAGGAGTGAGCTGAGCATTTTTAGTAAGTTAGTAATGCTAGACATAGCAGACGATCAACAAGCAAATTACAGTTTGCGAGCATGTGATGTGTAGCGATTAGCATTCTGTCGAATAACTAAACATAAGATAAACATAAAATAAGACCCCCCACTCGTCCCCCCAAGTAATCAAGGTAGGTTAGGACGGTCTCTACAGCAGAGGCTAAACGTTCAACTAAAGTACTTAGAGGTACTAGGCAATATGCACCTTGCCTGTCTTAGAGTCCCCGGCTTGATTCTCAAGTCAGCCGATGCCTTGTAGGGGCTGTGTATATCCACACTGTGCAGGTTGAGGCATCCAGCTCGGTAGCCCATGGGTTGAGGTGCGTATGGACCTTGTGCCGTGTGGACGTGATCTTGGTGGGGCATATGGAGTTAGTCTTATGGTTGCGTGGCCTGTCTCCCGGACCGATCGCCACGGGAGGATCCGCCTGTGGCTGTCGATTCATAGGGCCTCGCGTCCCGCCGTTTCTCCAGCTTGTTCGAGCCCGCTTTGCCAATCCGGAGCTTGTGTCGCATCTCCGCTTGCAGGTGAGGTGGCCTTGGGCGCCCTCTCCTGGGTTTTCCTGGGTCTCTGGGTGCCGCCCCTGGTCTGCTGCTGCACTCTGTGGGGCTCCAGAAGCATGACCCCGAGATGGCTCCTTGTTGGTGCTTGCCTCTTGTGGGTTTATTTTCAGAGGGGGTTAGTGCTACCCTCTGACTGCCTCATGTAGGTTCTGTGGCAGGTCTGTGGGCAGATTCCCCGGCACCGGAGGTTGCATGTGGGCCTCCAGTTTCTCACAAAAAGAGGCAAAGATTTTATTTAACCGGCGCTCCGTTTCCAGCACTGCATTGCATGGGTCAGTAGCGTGAGAGGCATCCTCCATTTTGTTGGCATTGTCCGTAGTAGGCCCGGGATTCTGTGTTGGTGTCATGTTACCAGTACTTTGCATGGGGTTCGAGTTTGGGTGGACCGAGATTACCCCGCCGGTCCGGGGGGGGGAGGAACTCAGGCTCCGGTTTAAGTTTTCGCCTTGTTGTGGCAGCAGGGGAGCAGCCGTCTCTCCTGCGCCTGCCTTGCTTGTAGGCCTCACCAGGGTGATGGGTGAGTATTGCTTGAACTGTCGCTTAAGTGGTGTCATTTTGTTCACTTCAATGTTCCCTGTCGGTTGGTGACATTGTTGTATCGGGTAGCCGCTGTTTTAGTCGCGATATTCTGCTTTGTTTGTTCTGGTGAGCAGGAGCTGCTAAAACATGCTTCCTCTCTGCTCTGCAGCCATGCCCCGCCCCCCTGGGATGAACTTTTATGACCGCTCTGCAACAATATAAGATTTTAGAACTTTACATATCAGTGTTCTGGTTGCAGTAGCAGACTATAAAAGGTAAAACACGACCATCAAGAATGACCATATGATGAAATCGTCCTTCTTCAGTTGGATAGCCTTTTGTTCCAGGGTCCCACTATCTCATTGTTACTCACCTACCATGGAAAAATGAATGGCATGCAAAGATGCTTGGGGGCTAGCATCCTGCCTGCAGACTGTGGGGCCTTTATGGTGTAACTTGAATTAACCCGTTCATCCCTGACCACAGATCCTTTGGCTACCTCGTCAGAAGGGGTTTAAACTTGAATGGGCATTCTACACTGTGTGATTGGACTTTAGTTATAATTTCTGTGTTAAATTTTTATTGTACAAGTTCTATCTTCACTTCTATTTCATGGTGCATTCAGAAAGCCTTGCCTCTATTGTTCTAGGGGCAAACTTTCAGACAGTTCTAAATTGGCTTCTGTGCCTTTCTCTTAAGTCTCCTATCAGGACCACACTTCTTTATTATTGTCTGCCTCCTTGTGGTGTAAACACTGTGTTGTGTATATAAACCCAATGACCAGTCTAGAAAATCATTAAGTTTTTCAATTGCAAAGTTCTGTTGGTTTGCAGGAAATTGAGATAATTGAAATTACATTAACTGTCAGGATCTAGCCCCTTGCATTCAAATGATTACATGGTCCATCTAACTATGCTTCTGTTACCGTATGGGTTATGCAGTTGCAGTTTTACCAGTAACACATGTGGTACTATGTTATTTAGAATCTCATTGGCTGCCCATGAACAAAAGGCTAAGCTCACACCGTAATAGCTGTTATAACAAAATTTAGGGCAATGTTGCCAAGTGGAAGTAGAGATTTATTTTGGATTAAAATGCATACTGTGTTTGTCAACGCCAGCCTTCCCCAAGTCAAGCAAAAACGTTACATATCATATAGCAGTAAAGGGATTTTATCCTAAACCATCTTTCTAACTAATATGGTGTGAAAGGGTAAAGAACATAAATTTCACAATAAGTTGGATCTCACAATCAGTTTATCAGATTGCTCTCTCTTTCTTAATCCTTTTTAGCAAAACCTAAAGAGGGACAGAAAATGAGCATTGCATAGGTGCCATTTATAACATGTCTAAATGTACATAGTTTAAAATCCTTTAATATGTATATCCCTTGCCCATCCGAGACATTTATGAGAATATGATACGTTAATGTACAGTTTAAAAAAGATGCAAAGCGACATAGCATTGTGGTATGCACAGTGATACAAAAGCTACAGGAGGAGGTGATTGGAGTCAGCTCACAAAACGTTTGACTATTTACCCTGGGAGAGCACCAGAACACTCATGGCATCATAACCTTCCATTCCTTAATGGGAGACTATGTATAAACTGAATATACAAATATATTCGGGGCCAGTACAAACCCTTATCTCGAAATCTATTCATAAACAGGGCTATACATAGGACACGAGGCCACACATTTAGGCTGGAAGAAAGGAGATTTCATCTAAGGCAAAGAAAAGTTTTTTTTTACAGTAAGAGTAATAAAGATATGGAATTCTCTGCGGTTTTGTCAGAGCCATTACAGATGTGTAAACTGCAATTGGATAAATACTTGCAAAAACATAACATACAGGGATATAATTTCTAATTAGTGGGGTAATAGCTGCTTGATCCAAGGAGACATCTGACTGCTGTTTTGGGGTCAAGAAGGAATTTTTTCCTAGTTTGTTGCAAAATTGGAAGCGCTTCAGACTAGGCTTTTTGCCTTCTTTTGGATCAACAGCAAAAACATATGTGAGTAGTGATGTCGCGAACCGTTCGTGAACTTGCTTCAACATGGATGCTGTCCAGGAAGTAGGAGGGTCTGGGAGGGAGGGTCTGCCGGAGATTGGCAGGGATGTGTCAGCTGACCGGAGTTCGCCACGAATGGTTCGTGGCGAACCGCGGCGAACCGTTCGCGGCAAGTTCGCGAACGGTTCGCAACATCACTATATGTGAGGAAGGCTGAACTTGATGGACGCAAGTCTCTTTTCAGCTATGTAACTATGTAACTATGTAAGTGACATGAAATGATACATGTTTTGGTTTGTTCACATGTCTTATTGAGAAGCCATGCACATGAAAGGGTAAATTGAGGGAAGTCTAGTTACTTCTGAAACATAATAAAGCTTGCTTTAACATCAACAGATACACTGATTTGGATCAATCAGCATCTCTCGATTTCTATAACTAGGTATGAGTAGAGTTCCGTGTCTATGCAATTTAAGAGCAGACACACAATAAGATACTGATTTCATTACAGCACGATGGAAAGATTGCAATAACTGAAATACCAAAATGTTTTGCAATGGAGTATATATAATGCTTAGTGGAAACACATTAATAATCACTTTTTGTAAGTGAATACCACTTAGAAAGCAATCTTTGTTACAACTGCACTATGCATAGCTGTTTATAAAAAATAGATAAAAACCCAACCATAAATTGATTTTCTATTGTGCTCAAAAATGGCTCAACAATTCTCTCTCTAGGCACGGAATTCCATATATTTATTGTTCCTACTGTAAAGACTCCATGCGACTGATGTAGGTAAAATCTCCTTTCCATGAATCTTACAGGATGACCTTGCATTCTTTGTTCCGTTTTGTTAACAAATAGCGTTGTTTGTTTTACCTTTGTGTATATCTTTGTATGATGTTATATATTGCCAGAGACATGTTTTTTTCCCCCACAGGGCTATTTACTAAAATGAGAATTATCAGGAATACAAAGTTTATTTCAAATTTAAGTCCAAACTAGCTGAACTGGAAACATGACTTTAGACTTACATTTGAAGTTCACTTTGAATTCCTGATAATTCTCACTTTGGTAAATAACCCTGCCAGCTTAAATGAATGCAATATTTCTTACCTTTCTTTAGAAATTAAAACTTTCACTTCTTTTCTATTTATTTTTTAGCCAACATCTACATTTTATTTCAATTACGCAGGGCTCTTGAGAGATGGAGTCTAAACTTGCATTGCACACTGCTTAACTGGACACTATAGAACAACTACAGCTTATTGTATCTGTTCTGGTGAATATAGTCAGTCTATTCAGACTTTTTGCAGTAAACATTGTTTTTCTTTTTTTTTAGAGAAAAGGCAGTTTTTACATTACAGCCTAGTGATAACTCCACTGGTCACTCCTCAGATGGCAACTAGAGGTCCTTCCTGGGGCAGTGCTGCACAGTGTGACTGCCATTCAGTGTCTCCACCCTCTTCATAGAGACACTGAACTTTCCTCATAGAGATGAATTGATTCAATTCATCTCTATGAGGAGATGCTGATTGGCCAGAGTGGCGTTTGGCTCCATGCCCCAGCCTGCCTCTGTGGCTGAGATCATCAGAATTGACAATCTCAGTTAATGCATTGCTATCAGAAAGCATTGTGATTGGCTGGGATTATCATTTCTGATGATGTCAGCTAAGCAGGCACAGATTTTACTATATTTAGCGGATATGGGGGCTAGATTGTGTTTTTAACATTAAAGGGTCAGGAATACATGGTTGTGTTCCTGAACCTATAGTGTTCCATTAAAGTCATCTGATTTGTTGATTCAACAAAAATGTTACAATAAAAAGTGTATTATGGGAAAATAATCAAGGGGTTCTTGAAATATATCTTAGTAAATTGATGTTACCAGGATCTGAGATAGCATTATGTTGCTCTAACACACGATCCACATTGCATCTTTTATTACTTGATTTTTTAATTTCTTATCATTTTTTTGAATTTACATTTTATATAACACAAACATACACTTAGGAACACACGCATTCACTAAAGCTGCCTACTTTCTGGAACATATGGGAATTATACTCAGGGGCCACAGTTGGGATTCAGAACCATCACTACTTCTGTCCTTTCCCTGTTGGCTATATGATGAGCGAGGGTTCCAATTCTATTCTGGTCATGCTTTGGTTCCCCATCCAAGCCCTTCACACCATGCACTCATCTAGTGTCTCATTATTCATTGTCTTATGTTACTATTAACTGCTCTCATTCTATACCTGCTGTTATGTGGCCCTTCCTTTCTATTATACCATTACCTGACATCCTTCAATGGCAGTGATTCCCTACTTCCAACAATTTACTGGTTCTCCCCTTTTATGGCTGCAAGTCACTTCTATGCACCCTCTTCCCTGCCTGCCTTCTATAACCACGTCACGTTCACATTCTAGGAATACTGGTGGTCCCTGTTCTTTACCCCTTAAGGACACATGACATGTGTGACATGTCATGATTCCCTTTTATTCCAGAAGTTTGGTCCTTAAGGGGTTAAGTATCATCATATGTCCTTCTTATCACACCATTCTCTGCCCACTATTATCACAATGAACTAGCTCCCATGTCACCATTATACCAACCTCCTACCATACCCTGCTTTATTTTTCTAAATTCACAAAATTTATCTCCCTATCTACTGGACTGCCTGGTGGCTGCAACCAGTTTTGCCCTGAGCAATAATGTTGCCTGCCATGATATAGTTGTAAGATGGAGCACATGCTTTGGTTGGGGAAGCTACAGTAACGATAACATGAAGTAAATCGTACATATCCCTGATATGATGTCACTAAGTGGCATGCTCCGCAAAGGATGACTGGGTACTTCTGCAACATGCATTCCTTTCACAACACAGGAAAACAATTTGTATCCTGGCATTTTCTAGCAAGTAATTGGATATAAAGGGTTAAAAACTGAGAATAAAAAAGGTTCCGCATGGTATCTCCTAATAGTAACCCAGGCAGCTGCCTAGACCTCTTGATGCAAAGACTGACCCTGGTATAATTACTTGATCACAGTGTATAACATTCAGTACCTTTGCATGAAGGACACACTCACCCCCGCTGATTCTGCTGCCATGGCAATAGAACATTTAAAAAAAGGTATTTGTAATGTCTTATCTATCAATCTTCTCTCTGCCATAGTCTTTCCTTTGTTCTCTTTGCAAAGTAATTATGATGCTGTCATTAGCTACAGAGTTGTTATAACTTATTATTTTTAGTAAGGTTTCATTAAATTCATTAGGTTATATTTATATTAATTCTAGATGATTGTGAATGTCTTTTACCGAGCACTAGTATACTTTTGAAGGATACAAATCATCCTTATTTAAGAATTTTATATACTCTGTCTTTGAATCTCTTTTTTTCACCACCCCCCCTAAATAATATAATATATGCACAACTCTACCACAACCTAAATATAATACCACGTTTAATTATAAAGTATAATTAACTTCAATATTTCCATTCTTCCAGTCATCCCGATGCTGTTCTTGATTAACCTATCCTCTATTTAGCACCTATAAAACTCACATATGGGACTTTTATAGAGCTGTAGTGTTCTAATGGAACGCTGTACTATACTCATTACTGCCTCTTGCTTCTAGACTTTAAAAATGTGGGAAAACAAACCTACCTACTAATGAACCTATGGTCAAAGATCTATCAAGTGATGCGACGTGTCTAAACAAAAGAATTGTTCAAGAAAAAATCCAGAAGAATTGTTCAGAAATGAGAAAGTATCCAAGACTGTCCTAGGAATCCAACGGGAAGCAGAGTATAGGAAATTAATATACAACATTATCAATTATTAAATCAGATCACTCCATGGATAAAAAGGGACGTTTTGTTATTTTGTTTGCTCTGATGAATGGACAGATTGGTAAGAATAGCACTTTACTTGGTAAAATTGCCATTCTTTGTTTTTTCTTTGGTGAATGTCTACAGCCCCAGTAGGCGTGGGATTGCTATATAGAATCTAGAATAGAATAGAACATACAGTGGTACGGTATCAGTGGTTCTAGCGGATTCATGTGTACCCAACTGATTTATTATAGATGACACACTCAGGGGACTTTATGAATTTTAGGTCTTTATAAACGTGAACAGCAAATAGCTTAGAGATGTTTGGCCAATCTTGCACCTAAGTAAATATACTTTTTTATTCCAGATCCTACCATTCATATTTGAAATTTGACATGCATTTAGTTAAGAGCAAAACATTGTGTAGAGATGGCAAATGTTACTCATACCACAGCCCATTTAGTTTAAAGCTTTTAATAGGAAATCCGAAAGACCTTGTGAACTGCATGGAGACTGAATAAAATTATCCTAGCATCAAATTGTAATATTAATATTGGATTCAAGCATAAAGATTTGTTTAACGTTTGACTCTCAAATTACAAAAATGCCAATGTGCAGATGGTTTTATAAAAGCCATACAGCAGAGGTTTATTTTATTTTTTTATTAAAGGACCCAGAGTGGAGAGGTAAGTTATTTTTTTTTCTAGCTAATTTTCATTTATTTATTTTGTTTGCTTTGCAACTCAACATCCTAACTAGACTTGTACATACAGGTTTGGGATAAAATTGGTTAATACTATTGCTGTTAATTTGAGAGGTAGTTAGAAGACATTACTTGAGATGGCCACCTTGTAGTTCACCTGTTAAAGGAATACTCCCAGTACCTACAGCAATTTAGCTTGCTGAAGTCTTGTAGGTATAATGTTCTTGTCCATGTAGGCTTATTTTAAAAGTGTCAATTTCAAAAAAAAAACTTTTATAAAATGTTTTTGCCACACCTTCCCGGCAGTTTGAATGAGGTTTCCCTGCCTCGCTCAATTTGAACTATTGTTCAAAGCAGAAGTGAGGGGCATGAGCCTTTCAATGCTTGGACTGGCTAGTTGTCATGGACAATTTGTCTACAAGACTTTTCAATAAGAAGCCACTGATAGGTCAATGTTCACAGTGGATCATTTTGCCCAACACTGCAGACGGCAATCTCCCCACATAATTTAGGCAGTTACAATGTGCCTTTAAAAGAACATTATAGTGACAGGATTCCTGTCACTATAGCATTAAAAATGCAGTTTAGGTCCCTGGCCTCCTTTGACACTCTCTAAAAAGGTAATAAACTTTCATTTATTCCAGCGCCATGCAGCTTCAATCCCCATTCTGCCTCCTTGACTGAGGTAATCAAAATTGATCATCTCAGCTATGCCAAAGCTTTCACACAGGAAAGCATTGGGAGGCTAATGTGCATGCGCTGAAATACGCCATGCTGCTCCATTTAGAATCTCCTAATGGAGACACATTGAATCAATGCATCTCTATGAGGAACATTCAGCGCTTCCATGCAGAGCTTGATTATAAATGCTGTTTAGAAATGCTGAACGTCTGTGGTGCACGTTGTGCAGCACTGCCCCAGGAAGCACCTCTAGTAGCTATCTAGTAGGCATGTCACTAGAGGTGTTACCAGTCAGCAATGTAAACATTACCTTTTCTCTGACAAGACAGAGTTTACATTAAAAATCCTGCAGGGGCTGACTATAGCCACCAGAAAAACTACATTAATCTGTAATTGTTCTGGTGACTATAGTGTTCCTTTAAGGTTAGACATAGAGCTGGTAGTAAAGGCTGGTTTCTCATTTAGAAACTTGATAACTTTAAATAAAATAAATAAAAATAAAACAAAATACAAAGCAATGAACGAAATTGTATAACCTGCTTAAATTGACCTACACATTTGTGGATACCAGTACTGAAAACATAAAGTAGATGATATTCAAGATAAAAATGTAAATAGCTAACATTTCATTGCTGACGAAGAGTAGAGAAAGCCTATTGGTAAATACACAAAAGCAAATTGTATTTATTTTATAGTTCTATTTGCCAAAATACCATATTTTCACAGTTGTGGCTGAGCCAATGTTGATCGAAGTCATGTTTTCCTATTCGTAAGTAAGGGAGATAATGCAATTTAATTATATACATATATACAATAATACTAATTAGTATATCTGACCAGATGATATCTGTAAGCAGTGTAATCAGGGCATTTGGTTTTCATTATTTTCTAAATGACAATCATAATATCTTAATAACCTTCTCATGTCTTTTTATTCTAACCTTCTAAGTCCAGACTTAGCTTTAGAACAGACAGAAGGTGTTTTTCAAAGCGGAATTGTTTGAGCAGAGAGAAGTGAATGGGAAGTGTAAGCGAGGGTTAGGTGGGAGGAAAGCACATTTACAGTTAGATGAGACTAATTAAAGCACTCAGGCACTCTAATTAGCTAGTCGATTTCTCTTTCATCCTGCTTCTTTAAAGTCCTATTTTATTCACAGATGTGTTCATTAAAGATAATATTAACTCTTACACGCTCTCTGTGTCTGCTTTACATGGTCTCTTTATTGAAGGCATGAAGATAAAAAAATTTAATTAGCACTTGGGATAATAGAATCTGGAATTTGCAGTGGAAGAATTTTATCTGTATAGTGAACCTCTGTTCTGCAAAGCTTACATTCTAATAAAGAATACCGTAATAAGCAAGGTGTATCTGCTTTTAAACTAGCGTCACACCTAGTACACAATTTTTAAAGGCATAACTTCATTAGGAAAGCCAATATTAGACTGCAACGTAAACCCATAATATTCAACAACCTGGCAACAGACACATTTAATTAGTTCTGTTATCAATGTCTAGAGTGATATTGATCTTGTATAACCCCCCCTCATGTCACTACTGCTTAAAGGACTTTTACAGACAGGTTTTAGAGAAAAGCATGTATTGAACCTGGTTCTCAGTTCTGTACTGCATGGGAAGTCTTGTTGGGTTTGTAACAGAACTAGAATAATGAGCAAGGACTCAGTTTGCAGGAGGAATTTGAGAACCAGAGCTGATGCTCATGTCCCCATTGAAGGTGCTTTCGGAGGTGGACAGGGATCATCATGGGCACGCTTACCATGCTGCGGCTATGCAGCCTCATATGCAGCAAAATGTGATGCACTGTGTGTTCTGACACCTTTCTATCATGACCAGCATTAAAGGGAAACTCCAGTGCCAGGAAAACAATCAGTTTTCCTGGCACTGCAGGTCCCCTCTCCTTCCCACCCCCCAATCCCCGGTTGCTGAAGGGGGGAAAACCCCTTCAGTAACTTACCAGAGGCAGCGACGATGTCCCACATTGCTGCTTCTTCTGCTGCCGCCGCTCCTCCTAGTGATTGCGTCAGCCAGAGGGCGAGACTGATCCCGCCCACCGGCCGGGGAGACCTAATGCGCATGCGTGGCAATGCCGCGCATGCGTGGCAATGCCGCGCACGCGCATTAGCGCTCCCCATAGGAAAGCATTGAAAATGCATTTCAATGCTTTCCTATGGGGAAATGAGCGACGCTGGAGGTCCTCACACAGCGAGGATCCTGTGCTTCCTGTGCTATGATCCAGGAAGGGCCCTCTAGTGGCTGTCTATTAGACAGCCACTAGAGGTGGAGTTAACCCTGCAAGGTAATTATTGCAGTTTCTAAAAAACTGCAATAATTACAGTTGCAGGGTTAAGAGTAGTGGGAGTTGGCACCCAGACAACTCCAATGGGCAGAAGTGGTCTGGGTGCCTGGAGTGTCCCTTTAAGTTTTTCAGCAATTTGAATTACATTAGTTCTTATGTGTGATCGGACCAGAGTGGCTAGCCTTTGCTCCCCATGTGCATCAATGAGCCTTGGGCACCCGTTACCCTTGTGGCAGATCACCGGTTGCCATTCCTTGCATCACTTTTGGTAGGTACTAACCACTAAATACCGGGCACCCCACGAGACTTTCCATTTTAGAGATGCTCTGACCCACTCATCTAACCATCACTATTTGGCCCTTATCAAAATCTCTTAGGTCTTTTCGCTTGCCCATTTTCCTGTTTCAAACACAAGAAAATCAAGAACTGACTGCTCACTTGCTGCCCAATATATCCCACCCATTGACAGGTGCCACTGTAATGATATAATCAAAGCTATTCACATCACCTGTCAGTGGTTTTAATGTGGCTGATCAGCAGTGTATAAAGACAAGCAAGAATATTGTAAAAAATAAAAAAATCAATTAACAAACAATTGTGCATATTTTATGGAATGAAAACTTTTAGCAACATTATTGTGATTAAGTATTATATTTGTCATTCTTCACTTATTGTAACTATTTTAAATATTATTTATTAGTTAACTTTGAAAATGAAACATTATTGTCTTTACAAATACTTATTTATACGCATAGTTCTAGTATGGAATAGAGTCTCTAAAAAAAAAAAAAAAAAATCACATAAATTGCTAAAGCATTAAACACTTTATGAACATTGTGCTGACATTTATTTTTAAACATTCAGCAGTTTTAAAGTTAATTTTAGTAATACACTTGTGCTTCCTATACTAATCCCTAGAGCTTACTAACATTCATGTAAATATAGAACTGATGAGATGGTAAAAAAATAAAGTATCTGTTAGCATACACTTCTTTGTGATTGTTCTACTTTAAAACCTCAACAGCATTCTAGAAAGATATTCAGTTATAGGCAATAAAGCACAGTACTAGTGTCATGAAAAACTGCCAATCAAATCTAATTTTGCTACGTTTACGTTGCTGTCCTTTAATATTATATGGGGAGAGGGGTTGGAGGGGTGTAGGAGACTACTCTCACCTACACTCTCCTGTGCTGTTTTCTAGAGCGATGAAACAATGTATGATGTACCATCTGCTGCCTAATACCTCACACTAAATCACAAGAGATCACAATGTTAGCTTATAGGTTTGAGGGCTCTTGGGCCCTTGTTTTTGTATTTCTTGTGAATTTTATTGCTACAATGCTAGAGCAGACATATTGTCACACATTATAACGATGCTATCAAATTTTACTTTTATTATAGTGCCATGTATTACCCCTTTCACATGCAGGCAGATCTCCACTCCATGTTAGGTCCCATTGACACATGAGAAGCTCAGCTCCTGTAATCTCATATCCTGGGTAGCACTGGTAGGTCACTACGGTTCCATGGACAAGCTCCGACTGTGATGTTGTTTTCCACCCATTGGGGATTTCTGGTAATTCAGGGCAAGTATCATTCCTCGGAACCTCTAAAGAAATAAAGGAGCATGGTCCATCATTTACCACCTTGGTGATTGGTATGGCTCATGTGTGTAGGAGAAAAGAAATGGCATCATCACATTGACTAATGCTTATAATCATTCCATTTCAAATGTTGTACATAAGTAAATGTATTTTAGTCTCTGTGAATAAAAATATGTATCTTCCAACTCACACATTGCTGCTGCTCATTACTACTCCACTGCCCCTGCAACCCACTCCTATTTCTCATACTGTACTATTTCTCATACTCCTGCTGGTTTGTTAGAGCTAAATCCTACCCTTCCTTAATCTCTTTCCAATGAGCTAGTCATACGCACCACAACGTTTCACACATTTAACTAACCCTACCAGTACCCTAATACTGCTCACATACACCATGTTTGAAGGACTATAGTAAAAAAGAAAGCAGGAACCATGAGGTTAAATAAAATATCCAACATTTTATTCACCATGTTAGGACTTTAAAACTGTTTGGGCAACGTAAAATATGGTGCTTTAAAAACATGTCAGTATAGCAGAAGATAAACAATACAAAACGTGGAGATGCACGGTTCATCTTGCTCTATACCTGCATGTATAACGGTGCCTGTTTTACTTTGTTCTATAATTTATTTAAGTCCCTATGGGGTAATTGAAGTGTCGGATATTTTATAAATCTGCTCAGTTTCTTTTGCAAATTTTTGCTATAAATTTGCTGCACAATATTTTTGTTGCAAGAGAACTGTTAATCTAGGCAGGGAAAACATTTATTTAATTAAATTTGTGCAAAGAACAGACGTCTCTAGGTGGGGAGGAATTGTCTTGCAGTCTATGTTTTTATGCCTGCATATAAATATCACGCACAATCTAGGATATTATACTAAATCAACCCTTTACTGGTGAACTCAATGCACGTTATGCTTCTAAAAACTTTTGATTTTTAAAAAAATCCTATTTAGTGGTCTCCTTATCACTGAGAACACTGACCAAAAAAGTGGATGATGAAGCCCTGTTGGTATCCAAAAACACTGCTGCCTGGGTCTGTCTGGAACTGTATGATGACATCCGCCATAGAGGTGTAGAGTTTGAAATGACTATGTGTCCCTGTGTAGCGACCTAGGACACGGGCCGTCAAGTCATCTCCATCGTAAAAAGTCAGAACATCGGTCTTGCCAATGTTCAGGCTGTAGAGGGAGGGAACAAGAATAAAAATGAGAATCTGGATAGTTCAGATAAGGCAGACTAGAGAATGCATCAGCAGGATGAGCAGAAGAAGGATAGAGAGAACAATCCAAGTTGATAATCCTGAATTAATTGTAGATTTTAAGACTTAGGCAATTAGCAACAAGACACTTAAAGACAAATCCGATCATTTCTCAGAGTTTCTCAGAACTCGATGAAAAGGAAGTGACATGTAAAGGAGATGGGGGAAAAAAACCAAACAATGGCCAGAAAGTATTCCAACCAGGGCTCGATGAAAGTCAATGCAGTGTGCAGAATATGCAATTGTGTTATAACAAATGATTATGGAGTGTTATTTGAGATTCCGTCAGTTCTCACTTTCTGGGAAGAAACACAGGAAAGCTCATTATATTTCTATAGCTATATTCTAAAATGTATGCTTCTGGTAGGCAAGACATATCTATTTATCACTATTTCAGAAGAAATAAAATAGCAAATAAACATTGTAATATGGATAAAACTTAGAGACTAAATAGCATGTGCTGCAGTGCTGGTAATCCTATTTATCAGAATTATTGCAGATAAATGGAGACATATGTTGGCTAAGATTTACATCATAAGTATATCTGGTCTTATCCATTGTTATTTTATAATTTGATTACTTAGCAATGCCAGCGTATTGTGCAGCGCAGTACAATTGTTGTGTCTGTTTGCTCCCAGCTTTTTCCAAAAAGTCCTGCACTTCCTCTCTACACCTATCAGCTGGTCTTTGGGAATAATGAATTGGTTTAGTAAATTTGTTGCAGAGCCTGTTTTCATCTTCTCTTTTTTCCTTATCTAAGGAATCCTAATTACAAAAATATGACACAGATGTTAGAGAAGGTTCTGATCATTCCAACCTCAATTCAGAGATGTCAGAGTCCCGATAAATAGCAACATTATTAATTATAATAACAACAACAAATACCACTATGCACCAAACTTGCTTTTGTGAGTTCAGAGAAATCTGTTTACTGAAGAAAATGTGAGTAAGCAAACAATATAATTGTTACTCAGTGCTTAACAACTAATTATAAATTGCGAAAGAAATCCAACAATGAAACTGAGGTAGTAGAAAAGGCTGGCACCATGTACGTCTGCAGTGGCCAAATTGGAAAATCAACGTTTAACGATTTTCAAAACAACCTCTTCAAGTTCCCAGGAAGGTTTACACGATGTGTCTAAACGCTAAACGCTAGCACCCCTACTTTTGTAAACTGCATTTGCCGTAATACTCATCCATTTGTATAGAAAATTATCATGGGAAACAATCAATAAATTGCACAGATGTCTCTTTCTAGGGAACTTAGTGCTGTGGTGTTGGAAGAGTGCTTGGGTACCACTTGTGTACTTGTCAAATAGTTTGCTGTCTTTCTCTGCAGTGTCCACACTGGTTTTATCTCTTTTAATAAAACATTCTAGTTTATGCTCCTAACTAGGACAAAGCTTACTAATTTGCTGTATACAAAGATTATTGAGGTTGTTCTTGTTGTGATAGGGGGTCCTTATCATTTTTACTTTGGTTCTCAGAGTGGAACAAAAATTAAATCACATAATATTTGTTTCAACTGCAGAAAATGTGTACATATACTGAGTGATTCAATTTTTTACTTTATTCTTCTCATTTAAAAAATTTTTATTATATAAAGAGCCATTCATTGGCTTTGATCGTGTACTGTAAGCCAGAGCAAAATTGTCCCTTGTTAGCCATTTGAAATGTGCTTGAATAAACAAATCCGATCCATGGAGGCTCCATTTTGCAATTTGCAGGACTTAAAGGATTTGCCGCTAAAGTCTTGGTGCCAGATACCACAGGACACATTCAGAGGTTTTGTGGAGTCCATGTCTCGATGCATCAGAGCTGTTTTGCAGAACGAGGGGGACCTACACAAAATTAGGCAGGTGGTTTTAATGTTGTGGCTGATCAGTGTATGTTGGCGCTATAAAAATTCTAATAAAAAGACTAATTGGATCATCTTCTATCAAAGAAATTGCTCTGGTCCTGTATATTCAGATGTCTTTTTTAGTCAGCATCACATGGCAAACACTAGTCCACTGAGGCTACTAGATATCATTTCGTGGCTACATGACCTAAAGGGGTAGCCCGCAGGTTGCTTGCATCTCTTATTAAGGACTGCTAGAGCCTTATCTATTATCATAAATAATGTAATTGTCTGCCTTGAAAACCAAGGGGGGATCATAAGCCGCCCTTTGTCTAATTTTTAATTTTACTACTCCTATAGGTACGTACATGATAGACGAGGAAAGACGTTTATAAATACATATTTTGTGTAAAAATGTTTGGTTAACACATGCTCTGGGTGTATAATTACATAATCTTACTTTGCTGCATATCTTTTACTCTTTCTGAGAGAGTAAACTATAATTGACTTGGTTTATCTAAATTTCAGTTCACATAAGTGAGAATACAAATGTAATTAAAAAAATATAGTTGTTACATTCCTAGTCTTGCTCCTCTTGTGGATAATGTTAAACACTACTATCAGGTGCCTAAAAAAACTGCATGCCACATGGAGCGCGTCGCTAGCCGGGTTTAGAGCTTTCTGTATGAGCTGCGATATGGGAGCTAGAACATTGCTTTCTGAGTGTGCCGAGCCGAAGATTAATTCTGCTTACATCCACTGGTAGAAAAACAGTGCGGGATCGTTTATTACCATCATATGTTTAGAAATGACAACTCCAGGCAAGAGAGAAAGAAACAGGGAGATATGCAAATTAATGAATATTAATTAATCAGTGGAGCAGGAATGTATATTAATAATCTCCCATAATCCTCTATTCACCAGACCCATCACTTAGCACTAAATAAACCACACAGAGACATTGGTATACATGAGGTAAAATCCAGGCAGGTTTATAAAAAAATACCTTTTTGCTTATGTTAAGAGAGCTTGGTATATTTTAAAAGACACCTTGACAGTAAGGGGAATTAAAATTACAGAGCTGGGGATGGATGCCAAGACATTAGTATTCAGAGATACAAGTTTTCTCCTTATAAAGATATGCTAAAGCTAAGGGCTCCCTGAACCCCTGGCCCTAATATATTTAGCCAACCACAAAGCAGCACTGGTCAAGCTCTAGATCAGGGATAGGCAACCTTCGGCACTCCAGATGTTGTGGACTACATCCCCCTTAATGCTCTTATACCCATAATGCTGGCAAAGCATCATGGGAGGTGTAGTCCAAAACATCTGCAGTGCCGAAGGTTGCCTATGCCTGCTCTAGATTGTAAGCTCATCTTCTAGATTGTAAACTCTTTCAAGCAAGTTCCTCATTAACATATTGATCCTATTTGTAATTGTTTCGTTTATTGTTACATTTTCCTCCTTATCATATTGTACCGTGCTGCAGAATCAGTTGACGCTATATAGACGCCAATAATAATAATAAAAAACAAATGGAGACTTCTTCAAGGTTTTTTTTTTTGAGAGCCATAGGCTTCACTGTATTTACACATGCTGTGAAGTTACTTTTCCGATGCACATTGTTAAAATCATTGATAGCTGTCTACAAGTTTTTAACTAGTTTTTTTTTTACATTTTTATTATTTATCTTTTTTATTTTACATTTAAATCTGACTGCTCTAGTAGAGCCAGAACATGCCATGTAAATTATTTGAACATTAGCATTTGGTAGAGGGATAGGCACAAGCACATATTGGATACTCAAGTAAATGCTCATACAGCCTTTCTCTGTAGATGTCTGTGCATGCAGTACTCATTCCAATAAGTTGGTAAGGAAATGAAGAATTGTCACTACCAGAGTGTTGTCATTTCTGATTTAAATAAATCAACAGAAGATAAATAAATATTACTCAATTCAATGTTACATTTCCCAACTCAATGATATTAAGTATATTGACCTTGAAAAAAATGAGTGGTTAAATGAACTAATCCAAGACAGAATCTGGAAGTCTAATGTTTAACCCAACTTCTGGAATAAAAGGGAATCATGATGGAATATTTCCGTCATGTGTCCTTAAAGGACCACTCTAGTGCCAGGAAAACATACTTGTTTTCCTGGCACTATAGTGCCCTGAGGGTGCCCCCACCCTCGGGAACCCCCTCCCGCCGGGCTGGATGGCGAGGAAAGGGGTTAAACTTACCTTTATTCCAGCGCCGGGCGGGGAGCTCTCCTCCTCCTCGGCTGAATGCGCATGCACGGCAGGAGCTGCACGCGCATTCAGCCGGTCTCATAGGAGGCTTTAGAGGCTGGATTAACCCATTTATAAACATAGCAGTTTCTCTGAAACTGCTATGTTTATAAAGAAAAGGGTTAATCCTAGAGGGACCTGGCACCCAGACCACTTCATTAAGCTGAAGTGGTCTGGGTGCCTAGAGTGGTCTTTTAAGGGGTTAAATGTTTGATACATTCACCAAATTAACCAACTGAGCTATCTACCACAATATCCTCTGTTTTCAATCCAGAGTAAGCATTTACTGAAGTATCTAAGAATCGCTATATACTTGAAGTCTTCCTTGTTTATGTGTTTGTCTGTTTCAGAAACCCGTGTTTTGAAACATTATGGCTTGCCGAGTCGTGCTGTTATGACAGGTTTCACGCTCCACAGCCATTTATAATATTAAATAAGTGATAATTATATAGCTTGCACATCATCAGTATAATCATAAATTGCAAATAAATTCAAAGTATAACACATTTGTACGGTGTTTGAACGAAAATTAGAATTAACCTGGGATTTAATGGGTATTCTGTTCTATTTCTCTAAATGTTTGTGCTCGTCTCTGCAAAGCAGAACACAGAAACAAAAAAAAAGGTTTATTTTACAGAGGTGGCCGGGGTAGGCATCGCAGATGTTTGTGACGCACATTTCCCACAAGTGAAAACTGAAAAACAAAATCATGAAAATCAATAGACCATTTTTACGTAGTTGATGATTTTCCAGGAAATGTGAGGTGTAGTACAATGGTTGTGGTCAGATTATTCTTGTATCCTTCCCCACACAACTGGTAAGTCGCTCAGTGGGTCTAGGTGATACATTTTAGATCAGGGGTGTCAAATAGGTAGATCCCCAGATGTTTCAAAACTACAGCTTCCATGATGCTTTGTCATTCTAAAAGTATTCTAAAGAAATTTAAAGCATCATGGGAGTTGTAGTTTACCCGGGGATCTACCTTTTGGGCACCCCTGGTGTAGAATGTATCACCTAGACCCACTGAGCGACTTAACAGTTGCGCGGTTAAGGATACTAGAATAATCTGACCACAACTATTGTGCTACAGCCTGCTACCTCTCCCTTTTAACTGCTAGATTGTAAAGGGCAGGGTCCTCATCAACCTGTTGTTCGTGTAACATTTTGCAATTGTCTCATTTATTGTTAAATTACCCCCTTTATAATATTGTAAAGCACTGCGGAATAAGTTGGCACTGTATAAATGCTAATAATAGAATTTCCCTGGTGAGTTTTTACAGACAGTACTGCTGATGACATGGAGTATCAGATGACGGATAATTTAAAGACGTAAGGGATTTGACATTTCTTGCACTGTGCTAGCTCTAGATCCTAAAGTTTTAGAGTGGCCTGATGTTTTTAAGAATCATTAGCTTTACTTAGTTCACAAATACCTTCTTGCTCACAAATCTTTGTGTTTCCCCATAAGAAATGTATTTCTACTTTGTAAAGGCTCATGTAGACTTTTTTGGTGGAAGATGATTCTCAGTATCAAGTTCCTAATGAGGAAACTATTAGTCCAAAATATGACCATATTTAAAACTGTCGAGAATTTATGAAGGAATAGCACATTCTTGGCACAGTACCTCAGCTTTGAAAATTGTCAGTTCTCCACAATCCCCAGTTTAGAAAAACGCCTTTAAATTCCAGATAGTATATTAAAGGGACTCTCCAGTGCCAGGAAAACAAGCTGTTTTCCTGGCACTGCAGGTTCCCTCTCCCTCCCAACCCACATCCCATGTTGCTGAAGGGGTTAAAACTCCTTCAGTGACTTACCTGTGTATCTCGCGCCGATGTCCCTTGGTGCTGGGTCAGGCTCCGCCTACGCTCCTCCCCCGCCGACATCATCCGGCAGGGGAGACCTATTGAGCATGCCCAGCCGGTGGCAGGGAAGAACTAATGCGCATGCGCGGCAGCATTATACCTCCCCATAGGAAAGCATTAAATAATACTTTCAATGCTTTCCTATGGGGATTTCAGCGATGCTGGAGGTACTCACATAGCGTGAGGACGTCCATTGTCGTTATAACACACTTTTTGTGTTCTATGAACACGGAAGTGTCCTCTAGTGACAGCCACTAGAGGAGGACTTAACCCTTCAAGGTAAATATTGCAGTTTATGAAAACTGCAATAATTACACTTACAGGGTTAAGGGTAGTGGGAATTGGCACCCAGACCACTCCAATGGGCAGAAGTGGTCTGGGTGCCTGGAATGTCCCTTTATATTTTAGGAAATATTGTTCTGTTCTTCTAGTAGTTTCTGCTGTCCATATTTAGAACTCCCTAATGATCTAGAGCTGGACATGTTGGGTTCCCAATGAAAAGGTAGAAGTATACTTTCCAAACCAAAGAATATGCATTTAGAATTTTCATCTCTCAACAAGGGTTAATTATCAAGTGCAATTTGGGGGCAATGGTCTTAAAATAAAAATAAAAAATCACTATAAAATATTCCTGCTGATAGCTCCACGAATAGCTTTTATAAGTTCATGCAGAATGTTAAAAATAGTTTAAAAAAATACATATTCTGATACTACATCCTCACAACCCAATGAAGGTTAGTCAATCTACTTTTAGAAGCTGTATGATGACTTACACTTGTATATCAAGTAAGATTCTCTTCTCTTCCTCGACATGAATACCCCAAATGCAGTCCTGCCCCTTCCCGTATGCTTCAGGCCAGTTGGGTGACAACACTACTCCAGCCGAGTCTGTAATCTCCCCACTACAAACAGCTGGTAGGATGGAAGGCAGATATTAAAATAATTGTACAGGTGAGGTAAGCTACATCAAGAATATAATTAACGTAGTTTATAGTCAAGTTCTAACCAAATTGCAAAATGTTGACCAGATAAACTGATTTGTAAAAATTATACAGCTCATATATTGGCTCCATATTTGCAACTTGATTGCCACAGAATATTAAAGTTAAGCAACTTAAACTTTAAGAACATATTCTTACTCTATTGAATATTTTTCTTTTACTATAATATATGATAAAACTTATGACAACTAAGGCACAACATATATAAACATTCCCCAGCATTCCAAGCTGGTTCTAACCTCTGCATGCTGGTTCTGTCTCATTCCACTGGGGATCGGCAGAGTCTTGGCACTCAATAATAGTAGAACCTTGCTCCAAGGTGTATCCCGCATCACATGTGAACTCCACCACTGTACCCACAGCAAAGAATGGGTCATTGCTCGTGAAGTTCCCATATTTAACAAAAGGTTCATAACAGTGACCTTGTTCATAAGCTGCGGAATCAAATAAAGAACCTTAAGAACCTCTGCTATTTCTGATATCATCAATCATAAGTAAGTTTTTTTTAGGAAGGATTTATGCTCTACTTAACAAGAAGGTACAGTTCAGAGAGACAGAAAGTTTGCTGATAATCAAGTAAAAAGATGTTCTGTGTTACCTTGATAACGAAGAGCTACCCCAGTGGAACTTCCGCTACTGTCAGTAGTCAATTCAATAAAAAAGTGTCGAGCACTACTGAGCAGACCTTCAATAGGTAGATATTCCACTTCATAAGAGTCATAGATCGGAGGAGAATCTATGGTGTTTCCATCACGGATGATGAGCCTGAAAGATAATTCATCAATCTATGACTCTGGTCCCAAAGCACAGAGCTCTACAAACTTGAAATTGCTAGGTATTTAAGACAATGATTAATTACTACAACCAGAAAGAGCAACTTCTATCTCGGACCTTTCAACCAGACATTTAAAAAGGTCATATAGAATGGGCGTTTACAATAAAAATTGAAAGGGAACGGGAGGGATAGACATTATCAACCCATTAGAACGAAGCTGTGCTAATTAAAATTACCTGTCATCATCTTCAGCAAGCAAGACTTTCTCAAAGTGGAGATGCAGACGTTGTGCAGGTGGGGCTTCTAACACCCAATGGCAGGTCAAATTATTGCTGTAATTTCCTGGGAAATTTGGTGAAACAAGTCGGCCAGTTGTAATGTTTCGAATAAGTCCCCCACAGGCAGCTAAATGGGAATAAGAGAGATTAGATAGGGCAATGCTTGCAAATATTGGTTTAGATCAGGGGTGGGGAACCTTCAGCCCTCCAGATGTTTTGGACTACATCTCCCATAATGCCATTACAGCCATTATGCTAGCAAAGCATCAAGGGAGATGTAGTCCACAACATTTTAACATTTGACAAAATGATACATTTTAAAAAAATGTTTCAATTTTGCACTAGCATTTCAATTTAAAATACTCATCATCAGCTTACATATAGCCACATGATAAATTGTATACATTAATTTCTATACAGGCTGCTTTCTAGACAAACTTAAAAAGTAAGTTGTGTAACTTTACACATTTATTTGATTTATTCACTATTTATAGGCATTTTAAGGAATTAAAAGCATTAGCTACTGTACAGTTCAGTGTCCTTCATCTTGCAATATTTCACACAGGGAAACTGGTCAGAAAATGTAATACAATAGGTGAGGCAAAAATAGATAAATAAAAATGGTCAAATAACCTGTTTATAGGCATTTTCAAGGAACCTGAAGTCATTACAAGCAGTACATCATACTAAAATGGCAACATAATGCCCACATACAATAAATATACTTACATCATATGTTTCTAAAATACAGATGCCATATTTTTCAGAACTTAGGGCAAAGTTTTTTACCCCACAATTCTGGTTAAAAAAAACTGTCTGTTTCCTATATGCTGAATGCATCCTTTGTATTGTACATACCGTATATACTCAAGTATAAGTCGACCCGAATATAAGTCAAGACCCCTAATTTTACCCCCAAAAACTTGGAAAACTTATTGACTCGAGTATAAGACTAGGGTAGGAAATGTAGCAGCTACTGGTAAATTTCTAAATATAATTAGATCCCCCCAAAATTATATTAATTGAATATTTATTTACAGTGTGTGTGTATATAATGAATGCAGTGTGTGTGTGTGTGTGTGTGTGTGTATGAATGCAGTGTGTATGTATGAATGCAGTGTGTGTATGAGTGCCGTGTGTGTATGAGTGCAGTGTGTGTATGAGTGCAGTGGGTGTGTATGAATGCAGTGTGTGTGTGTGTATGAATGCAGTGTGTGTGTGTATAAGTGCAATGTGTATGTATGAATGCAGTGTGTATAAATGCAGTGTGTATGAATGAGTGCAGTGTGTGTGTATGAGTGCAGTGTGTGTATGTGATGCAGAGCCTTGGTGGGGGGTGGGCATTTTTATTTATTTTTTTATATTATTATTATTATTATTTTTTTTATATTATTAATATTTTTGTTATTTTATTTTATTAAAATTTTTATGTTATTTTTTTTCGTCCCCCATCCCTGCTTGATACATGGCCAGGGAGGGGGGCTCTCATTCCCTGGTGGTCCAGTGGTGTGCACTGTGTAGGAGGGGGCTGGCAGGAAGTGTTTACTTACCTTTCCTGCAGCTCCTGTCAGCTCCCTTCTCTCTCCACCGGTCCGGTCAGCTCCACTGTAAGTCTCGCTATGTGACTGCCACGCGGAGCGTTGCCACGGTAACCCATGGCAACGCTCTGACCCAGCGGCTCTCGCGAGACTTGCAGGGGAGCTGACCGGACCGGAGGAGAGAGAAGGGAGCTGACAGGAGCTGCAGGAAAGGTAAGTAAATGCTTCCTGCCAGCCCCCAACAGGACAATGTAAGTTGCTATAATACAGACAGTGACTCGAGTATAAGACGAGTGGGGGCTTTTCAGCACAAAAAATGTGCCGAAAAACTTGTCTTATACTCGAGTATATACGGTATATAACGAGTATCACTATTTACAGCAAGCATGTCAAACTCAAAGTCTAGCACGGGCCACATAAACAAGGTTTAAGTTTATGTGGGCTGCAAAAAAACAAACCTTAAATTTTCATAGAAATGTAGGTTTATTCTGAAAAGTACAGTATAAAAAAAACCAGCATCACCCTCTACTAAACCACAGCACCCCCCATATACTAAATCCCAGTCTGCCTCTCTACTAAATCCCAGTCCCCCCTCTACTAAATCCCAGTCCTTCCCTACTAAATCCCAGTCCCCCCTCTACTAAATCCCAGTCCCCCTACTAAACCCCAGTCCCCTCTACTCCCAGTCCCCCCTACTAAATCCCAGTCCCCCTCTACTCCCAGTCCCCTACTAAATCCCAGTCCCCCTACCAAATCCCAGTCCCCCTCTACTCCCAGTCCCCTCCCCCAGTCCCCCTACTAAATCCCAGTCCCCCCTCTACTAAATTCCAGTCCCCCTACTAAATCCCAGTCCCCCCTACTAAATCCCAGTCCCCCTCTACTAAACCATAGCACCAGCCCAGTCCCCCCTACTAAATCCCAGTCCCCCTACTAAACCCAGTCCCCCTACTAACCAGTCCCCCCCTACTAAATCCCAGTCCCCCCTCTACTAAATCCCAGTCCCCTACTAAATCCCAGTCCCCCTACTAACCCCAGTCCCCCCTCTACTAAATCCCAGTCCCCCCTACTAAATCCCAGTCCCCCTCTACTAAATCCCAGTCCCCCTCTACTAAAACCACAGCACCAGCCTCTCTACTAAATCCCAGTCCCCCTACTAAATCCCAGTCCCCTCCTCTACTAAATCCCAGTCCCCCTACTAAATCCCAGTCCACCCCTACTAAATCCCAGTCCCCCTATTAAATCCCAGTCCCCCTACTAAATCCCAGTCCCCCTCTACTAAATCCCAGTCCCCCCTACTAAATCCCAGTCCCCTACTAAATCCCAGACCCCCCTACTAAATCCCAGTCCCCCCATATACTAAATCCCAGTTCTCCCCAATATACTAAATCCCAGCACCCCCCTCTAGCCAACAAGCAGACTCCACTCACATTGCCGCTGCCACTCACATTGCCAGTCCTGCCTCTGGTATACCCCAAACAGCACCGTCCGCACCCTGTGCCAAATCTGATCCTCCCGCTATTTCTTGAAACCCTGTGAAGGTGGAGCACATCGATATCGCGTCGGAATGTGACGTGGCGTTACGTGAATCCATTACATATCTTAATTGCTTTTTTTTTTTGATAACATGTTAAAACAGAATATGCCAGGTAATAAAGGAGTGACTGTAGTATTGTAGTGCCATACTGATGTATATTAGAGGGCTTAAACTCAGAAGAGGGAAACTCAGTGCCGGGTATGAAACGCAAACTGAGAAGTAAAAACTTGTGGCTTAAGTTTGTGCACTGAGGATATACCGGCCAGCGGGTTATGTTATGTTTTGCTAAGCAAGCATTAGGAATGAGATGTGGAGTGTCAGCAGGCTAAGGGGCCTGCCTTTCCGTATTGTGTGTGGACGGGCAAGGCTTTAGTGTGCAGAGTACTGGTGATGATTGGTAGCTCTGCATTCTCCACAATGTGTGATACCCCTAACCAAGGGGGTGGCGGGGGGTGATTGTGGCTACTCACCATGGGAGGGGCAGGGGGGGGGGGAATTAGCATGTATGGTATCTCGCAGAGCGCAAGCTCTGGCGGCCCTTATAGGGAAAGGTGATGTACAAGAAAGACGTTTGCAGGGAATAGTACCGGAGGTACATAATCTACAGTTATAATATCAGCACTGTAATGGAATTGGTCATTTTAGTTAAATTAAATAAGATAAGTCTTTTATGTTCAGCCTTTCAGGCTGACATCCCTGATGTTGAAGAACATGGTAGAATCCAACATTCCATTTGTCATTCCCTTGGGCACTCTTGTTAACATGGGTCTGTCTACACATCCGCACCCATTTCATTGACATTTGACATTTCATGACGATATTTCTTTATGTTTATGTCTTATAAGGAAAGATTACTCTTCCTTTAGAGAAATGCTATGTACACATCCTGCGCTCAATAAATGGATTAAAATAGCCTTTGTAAAACACCAGCGTACTGACTAATATTTTAATAGCGTTGCTCTCTTCAAGCTGAAACCAAACAAGTTTTCAGCACGGGTATACAGCTCAGCAAACATAGTATACATTACCCTGGATGTCCTACTCTAGGTCACGATGATTGGATTTACTCATACGTGACTAATATATGCATCTTTTTTTGTTTAGCAGAAACTCGTTTTTATAAATGCAGTAGGGAAAGGGTCATTGGATATCAATGAGGAGCAGTATATAACCATCACATTATATTACATCCATAAACAGAACATTTAAAAGCAATAATGCTGCATATAACAATACAGTATGTTTGCAAACTTCAAAAAAAAAAAAAAATGTTTATTTTTTTTGATTTTTTTTTGCTATACTGTTTTGTAAGTCTTCTAGTAGCATGGCAGCTTTGCTGTATTCCATTTCGACGTGGTCGAAATGCTTTGTAGACACTTTTATCACTATGACTCCAAATCGTCTTTGTGTCTATAGAGAAAGAAATATACACTGCTCAAAAAAATAAAGGGAACACTTAAACAACACAATGTAACTCCAGGTCAATCACACTTCTGTGAAATCAAACTGTCCACGTAGGAAGCAACACTGAGTGACAATAAATTTCACATGCTGTTGTGCAAATGGGATAGACAACAGGTGGAAATTATAGGCAATTAGCAAGACACCCCCAATAAATGAGTGGTTCTGCAGGTGGTGACCACAGACCACTTCTCAGTTCCTATGCTTTCTGGCTGATGTTTTGGTCACTTTTGAATGCTGGCGGTGCTTTTACTCTAGTGGTAGCATGAGACGGAGTCTACAACCCACACAAGTGGCTCAGGCAGTGCAGCTCATCCAGGCAGGGCCACCACCAGAAATTTGGGGGCCCCTAACTCAGCTCAGGGTCTGGGCCCCCTGGGGCCCGCCTCCAAATACCACCCACTGGGTCCGCCTCCAGATACCACCCACAGGAATACACACACAGACACAAACACACACACTGATACAAAAGGACACAGATACATACTAACAGACACACATACTGAAACAGACATACACACATACAGGCATACATTCTGTCTCACACATACTGAGACATACACACAGGTATACATAGTGACAGACAGACACATACTAACATACACACAGACACACATGCATGAGGACATAAAGACACATACATACAGACACCGACATACATACATACACACACACATACATTCATACATACAGACATACTGACAGACATACAGACACTGACATCCATACACACATACATTCATAATGGCATGCAGACATACACAGACATACATTCATAATGGCATACAGACATACATACATACATTCAGACTGACTGACGTACATACATGCATACAGACATCCATACACACATACATACGTTCATAATGATATGCAGACATACATTCATACTGACTTACAGACATACATATATAATGACATACAGACATACATATATACATACATAGACATACATACAGACAGACATACATGCATACATACATCCATAGACATACATGCATGCATACATACATACACATACATACATACACAGACATACATACAGACAGACATACATACATAGACATACATGCATGCATACAGTCAGACAGACAGACATACATAGACATACACACAGACATACATACAGACATACACACAGACATGCATCCATACAGACAGACAGACATGCATGCAGACATATATACATACAGACATACACATACATACAGACAAACAGACGTACATACACAGACATACATACAGACATACATGCATGCATACATACATACAGACATACACATGCATACAGACAGACATACAGACATACATACAGATAAACATACATGCATACAGACAGACAGACAGACATACATAGACATACATGCATACAGACAGACATACATAGACATACATGCAGACAGACATACATGCAGACATACATACATACATACAGACATATAGACATACATACAGACATACATACATACACAGACAGACAGACATACATTGTCTGCATGCATGTATGTCTGACAGACAGACATACATAGACATACATACATGCATACAGACATACATGCATACAGACATACATACACATACATACATACATACATACAGACATACATACATACACAGACATACACACAGACATACATACATACACATACATACAGACAGACATACACATACATACATACATACACAGACATACATACAGACAGACATACATACACATATGCATACAGACAGACAGACATACAGACAGACACACATAGGTAATTTTCCAGCCACCCTCCTGTCTCTTACCTTTTCTTTGCAGGATTGTGGCTGGGGATGATGGGAGTCGGCGCGGCTCCCTCTTCACTGCCTGGCTCTCCCTCTTCACCGCGCGGAGTGAGCTGGGAGGAAGTGACCAGTTTCTCCCAGAAGCACTTGCGGCTGCTTTTTTTTTTAAAGGGGCCCGGTCGCGCTATACCACGGCCACAGCACTGACCGGGGCCCTGAAAATATAGGGCCCATCGGGTGACCCTAAGTGTGTGGGCCACCCGATGGGCCCCACACGTGGGGTTGTCACTCCCTGATGGCGGCCCTGCATCCAGGATGGCACATCAATGCGAGCTGTGGCAAGAAAGTTTGTTGTGTCTGTCAGCATAGTGTCCAGTGCATGGAGGCGCTACCAGGAGACAGGCCAGTACATCAGGAAACATAGAGGAGACCGTAGGAGGGTAACCATGGGCGTCCACAGGGGGGGGCAAGGGGGGGCACTTGCCCCCCCTGGATTTTTCAGCTTGTTCTGCTATTTTTGGTGTGTGATTGAAAATGAACTGCAATACCGGCGCCGGCCAGTAGGTGGCGCTGTGTATGGAGAGAGACAGGGATAGGAAGCTGCATCTTATCCCTGCTTCTCTCTGCTGATTGAAACCGCAGGGGAACAACACATGCAGCCAGAGACAGCCTACAGATCAGGTAAGTGAGGGGAGGGGGAGGGTGAGATAGCCTATAGATTTTTTTTTTGGGGGGGGCAGCAGCCTATAGATTAGGGGAGTGAGGCTGGGGGGGCAGCAGCCTATAGATTAGGGGAGTGAGGCTGGGGGGGCAGCAGCCTATAGATTAGGAGAGTGAGGCTGGGGGGCAGCAGCCTGTAGATTAGGGGAGTGAGGCATGGGGGGGCAGCCTATAGATTAGGGAAGTGAGCATAGGTGTGCACAGCCTATTGCATTAGGGTGTGCACCCTAAAGCACAAACACACGCCATGTGTATATGTATATGTATGTGTGTATATATATATATATATATATATATATACTGCTGTGTGAGGGTGCTGGTAGGGTGCTATGTGGGTGAGGGTGTTTTTGTGTGTGTTTGTGAGAGTGCTGTTAGTGTGCTGTGTGTGAGGGTGCTGTTTGTGTGCTGTGTGTGAGGGAACTGGTAGTGTGCTGTGTGTGTGAGAGGGTGTTTGTATGTGCGTGTTTGTTCGGGTCCTGTTAGTGTGCTGTGTGTTTGTCAGGGTGCTGTTTGTGTGTGAGTGTGATGTTTGTGTGTTTGTGAGGGTGCTGTGTGTGCGAGGGTGATGTATGTGTGTGGGTGCTGTTTGTGGGCTGTGTGTGCTGTGTGTAGGTGCTGTGTGTGTGTGTGTGTGCTGTATGTTTGGGTGGAGGTGGGGGCAGATTAGTTAATATCCCAGTCCTGCTGCCTTCCCTGGTGGTTCAGTGGAGAGTGAACTCTAGCCCAGGTTTTCTGCTGCCTCCCTCCATGCTGCTGTGGACCGGTGAGGTAGAACTTTGATCTCCCCACCGGCCCATGGAGGCTTAGACCAGAGCCGCCGCTCGGATAGCGTCGGCTCTACATGAGCCGACCGGGGAGATCCAGAGATCTCCACTGCCAATCTCAATCCATTGGCGTGCCGTGGGGATTAGGGTGTGCCCATGCACACCCGAGACACCCCGTGTGCATGCCTATTGAAGTGAGGGATGGGGGAGACAGCCTACATGAAGAGTCAGCAAGGAGCAGGAAGGTAAAGTAAGAAAAGGAGAAGGAACAGAAATGATCAGGAAGGGACATCAAGGAGCAGAAAGGGGCAGCAAGGAGCTGGAAGGGACAGCAAGGAGCACAAAAGGTAAAGTAGGAGAAGGAGCACAAAGGAACAGAAATGAACAGGAAGGGTCAGCAAGGAGCTGGAAGGTAAAGCAGCACAAAGGTAAAGTAGAAGGAGCAGAAAGGGTCAGAAATGAGCTGGAGGTGGCAGAAGGAGCACAAACGTAAAATAGGAGAATGAGCAGGAAGGGCCTGCAGGGAGCAGGAAGGAGCACAAAGGTAAAGGAGCAGAAAGAATCAGAAGGAGCACAAAGGTAAAGTAGGAGAAGGAGCACAAAGGGACAGCAAGGAGCACAAAGATAAAGTAGAAAAGGGAGCAGAAAGGGTCTGCAAGGAGCAGAAAGGGATCAGAATGAGAAAGGAGCAGAAGGGTGCAAAATAAGCAGAAAGTAGCAGAAAGGTAAAATAGCAGAAGGGGCCAAGGATAGAAAACAGTGTCAGAAGATAAAAAAAGACTGTCAAATGAAGGAGAGGAAAAGGAGATTGGAGCAGGAAGGACAAATTAAGTGAACCCTCCACTTTATTCTGGACACCACATCATAAGGCTTTGGTACCTGGGCCAGGCAGGGAAACGCTGGACCTTCTCATCTCCAAAGGTAAAAAAATATCAGTATTAATGTGTTCACTTTTATTTACTGAGTGTCAGGAAGCACAGAGTGCCGTTGGGTAGGGGTGTTGCTGATTGGCTAGAGCGGTCAGCTGGCACTCTAAGCCAATCAGTAGCTCCCCATTCATAAAAAAGTAAAAATATTTTATGAACCGGGAACTAGCGATTGGCTTAGAGCGTCAACTGTCCACTCTAGCCAATCAGCGGCACCCATGCCTGACGTCAATCTGCACTTCCTGACACTCTGTTTCAGAAGCCAAATACCACTGAGCGACCTGGAGCTGGAGGAAGCCTTTGGGGTTAAACTATTTGAGAGTGATTTAACCCCTTAAAGGAAAGCGAGCACCCAGGGGCTTCCTGGCATCATAGCATTTTCATTTAGGTGAAGTTGTAATGGTGACCAGAATGGTCCTTTAATTTGCTTAAAGGAACACTATAGTGTCAGGAATACAAACATATATTCCTGACACCATAGTTGTGAAAACGCTATTCACCCTGGCTTTATGTGATAATGACTGTGCCCCTTCCCTTTCATGACACTGTCAAAAAGGTACCAAGCATGGATGCCATTACAATTATGCCCCCCCCTGGAAAAATTCCTGCGGACGCCCATGAGGGTAACAACCCAGCAGCAGGACCGCTACCTCCGCCTTTGTTCAAGGAGGAACAGGAGGAGCACTGCCAGAACCCTGCAAAATTACCTCCAGCAGGTCAGAAACAGACTCCATGAGGGTGGTATGAGGGCCTGACGTCCACAGGTGGAGGTTGTGCTTACAGCCCAACACTGTGCAGGACATTCGGCATTTGCCAGAGAACACCAAGATTGGCAAATTCGCCACTGGCGCCCTGTGCTCTTCACAGATTAAAGCAGGTTCACACTGAGCACATGTGACAGACGTGACAGAGTCTGGCGATGGCGTGGAGAACGTTCTGCTGCTGCAACATCCTCCAGCATGACCGGTTTGGCAGTGAGTCAGTAATGGTGTGGGGTGGCATTTCTTTGGGGGGCTGCACAGCCCTCCATGTGCTCGCCAGAGGTAGCCTGACTGCCATTAGGTACCGAGATAAAATCCTCAGACCCCTTGTGAGACCATATGCTGGTGCGGTTGGCCCTGGGTTCCTCCTAATGCAAGACAATGCTAGACCTCATGTGGCTGTAGTGTGTCAGCAGTTCCTGCAAGATGAAGACATTGATGCTATGGACTGGCCCACCCGTTCCCCAGACCTGAATCCGATTGAGCACATCTGGGACATCACGTCTCGCTCCATCCACCATCGTCACGTTGCACCACAGACTGTCCAGGAGTTGGCAGATGCTTTAGTCCAGGTCTGGGAGGAGATCCCTCAGGAGACCATCCGCCACCTCATCAGGAGCATGCACAGGCATTGTAGGGAGGTCATACAGGCACGTGGAGGCCACACACACTACTGAGCCTCATTTTGACTTGTTTTAAGGACATTACATCAAAGTTGGATCAGCCTGTAGTGTGTTTTTCCACTTTAATTTTGAGTGTGACTCCAAATCCAGACCTCCATGGGTTGAAAAATTTGATTTCCATTTTTTAATTTTTGTGTGATTTTGTTGTCAGCACATTCAACTATGCAAAGAACAAAGTATTTCAGAAGAATATTTAATTCATTCAGATCTACGATGTGTTAATTTTGTGTTCCCTTTATTTTTTTGTGCAGTGTATAAAGAAAGAGGGCACCATTCTCAATTACTACCTTTATGACAATTAAATGACCAGGAGTGCAGGGTCAACAGTATAACCTGCTATACTCTTACCGGTGACCACCAGACCTTGTGAACCCATTGTTCTACAACACGGATGCCTAAAAGGTAGATCCCCAGATGTTTTAAACCTTCAGCTTTCATGATGTTTTGTCATTCTAAAAGCATGCAAAGCATCATGGGAGTTGTAGCGCTACAACTTCTAGGGATCTACCTTTTGGGCACCCCTGCTCTACAATATAGTTTGATGGATTAAAGTGTGCTGCTAATTGGCAAATTTATCAGGTATATTCTTTAAAGTAATTATTTGGAACTAAGAGTGAATTGGAAAAAGTCAGGTAAGGTTTTCTGTTAGGCTATATTACTCTAAGAATGTGAAATTCTCTTCAAATTCTCTTTGAATACTCGACAGTTAACCCTGTGTGGTAACATCACCTGCAATATTAACAGGCATAGATTTCTTAAAAAATTAGGGGATATAAGAAAGTGGCGTGGACAAACTGTGGAGATATAAGGGGTGGATCCACACTCTAGGATAAGAACAACAGACTTATATAGACTTGAGCTGGAGTACATATATATATATATTAGTAATTAATTGTTAGGCTTTAAAATAAATTAACTTAGTTTTAGATATTACTTTTTCTTAAAATAATTTACTGTCATTTTATTAAAGGAACACCATAGCATTAGGAATACAAAATCTGTATTCCTAATGCTTCAGTGTCCCAGTCTCTAACTCTAAAGAGGTTCCACCGCCTGAAGCACATTTAAAAAAAATATTTACCTTATTCCAGCACTGAGGCTCCCTCGCTGCTGCTGACAAATTACTATCATTTTTAATTTTAATTTAACTCCACCCAACCTCTGTGGGAGAGCTGGAGTGGATTCCTCACCTGGAGTCCAGTAGGACTGCAGGGTCTGCTTGTGCTGCTGCTGGGCAGGCAGGGGGGTGAACTGGCAGAGTAGGCGGCAAGGGAGCTTTGATCTTCCTGCTCAGCTTCCTCTCGCCGGTTAGTGATGCTGGGAGCCAGAGTGACGTCATATTCCGGCTCCCAGCATCACTAAGCGGCGATTAGGGGAGCTGAGCAGGAAGAGCTTAGACTACAGCACTCCCTCGCTGCATGCCTGCAACGGAAAGCTGCCACCCACCTCGGGGGGGCCCTTAGGCCCCAAAGACATGAGGCTATCAAGGCATGCTCTGGGGCGATTGAGTGCGGCTTTTTTTGCCGTCCCCAGGAAAGTGCCGCCCGAGGCAAATGCCTTGTTAGCCTCACGGTGAATACACTGCTACCTCGCGTGCATTCGAATTTCCCCATAGAAAAGAATTGAGTCAATGCTTTCCTATGGGGCTTCCTTGTCATGTGACCAGGTTTTACTCGTCTGTGCCATGGAAACACATCTAGTGAATGTCAGTGTGGCAGCCATTAGAGGAGGAGTTAACCCTGCAATGTAAACATTACAGTTTCTCAAAAAGCTGTTCCTTTAAAGAGTTATCCTGGGGTGAATCCAGAGCCCAAATTCGGGTGGGGGACTGCCTGATTTTCTAACAAATTCTAAAAGGTGGACATGTACATCTGCACATATACAGATGCACAAATTTAGAAATATGCATACAACAATGTCATTAGCAGAAAGCAGCATGGTTTTATGAAACAGAGATTATCTCAAACAAACTTAATTGCATTTTACGAAGAACCCTTGCACAGAGGGTCAATCATTGGCTGAGAGAACTTGGCTGACGCTTTCAGCCAATCAATTAATGTCAGGATCAGTATCCAACCTCAGCGGTTCTGCAGAAGCCAGATGAAGTTCATTTAGCAATAGAAGTGACTCAATGCCAAGTGGGGCCCAGGTAAGAGGGCACACCATGGCAAAAAAGGTCCAATTACTTGGGAACAGCATTGGGATGCTCTTAGGATGCAGGCTGCAGTGGTTATGAAGCTTGGAGTAACCATTCAAAACTCTTCATATCACAACACCCAATAAATATATACATATATTCATAGTATAACCCCGTTATCTCTGGTTTGCCTTTACATGGGACCTTGTGAACAAAAGAAAGGCTGTTACACCCTGATATATATATTCTGTATTCTTACGCACTCTCTGAGACAGCAGGGAATACTTAAGAATAACAAGGAAAGTTGTTATAGGTAAAGAAGAGGGAGAAAGATATTAAAAAACAGCACAGTTTTGCTCTGTGGATTGTTCTGCACTTATCAAGTTCCGTATTAACATATAACTTATGCCCATAATGCAGATTAGAATGCTTAGCATGCCTCTTCTAATAATTTTTCATTTGTCCGAATGTATAATGCATATGGCTATCTCATTTTTATTACTTATGGTAATTCTTTTTTCCCACCTTTAACATTGTCAATAAAACACGATGTCAGTGACTGAACGGTTTGGCTTCACACACAGTAACCCTTTTCAGTGCAGATTTATAAGGACCGTGAAGCTCTCTGTTAAATAAGTTAATGTCTCAATAATTCTAAAAACATTTATATTGAATGAAATTATGATATCACAAGGTCAATGTACATCAATAATAATGGCTACTGTTTTATACTATGGCTTTGGGTACTTGTGGGCGGAACACCTACTCCCACCACGCCAAGACAGCCTCTTCCCCTTTTCATAATCTTACTTTAATCACACCCCAAGACTGGTACTATCAACCCCTGTCTGTCTTACATCATGTACTATGACAAGTTACATCCAGCTTGAATATTCTTATCTCAACATCACAAACTCGAGACCCAGCATTGGCTCGTTATCAAACTTTTAAACATCCAGATTTTTTTACCCCATGCTTGAAGTCTCATTGCATGTGTTAAAATTACTCCAACCTACCCTCTTTCACCCCTACAATCAAATACCAAACTGTTATATCAAATTCATTTCATACCATTTTCTGTTGAAGGACTACTGTTTAGGGCAGATCCCCTGGCACTCTAATGACAAATTTAAACAATACATTACAAGTAGAAATTATATATATATTTTTTACACTTTTTATGTATGCAATGTCCAGTTAATAAATTAATCAAAATCACTTTAACTGACGTTTATTTTTTTGGGGGATAAATAGGGGGTGCCTTAAAATTCTGTTTGAAATTAGTATTTTATTGAGTCAGTTACACAGAAAACAAAATAGCTTTCAAAGAATGGTCAATACTGAGCAGTAATACGTCTGATACAATAAGCACATAAGTACATCAGTTTTTAAGTATTATAACATGAGAAAAATTTAAGCAGACATTGCCACACAGGGAGTACCCAGAAACAAACATACCCATTACCTAGCTTATCCAAAGTTCTCAAAAGGTTTAACCATTAAAAGAACAACCTTAGCCCTACTGTACTCCATAACCCTGGGGGGAATGAGCGAAATATCTGGAGCTTATGGAAGCCACAAAGGAAATTGGGTAATCTGCACTATACGTATTGTTGGTACACTATATGAAAATGTAGGTATCTCTATTGAGAATCATAAGGCCAACAATCAAAACAAAAATCATTAAAAAAGAAAACAAGTAATTAATCACAAACAAGTAATCAAATGATCTAAACCAGGCCTGTCCAACCTGCGGCCTCGCAGATGTTGCTGAACTACAACTCCCATGATTCTTTCAATTAAACAGATAGCCAGGGAATCATGGTAGTTGTAGTTCACCAACATCTGGGGGGTCGCAGGTTGGACAGCCCTGATCTAAACCCCTCACTCCCCACTAAACATAGAAAAAAAAAGTAAAATGGGAATGAATCAAGGGTGTGGATTTCTTCACGGATCACGGCAAAATCTGCTTGAAAAGGCGATTGATGTCTCACAGGAGGTCTTTAATATTTCCCCCTCAGATAGTGAAGTCTCAAGGACCTCTGTAGCAGAGACGGGTTCTGCAGCCTCCATCTCATGGTGCTCAGAGAAATCAGAAACAGTTCTGTGTCTCGGAGACACCATTTTGGGCCTCTGCTAAGAGCGGAGTAAATCCCCAATATCTTGGGCTCTCTCTCCTTTTTCAGTATCTGGAAACATTTCATGATATTTATTGGGGATCAGACCAGGAAAAAATAGAAAAAAATGTGGTGGTATTTCCGACAAAAAATGCAAATAGTACTTATAAACCACAGAGCTCTAAGCGAGTGCGACTGAACTCAGTGGCTGCTAGGTCCACTCCCTGGGTGCCTTAGAATTCGTGCCTACAGGCACCTGATATGTAAATTCAAAATAAAAGTGATTTTACGGAATTGTTTTCAAGCAGAAATAGTAATAAATGGAATGCGCTACACAAAATGTTACGCAGAATGTTTCAGAAAAGTAACCAAAGAAATAAATAATGGAAAAGAATAACAGAATTAATATTTATGCCAGAAACTAAATCCAGAAAAGAAACAGAATTATAATATATCCCTTTATTTCTGACCATATGTTACCTTCACATTGGGGAACACGATTGTTCCAGAATGGCCTTGTCGCATTCAAGCATGTTAGTATATGGGGTCCGCGGAGCTGGTAGCCGGTATTACAATAAAAATATGCTTCACCTCCCGGGTGCAGGCTTGTTACGGACACATCTCCATAAACAGGTCTACGTGGGAAGCCGCAGCTAAGGAGGTAAGCTGTAAAAAGAGAAATAAGGTTTGGTTAATTGATAACCGGGCAGAACAAAAATTCATTAGGGACCATTTCAAAGAAGAAAAGATTATGGCATTTTTTAGACACAGGGATTTTGCATGTTGCCATCCATTAATTAGAACAGCTTATGGAATATACATCCTTGGGTTAAGAATGATATTGTCATTCGCTATACACCAAGAATGACACTTATCATAATTAACTTATTTGCATACTACACATGTTTGGAATTCAAATGCCATCTTTCTCATCCAGGCTCTGATTAGAATGGTGTTTTCAAATACAATTTAAAAAGTATCAATACATTTCAATACAGTATTGGCCATTTATGGTGACAAGCTATAACTAACTCATTTTGTAAGGCATACTTTAATGTTCTGGGCTCCCCAGCAGTAGAAATTGACATCATACCCTAAGTCAGGGGTGCCCAAAAGGTAGATCCCCAGATGTTTTAAAACTGCAGCTTCCATGATGCTTTGGCATTCTAAAGGCATGCAAAGCCTCATGGGAGTTGTAGTTCTACAACATATGGGATCTACATTTTGGGCACCCGGCTCTAAGCAATATCACGGAAGTCACAATGTACTGGTGTTCAATGTCACACAGGGATAAACCCAAATGAAGGGAATAGCTGACGGTTAGTCAGAATGAGGCTTAACTTCTGCTCCTGCTGTCAGCTTAGAATAATAGAATAAATAAAAAGTTATTTACTAAATTGACTGCAGGAAGTCATTGCTCAATGATCCCTTATTATAAACCTGTGATGACAGGTTCACTTTAAATACTGGTGGGGGTTATGAAACAAGTTTGTCACATACTGCAGATGAAAGTAACAATGTATGATATTTTTGTCACTGTATTTTGTAATAATTGTTTCGTCACATCACTATAGGCCATTTGGTTTGTTTCTATTCTGAAATGTGTTTGCATTGATCAGATGTAGCCAATGGGAAGCTATCCGGGTGTCATCTTTACCTCTGAATTGAGACAGCATATGACCAGACAATTACTGGCTGAATATCACGGGAGTGGTACTTTAATAACAGCTGTAGAGCCACTTGAGGGTTATCTTCCACCTATCTATCCTCAGCGCTGAAATCTGTGACACTGTTTCAGATAATTACATTAAATATGTAAACATCTGTTCAATTTTACCGTCATTGTTTTTTTCCGTAATGGTTGAAAAATAGAACCTTATTATTATTAACATTGCTTTTTTTTAATTTTACGTTCTTTGTAAAGTGCTAGAATATTCCACGGTACTCTAGAAGTCATAAACCAAACATAAATGCATTAAGTGACAACGCAGCTTTAGACATAAACTCACAGAAGATGACGAGAAACTTGTTAATGTGTTTACCTTCTAGAAATTATTTAGTTGTGAATCCTAATGCCAGTGAAAGGGTTAATTATCATATCACCCTTTAATGTCACATCACTGACACTTCACTACAAAGAGCAATTGGATATAATCGATGTATTATTTCACGATTGCTTACAGTGTTAATGTTCGCTAAATGGATTGCACGTGACCCATAGAATTATTCACTCAAGTGTGAATTTTCAAGAATTCAAAGTGGATTTCAATGTCTGGTTTGATTTTTTTGCCCTACATTCTAAAACTCCCTTAGAATTGCTGACAGACCACTATTTACCACCTCTCTCCCCGATTGCCACTGTCCTGCCGGTCTCTGCTGTGATTCAGGCATACGTCCTAGCAGCATGACGAGACGCAGAATGCAAGCGTGCAAGCAAGGTGCATGCAGAGCTCCACTTTCCTGCATCTGTTGTGATGAATTAACAGGAATAAAGTTATAATGTCCCATCTCCATCTTGCGATGGATTTTCTGGGCCGGGTGTCTGGCACCACTCATTAACTCGCAGCTTGATAAATTATCCGTGCTGCTTCCCTAATGGGACCCATAAAATATTTCCTCCGGTGTCTGTGCCACTTATCTACAAAACACAACAGATAGCGGTGAGAGAGGGGAGAGCGTGTAATGGGAGGATGGAGGAGGAAGAGGAGAAATGGGTAGTAATTGGGTAGTTTTATTCACACTCTCGTCTGCTTACAGGTGATATATCTTTCATTATTTTTTCTCTGGAGCATGATGCTGAAAGCTAGAATTTCAATCTGCAGTTACTGCTGATGGTAGAACGGGAGAGGCAAAGTGTATTCCTCTTTCGTTTGTAATTACAGAATAATTTGCTATAAAAGTAAACCGAACTCAACTGAATACAATAACAAAGGGTGGCATTTAAACATACTCCGCCTTCAGAACAATTATAGGTTACCGGGCAAGAGTAGCCAACCGATATCCCTTGGAATACAATCCCAATTAAGCTTTGACAGATAATTTTTACTAATTCTGCCAAAACAAATTGTGCCTATTGTCTACAAAGCCTGCCTTGCCCTTACAGGCCCCTAATGTTATCAGTGTACAGTGACGTTCACAAGGTTATAGGGATAGATGGCTTAAAACAGGATTCGAAATAAAGAATTACTGATGTAATAGATAAAATGGAAAATTGTTACATAGTTAAAATGGATCTGTCATAAAGACACCCTTAAGATTAATGAGCAGAGACTATACTTTGCATTTGTGCTGCATTTTTTAAACGGTTTAGTGAATTGTATTCAATTGACAGCAAAACTGCAATTTCATCCTTATAAAAGCCAAAATGGGAACATTACACCTGGCAAATATTGTTAACTCCGCTATTTTGACTCAATGTTTTCCTTTCATTGTTTACTTAATTAAATTGTATTTGTGTCTAATACTTGAGAAATGTTTAATTAAAAATAGAAAGAATAAAAAAAATTAAATAAAACGCACAAGTATAATTTGCGCACAAACACAAACACAGATTAGGTAAATGCAAAATATGCACATGTAAAGTACTAATTGAAAATTTTATTTATTTATTATAGTAGTTTAATTGTTGTTATTCACTATGGAGTTTATTAGCTAAGCAGTAGTTTGTAGAGTTTAGACAACTGAATTACAAATTAACTCAATTAATTTCCAGACTTGCCTACATTGGGGCTTATATTTTGCAAATTATTTGTCAATTAAAAACAAATCTTCTTTTAGTATAAACAAGTCTTTATGTTGAAGGCACATGCATCACTTTGATACAACTGTCTCTTTCAAAAGTTGCAGCTCACTCTGCTGGCTGAAAAAAACAGGTAGATCTACCATGCAGATATATGCAGATACACAGACACATAGATAAAGACACTAACACACACTGAGACACATACAGACACAAATATACACACAGATCCAACACTGACACACACAGATACACACTGACACACATGCAGTTACACAGAAACAGAAATCCAAGGCAGCAACAGCACTCAGCAATTAGGAAAACGGCCAAAACCATAGCATAAAAAAAAGATTCCGTAGCGCTTTACAATATTATGAGAGGGAAGATTTAACTATAAATAGGACAATTACAAGAAAACTTACAGGAAAGATAGGTTGAAGAGGACCCTGCTCAAACGAGCTTACAGTCTATAGGAGGTGGGGTATAAGACACGTTAGGACAGGAAATATCAAATAGGGTGGGGGTGAAGCAGAGCTGGAGGAGGGGGTAGAGTGCTGCCCTATAGGAGAGAGCAAGAGACAGGTATGTAAGGTAGAGGTTACTCTGGGAGGCCATAAGCTTTCCTAAGGAGATGGGTTTTAAGGCTCTTCTTAAATGATTGAAGACTAGGGGAGAGTCTGATGGCGGTAGGCAGGCTATTCCATAGGAAAGGAGCCCCCCGTGAGAGGTCCTGCAAGCGCAAGTTGGTCAGGAGGTGGTCACGGGCAGAGCGGATGGAACGAGGAGGGGCATACCCATGGATCATTGAGGAGATATAAGAGGGGCTAGAATTGTTCAGTGCTTTAAATGTAAGGGTTAGCACTTTGAATTGACTCCTATAGGATACAGGGAGCCAATGTACAGACTGGCAGAGGGGTGATGTGTGAGAGGACCGACTAGAGAGGAAAATCAGTCTAGCTGCAGCATTCATTACAGACTGTAGCGGGGCAATATGGCTTTTGGGGAGACCAATCAGGAGAGGGTTACAGTAATCCATGCGGGAAATTACTAGAGCATGGACAAGCTCTTTGGTTGCATCTTGCGTAAGAAAGGGGCGGATGCGGGCTATGTTTTTGAGTTGGAACCTACAGGATTTGGCCACAAACTGGATGTGAGGCTCAAAGGTGAGGCCAGAGTCAAGTATGACGCCAAGACAGCGTGCTTGCAAGGATGGACTTATGTGGATATCACTGACTTGAAGAGAGAGTGAGAGAGGAGGATCAGTATTAGAAGGAGGAAAGACAAGAAGTTCAGTTTCAGAAAGTGTGAGGACATCCAATCAGAGATGGAAGAAAGGCAAGCAGTGACACGTTGCAGGACGGCAGGGGAGAGGTCCGGGGAGGAGAGGTATATCTGAGTGTCATCAGCATACAGGTGGTAGTTGAATCCAAAAGAGGCAATAAGCTTGCCAAGAGAGGCAGTATAAAGAGAAAATAGAAGGGTATCAAGGACAGAGCCTTGGGGAACTCCAGCTGAGACAGGACGAGGGGAGGAGGTATGCTTGGGGAAGGAGACACTGAATGAGCATTGGGAGAGATAGGAGGAAAACCAAGAGAGGACAGAGTCACAGAGACCGAGCGATTGAAGAGTTTGAAGGAGGAGAGCATGATCAACGGTGTCAAAGGCAGCAGAGAGGTCAAGGAGAATTAATATGGAGTAGTGACCTTTGGATTTAGCTGCGATTAGGTCATTAGTGACTTTGATGAGAGCAGTCTCATTAGAGTGGAGAGGGCGGAAGCCAGACTGAAGAGGGTCAAGGAGAGAGTTTGAATTGAGGTAGCGAGACACACGGGTAAAGACAAGTCTTTCCAAAAGCTTTGATGAGAAAGGGAGCAGGGATATTGGACGATAGTTAGAGGGGAAGGATGGGTCAAGAGATGTTTTTTTTCAGGATAGGTACTACAGTGGCATGTTTAAGGTCAGCAGGAACAGTGCCAGAAGAGAGAGAGCAGTTAAAGATGTGTGTTAGGGTAGGCACAAGACAATGGGAGAGAGATCTGATGAGGTGGGATGGGACAGGATCGAGCGGGCAAGTGGTGGGACGAGAAGAATGGAGAAGCGCAGCCACCTCTTGTTCAGTAGCCGGGGAGAAAGTCTGAAGGGTAGGGAAGGCATGATTTATGTGTGGTTGAGAAAGAGAACGGCAAGGAGGGGAGAATTGTTTCCTTAGCTGTTCAATCTTGTTGGTAAAGTAGCATGCAAAGCTATCAGCTGTAAGGTTAGTTTGGGGGAGGCCGCAGCAGGGTGCAGAAGTGAGTTAAAGGTGTCAAAGAGATTGCAGGAGCATGAACTAATGAGAGAGGAAAAGTATGACTGTTTGGCGAGGGCAAGGGCTGCGCTGTATGAACGCAACATGAATCTATAATCGAGAAAGTCTGCCTGGGTGCAGGACAACGGGAGCAACTCTGCAGATAGCGTGTTGATTTAGTATGCCAAGGTTGGGGTCGTGTCCTCCTCGAGATGTATGTTTGGAGTGGGGCTGCAGCGTTCAAGGCAGAGGTGAGGGTAGTGTTATATGTGGAGATGGCCAGTGAGGGACAGGAGAGGGATGGGATGGATAGCAGCTGTGAATCAATGTCAGCTGCTGGAGGTCAATAGAGTTAAGGTTCCTTCTGAGTTGAGGTGGGTTAGGCTGAGGTTGTTGGGTAAGGGGGTAATTGAGAGCAAATGATAAGAGGTGGTGATCAGAGAGAGGAAATGGAGTGTTGCAGATATTAGATACTGTACATGAATAAGATAAAATAAGGTCGAGGGTATTACCAGCTACATGGGTGGGAGAGTTAGCCCACTGCAATAGTCCGAGGGAGGAAGTAATTGAAAGTAGTTTAGAGGCTGCTGGGGTCAAATGTGGGTTAATGGGAATATTGAAGCCAATGGTGTAATTTCTGTTGTTTACAGATATAATTTGTGGCAGCTACCATACACTGATGGCAAATCGCTACCCCTTTGCTTGGTGAAAGCACAAATATATTTGCTGATATAATCATCTTGTTTTAATTATGATGTCACTAATTATCAAGTTAATTATGTGTTTTGTGAGGAAATATATGCACTTGTGCATGTGATTTATTGTGGCTTGAGAAAGACTACTTCGTGGCAAATCATGGTTTTACTCAAAATAAAGCCTGCATCTTGGATAAAGCCTCTTGTGGACGGATATTTATTTTTAGAGAGATAGACAGACACACATATACACACACTGACACACATGCAGATACACAGACACATAGATACAAACACTGACACAAATTCATATGCACAGACACATAGATACAAACAATGATGCACATGCAAATACACAGACACACACTCTGCATTCACTACACTAACACACACTCTGCAACCACTACACTGACACACACTCTGCATTCACTACACTAACACACACTCTGCATCAACTACACTGACATAGACTCTGCAACCACTACACTGACACACACTCTGCATCCACTGCACTAACAAACTCTGAATTCACTACACTAACACACACTCTGCAACCACTACACTGACACACACTGCATTCACTACACTGACACACACTCTGCATCCACTACACTAACACACACTCTGCATCCACTAAACTGACACAAACTCTACATTCACTACACTAACACACACTGTGCAACCACTACACTGACACACACTGCATCCACTGCACTGACACACGCTCTGCATTCACTACACTAACATACACTCTGCATCCACTAAACTGACACAAACTCTGCATCCACTACACTAACACACACTCTGTAACCACTACACTGACACACACTGCATCCACTGCACTGACACACACTCTACATTCATTACACTAACACACACTCTGCATTCAATACACTGACACACACTCTGCATTCAATACACTGACACACACTCTGCATCCACTACACTGACACACACTGCATCCACTGCAGTGACACACACTCTGCATTCACTACACTGACACACATTCTGCATCCACTAAACTGTCACACACTCTGCATCCACTACACTGACAAATACTCTGCATCCACTGCACTAACATAGACTCTGAATTCACTACACTAACGCACTCTGCATACACTACACACACACACACAACATTCACTACAGTAACACACACTCTGCATTCACTATACATACAATACATTCACTACACACACACTCTGCATCCACTACACAAACACACACTCTGTACCCGCTGCACACACTGTATCTAATACACACAAACACTACATCCATTACATATGCACTCTGCATCTATTAGACACATTCTAATTCTACATCCACTATATACACACCACATTCAGTCCTGCATCATTGTGGGAGGACTCAGTAAGAGCCTTGTGAGCGGACTTGTGGGCGGGGCACTAGGGGCCCAGAGCTTGAGCTTTGTCAGGGGCCCCAAAATTTCTGATGGCAGCCCTGCTGGGGACTAATAAGATTACAGCAGACGGGCCATCCTCACCGCCTATCACAAACCACTGGAGTAAAATCTTTTTAGCATAAGGAATTCAACAACATAACTGACGTGTAATCTCTATACCGCTCACTATAGAACTGTTATGTCCCTTTAAACCTTATGTGACAAAATGCTTTCAGTCACATGCACTTACAAATATAAAGAAATATATACGTTGTTGAAATGTTTTTAATTCAGATGTAATGCAAATAAAAAAACCTTCAAACACAATTCAGATGTCAAACTCACATGGAGTGTGATATCTACCATGTATATGTATAGAAAGGGGTTCTAAGATCCATTTCAGAAATAAACAATAAATACCCAATTTTTTCTAGCAGTGTGTTACACGTAGGTAGACAAAGCCAGGAATTTTTACAGATTTGTAAAATAATGACACGTTCAATTCATTTCGTTGTACAGGGATTTTCAGCAGATGAGGATTGTATGGAGAAATCAGTCAGATCTCCCATGCGCTGAGAATAAAGAAGATAATTCACACATCTCTAGTCATCGGTGACAAATATGGATTTGTGAACTGCTACCTTACAAACACAGCCGTTCCTGTTTGCTGTATAAATTATCTGTTGGTGTTAATATACTGATGATGGATGCAGTGATTAGCCATCGAATGGAACATCAGAGCAGAATTGTCTAATAATCTATTCATTTCATTTACCAGAGCTTTAATAAGCAAATACAATACAAAAGGCAGTCACCCTTAGCATTTTTATTACATTTTACATTTAATTGAATTTTGAAACAGTATCTGTCTGCCTATCTGTCCGTCCATCCGTCCATTAATCCTCCATCTGCCTCTCTGACTGTCCATCTGTCCATCCGTCCATCCTCTGTCTGTCTGTCTGTCTATCCATCCGTCCATCTTCTGTCTGTCTGTCTGTCTATCCATCCGTCCATACTCCATCTGTTTTACTGTCTGTCTGTCAATCTATCGCTCCAAATTTTCACTTTCCACTAGCTAATGCTAAATAAAAATGTAGTTCTGGTGGGTAGAAATTCACCCCTGTTGCACTGTTGCATGCACTATGCAATCTTCAGGCTTGCAGTGGCGAGTAACTTTTAAGGTCTGGCTAGTAGTCTAGGACTTGCAAATTTAGCCCTCCATCCATTTATTCATCTACCCACAATAGAATCTGCTCTTTTCCAACTTCCAACTAAATACTTTAGTTTCCAAGGAGACCTATCATCACGAATCATGAATTTTCCAACATCTCCCCAAAGTCCTGGATCTGATGGGCAAGTCCCAATTTTGGCCTCATTGTCTTGAATTGTTATGCCTGTTGTCCTCAATTGCAGTGCAGTGTTCTCCTTTCGTGCCGGTGCAAGATTAAGGTATTATCAATAAAAAAATCTCATGAAGAAAGCTTTAAAAAATGCATTCAGGGATTTTAATAATTCAAAACTCTCTGATTCATTTAATGGGTCAATAGATTGACATTTAAGTACAAAAATACTCCTATTTAAAATACACGTTTTGGGACGAAATATTGTTCTGATGAACCAAACAAATGAGCCAGCGTTGTTTTTCATTAATGAAGGCTTTTGCGTCATATTTTGAGGGGCTTGCTTTTACTTTCTCCCTGGATGTATGTGTATTGCTCCTGGGCAATAACTAACAGGGCTATTCACTAAAGTAAGACTTAGAAAGTGAATTTCAAATTTAAGGTCAGGATAGCCAAATTGGAGAAATTCTCTAACTTAGCTATGTTTCCGTTTTGGCTACTTTTGCCTTAAATTAGAAGTTCACTTAGAATTTACTTTGAATTATCACTACTGAATAACACATGATAGCTCTTCTTTTCTTATTTTATTTAACACAAATGGTAGTTTTCCAGTTAATGGCATATCAGGAAAATAGTTAATGTTTAAGAGATGTGTCTGAAGATCCTCAACAGGAATTAAAAAATATCTTTTGCTACCATAGATTAACCCTTTCTCCGCCTTCAGTGAAGGTTTATTTTGCCTGAGTGAACTGTGAACTTATTAGAACCATTTAGGACAGTGGTTTCGGAAATGATAGAGTAGGGTTCATCATGCCAGTGATGTCATTTCCAATCTCCCTATTTTCCCATTTGCCAAGTCACATAGGATATTTTACTCTTTAATTGCTACTTGATCAATCAATTATTTGATGTAAAATGTCACTACTTTTGGGGACATGGGAATAATATCACTTTGAATAGCAGGTTGGGTAAATGGTCAATATGTTAATATCTAGTTATTTATTTGAAGTACCAGAAAAAGACAGGAGATGGCACTAGAGGACAATGGGCTAGCATAATTCTATTGTGTGCGAGACACATGATCAGTATTCAATATTAGCTTAATGTACTTCAAAAAGACAACAAAAGCCATCCATTCTAAGTCCCATATTGTCTGTAAAGCTCGGCCACATTTCACAAGCAAATTAGGAGATGCACTTTTTTTGCGCAAATTCTTCATGGGAACTCTTGAAATGTTGTTTTTTTTGTACTTTTTAAGCTAAAGATCACAATACAAGTTAATTCAAGCTTTTCTTTAAATATATTCATTTCACCTGTAGTATATAATTTACCATTACAACACCCCACTATTGTAACAAAGTTTGTGAGTTCTATGAAAGCTTAACAGTATGTTTTGGTAAATAAATTTGCAGATAATCAAATACAAGGTACACAATTATAGTATTAAGGTTTTTGAGCCATGATTTTCTTGCTTTTTTTTTAAACTTATCTACTTCTGCACATTTATTAAGAACACCTAACATTATTTGTTTACTAATTAAACATTAACATGTTCTGTGCTTGAAAATGTTGTTTTTAATACACACTATACGACAATAGGACTGCCTATTTACTAAAGTGAAACTGTCACTTTCTCTGTTTTAGCATGAACTTGTAGCTAATTAAAAGTTAAATATTGGTTGTGCAATTTTGTAAAATTCTTTATTATTGCTTTTATTTAATGTATTTATTCATTTATGTGCTCTGTCTGACAAAGCTATATGCCTGCTGTGTGCATGCAGAAACTACTGCTTGAGAAAATGCTGATTTTGCATGTGTGTGTAAAGCATTTCCCAATTAGATATTTAAGATAGAAGGGATGCATCCAAGGCATTCTGGGGTGGCAGTGTAGCTGCAACAGTGGACTTCAGAAGTATGTTTTTTACACCCTTCCTGCATTAGCATTTTCTGGGCTTAAGGAACAAGGAAATGCCACTTCTCTGAAACTATTGATTTACTATTAAACTACTTTTCCTTTAGATGGCAAGCCCACAGGTAGGTCTTACATAGCACTTTATCTGAAAGTGTTAAGAAAAGTCATACTAAAGTCAGCAGAGTTCTCTGCTCATACACTCCCTTATGGGCAGAGTTAGTGTGACAGAGGAGGAGATCATTGACCTTAACGCCAAATACGTCACAGTGCAAGAGTCCCACGATAAAGTACTCTGGGCTCAGGTCAAAGTGACAGTGAAGTTGGAGGTACAGGATGACAGGAGTCGATGTTAAAATACAGGGGTCCCCAAAGAGGTGCTTGCAGCCGAACTACCTCATTATCTATGGCGTTTGTTACTCCACCTGCTCCCACCTTAAAGAGCAGAGACTAACATTCTGGATGGCTCTTACTGCATACCCAAGCTGATCCTGGCACCTCCACTAGGGATCTCATATTACAACTTGTGTCCACTCAGGACAAACTGGTGGTCTTATCTGTTGTTCAAGGCTCCTTCACCTGTGATTTTGAAGCACATAAGCTTACTTTCTACTGGATCTGCAGTAGAGACACTACCTCCGCCTAGTCACTGGCATTCGGCAGGAGAATGATGCCCCTCTACAGATGGGGAAATCCCTGTTCACTTCAAGTCCCAAAAATTGGCTCTCTACATAGGCTCACTGACTTTGCTGAGTCACAGGCCTTTCTGCAAGCATTTGGCCTCACCACGATTGACCCTCAAAGACGACCTGCTCCAGGGCAGCATCACTGGAATGCAGAGAAGGTGCAACCCTTCATTCCTACCAACAACCAACCTCAGCTGGCCAGATACTTTCTTTGACTTTTCTTTTTGTTTCCACATTGTTCCCTTCATTGAGCCACTTTGTTCATAACTCCGCACAACTGGGCCTTGCCATTCAGCCAGCATTCATTCCCTTTGCTGTACACAAACTGACATCACGGGCATCGAATGTCCCTAAGGACTGTGACTGTAAATACCTTTCCCACCCCCCTGTTTTTTCTTTGAGCATAAGAGAGTGAATATGACACAGATATAGTGCCTGAAGAGTTCAGATTGTTACCTCTTCACCTGTCATTTTCATGTCTAGGTACTTAAATCACTTAATGCCATACCTACATATGGGCTGCATTGTACAGGGTTTATTGCATTTATTGATAGACCACTAATCATGCTCTTTTTGCCTCCCTCCCTCCCACTTTATAGTCCACATTGCACAACAGGGTGTGGGGCTTAGACAGCCCAAAAGGGCTTAATCTTTATGCTTGACCACATCCACAGATTTGGCCAATATATATATATATATATATATATATATATACATACATATATATATATATATATACATATACACTGCTCAAAAAAATAAAGGGAACACAAAAATAACACATCCTCGATCTGAATGAATTAAATATTCTTCTGAAATACTTTGTTCTTTACATAGTTGAATGTGCTGACAATTTTTCAACCCATGGAGGTCTGGATTTGGAGTCACACTCAAAATTAAAGTGGAAAAATACACTACAGGCTGATCCAACTTTGATGTAATGTCCTTAAAACAAGTCAAAATGAGGCTCAGTAGTGTGTGTGGCCTCCACGTGCCTGTATGACCTCCCTACAACGCCTGTGCATGCTCCTGATGAGGTGGCAGATGGTCTCCTGAGTGATCTACTCCCAGACCTGGACTAAAGCATCTGCCAACTCCTGGACAGTCTGTGGTGCAACGTGACATTGGTGGATGGATCGAGACATGATGTCCCAGATGTGCTCAATTGGATTCAAGTCTGGGGAACGGGCGGGCCAGTCCATAACATCAATGTCTTCGACTTGCAGGAACTGGTGACACACTCCAGCCACATGAGGTCTAGCATTGTCTTGCATTAGGAGGAACCAAGGGCCAACCGCACTAGCATATGGTCTCACAAGGGGTCTGAGGATCTCATCTCGGTACCTAATGGCAGTTAGGCTACCTCTGGCGAGCACATGGAGGACGGTGCGGCCCCCCAAAGGAAAGCCACCCACACCATTACTGACCCACTGCAAAACCGGTCATGCTGGAGGATGTTGCAGGCAGCAGAACGTTCTCCATGGCGTCTCCAGACTCTGTCACGTCTGTCACATGTGCTCAGTGTGAACCTGCTTTCATCTGCGAAGAGCACAGGGTGCCAGTGGCGAATTTGCCAATCTTGGTGTTCTCTGGCAAATGCCAAACATCCTGCATGGTGTTGGGCTGTAAGCACAACCCCCACCTGTGGACGTCGGGCCCTCATACCACTCTCATGGAGTCTGTTTCTGACCATTTGAGCAGACACATGCACATTTGTGGCCTGCTGGAGGTCATTTTTCAGTGTTCTGGCAGTGCTCCTCCTGTTCCTCCTTGCACAAAGGTGGAGGTAGCGGTCCTGCTGCTGGGTTGTTGCCCTCCTACGGCCTCCTCCACATCTCCTTATGTACTGGCCTGTCTCCTGGTAGCGTCTCCATGCTCTGGACACTACGCTGACAGACACAGCAAACCTTCTTGCCACAGCTCGCATTGATGTGCCATCCTGGATGAGCTGCACTACCTGAGCCACTTGTGTGGGTTGTAGACTCCGTCTCATGCTACCACTAGAGTGAAAGCACTGCTAGCATTCAAAAGTGACCAAAACATCAGCCAGGAAGCATAGGAACTGAGAAGTGGTCACTACCTGCAGAACCACTCCTTTATTGGGGGTGTCTTGCTAATTGCCTATAATTTCCACCTGTTGTCTATCCCATTTGCACAACAGCATGTGAAATTGATTGTCACTTAGTGTTGCTTCCTAAGTGGACAGTTTGATTTCACAGAAGTGAAGTGTGATTGACTTGGAGTTACATTGTGTTGTTTAAGTGTTCCCTTTATTTTTTTTGAGCAGTGTATATATATATATATATATATATAGAGAGAGAGAGAGAGCGAGTGAGAGCTGCCTAGATATTCTGCTAAATTAGCATAATTAAATCTCCCCCCATATGCTTATCTATTATTATACTCAAACTCACCTGATATTTCATTGCTACGTAAAAGTTATACCTGTATAGTTGTATTGATTCAAGGCACAAGTTTGTTTTCTCTAAACCGCCTAAAACAACCTCCTCACTGCTCTACCTCCTCCCTTAATCAATGTATCTGCTTATATATATATAAATAAGAAAAAAAGTCCTATAATCTAGACATATACTTGCACTGTCCAGTGATAACCCTGTTATTGTAGTAATGTCATTATCTGCATGTTGTACTTCAAACGCACTGCAGAAATAAAGAATGTAAAAAAGAGCTGTGAATTGAATGAGTAATAATCCCATTCCAAATCATCTGCACACCCCGGTTACTTCAGGATCTGTCAGAAACCAACACATGAATTTCTGACAGCTCTGCTTTCTGAAATGCAGTCAAAGGTTTTACCACCCAGCACTTTAACTGGCATTGGACAACTACCCAAAGTTGTGTTTATAGTATACTCTACAATCTGCGTTGACGCTAAAGGACAAGTATGATATAGTTGTTGTGTTTTTAACATAGAAAAAGCAATTGAACTTTTCACTGTCACACGGGATGAAGAAACTGTTATTTCACATCTGCATTTTAAGGTGCGCTGAAACGCATTTGTTTTGTGAAGGCTTCATGCTTTATATAACACTAGCCTTATAAAGAAAGAATAACAGGCATTCAAAGCATTTAAAGAGATGATATTAAAAAAATATATATTTTTTTTTATAAAAGTGAGGATAATTATAACTTCTTTTTTTTCCCATTGTTAATGAAAATGCGTCTGCCTCACTCATTCATTCGCTCTTGCCACATTTTTTTTTTCACATTATTGTTTGCGCTTATGAATTGCACTCAAAAAGAAATATTGTCAATACAGCTTCTATTCACATGGAATCCAAGGTTGGCCCATTGTTTCCCAGAGCTAGAGGTGCTTCTTCAGAGCTGCAAACATCACATTGCCTCTCCACTTGTGTAATGAACTTCACACCCACTACATAAGGCCTTTCTTTATAACATTTTATGATGTTTGGTGACAGTTGGAAAAGTAGCTGTAGAAAGCAGATTGGCGTAATAAGGGTAGGCAATCTTTGTTTTGGACTACATCTTCCATGGTGCTTTGCCAGCATTATGGCTGTAAGAGTATTATGGTATGTGTAGTCCACAACATCTGGAGATTGTCTACTCCTGGTTTAGAATTTTTGGTTGGGCCGACTCAGATAAAACAAGAATGCTGTACTTCCTGCAGCATTTGTAATTTGTTTCGTAGATAGACAGACCAACAGATAGACAGACAGATAGACAGATAGAAAGACTTATTCCCAAGTAACGATGATGTAGTTCAGCCACTAAGGTAGAACACTAAAGACCGGCAGTGCCAGAGTAAATGATCAATGGTTCTCTTAAACCTTCCTCATTGGAAGATGCACGTTAAAAGCTAGGATATCTCTTCATGTCAATGTGATATATTGATGTTTATCCAACCAGGTTAAACACTCAATTGAAAGCTGCTTGCAGCTCAATAAAGACCATTAGGGGAAATAACCTTAAAAGTGCTGTAAATTATTTGAGGGAAAACAAGAATAAAAGCAGAGTGCACAGAAATTTGCAGTACATAGATCATATTTTCCCTATTGGGCGGTATACCTGTACACTCCAGACCCCCTAAAGAGCTTTAGCTTGCTGAAAAGGTTTATGTGTGAAGATTATGTCCTCTTTATTCATTTTACTAAAACTGCAGATTTTAATAGAATTTGACACTTTTATAAATTAACCTGGTTACACCCTTGGCTGTCAGACAACTGGTCCTGTTACTTCCTGGTTTGGTTAGCTAAATAGAGCTAAATTCAAGAGGCAGCAATTACTCAGAGCACCTGTTGCAAAGACTTCTCATTGAGCTACATTGGGAAGTCTGTGATTGGACAGTTACAGAAAGTTTGGGTGGGTTTGCAAAGGCTGCAGGCAAGAGATCTGCAGTTTTGGCATGCTGTTTTTAGATATAGCCTCAAGGAAAAATAGAACTATAATTAAATGCATGAACGTTTTCATTTGGGGTATATCTACTAAACAGTGATTTTTATGTAATTGTCTCTGGGCAGTTGAGTGTCCGTTGAGTTTTTTCCAAACTGTGCAGTCGCTATGAAGACACTATGGGAACTAGAAACAATATAATTATTTGAGGGCTATCTTACATTGATTAATCTCTTCCTCATTTGCTTTTTTGTTTTAATGTGTTAATTTTTAGTTTCTCTTCCTGGACTTGATTCTTTGTCTTACTCCATCTTGGGGAACTTTCATGACATATTATCGCACAAGGAAAGGTTGTATACACTATTACTGGGGAATAATCATGAAAATCGTCTCCAGGAGGTGGTGCTTGTTAGCTGATGGTCTGGTAAGGTGACAAGTTCACAGTTTTTTAAGTGTCTCTCTGTGCGTGGGATAACTGTGGTTCCTTTGAAATCGAGGAGGCCATGTAGTTACATATCAAGCTCTTTATTAGTAAATAAGCAAAGCAAAAATGTATAAAACATGGAAAGCAAGCAAATGTATGAAATGTATGAAATCCAGCAAAACAAATTCAAGTATATGTCTAGAAGCCTGGCTAAGGTTGAAAACAAGAGAAATTATCATGCAAGCGGTGTCCAGGTGATCAAAGTCAGATCCAGTGATCAGCAGGTTATTAATGAAACTGAGCCTAATTCAAAGGCATCAAGCAAACACAGAGCCCCCTTCAAATAGGGAAACCTTGCACATAACTGGCTCAGGAATGGTAGGGCACTTATCAGAAAGGCAGCATCTGTGATACCTTCAGGTGTTATACAAAGATTACATTAAGGTAAGAGAAGCTACTATTTGGGGTTTGTGCTAGCTCAAGGCTTGGTTGCACTCATTTTTGCTCATTTGAATGAGTGCAGTTCCTTTCATTGTGTTTGCATTCATTATATACACACACTACACAAACACACCTACACACTACATTCATTATATACACACACTACACAAACACACACACACACACTCTGCATTCATTATATACACACACTGTAAATAAATATTCAATTAATATAATTTTTGGGGGATCTAATTTTATTTAGAAATTTACCAGTAGCTGCTGCATTTCCCAACCTAGTCTTATACTTGAGTCAATAAGTTTATCCAGTTTTTTGGGGTAAAATTAGGGGCCTCGACTTATACTCGAGTCGACTTATACTCGAGTATATACGGATATATTTCCAATGAAAAATTATTAAATGATTAAATGCATGCACAGTTTCATTTGGGGTACTAAACAGTGATCTTTTTATTTGAGCAACGGAGTGTCCTTTTAAGATTAAACTTTGTACTTTCCACGTTTACTTCAGTACCATGGACAGTGAATACATCTGGGAGTGCTTCCAGTTCAAGTCAATGGAAGCTCTCCTAACTGTACCAGGCAAACACGTTATCATTGCTTTCCACTGAGATTTTATTCACCTGCGTGTGCGTGAGACGTGTGCATTATGTAATATACTATTATGCTCCTTATATGCCAGTGATGTCATGCTATTTCTACTTCAATTTGTTTCTATAGGAAAGCACTGACAGGGTTATCCACTAAATTAATCTGGACGACAAAATTGCACGCTAGAATCACATAAATTGGAAAAAAAGAAACACTTGGCACAGGTAATAAACTGGGTTCTGCAGTGATATCCTATTTATTGCAGAGCCTCAGTGAGAAACACAAATATTTTGGGGACAGCACTCCTCAGTGAAAATAAAAATGGGTGCTTTAAGAGAGGAAGGGGGTGCTATACTCAAAACATTGACTGAAAATCAATGTGACTCCACGTGTAAACACAGTTTGTCTACTATGCCAAGTAATTTATTTTAAAAAAAAACACACACAAAACAAAAACAAACAAAGAACAAAACACACAAACAAACAAACAATCAATCAATCAATCAATCAATCAATCAAAAAAAGAGTATCAGATCGAGCCTGGAAAGACCCTTTAAGAAGAGCTGCTTACTGTTATATGCATATATTCTGTAACATATAACAAATCCATTAGTTTATAGCCATACAAATCTCACAGAACAAATACATGAATAATTAGCAGAGCTGGCTTCACACAGGACATCTATAGAATGTACTGTTTTCATTCTCTGCATCTCACAGAGAAAATGAGAACACTCCATAAATTATAGTTAACTCTGTGCCGAAGTGATGGTTATTAAATGGGCAGTGCCCATAAAGGAACACTTTGTGCGCCCTGCTGGTCTCTGTATACTATCCTTCTCCCTCTCAGTCATGTGGTGGATTCTCTGCCAAAGAGAAGCTTTCATGGTACACAATGCTCTGTCCACTTTAATGCTAAAGTAATGGTTCTCCATTCAAAAGTGGATTTTTGAAAATTTTAGTGGGTAGTACAGCAAACAGAAAATGCACATTTACGCTGCAAAAAAATACTTAATTTGCTTTTAAAACCCATGCCTAGTGAGCTTATTTTAACTTCTATTTTTCCAGTCATCCCAGGTGTAGTGCTTCATTTTCTAGTGTTTATTTTCTATATTCACTGTTTTTCTGTTTCCCAGGATGTGTGTTTATCTACATGTCTAAATTTTCCATTTCGTATTACATTTAGCTTTTTTGTTGTTGTTGGTTTTAAGATTGCTTTACATTTATTCACTAATCCGTTTATACAGTAAGTATAAGAAATAAAAAATCCCCGATTGAATTTACATTTTGCAAGACCGTTAATTCTCTTACAGGGACAGTCTAGTGGTTGTGTTATAAAGATAAATCATTAACATATTTACTAGAAAACAAATTGCACTAATAATAGAACAATATACCTTTTAAGTTCTAAGATAGAATAGGCAGGTCACTCCTAGGCTAGAAAGAGTCTACAACTATTTGTAGCCTCTCGTATTGTTCTATGGGGGATTTCCTTTCCAATAAACCCTGGTCCAGTAGGATTTACGGGACAAACAGTTTAGTCACAGTTTCAATTATCACACAGAATGAGTGGAACTGCTGAATAACCAGACAGCAACCATACCATGACTGTGATCAATGAACTCACAACCCCTTTTGTAGATTTGTGAAGAGTTCTTGTGTAGTGACATCTCGAGCTGATAACCACCCAAGCTGGCCGAATCTTGGACAGTAGAGAAGAAGTACATTTCCTCCATTACCATCACTGCAACACGGGGTATTTTTATAGCTGTGTGGCGTTTTACAAATTATTATTTTTATAGACCACACTACGCAGGGAGACGTGGACCAGGCAACTCTATAACATACCCCTGTATGCATTGGGGTTTGTAGTGCTCAGAGTGACTCCATGATAGACATTTTTCCATTGAATAATATAGTACATCTCATAAATACACATTGACCTTCTTTTTAATAATATTTGTTTATTGTTCATGCCTTTTATTATATATAAATATATGTCTATATAAAAAATATATATGTCGAAGTATCTATCTATCTATCCATCCATCATACATATCTTATACATAGGTTGAACAGAAAACCACAAAGCTTGGAGTATTTACAGTATTTATTAATAATGAGAGCAGCCCGAGATAGTACTCATACATACTGTGGCAAACCTAGCCACTTTTAGGTTACTGGACTGTATTTGCAAAAGGTTGTCTGTAATAGCCGCTGGACTGTATATTGTAATGTCTGCCTGTGCTGATATGTTTTAGAGCATTCGTATGCTAGCAGCCGAAAGCCGCTAGCATTCATGTATTTCGTTTCATGAACGGAGACTTTACTGGCTGTTCGTGAAACGAATGAGCTACCCCCCAGTAGTGGAAGTGTCACAGAGGGTTGTGTGGCTCCCATTAACCGATTGCAACATTGTTGCAATCGGTAGTTAAGGGCTTTCCTAGGTGGCCGTTGTTCTGCTACCGACCACGCGGCGGTCAGCCATCTTGGATCCTTTGTTTCACCAGCGGTGTTTGGTCGTCGAGCGCGTGGAACTGAAAACGGCTACTCGACGGCGCGAACACCACTGGGCTTCCAGGCCGTTCGGGAGCTCCGGTCTTTCCCTATTCTGGTTCCCCATCGGTGTTCGGTACTTTTAGGCGAACACAATGTTAAAGTGTATTTCGTGCGGTGTTCGGTTATTTATGCTGGGATCTGAGCGTAATTCTCACAAAATGTGCACTCAGATCCCAGCTATCTACCGAACGTCCATTCATTTAAATAAAATAAAGGATGGCAAAGTTATGCATTTTAATGTAAAATGTTGGTTCTAACTTAACGGTACATTCCAGTGGGAGTATCCCTCTCGTCCAGCAGTGCCTGATGGGAGAAATGTCCAGATTGTTAAGTCCCCCATGTAGTCCCCTACTGTACAACCCCTGCAATGTCAGTAGGGATACCCCTTGCATGGGGAATAAAAACTTCAGTTGACTCCCAGAACTGTGTTTCGTCCGGATACTGGGGGATTTGGGATATTGCCTTACTTTTCAGCACTTTACTTTGGATTACCTTCTATACCAGCGGAGATCGTGGAATTTAATATTGCAGCTCCGCTACACATACCATTGTATGGAATTTATACCTTTATATTAGAGCCCTGTATGATAAAAACTGTGTTTTCGCTTATGTTTCACTGGAACCATTGATTTACTATTTGATTGTGCATAATGTCTTCTCCTATCTCGAGAAAAGACTATTTTAAGGATCTATTATAACTATTTATTTAACGCTACTGATCAGAATGTAATGGCCTGTTAAAAAGATATAAGGAATTCAAGCATACATCTATATATCCTGAATAACCATTTTAATATTTCTGTGGTACCCAATACCTCCTACCGAAGCGTATTATAGCACTATTTGTTATTTTTAATCTCTCAAAGTAACGTGAAAATCTGTTCACACAGGGGCCCCATATATTAGGCTAGAGTAGCAATTTAATAGGATTAAGTTCCTACCGGGCTCTTAATCGAGGTGACTGCTGAAATCAGTGATTTTTTTTTTAGATCAGCAGGATTTTGTAAGAGTCTGAGATTTCACAGTTTCTAGGCTAACTGCAAGATAAAAAAAAAAATATGTATTTACAATGTATATTATTTCTTTACACTTTTAGAGGACCTCCAAATAGAAGCTTCAGTGAAGCACCCCACTTGGTCAGCAAAAAATCTGTTTATATATTACATTATAGGTGCATGAAATAAACCACACATATAAGGTCAAAGCATAATGCAGTTTATGTTGAGCAAAGACCCTGCATTATATGTATTGGGTGCCTGAGGCATTGCAATATAAATATTTCAAGATTCAAAACCTCGGAAGATCAGTTCTGTGGTTAATGTATAGTTGAGAATGAACCATGGAGCAGTCAGTAGTACAAATATGCTCTATGTAAAATAAAACACACTGGTAAAACTTACATTCTATATTGGTACTATTGCCTAATTTTGTCGCCTATGGCTACATGAATCAAAACATCAAATTGTTTCCAGACCATTTTTTTTCTGATAGAAATGCCATGTCAAACACTTGACACTATCACAAAATAAATTGTGTGCCAGTGAAGGTTCTATGTTCCACTAAGCCATCATAGACTTCATAGGCTACATTCTGCTATAAGGGATAAGCTTATTTCTTGTAACTGTGTAACAATTGTAGCACGTATGTCAACTGGAGAATCACTCTTCATTTTCCAGTGTTCCATTATCTTTTGTAATAGAATCCAGTCTTTTATTAGAAACACTTTTGTACCTTCTTCAAATGCATTTAGGGGGTACGTTGTATCTGTTGAATTTTAAGGACCTAAAAACTATCAAAAATGTGCAAGTACTATTGTGACAAGATTTGTATGAAATTATGTTTGAAACTTTTTCTCACCCCTTCATGCCGTGTTGTATATCAATGCATGGTTTTAGGGAAATGTCACAGAATATTGCACAAACTATTCAACATAGGACACTCCACTACCAGGGATCACAATATCTAAAGAATGTTTAAATGTATAATGTTCCTCCTGAGCATGTCTTTGGTCAACAAATGCAGTGCACATCATGGTGCACCAATTTAAGAATTTTAGGTGAATTGTAGGACATGTCTTATTAACAGCCCCTAACCCTTGTTTGTTTTTCTTTACTAGCAGGTTATTCACAAAGAAACAACATTCACATGTGCTTCCAGTGAGCAAATATTCTGGATTTTCAGCATCTGTATCCTGGTTACATCCATTATGTTGCATGTAGACATACTGAAATCTAGCAGATATTTATATTCATTTGGATACTCAGGGTATTGAAAAATATTGTGGTCAATGTCCAGATTTTGGTGTCTGATATAGCCTGGATGGTATCAGATTATTTTTGCTAATCTGGACCAGGGGCATTAAGATTTTGGTGAATAACTGCACAGATTGCTCTTCTTAAATGTACTTTATATGCATAGATGGAGAGGTGCTAGTGTGTATGTGAGTAATGGGCAATTTCCACAGCCTGATGTCAAAGAAGGTAGAGTGGTCCATGCATTAGGATTATTTTTATGAAAAGTTGCTCTGAACAAAACAAAATTCCTGGGCAATTAGGGGTTCTGAAAAAATGTACATACATATATTCAATACCCACAGTTTTTCAGAGAAAATCTCTTTTGACACTAATTAAAAGCAGCTAGGAATAAAAATAAGGGTAACTCTCTATATCTATCTATAAATATCTATATATGATGAATCCTGACAAAAGTTTGGGTGACAAACTGAAACGTTGATCTTTTAAATTTGTAAAATAAAAGTTAAATTTAATTTTTACACCTTTGGAGCCCTGGGAGTGCTATCTCTACATAATTGGTTATACTATGCTGATAAGCACCAATCAGAGACACCAATTGCAAGACAATATTTTTTTATATATATATATATATATATATATATATATACACAAACATACTTTAGGATTGATGACCATCCTTTAGCGTTCCAGCTGTTGTGCAGGATAAGAGGCTACGGATCAATCTGCTGGTGTGTTATATGTTAGCCATCACTAATTTAGAGTGCAACCAGATTGTTTCATTTCACAAATTAGATCATTGTTGGTTGTGCTTACAGAATTAATTCTTGTGCATCATTCCTGAAGGACTTTGTGTCTATTAACATGTAGTGCAAGCATGTAAAACAAACACGTGTCTTGATCTCCAAGGTCTTCCCTGACGATTTGATGCATAATTTGACACTTATGTTCGAGACAGAAATAAACCTCTGAATCCCAGGAGGAAGTAAAGAATACAGAAAGAGTAAAAAGGTAATGCAAGATACAAGGAACATGATGAATATAAATGTGCTAGCACATATCCAACGCTGAACTATGCTCTTTCCACTACTTGCAGGAAACATCAAAGAGATCCCTGACCACATGGGTCACAGATATAGGACACATCATTTTCTGTTAAATTTGAGTGTGGAAAACACTTTAACCTCTTGAGAATATCGTCATAATTTTAAGCCATGTTCCGTCAATTCGACTTCCGTCTTTCAGACACATACACAAAAGAACAAGATATGCTCTGTATATAGTCAGAAGAATGTTTTTACATGAATTTTATAGCATGACAGGAGGCTTCATATTTGCTTAAGTCTCTCTTTACTAGAACTCCACAGCAGCACATTAACATAGAGATAAAAACACCAGACACAAAAAAAAAATCAGGAATCTATAAAAGGCTTCTCCCAACTATTTCCTCTTTCTTTGCTGCTCCGCAGTCAGTACAGGTTAGAGTACCACTGCCTCCTGTTATATATGGGTGGCTGTGGATATTTTACTGTATGTATATGTTTATTACTGTATTGATTTATTTATTTAGAGGGTATTTTTGCATCTACCTACTTAGTGCTCTATTGACTGTTTTATTTATTTAGCTATACTGTATTTTCTACGCCTACCTGCTTAGTGCGCTAGTGATTTATTTATTTAGCTATACTGTATTTTCTACGCCTACCTGCTTAGTGATGTAGTGATTGCTTGATTGATTGATTTACTCTGTTTTTCTGCATCTACATTCTTATGGCTGCAGGGATTTATTTGTTTAGAATGTGTTTACCTTCCTACTGCCATTATGATTTATTTATTTAGATTGCATTTTTCTGTCCCTACTTTTTTGCTGTAGGGATGTATTTTCTCTTATAACTTTTCTGCATTTTCCTGTTTTGGGCACCCCTGTCTGGGGATCGTTTTTTTTCTCGGGTTTAGGGGGTTTCCTTTTTTCCCTCCCGCCCTCTGCCTTTTCTGGGTGGCTTTGCCCCCTTCACTTTTCGTCCGTTTTGCGGCCGCCGGAAAGCGGTCCTCAGACCGCTTTCTGTTGCTGACCGCCGGGACCCCGGAATAAGACTCCGGCGGTCCCATGTGTTGGATCCCACCCGCCGGCTCCGTCCGCCCGCCGAGCAAGATCCTCTGCTTCCACCCCCCACCCGACCCATGCTTCTGCTTGCGGTAAAACTGCTCCCGCGGCGTGGGTGGGGGGGTGGTTACCTTCCCATGCAGTGCGGCGGCCCCGAGCATCCACTTCCCCGCGACCACGTGGTCTGGTGGGGGCGGGGCCAGCCAGTTCCCAGGCTTACCGCATTAGTTCAGTCGATGGCAGGCACATGTGCTGTAGCTTTGACTGGGACTCAGCGATGACTTGGGCGCATTGCACCCTCAGGCTGTAATGGCTTTGTGCCCCATGTGGCTGGCAGGTTAGGCTACTGGGAATCAAAGTGGATGATATAGATCACAGGCATGCTATATAGAGCTGTGCACAACCCCTCAAGGGTTACAGGCACAACTGGCAGTGTTACCACTTATACTCATCCTCCCCCCCTTTTTGTTTGTTCAGATGATTGCTTGCAGCTCTCTGTTTTATCATATTGACCAATGGAGCACCTCTTGTGAGGTAACTCAGTTGGTGAGTTCCCTGACTATAGGTGTACTCAATTTGCAAGTTCACTATTTACGGAGTGTCAGGCACTATTTAACTGAAGTGCGTTATCTACAGTTACACAATGGAATGCTAGGTACAGTCACACAGAAGAATGCTATCTACAGTTACACAGTAGAAGGCTATGTACAGTTACACAGACGAATGCTATGTACAGTTACACAGAAGAATGTTATGTACATTTACATAGAAGAGCGTTGGGTACGGTTACACGTTACACAGAAGAACGTATTGTATGTTTACACAGAAGGATGTTATGTATGGCTGCACAGAAGAATGTTGTGTACAGTTACACAAAAGAAGGTTACGTACAGTTACACAGAAGAGTGTTAATTACAGGTACACAGAAGTGTGTTAATTACAGGTACACAGAAGTGTGTTAATTACAGTTACACAGAAGTGTGTTATGTGCTATTAATCTGAAGAAGTGTTATGTACATCTTATCTGAAGAGCGAAAGGTACATTTTATTGGAAGAATGGAATGCACAGTTCCTCACCTGTACATCTCTGAAGGTCCTGACTTGTCTGTGCCCCAGGACTTGGCCGACTTTGTCCGTGCCTTACTGATTGGCCTGCTCTGCCTGTGCCCCATTGATTGGCCTGCTTTGTCTGTGCCCCATCGATTGGCCTGTGCTGTCTGTGCCAGAATGTCTGCATGCTAATCCTACCGCCACATACTCACGCTTTTGCATTGCATGCGCTGCCCAACTTGCCTCGGTCACTATATGGGGTGCTGCCCCTATCTTCTGCCGGTGACACTTGTCCTTTATACTCCTTGAGGTCGCTTTGCCTGGGACCGCTGCACAGGAGAACCCTTATCCGGGTTAACAGCGCAGACAATGACTACTATGGCAGTGACCGCCTCCGTGGAATTAGGCTTCAGCCAGGGTCCTCCCTTAAGCTTATAGGAGCGTAACGCTAGAGGGCCCACCTTTAAAACGGCAGGCGACTTGAATGAGTCAGACTCTCCTAGAGGAGAGCAGGCAAAGGCACATGAGCACTACTGGAAGGGTGATGGCCCTGAATCAGCGACTTGAATGAGTCAGACTCTCCTAGATGCCCTGAACCAGGCTCCCGGAAAGATAAGACTCTGAGGAGCAGCTAACCCCTCTGCAATCGGCCAGACGGCCCTGCCTATATGGCGCGGGGGAGGCGATGACCTACGGATGCGGCAGTGACAACCTTCTCCGAGTGGAGAGCAGGCAAGGGTGCATAAGCACTACGGGTAGGGTGAAGGCCCGGAACCAGGCGCCCGGAAAGATTAGACTCCGGAGAAGTGTCTAGCCCTGATACGATCGGCCTTGACAGCCAGACGACACTGCCTATGTGGCGCAGGGGGTGAAGGTTGGAAGGAGAGGACGATGGGGGTGTGGATTATGATGACGGCCCCTAGTGGCACCATGAGATGTAGAACAAAGTCCACTACAGGGGCCCCGACGACCGTTGTCTCGTGGATCACCTTAAATGAACCCCTGTTCGACCGTCGATCCATTGCTCACCTGGTTTCTTTGGAATGGTCTCTGCCCGATCACCTAGGACCATTGGTGCGTTTCTGGCCCCGTAGTCCGCTGGCTTGAGAAGCCCGCAGGATAATTCGAGCGGTATTCCCAGCCGGGCTCCCGAACAAAGTAGCCGCAAACCCAGACTTAGACCCCGATGGGGCACTGCGGTTTTGCTGGTTAAGCACCTGTCTAGTATTCAGGAGATCCTGAGCGCGGCCCACTGCAGTGCCTATACTATTAAGTCCGCACTGGCAAGCCGATTGTTGTCCGCTACACGAGTGAGTTGTGCTAGCGGAACATACGAGGAAGTATAAGATGTGTCCTTTTTTACATGGAAATACTTGACGGAGGCTTATCTCAGCTCCAACCCGTACCTTTTTATAGGGGATTGGCCCCTTGACCCGGAATTTCACACTTGCCTCCACTTTCGGATGACATCCCAGACGGGGCCCCGGGTCTGGGGTGGCAGACGACCCTGTCCTAAACGCAATTTGAACCACTGGAGGTGCTTGAGATAAAGAGATCGGAGCCCCTCGGAGTCCCGGCATGAGTCTACGATTGAATGTATATTCATTAGTTACTTTGAATTAGACGTGGCCCTCAAGAAACTTCTAGGGACCGCGGGGCCCAGTTCTGGTAAGGTGGCCTCTATTTTCTCCCTGGTGAGATAGGTATCTTGTGCATCAGTCATTTGGGCGACAATACAACCTGGTTGGCAGGTTGGGAGGAATTGAGGACATTCAGGAATACCAGAACTATCTGAAGAGATCTTTCTTGTTTTCCACGCGTTGGGACCCGGACGCAAATCTTCATCGATATAGGACATCTTGCTGTACGGTCTACCTGGACGGGCTTGCCGGACCCTCTGCGAGGTACCTCCCAGACCGAAAGATCAGACGCTCCCTGTAGAGTGTAGCCCAAGGTGGACTTGTGGATTTACTTTACACAGACGGCGTACTTGATGTACCAGTCTGTGTTCCCAGTATGGAGTGCTCGTGGTGACGTGGAGCAAAACCCGCCTCCCCGCCGGGAACCCTGAGAGCCCCGTGCCACGTGTGTTTCGTTGGGGGGGCTCCTATAACGCGGGGTTTGTGATTCCTGTACCGGGAACTGTGTTGGTCGGAAGCATATGCTTGCTTCCTGGTGTGGGTACAGATGGTGCACGATTGTACCCGTCTGTGGACTCACAGTTTAAGCGGGCCAAAACACTGTATCGTGGCTGGTGAGATCCGTCTGGGACTTAGAAGCTGTCGGACGGCTTGCAAAGGCTATGCAAGCGCTCTGGAACCAGCTACCCCTCTGGAACCCGGAAGTAGATCCAGAAGTACGCCTGGAGCCCACGAGGTAAGTAGGTAAGAGGGGGAATCCTTTTATAGGCACATAGCCCCTCCCACAACTAAAGGCCCAGATTTCCAATATATGAATATAGATTTTATTTTTACTGCTCCTTGCTTTTTCCCCTCTTGGTTATTTCTCACTGTGAATAGAATCAACATTTAGCATCTGTCCCCCAGCCCTAAATCATCTTTTTTTCCCCATCAATCTCTTCTCTGTTCTCACGGGTGGAACTCCAAATCTTAAATCAAAATGAATATGCTTGTCCACTGCACAAGTCATTTATTTCGTGATTAATCTAAATGCTGTATCAAAAATTGGAACTTTAGACGATTATCTGATAGGGCCAAATTGAGATGGAAAAAAATCTCCAAGTCTAATAAATTCAAACCAAAATTCTCTGGCTTCTAAGAAACCTGGAAAGAATAGAAGACGGATCCTATGTGATGGACAGTAGAAGTCTCACATGAGGCTCTCAGTGTGCCAATACTGAGGAACTCGTATAGCTTTTCCTTCTTTTGGACCTGCTGGTAGCTCTGAGTGTGTGAAGGTACATACTGGGTGATGTATAAAAGAAAATCATCAGCCTGAAAATGATTGTGCTCCATTTATTCTACAAAACAATACTTTCTGTCACATCACCAACAGTTTTTAAAATTTTAATCTTGGAAATCAAAGTAAATTTTAAATTTTTGGCCCAAAAATATGAACTGCAAACATAGATGTATCTCATGTAAATCCTAAAAGGTAAATTTTGTTTACTACAAAATTGTTTTGAAATCCCAATATTTTGCACTTTTAGTGAATAATCCTGGGTATTTTTATATTTTTTATTGGTACAGAGTTTGTAATTTATTTTTTTTTACTCCAAGATAATTTAAAGGCATCTATTATGTCAACATTTAAGTGGAAATGACTAGAAAGCCATAAGCAAACTAATTTTGAACATACTTTCTTAAGTAAGTAAGTAAGTATACGGTCAACAAATATCTATAAGCTTCAAATCTTCAGGTCCAATCATTTTTATACATAAAACCAATTCTGCTATTTATACGTTTCTTAATTAACATCCTGCATAATTTATAGTTTATATAGGAGAACCACAGTTCCATTTAACCTTATTGGTTTCCTTCTTGATTTGATAGTTGTCACAGTTTATTGATCATCAATGATTATATATTCAGCTGTATTGCTAGAACTCTACCAACCCTAAATAAGACAGTTGTATGAGACTAAAACACAGTAGGCAGATTTCTAGTCTGAAATGTTCTTTTTGAGCCACTGAACATCATATCCACTTCTGCAATCCCCTTTGAAATTTATTTTGTGAGAGTAATATTTATTAAAGTTAAAAGTATTAAAAGTTTCAGAAGATACCCCCACATTGTGTCTTTTACAACCCCCCTTGTGTGTCTCTTCTTTTCACCAGCCCTCCAGCCCCTTTGTGCATCTCTTACTTCTCTCCAGCCCCATTGTGTGTCTCTTACTCCTGCCTAGCCCCTTTGTGTGTCTCTTTTCTCCTATCCCAGACCCTCTGTTTGTCTTTCTCCCTTCAGCTCATCTATATGTCTTCCCCACCGGTAGCTTGTGTCTCTTCATTCAAGCTCCTTTTGTGTGTGTCTCTCTCCCCCACAGCCAACTTTGTGTGTTTCTTTCCCCAGCCCCTTTTGCATTTCTCTTTCTCCCCTTCCCCAGTCTGTTTGTGTCTATCACCCCCAGACACTTTGGGTGACTCTTTCTTCCCGTCTCCATTACCTGTATGTGGCTCTCCTCCAAGCCCCTATGTGTGTCTTTCTACCCCTTCTCCAGCCCTTCTGTGTGTCTCTTTCTCCCCCACTACCACTTTTGCTTCTTACAAGCCCATTTTGTATGTCTCTTTCTCCCCTTCCACAGCCATTGTGTGCATCATTACCCCAGCATCTTTTTTGTGTCTCTTCCCCCTTCTATTTAGCTTGCCTCTATTTCGTAGCTTGACTGAGCTACATGTATTGACTGGCAGAAGTGCTTTGTGTTTACTTTCTGCTGGTTATCCCAAAAATTGTGCCCCTGGGCCTGTGCTGCCTTATGGTTGCACTGGCCCTGTATTTTCCTACTTCTTCTTCCTCCAGTTTGGCTGAGATAAGAGTGATGGGATAGGAACAGTAACAAGAAAAGGACAACTATAAAGCTTAATTGGTAAATTAATTTGTCTGCAAAATTCACCTTTAATGTAGGGGTAAAACAGGGGAAACTATTAGATATTTCAAAATCAAGAATTAGATTTGTCTGGTTCGGTGTTAGAAAAGAATCCCTCTAAATTAAAACTGTGTAGCGCAATAGATAATTAGCACATTCTTTAATTAAAAAACTATGCTAGAATAATACTTCTTTAAATATAAAGGATACCTTAAACTGTTTAGGTCGGGTGCACACAAATGGTTGTTGAATTGTTGGAAATGGTATGTGACATTTGCACTGAAAAGCTTAATGGGAGATGTTGTCTGTAAAAGGAATTGATCATAAAAACTGTTTCATCCTATTAACCTTTAAACATAGTTTTAGTACGAGGTGCAGTGTTCTGGCATATCTTGGTGCCAGCTGCCAGACATTTAGATTTTTTTAATGCTGTATTCATCAGTCAAGGAGGAGAAAGGACTTTGCTGCAAACTGCTATGTTCATTCACAGGTAGCCTCAAGGCTGATGCTATTGTAAGGCGTGACAGGTGGCCACCTTTTGGCACCCCAGGACTATTTCCCCATGACTCTAGCCTGGGACTGTGTGAGGCTTCTTGGTGATTTCAGGAGGAAAAGATGGATTAAGAGTAAGGTTACCGGTAAGTAAGTAAGGATACATATTTGTGGCACTGCTTCATTCTTCACTTAGGGATGGTGAATAGGGCAAATTCACAGGTCCTAGGGCCCCTGGATAATCTCAGAGCCCTAGTCAGCTGCCTAAGTTCACATCATTGTTAATCCTTCTCTGATTGCAGAGTTGGCAGATGTGGTGGAGCTCACAGATATACGCAATATTGGTCAACAGTAGGTACCTGTTAGAACCGCCCTGCATAAGAAACTGGGAAGAAGACCTTGACGAGACCATGTCAGAAGCGGACTGGGGCAAGAGCATCACCCTGATACAAAAAACACCAAGCTCAGCACGTTTGCAAGAGAACCTTTACAAGATACTCACCAGATGGTATCTGATACAGACGGCGCTTCACATCAGGTACACAGAAATACCAGACACATGCTGGAGATGCGGGGAGGAGACAGGCACATTCATACATATCTGGTGGACATGTTCACGGATTCAGCCCTTCTGGGACACAATTAGAGGCATAATACACAAAGTAACGGAAGAGATGCTCCCACGGTCCCCAGCCGCCTTTCTCCTTCATCACACCAACATGACCATGCAGACATATACCAGATCCTTAATCCCGCGGTTACTGAACGCAGCCAAAGTGATCATCCCCATCTACTGGAAGCAGGCCAACACACCCCGATAACACGATGGGTGGAAGAGGTAGAAGCTACCAGGAAATTAGAAGATATGAAGGCAAACACCCCGAAACACAGAGACCGATACACCAAACGCTGGTTTCACTGGACACGATTAACCACATCAAACGCCTTTCAACACCGCTTAGCCACGCACTAGCCAGAAAGGACTGGAGATGGGAAGCCGGAATTGGGAGACCGGGCGGGAGGCGGAGGGGTACGGCGGACCGGGGCGGCGGCAGGTGATGGAGATACTCATCACCCCCCCAACACCCTTTCCCACCCCTCTCACACCAAATCGAACACAAACACAATACGAGACCGAGAGACCTTAACACACACACAAAAAAAATATGAACGCATGTCACACACATTCAGTCCCATATCGTACACACACCGAAAACAAGCCCAGCTGGCTAGGACGCCTCCACACAACATGACTAACAGGTGACACTATAAGAACAATGCAGTCCTACACAGCGCCACAAGAAACCCGGCCCAAAAATGACCCAAAGACAGTCAAGACGCAAAGTTGGGCAACACCACAGTCAGAACAGGAAGGAGGAACACACACAGGAGACACAGAACCAAAAATTTGTCACGCCATACACGCGCACCCATTCAACCACGACCCTCAAAACCAGACCCAGACCCAGACCCAAACGGATGAAACAACAGACACCACACACCGAGAATCCATCAGAACACGACACTAATACAGCCAAATGGAAAAACCACACAGGAACCGAATTAAATACACTAGTGGACGAGCCTCATCATGGTATCGCCGAAGGCTGAAACAATAAACCTCAGCGACGGAGATACAAAATCAGCACACTCACGCACTGAAAACCAGGCCTCCACGCAGGCTACTACTCACCAGAACTAAGGGATACCCAACACCTAGTACACAAAAACCATTGATGTAATATATACCACATACTGGCGCAACCCAGCTCAGTATACCTAGTAGCCACACTTATTACAAGGACAAATATGGTGAACAGATAGACAAGCACATAAATATGGAAATGTCTCTTTAATATGTTGGTGCTGTTTTCTGCCAGAGGACCTGGAGATTTTGTTAGGAAACATGGTATCATGGACTCTATAAAAAAAAATTAAGCATCTGGAGAGATTCTGTAAGGAGTAATGGTCTCTGGTCCCTTGTCCTGTATTCTTTAACCTCATCAGGAATTATAGGAAAAGTGCTGTTATCTTGGCAGGGAGGACACACAAAGTATTGACTGAAAGGGTGCCAGCTCCAGTGCTACCTAATATGATTGTACATGCATGGTAAAGATTTGGAGGGTTCTAAACTGCTTTATGGGGAGAATGACATTAAATCCATTTCAGCAGTTTTTTTCTGTTGATCAGAGAAGGATTAATATCCAAAGGGGCACTAGGCAGGTCACAAGTTTGCCCCACACCTTTTTATTTACTTTTTTTTTACATAGGGATTAACAGAGCTAAGCAAATCCAGAGCTCGTGTCTAACCCCTTGGCCTGAGGTGGCTGCCTAAAGTCGCTTTATGGTTAATCCTTCTCTGCTGTTGATGTGTGGACCAAAATCCCAGGGCAAGGATGATGCAGTGGTATGAAAACAATGGTTTTTGGCACTTAAGACAACTGGAAAGTACCTTAAATCTACACATTGGAATTGGTTCATTTGTATCAGAATGGGCTCAATCCTTGGAAAAAGTATTCTAAATAAAACACAAACCTTAAAAGTACCAAAAATTGAAACAAGAACATTAAAATACTTTAAAAAGATGATACAAACAAGATGTACAACAATAAATGTAAATTGTAAATCAAACTTACTTAGTAATTTACTTGATTATATCAAGGTTAGGAGATGCAAATGATAATTAGCCTGATGAACTATTCTAGCAATGAGTTTGATTGTAGGCTGATTCTCGACTTTGATGTGATAGATTTGACGGCTGCTCGGCATGGAATGGTCATTTATCAATGCTCTCACCCCCTACTGTTTGTGACAAGGGTTATAATGGGTGGTGTATTTGAGGTTCTTCGATAATTTGTCAATTTAATGAAGGAGTACGATGCTGCCAATGGTTGACTGATTCATATCATCATTGCTGTTTTTCATTGCACATCCAGCACAGGCACACATGGCATATGTAATTATCATTCCTTATTATGTAGCGGGGAGACCCATTCCGCCTGCTTGCCACCAACTGTTTATATTATAATCATCATATGAATGCTCTGATTACAGGATTGTATTTGTTGTCATTTAAATGTGCATACACATTTGTTTTGTTATTGTCCTCTGTCTCCAGTGCAGGCTAGCTATTTCCCCACCCACAGCCCTGTTGTGCTATGCCGTTTCTTTTGACTTCCAGTCATAAGGACATAACAACATCAGTGTCACAATGAACAATGTGCACAAAGTGTCCAGTGGTCAAAGGGACTCCCAGACTCCTAGATGGCTAGCAGAAATTCTACCCTTAGAACCTTGGCTGTTCTCTCCTGTCCTTTTAAAAAAATACATAGTTACATACACTGGCGGATCCAGAGTCTTATCTCGGGAGGGGCACTCATAGATTATTTAAAGAAACAATCCAGGCACAGTAACCACTACAGCTCTCTGTAGTGGTTATGGTGCCAGGAGTGCCGTGGCGCCCTCACAGGGCAGTGTGTATGGGGGGCTGTGGGGGCAGTGTGTATGGGGGCTATGGGGTCATTGTGTATGGGGGGCTGTGGGGGCAGTGTGTATGGGGGTCTGTGGGGGCAGTGTGTATGGGGGGCTATGGGGGCAATGTGTATGGGGGGCTGTGGGGGCAGTGTGTATGGGGGCCTGTGGGGGCAGTGTGTATGGGGGCAATGGGGCAGTGTGTATGGGGGGGCTGTGAGGGCAGTTTGTTTGGTGGGGCAGTGGGGGCAGTGTAAAACAAATTATTTATTTTTTTAATTTATAAAATATTATTTATTATTCCCCCTCCCTTCCTACCTTTGCCCAGGGAGGGGGGATATCGCTTGTAATACCTGGTGGTCCGGTGGAATCCCTGGTGGTCCAGTGGTGAGAGTGAACTCTAGCCTGCACCTCCTTAGGCTAGAGTTCACTCTCGCGAGAAGAGAGCGTTGCCGTGGTAACAGCGGCAACGCTCCGTTCTCGCGAGAGGAGACCCGACGGAGCTGCAGGCTAGAGCTCCTCCCGGGTCTCGTCTCTCCGTCCTGGCTGCCCAGTAATATGCCTGCGGACTGGTGAGGGAGATCTCTGATCTCCCCTCCGGTCCGTGAAGGCACTTAGCAGGGCCGGCTCTTGGATAGCACCGGCCCTGCAGGAGAGAGCATTGGATCTCGGGGGAGAGGGGGCAATCGCCCTGTTGCCCCCCCCCTAGATCCGCCACTGGTTACATAGTTACAAAGCTGAAAAGAGACTTGCGTCCATCAAGTTCAGCCTTCCTCACATTTGTTTTTTGCTGTTGATCTAAAAGAAGGCAAAAAAACCCGGTTTGATGCACAAATACCTCCCGGAATCATTTTTATTAATATTTTGTCACTATAATTTTTAAATCTTAGATAAATAACTAGTGTAATCATGTTAGGTAATACTGCACTTATATACCCTAAGAGGCAATTGAACACAATTAAAGTCTCAAAGTAGGGTTCTTGGAAAAAATATTTTATTATTACTAATATACTTTTGTTGCAAAGTTAAGTGAAAATGAAAAGAGAGAAATAGAATCTGCAGATGATTTAAGCTCTAGAATGTAAGCTCATTGAGCAGGGCCCCCCACCCCCTCTGTTAATGTACATCCAGTTGTCTGGTTACATAGTTACATAGCTGAAAAGAGACTTGCGTCCATCAAGTTCAGCCTACCTCACATATGTTTCTTGCTGTTGATCCAAAAGAAGGCAAAAAAAACCCAGTTTGAAGCACTTCCAATTTTGAAACAAACTAGGAAAAAAATTCCTTCTTGACCCCAGAATGGCAGTCAGATTTATCCTTGGATCAAGCAGTTATTACCCTACATTGAAAAATTATATCCTTGAATATTCTGTTTTTGCAAGTATGCATCTAGTAGCTGTTTGAACATCTGTATGGACTCTGATAAAACCACTTCTTCAGGCAGAGAATTCCACATCCTTATTGTTCTTACAGTGAAAAAAAACTTTCCTTCTTTCTTCCAGTCTAAACTCATGGCCTCGTGTCCTATGTAAAGTCCGGTTTGTGAATAGATTTCCACACAATGGTTTGTATTGGCCCCGCATGTATTTGTATAATGTTATCATATCCCCTCTCAGGCGACATTTTTCTAAACTAAAGAGGTTTACATTTGTTAACCTTTCTTCATAGCTGATATATTCCATTCCTTTTATTAATTTTGTAGCCCACCTCTGCACTTTTTCTAGTGCCATAATATCCTTCTTTAGAACAGGTGTCCAAAATTGCACAGCATATTCAATATGGGGTCTTACCAGTGATTTATAAAGAGGCAAAATTATATTCTCATCCCGAGAATAAACGCCCCTTTTCATGCATGACAATACCTTACTGGCCTTGGCCACTGCTGATTGACATTGCACATTGTTGCATAGTTTGTTGTCTATAACAATCCCCAAGTCCTTTTCGTATGTTGTTATCTCTAATTCTCTTCCATTACGGGTATATGTTGCTTGTGCATTCTTTACGCCGAAGTGCATAACTTTGCATTTTTCAACATTAAATTTCATCTGCCATCTGAGTGCCCAGTCCCCTAGTCTATCTAAATCCCTCTGCAGCAAAGTAATATCTTGCTCGCATTGTTACAATTACATGTCTGTTAGTTCATCCATTGTACAGCGCTACGAAATTTGATGGCGCTATATAAATAATAAAATAATAATAATAATAATTTACATATTAAATTAAAGATTGTTTATTTATGTATGCACTATTAGAATTAGTGTGTTTATATGAATATTTCTTTTTTTGCCACTTAAAGTAATGGCCCGTGCTCCATGAGAACTTCACTGAAATAAAGTTGTTATGGTGCCAGGAACCCAGTGGTGCTTCTTTATCTTTAAGGATTAAAGGTGCGAACCTTTGTTTAAGAATGGGGAGCTACTGTTTGGCTTAGAACATCAGCTGACCACTCTAAGCCAATCAGTGGAGCCTCTTACTGGATCAGAATTAGAGCAAGCTGATTTGCATGGTAACTGGGAGGAATGGCGCTTGAAAGACAACTTGGGGGTTAAACCATTTGTCAATAGTTTAACCCCTAATGGTTAGTAAGTGCCAGGAGGTTCCTGGCACCATGACAACTTTTGATGAAGTTATTATGGTGCCCAGAGTGTTCTGATAAAGGAATTATTATTTAAAAGAGCACTCCATGCACCATAAAAATTACAGTGTGCCTGTATACTTTTTTGTGTTACAAAAACCCCCGAAAAATAATCCCATTTATACTTATTGCAATAATATATACATAGAGTACATGTGCAAAATGAATATGCATAGAGAAGATACAACGTATTTAGAATTTGAAAGAATAATCAATGAGTCAATGAAAATTTAGCCCTGGCAATTAGAATTTCACTCCTGGTGAGTCTGCCATGGACTCTCCAAGCCTGCAGTGGTGAGTAACTTTTAGGTCTGTGTAGTAGAGTAGTAATTGGAATTTTGAGACCTGCCCCAATGATTTGTGAAAAATACATTTTTCCACAATGCCTCACATGGCATGCACCCTAACCATTGCACATAGCTAAACCTGTTCTTCTGGAACAACTACCTTTTGATACACCATCAACCATAACCTTAATGTTTTTTTCTGTCTCCTGAAAGCCCTGCTAACAAACTTCTTCTTTGACCCTTTTTAGTTTAGTATCCTTCCACAATTAATGTGACCTTTTCCCCAACATTCCATCTCAAGTCTACTCCCTGCTCCGCAAGAGTATACTCACGACCTTGACATTGACCTTCCCCCACTTACCATAGTTAATCTAGTCTGAAACTAACGTCACACTGATTGTGATCATGTAATTACTAATCTATGCAAGGGGGGTTTGATAAAACTAATGTGTAAGTAATGAGAAATAAATAATAAATCGCTATTGCAAAAATAGCAAAGCAATCTAAATATAGTAATACGTTTCTTAAAACCGTAAACGTACATTACACGCCAATGCACTGCTTGAACAATGCTTTATAGGTCTATAGTATATACTGCCATTAGATTAACATTGCTGGGAGAGAGACTATTCAGTCAATGCTAAGTGTTTCCTTGTTAACCGCTCCAGTGTATTTTAGGTATTACAAAAAAATGACTCTGTTGGTTGGCATATTTTGATTAAATAGCATATTTCTTATTTGACTGCAAAAACACAAAATGCATCAATTTTCCATTAAATAGTAAAAGCTGTGTGCACACCATGAACAAATATACGTTTTAGCATTCCGTATTTAAAAACATATCATATTTATTTCTATAATGTTTTCTTTACTGCAATTTCGTCTGTAAATATTTCATTTATAGCTATAGGTGATGCATTTACAAATTAGATGAGTTTTTCATACTTTTTTTACTGTTTTTTTTCTTCCTTTTCATCAGGATTTTTATGTTGAGTTTGGTAGCGTAGTGGTCCGTTGCTGTATTTAAATCCCTTGTTGCATGTCATAAGATAATAACTGAACTTTTCCAATGGCTAGATGAGTTTCTCAATTCCTGAAAATGTTTTCATCCAGAAACACTGCTGGTTACACATGAGGAATGAGATGTGTATTCGAACATGTTCAGAAGCAAGATAAGTCATGCCAGGAATTAAATATGGGGCTAGATATAACAGAAAAATAAGAACATATTTGCTCATCTAGTATGGGCAAAGTCTACCTTCACAAGATGAGAACACATTAGAATAAACCCACTAGACATGGGCATTCGTATTTAGGCTCAGATTTACTCTTTCGGCCATTCGTCCAAATTCCGAGTGGGAAGATGACTGAATGAACGCAGACTGAACAATATTCTTTCATGTGCCAATCATTTATTCATTCATTCAGATAATGCATTCAGCCTTTTGTATTACAGAAAGAGGAGGGACATGAGAGTAATCTGGGTGAATGTGTACAGAACGAATGTGGCATATGCTTATTCGTTCATTCGTGTGACTTGTTTGGCCTTTTGCATTACAGAAAGAGGAGGGACATGGGAGTGAGCTGATTTTTGTTTGTCGAATCAGCTCACTCCCGTGACAAGATGCATAAGGGACTTGTCCAATGGTGCATCCACCATCTATAAAAACTTAATAGAGCTTGCACACAGATATATTGGCTAAGTAAAAAAAGCAATTCTGGGGCTAATCTTTATTTTTGGAACACATGGAAAATAACACTGGTTTCCGAATAGATAGTTTGCAACTTTGGATCAGCATGTACTTCCTTAATATTTTGATTTATGGGCCCCCATGAAAAGTTCAAATAAAACCTTTTAGACCTTGCTTGCCAATGCTAGTTTTGCCCTGGCTAAGATCACCGGTGATGGTGGCTATGATCATCGGTGATGTCATAGTCCAATGTTTTCCCATAAGGAAGAATTTAGCAGCTACTGTGTATGTTTGGCCACAATCAGCCCCAATCTTTTCATAAAGATACATTAGCTTAGTGCATATCTATGGGCAATGTTCAGAGTCTTCATACAGAGAGTAAGACATAGAACATCGATCCTGAGTGACAGAAACTACAGCTGTACAGACATTTCAAACTAAACAGTATCTTTTCTCAAAAAAGGCAGTGTTTACAGTTGAGAGCAGTGGCGTACATACCAGGGTCGCAGGGGTCGCGGCTGCGACCGGGCCCGGCCCACCAGGGGGCCCGGCCGCCCCTGCGACCCGGTATGTACCCACAGGGCCAGCCTCTTCTCCTGGGGGACCCAGGAGGCGGCCACCTCAGGGCCCCTCGAGGCTGGCCCTACTGACTCCGGCGGGCGGGCTGGCTGTCTGGGTGGCCGGCGCGCGAGGGAGCACTCTCCCCTGTGTGCTTCCTCTTCAGATCCCTCGCGCACCGCACTGATGCCGGAGCCGGAAGATGACGTCATCTTCCGGCGCCGGCATCCCTATGCGGCGCGCGAGGGAGCTGAAGAGGAAGCACACAGGGGAGAGTGCTCCCTCGCGCGCCGGCCACCCAGACAGCCAGCCCGCCCAGCAGCACCACTGGACCCCAGGGAATCCCCCCAGGCTCTCCAAAAGGTAAGGAGGCTGGGGGGATTAAATTTAAAAAAAAAATGTGTGTGTGTTAGTGTGTGTTATAGTGTGTGTGTTAGTGTGTGTGTTACTGTTTGTGTTAGTGTGTGTGTGTTAGTGTGTGTGTCAGTGAGTGTGTCTGTTATTGGGTGTGTGTCTGCTAGTGAGTGTGTTACTGTGTGTGTCTGTTACTGAGTGTGTTTGATGTCTGTTAGTGAGTGTGTGTTTGTCAGTGAAAGTGTATGTTTTGAAAAGTGAGTGTGTATGTATGTCAGTAAATGTGTGTGTCTGTTAGCTAGTGTGTATGCGTCTCTTCGTGAGAATGTGTGTGTGTGTCTTCAGCATTTACCTTTCTCCAGCGTCGGACTCCCTTGGCGCTGGGGATCCCTCCGCCTCTCAGCTCCGAATGCACATGCACAACATTACTCAATGCTTTCCTATGAACGTTCAGTGTCTTCTTACTGTGATTTTCACAGTGAGAATCGCGGAAGCTCCTCTAGCAGCTGTCAATGAGACAGCCACCAGAGGCTGGATTAACCCTCAGTGAAACATAGCCGTTTCTCTGAAACTGCTATGTTTTCAGCTGCAGGATTAAAACTAGAGGGACCTGGCACCCAGACCACTTCATTGAGCTGATGTGATCTGGGTGTCTGTAGTGATCCTTTAAGTGTGTGTGCATACCGCGGTCGCGGGGTCGCAGCCCTGCAACCCCTGCGACCAGGTGCCTGCTGCCATGTGTTGCGGCCCCGACCCGCGCCGAGTAAGCGCGCGGGGGGGGGGGGGCCCACGGATCAATTTTCGCACTGGGGCCCCATGGGTCATGTGTACGCCACTGGTTGAGAGACTGTAGGAACAATAAGCTGCAGTGGTTCTGGTGCCTTTAATACTGGTCGTGCAATGATGCAAGGCTCAAAGAATTGCTGGGACATTATTGCAAGGCAGGAAAATGCCCCCATAGTGTGGATATTTATAGGCACTCAGCAGCTTTGTCAGGAAGAGGAAAACGCAGAGCAAGAAGAATTGTAGAAGAACAAAGTTAATTTATTTCAGATGAGTCAGTGTTCTGGACAAGGGACAGCTGAATATGGTCAGAACAAGGGCACGGTGCTATTGGTAATGCAAATGTATTGATAGCTTCAATGATACATTTGTCAAATCACCCTTTTTAAAATCTATAGAGGAGAACTTGTTCTATGCTAGGATTCAATGAAAAAGTTCCCAACTTTGTAGGTAATTATGGTAAATTATCACCTAATTGCTCACACCAATTATATTTCCATTAGTGTCTGCATGCAGCGGGCGCACATTTAACCTGAGACGCCAGATATTAACTTTAGCAGGATTACATTGCTTTAAAATATTTAATTACTCTTAATCTTTGCAGGTTTGCAGCTTGGATTTACAGCTGGGAGAAGGCATCTTTTCATCTGACATTGTGTGAGGGATGCAGATGTGGGTAGATATCTGGTACCCAAGTGCTAGGTGTAATAGTTTTTTTTGGAAGGGGAAGAGTTAAATGTTAACAGTTTGAAGTTTTCCAGTATGACTTAATATGACTTAACCCCTTAAGGACATATGACAGAAATATTCCGTCATGACTCCCATTTATTCCATTAGTTGTGTCCTTAAGGGGTTAATATTGAAGTGCCAGTCAAATTATGCTAGGTGATTAGAAATGTACGAATAATAAATAGTTTAATCATTTCAATTTAGTTTAGCCACAGGGAACCTTAAAGGAACCCTCCAGAGAGCAGCCTGGTGAAGTGCTCGATGGGTCTGGAGCCTGTCACATTTGTGACAGTTTCTAATTTCACTAGAAATCATCACGTTTATAATTGGGGCAAGAAACACATCCTTGGTTGTCAGGCAGCTCATGAGATTTCTTCCTCCTCCATTAGCTTCACAGAGCTAATGGAAGTGTCAGATGCACTGTAATAGAGCTTTCCCCTCTTTTCAATAAGCTGTATTACAGCTCATAAAGAAGAATAAGAAAGCAGGGATCGCCACGCGTGTGCATGCTCACAGTACCTGTGAGCCTTCTGTGATTGGAGTATTCCCTGAAAGACTAAATGTCTGTGCTTGGAAAGGCAAGAAATCTGCAGCTTTTGCAGACTGTTTTATATATATACCCCAAAGACAACATGCATAAATAAGTGCATTCATGTTTTTTTAGGGGTATGTCTACTATTGTGATAAAAATTATTACAATTTCCTGTGGAGTGTTCCTTTAATGGAAAATTACCTGACTTGTCTTGGGCAGCATGGGAGGTGGAGCAGATAGGTAATTTAAAAAAGAGGACATTAGCACACCCATGATATTTATTCTTAAAATCAGGCTAAAAGGTGCACTGTACTCTCGTAATGCCATCATCATCTATCATGAAACATAAAACATAAATGATAAATGATGACTGTTGCAATAATTTTGAGTTTATCATTATCTAGGTTATACAATGGTTATGTTACCAGAACTGCTACCAGGACTTTTTGCATAAAATTTGTTATTAGTGCACATTTCAGACACAATGCATAATGTTAAACTTTCTTAAAGGAATATTCAGGAAATATTAACACAAATGAAGATAAACAATTCTATTTTGCCACTATGGGATTGCTGTTGTTGAGTTACACTATATTAGAATTTCCAACCTTCACTTTTAAGGAACCTGTAGTGGCTATGGTACCAGGAGTGATATCAAATGGGACACATGGAGGGAATGGGGCAGATGGAGGGGCTGGGGGATAGAATGGGACACATGGATGGGTTGGGGGAGGGAATGAGACACATGGAGAAGCTGGTGGGAGGGAATTAGACAAATGGAGGGGCTGGTGGGAGGGAATGAGACACATGGAGGGGCTAGTGGGAGGGAATGAGACACATGGAGGGGCTAGTGGGAGGAAATGGGATACATGGAGAGAATGAGATATGGAGTGGCTAGGGGGTAAGGGAATGGGACACCTGGAGGGGCTGGGGGTGGAGGAAATGAAACACATGAAGGGGATTTGGGGGGGTGGGAGGAAATTAGATACATGGAGGGGATCTGGAGAGAAATGTAATTACGCTGTCTTCTGTGTCTGTATGACTCTCTGTACAAGTGTGTATGTATGTCTGTACAGAGGTGTAACTGGAAACCACCGGGCCCCGGTGCGAAAATTGTCTCATCCCTCCTGGCCCTCCTAGTATCTCATTCCCTCCCCCCCCTGCTCCTCCATATGTCTCAACATTGATGAGAAAGAAAGGGGCAAAGAGAGAAAAGGTAAGGGAGTGATATAAGGAAGGGGCATGGGGTAAAGAAAATAGCTTTTCTTAATTCTGATCTTTCAGCTGTTTAGTAAAAGGCTCCTTATATTGGTATCTGTATATATGGCAATTGCACATAATAAAACCAAATTAGAGGACATCTACTAAACTGCGAAAGATCAGAATTAAGAAATGGGCTCCATTCCTGTGTTAATTGTTATTACCACTAATATTATCATTGCTATATTACATTTTTATCTATATAGATATCCCCTTTACAGACATACAGCATCCAGCTCTCAAGTTAAAAAGGTTGATGACTCCTGCTTTATAGTTTGGATAAAAAGCCAGACCCTTGAGACAGACCTCATAATCTATCTATCTATCTATCTATCTATCTATCTATCTATCTATCTATCTATCTATCTCTGTTTATCTTTGTTCGTCTGTCTGTCTGTCTTTCTGTGTATCTTTGTTCGTCTGTCTGTCTATGTATCCTTCTTTAAGAGATTTCTTGTATACATAAAACTGTATGATAATTTTCCTCACATAGATGCATGTGGACAGCCTTTTGCGGAACTCTCAAGTTAACATCACAGCATGACGTACAAAACACTTTGAATGGAATAAAATTAAATGTTTACTAGATCGCTAATGATCTTGCAAGAAAAAAAATATGGTGCCATCAGAAACATTCTAATTGGTTACTGTCCATCAACGATTGTAATTGCGAGAAAACATAATATTTGTCAAAATAAAAAAAGTATCTTGTTAAAAGAAATATGCTATTTCGAATCAGTATTTGTGTAGTCTTGCAGGCTGCAGCAGAATTATTTATATATAAAAATGATATTCAAAGATCATGTCCACAAGCAAAATCCAAGTTAAAGGAAACAAAAAAATATATGAAATAAGCCACAGAATTCTGCACACCATTTGAAGTTAAAGAAGATTCCAATCACCATAACCACTGTAGCATGTTGTAGTGGTTATGGTGCCAAGAGTGCCCAGACACCCCTTCCCATTAAGGAGTCAAGCATGGGTCCTCTGGACAGTGCTCCCTGTCTCCTCTACTGGCAGCAGAATGTTCTAAAACAGTTAAAATATAGTTTGAGCAGATTGGAAACATTCTACAGAGTTAAATATTTTTTCACAATGAGGAAGTCTGAAATATGACTCGGAGGTTACTAGTACGACTGCATAGTCAATCATGTCATGAGACTGTATTTAATGTGTCAGGCGCTTAGTTTAGATAAATGTGTATGCTAATACAACAAACTTCCAGAAGGGCTGTTATTGCAGCACAGTTTAGTTTAGCAGGTTATCTCCCCAGTTAGGAATCCAGGTTTCCATCCATTTAAGATAGACAACATGAATACTAGTGATATGCTAAAATCCATCAATCTGTTGCCAGTTTAATTCCAAATGCAATGTGCTTTGCATCCCCATCACATTGAAAATGTTGCTGTGAAACTGCTTATACAATATCTTTTTACTTTCTACAGGTAGGAGACATTAAATGAGCCTTCAGCAAATAAATGAAAACTTCAAGACATTACATCAGTGTCTAAAGGTGGGGAGAGTAGATCCTTTCTATAAATTTGTATTACTAGAATCTTGCATGCTGGAGTGGTTATGGTGCCATGAGTGCCTTGGTGCCCCTCTACCATTTCAAAGAGTCAAACCATTTTACAACGATTTGACTTCTCGTTCCCCGTCTCTACTACAGCTACACCAATGCTAGAAGCTCCTGCTTAGTAATTTCCATTAGCTCTCCTGAGCTAACCCCTGTAATTCAAGGCCGGTTCATTAACTAAACACTCACAGTCAATGAGCTAAGCCCTGCACTGTCGGGAATAGACCTTCCATCTCTGCTGCAGCTGCGTGGGTAGCAGTGGATCCCAGGTAAAATGTCAAACTGTTCTAAAATGCTGTGCAGGGATAAAGAATGCACTATATAGATTTAGTTCAGCTGCAGCACAGATCCAATACCATCTAATTTGACTAATAATCAAGGCACAGAGGATGCATTTATCAATATATTTTCGGACACCTATAGATTATTCTTTTTAAATATAATCCTGTATATCAGTTTGTTGTTGTAGATGTATTTGCATGTTTTGTTTTGCTTTTCAATGGCATTTATGATACCAGTCGAGAAGAAAAGCATCTCGTGGATGCTTTTGCCACTACTTTGTCATTGTGAACTCTTCTGCCTTCCATATTGCTGTCCACAGCTGGTGTTTTGTTACATAGTAGATTATCTCTGAATTGCACAAGGATATCTGATAATAGCTACTAAGAGCATCACCCAAATTAGGAGCCATCCAAAATAGCAGTCAGATGTCTCCTTGGATCAAGCAGCTATTACCCCACTAATTAGAAATTATATCCCTGTATGTTATGTTTTTGCAAGTATTTATCCAATTGCAGTTTAAACATCTGTATAGACTCTGACAAAACCACCTCTTCAGGCAGAGAATTCCATATCTTATTGCTCTTACTGTAAAAAAAACTTTTCTTTGCCTTAGATGAAATCTCCTTTCTTCCAGCCTAAATGTGTGACCTTGTGTCCTATGTATAGCCCTGTTTATGAATAGATTTCCAGATAAAGATTTGTACTGGCTCAGAATATATTTGTATAATGTTATCATATCCCCTCTCAGGCGCCGTTTTTCCAAACTAAACAGATTGAATTTTTTTTTTTTCCATTTAAAGATTTTTATTGGTTTTCATCTTGGCAATGCCGTAAACACAGACATGACATAGGGGAGGGGACGGGGTACAGAACGAAAGCGGGGGGGGGGGGAAAGGGGGTCCATACCAAGTTTTTTACATCAATGTTTACATTCACAATGTACAATTTTTGAGATCTCCGGGTGTGTCATTTTCCTACATACATTTTCTAAGTTCTAAGTTCGTACGTCTGACCACTTCTACATTTGTCCCTAACATGGTGTATTGTTGTTCGCTTGTCTATCGTTATCTGGTGATCGACCCTGGGAGTCGAGTACATCTAGTAGTTTAGCCGTCGGGTGTGTCTCCTGTTCCCCTCACTTCCCACAGCCTCCATGCTTCAACTGCTGTGTCTGTTAAGGGAAGGACCCCTCGGTAGCAGGTTTCATATAGGTGTTGTGTATCAATGTCCCTGCAGACCTCTGCCACCAGTGGTGGTCGTTGAGATTTCCACAACCTAGCTATTGCCATCTGAGCTGTCAAGAGGATGTGGAAAGCTAATTTCTGTATCCCTTTAGGTATATTGCTTGGCATGTGTAGTAGGAGACTTGTTATGGGTGTGGAGGGGAGCTTGGTGCCTGTTGCGGCTCGAATCAGGCAGTGTATGTTGCGCCAGAAGCTGGTGACTAGTTCACATTGCCACCATATATGAAGTACTGTACCCTCTCCCTTTCCGCACCTCCAGCACTCCGGGGATGAACCTGGGTATAGTTTGTGTAAGCGAGTGGGGACCATGTACCACCTATATAGGGTCTTCCTATATTGCTCCAATAGCACCTCCGACTTAATTAGTTTTTTGGTCGTCACTATAGCCCGCTCCCACTGATCTTTACTTATGTGGCATTGTAGGTCTTGTGCCCAGTGCTTGGCTGGATTAGAATCTGCAAAGTGTTGTGTGGGTCGGATGAGTTGATAACACCAGGATAGTGGCTTAAATGTCGGTGCCCATGAACCTCTAGTGGTTGTTTGTTCCCATTTCGTCATACCAAGGGGGTTGTCATCTGGGGCAGAGGACTGCCCTGTGTGTTTACGTATGAATGAGCTTAACTGTATATGGGAGAATTGGGAGGCCTCTGGTATGTGGAATTCCTTTTGGAGAGCTGGGAAGGTTTTTAGTTTGTTATGCGCAAGTATTTGGTGCAAATGTGTGACCCCTTTAGCTATCCATGGCTTGGCGTTAAAGGTTGGGATGCAGTATGTGATAGTGTTGAGCTGGGTGGCTGGCGATAGAGGGGTAGGTGTTACCAGTTTATGTCTAAGCTTGTCCCAAGCCCTGACTGCTATTTTTAGCTGCGATGGCATCTGTGGAGTTTCTGGTCGAAATTTTTTAGGGAGCCACATTATGGTGGGTACATCAAAGGGTTTTATGGCCTGTTTTTCCATAAGCACCCATTGCGGTAAAGCCGTGTTTGTGAAGTGGGGAAGGTTTGTTGCTAATAGCGCTGCTTGGTAATATGTCTTGATGTCCGGTAAGGCAAGGCCACCCTGTCTCACCGGTGTTTGTAGCAGTATTCTTTGCACTCGAGCTTTTTGGCCCCCCCACACAAATCTATTAACGTCTTTTTGTGTGTCTCTAAGGTAGGACATAGGTACCTGAATTGGTAAGTTTCTGAACAGGTATTGAAGCCTCGGGAGTATGGACATCTTAACTGTTGCTACTCTCTCTGTCCATGTCAGAAACAGGGTGCTCCATTTTTTCATTAGTTGGCGGCAGTCTCCCCACACTCTGACATAGTTTGCAGGGAAGGTTTCTGTAGGGTTTTTTGTGAAGGTCAGTCCTAAGTATTTTATCGTGTCTGCCCTCCATTCAAAATTGTGGTCTTTTTTAAGTGCGGTGAGTGTTTGTTGGTTGAGCCGCACTCCCAGTGCTTGTGTCTTGCTGGCATTAAGGGAATAGTAGGACAAGGTCCCGTATTCTTTTATGAGGTCTAAGATAAGTGGGAGCGATTGCTCTGGTTTAGAAACACAGAGGAGTATGTCGTCCGCAAATGCACTAATTTTAACTTCCCTGCCATGTACCTCAATTCAGCGGGAACCCTCTCGCTGCCTAATTTGAACCAGTAGTGGTTCCAGGGCTAGGACGTATAGTAGCGGCGACAGGGGGCATCCCTGCCTCGTACCATTCGTTAGAGGGAATGGGTCAGAGAGAAAGCCGGCTTGCAGTACCCGGGTGGTGGGACCTGCGTATAAAGCAAAGATCTGTTTGATAAATATTGCGGGGATCTCATACTTTAGGAGCGTATGTTCGAGAAATGCCCAATTCAGCCTGTCAAACGCCTTTTCGGCGTCAAGGGCTAGTAGAAGCCCGCCGTGACCTGATCCCCTCATCTTCTCTAACACTAAGGAGAGCTTTCTGGTATTGTCTCTACCCTGCCTACTTTTAACAAAGCCTGTCTGGTCGTCCCCTATGATAGTTGGAAGGATGTATGCTAGTCTGTTGGCCAGTATTTTGGCATATATCTTTGCATCAGTGTTGAGGAGGGAGATGGGTCAGAAATTTTTGCAGTTGTCCGTAGGCTTGTCAGGTTTCGGAAGTGTCACTACCGTGGCCACCAGCATTTCAGGAGGAAGGGAGCCTGTCTCCGTCGCTCTATGGTATACTCTGAGCAAGTGTGGGGTTAGTATGTAAATGAATGTCTTATAGTAGGTGTTGGGGAGTCCGTCTGCGCCTGGGGATTTTCCCGGGGGCAGGTTCTTAATTACCGCTCGGATCTCCTGCCTAGTAATCGGTTCGAGCAGGGCTTTCGTGGAGTTTTGGTCCAACTTGGGGAGGTCTATATCACGTAAATAGTTGCATATGGCTTGTGTGTCTGGGGCAGTAGCGCCGCCACTTGAGTCTAGATTGTATAGTTGTTTATAGAAGTGTGCAAATTCCTGTACTATGTCCATGGGGTTCATGAGTTTGTCTCCCGTGTGCCCTATTATGTATGGAATTCTATTTGCGGCCTGCTTTGTCCTGAGCCTGTTGGCTAAGTATTTAGATGCTTTACCACTGTGGTGGTATGTGGTGGCTTTTAGTCTGTGCAAAAAGTACTTGGTTTTTTGGGCATTAAGGTTGTTAAGGTCTTGGTACAGGTCACGTAATTTGTCTGCTAGGGCTGGCGTGGGTGTCTTTTTGTTTTGGGCCGTGGCTATCGCTATTTGTTTGTGGCAGTCCAGGAGGGTGGTTTGGTGGCGTCTTTTTATGTACGCGGATTGTTTGATGAACTGTCCCCTCATTACTGCTTTATGTGCGGACCACACCGTGTAGTCCGAGACTTCACCCGTTGTGTTGGTGAGGAAGTACTCTCTGAGTTCTGTTGTCATTCGCTCAACGAACGGTTTATCAAGGAGGAGAGACTCGTTCAGTCTCCAAGTGCCCCTACCATGGGTTTGGTATTTGTCATCCAAATCAAGGTATACTGGGCTATGGTCCGACCATGTTATCTCTCCTAATTTGCAGTCGCTCAGTTGTGGTAGGGTTTTGTTATCTATGAAGAATGTATCTATACGCGTGTAGGTGTTGTGGACCCTAGAATGGAAGGAATAATCCCGGTCAGTAGGGTGTAAGATTCTCCAACTATCGTATAGGTTGTACAAGGTCAAGGTGTTGGTTATGCGTGTGCAGAGGGCTTGGGTCCCTGTTTTGTGTTTTCCCCGCGGGGAGGCCGTAGTGTCAAGGGTCGGGGATTGAATGAAATTAAAGTCACCACCTAAGATGAGTCCCCCTTGTTTGTAGGTATCAAGTTTAGACAGGAGAGATTTGAGGTACGAGGCTTGGTTGTCATTCGGGAAGTACGTTGTCCCTATGGTGTATTGTGTGTTGTTGAAAAGCCCCACCACTATAATATACCTTCCCGTAGGGTCTATATGGCTGTTTTGTGGAGTGAAGACCACGTCTTTGTGCATTAAGATGGAAACCCCTTTCGTTTTTGATTCTGACAGGGCGTGAAACTGTATAGGGTATAGTTTTGAGAAGAGGGAAGGTGCAGTGGGACCCCTAAAGTGCGTTTCTTGGAGGCATGCTATATCTACTGAGTTCTTCTTAAGCTCGTGTAGAAGTAGTCTTCGTTTTTCAGGGGAGTTAAGCCCCCGTACATTATAGGATACTATTCTCATTCTGGTGTGGTTTCCCTAGGATTCGCTGGGGTTGGTACCCGTGTATGTAGGCTGTCGGATTGTCTCTTATAGTGGGATGATTGGGATATGGACTTTCCTAGTGGTTCAGTGTGATTGGTCATTGTAAAAGGATGTGGTATGGAGGCAAGAGGGGGATGAAGGAAGGTCAACTTGTGTCGTCTGTTTTCGGGCCGTTTCTTATAAGGGGGAGAAAAGGGGGTAGGCGAGGGCATAGCCCTGTTAGGCTCCTTTGGGTCGAGCCTTAGTGCGGCGCCCGGGGGTCGCTTGCACGTTAGTGGGGTCGTGAAGTTGGGACACTCCCGTCAGGAGAGAGTCACTCGATCCAGCACGCACCGGGGCACTATGGGTATAGGTGTCATTAGCCGCATGTGTTTTTTTTTTTTGTACATGTTACGGTGCCCCAACTCCCTAACCTATTGTAATTGGGCAGTGTCAAAATCTAGCCGAGAGTATATCTCGTTAGCTACTGTAGTAGTTGGTGCGTGGGGAAGTCAGGGGGCCTCAGTAGTCCCGTTTGCAAGCTTTGGGTGTGTGGCAGTAGTATAACAAAACATAAAATGTAAAACAGCATAATAACTAGTGCAACAAAATAGTTCATAACTTGGGTGAGCGTCTTACGTATACCGCATGGGTATGGAGGCTCTTTATCTGGATGCCCAGTCTTGAGTCAGACGAGGAACTTTCGCCGGGCCCGTTTTCGCCATCTCTGCCAGCGGGATACCCCAGTCTTCCAGCAGCCGTATACCTTGTGGTGCCGACGTGATGGAGTGGAGGGAATCTTGGTGGTACACTAGCAGCTTGGCAGGGTAACCCCATCTGTAGCTCAGTCCCTGTGTGCGTAGCGACAGCGTAATTTGCGCCACAGATTTGCGGAACTGCAGTGTTTCTGCTGACAGGTCAGAGAAGATTTTTATGTTGTGGTACTTCTCAGGCATCCCTTTGTTTCTGTTTGCTCTGATGATCCGTTCCTTGGCATGGAAGAAATGCACTCTCGCTATGACGTCTCTCGCTGCAGTGGTAGGTAAGTGGCTAGGTCTCCGAAGACGGTGCGCTCTGTCTAGTAGTAGTTGATCTGGATGCAGTTCAGGGGTCAGCTGCTGGAACATATCTTGTAAATAGTTGTCTAGGTCAGCATTTGTTACCGATTCCGGTATTCCCCTAAATCTGAGGTTGTTCCTCCTAGACCTGTCTTCCAGGTCTGCCAGCTTGATTTTTTGGGCTGTGATAGTGTCTTCTAGTTCCTGCATTTTGTCAGCCACACTGTTATGGGCCACTGAGAAGTCGTCCATTTTGGATTCCAGGTGTGCGGTACGGGTCCCTATATCTTGCAGATCCTTTCTGAGCTCAGCTGTCAGTGTGAGCATTTGAGCCCTGAGGCTCCTCTGCACTGAGTCTGTTAGTTCTGTCATCATGCTCCTCATGGTGGCCACCGTGTGGGGTTGGTCATCCACATTCATTTCAGGGGAGGCTGGGAAGCGGGGGAGCCCTCCCGCGATCGCGGCGGGCCGCCATCTTGTTCCTGGGTTTCCCGCGTTTTCATCTGTGCGGCTTTTGTTAAGAAAAAGGACGCTTTATCCGCTTTCGCGGGTTTGGTTTTTTGCCTCTGGGACATGGTGGGTACTTGCGGTGATGCTAGCGGTGGGGATCGCTCGTTAGACCGGTTTTTTATTGCCCCGTGCGGCTCGATCGGCGGGAGCTACTCCGACATGCGGCCGTGCAGCTCGAGCGCCAAACCACGCCCCCCGATTGAATTTTTTTTTAACCTTTCTTCATAACTAAAATGCTCCATTCCTATTATCAATTTTGTAGCTCGTCTCTGCACTTTTTCTAGTGCCATGATATCTTTCTTTAGAACAGGTGCCCAAAACTGCACAGCATATTCATAAAGAGGCAAAATTATATTCATCCTGGGAATTTTTTGCCCCTATTTATACACGACAAAACCTTACTGGCCTTAGCAACTGCAGATTGACATTGCATATTGCTGTTTAATTTGTTGTCTATAACAATTCCCAAATCCTTCTCGTGTGTGGTTATCCCTAATTCACTACCATTTAGGGTGTAAATTGCTTGTGCATTCTTAACCCCAAAGTGCATAACTTTGTTAAGTACATTTCTCTACGTTAAATTTAATCTGCCATTTTAGTGCCCAGTCCCCCAATCTATCCAAATCCCTCTGCAGCAAAGCAATAATCTGCTCACATTTTATTACGTTACAAAGTTTTGTGTCATCTGCAAACACTGATACATGGCTCAATGCCCATTTCAAGATCATTTATAAATATGTTAAATAAAAGCGGTCCCAAAACAGAACCCTGAGGGACACCACTTACCACTTTTGTCCAGCCTGAAAATTTACCATTAATGACAACTCGTTGAACTCTATCCTTAAGCCAATGTTCTACCCAACAACAAGAATTTTCATCTATCCAAGTAGATCACATCCACTGCAACACCTTGATCTATACTTCTACTTACTTCTTCGTAGAATGCAATTAAGTTAGTTTGACATGACCTAATTTTCATAAAACCATGCTGATTATTGCGAATAACAAAGTTCTTCCCAATGAATTCCTGAATATTATCCCTTAATAGCCCTTCAAATATTTTCCCAGTTACAGAAGTTAAGCTCACAGGTCTATAATTTCCAGGCAATGATTTTGAAACCTTTTTAAATATAGGAACAACATCTGCCTTCCTCTAATCCTCCGGTACAATACCTGAAACAAAAGAATCTTGAAAAATGAAATACAGAGGTTCACTTATTTCCCGACTTAGCTCCTAAAGTACTCGTGGGTGAATACCATCAGGCCCCGGAGCTTTATTTATATTAATTTTCTTTAATAGCTGTAGCACCTTATCTTGAGTTATCCAATCACAAGTTATCTGCAAGTTTTTTGCAGCAATCATTTGCATATCTCTTGCCATAGGATCCTCATTAATATATACTGAAGAAAAATAGTTATTTAAAATTTCTGCTTTTTCCTGGTCTTCATTAGCTAACAAACCCATCTCTGTTTCCAGTGTACCTACAGTTTAATTTTTTGTTTTTTTAGAATTGATGTACTTGAAAAACATTTTGGGGTTGGTTTTGCTTTCTTTGGCTATCAATTTCTCATTTTCTAGTTTAGCAACTTTAATTGCCTCTTTGCAAGCATTATTGGCTTCCTTATATCTTATATAGGATGCCTCTGATTTGTCTGATTTAAATGCATTAAATGCCCTTTTCTTATTTTTAATCTCTTATTTTTCTTCTCTACTAAGCCACATTGGTTTTAATTTGTTTCTTTTACATTTATTACCCAATAGTACATACTGAGAAATGTACCTTTCTAAAATTTGTTTGAATAGTTTCTATTTATCCTCAGTGTTTTTATCACGAAGGAGTTTATGCTAGTCGATATGTTGTAGAGCTGCCCTAATCTTATTGAAATTGTTTTTTTTTTTTAAATTATACGTTTTAGTATACCCCACGTGCTTTTGCTTTTTTGAGTTTATTTTAAAAAATTACCATATTGTGATCACTATTTCCCAAATGCTCCCCTACTTGAATGTTGGTTAAAAGATCAACCTTGTTTGTTATAAGAAGATCCAGACAAGCATCCTTTCTAGTTGGTGCTTGTACCAGTTGTGACATAAAGGTGTCATTTAACACATTTAAAAACCTGATTCCCCTTCCTGAAGTACTAGTCCCTCTATCCCAATTTACGTCCTATAAGCTGCAGAAATGACCTAGCAAAGAGTTAAAAACACTAAATTAAATAAGTTAAAGAAAGAGAAGCCCTCTGGAGCCATTATTAATTGAAAATGGCTAACATGTTGGATTGCTACCATCTCCTTCACACCACAGGCCAGGCAACAGTTTGGGAAATATTAAAAAATGTCCTGCCCAAAGCTAATTTTTCATAATATAAATTCCTCCGAGAAGAAACTTGTCATAGAAACTGAGGTCAAGTTTATTATTCTAACACTACCAACAGCAAGAGCAAGATTTTGATCCCCAGACATTCATCTGGGTTGTGTTATTGTTACACTGCCTTCAAAATACAAGCGAATAACAGCCATTCCATCAATCCCACTGCATGGTTTATGGATGTCCTGTTGGACCCCCATTTATGTTACACATTCATTTTAACTCATTGCATGCTGTTTGCTTCTGCACAGGCAATTAACAAATGTTAATTTATTTTATTTTGTCCTAAAAAAATTCCTACAAAAATCTCAGAACTCTGCTTATAATGGCAGAATGAGCGAGGATAAATGACGAACTGGACTTCTGATTGAAATTTCAGGGTGTGGACCAAGACAAGAATGGTAGAAAAGTGTTGCTTTACTGTCATTCAAATTTCTATTATATTTTAGAGGTTTGTAAAACAGGATTGGCATTGAAGGGTGAAAATGATAGCAGTAGATTAGGTAAACAAATTATCCAGAATCAAAACTTTGCTTTGTCTTACGTCCCAGCCATTAACTTCCTTGTTACATTGTGTCCCAATCTCTGTGATCTGTTTCGGATTGTAAGATCGTAATGTTATCATATCCCCTCTCAGGCGCCATTTTTCCAAGCCGGGGTAAGATCATAAACTTATGTTTTGTACTCTATCCTGTTAAACTGCTATATCTAATTATGGCTTTCAATTATTTTTATATTTATTTTTGGATAAGCATTGGAAATTATTTAATATTTTTGAATAAACTTTAAAATGATTTAATTTTCTTGAAAAAATAAGTTTTTTTAAAAAAAATACTTTTTTTAACTTTTTTTAATAATTCGTTATTTTTGTAGTGTTTAATTTAACAAGAGAGCTTGCATCGCCACGACAAAGGGTGCATGCCCATTTACAGCAACAGAGCATGACAACTTCGTGACAGCAAGATAACAGCACGATTCCCATTTTTGTATCGAGACATTGATAATCATGTTAGGTTACCGTGCAGTTTTATAAAGTGAAAACATACGTGCGATGTCATTTAAGCCTGTGCTAAGAGTGTTGTGCGCCGCTGCGTCAGTATGAGTTGGTTCGATAATCTCCATCTATAAAAAACATATTCCTGGCGGTTTATTAGTACGGGAGATCTATGAGTAGTGCAAACAATGTTTGGCATTTGTGTGTACCTTAGTTGTTTTTTCTTTTAAACATTTGTTTTATATATTTCAATATGCAAATTATTTTTAAATATTTTTAAAAATTATTTTTAACATTTATCCAAAATTTTGAAAAATAATAAATTATTTTAAAAAGCTTATAAAAAAATATTAAATCTAGGTCTGTATGTTCAGCACTGACCCAGAAATTGCCAAGAATATTAAGTCCAAATATCTAAAAGAATAGAACTGTACCCTTTTCCAAGTTTGGTCTAAAATTTTGAACTCTGCGGGAAATAGTTTTTTATTTAAAGTGTATTGTATGAGGGCGTTATATTAGAAGTATAAAATAAATAAATGCATTTAATATTTGTAGATACACTCAAGAAGTAGAAGTCACAGATTTCCAGTTATAAATAATGCTATTGATTCTGCACTACCACCTGCAATCAGCCTGATAACTACTTCAAGCGCATTCTTGTTTTTCTAATTAAAGTTCTATTTTTATACAGTTTGGCTGCTTTGTTATTGTTGAACGCGCACCTAGAACCACAGAGTACAGTCTCTGAAGAAAATATGTCTGGGAGAAGAGACAGCCTTTGAGCTGATGCTTGTTTTTTAAAAATGTTTGTGTGCGTGTACATTATATATTATTCTGATGTTATGTGCACTGAGGAATATATTGGTAGTCTATAAATATTATTTATAAAAATATGCCTCTGAATACCATGGAGTTTTTTGTTCAGTCTGCCAGTTTGGTTCAGTCTATGAATAACGCAAACGTGCAACGTGGGGTTACAGTTTTTTTCGAGTTTTTTTTTGTATTGCCCAATTATAGAATCTACTCACTTAGCGCCAATTTTTTTTAAATTGAATTCAGTTTGTTGGTTGGGTAAATTCAAGTGCGACCGAGGTTATCATAACTATCCTGCCGAGCTGAGTACCCATTGAGATAAACTATGCACTTAAATTCAGAATGAACTTGTCACGTATTCATCCGCTTATAGAAATGTGGTTAATGACATTTACTGTCCACACAGGAAAAGTTGTGCCGAGCAGCAACCTAATCCATAGAAGGTTTAATGCCGAGCAGTAATTGTGCAAATGAAACCTGGTCTCATGTATTCATCCGCTTATAGAAAAGTGGTTAATGACATTTACTGTCCACACAGGAAAAGTTGTGCCGAACAGCAACCTAATCCACAGAAGGGTTAATGCTGAGCAGCAATTATGCAAATGAAACCTGGTAACTGACTTTGGGGTCAAAGGCCGGTTACAGCCTATCAGAAAGAAAGGAGGGGTATTTAGGCCCAGTTCTCAGCCTGCTCAGTGCCCTGTCGTGGTTTCCCTTGTGGTTGTCTGAGAGCGCGTTCCTGTTTATAGTTTTCTACCTGGTTTTTGACTTTGGCTTTGTTTATTGACTTCTCTATATTCTGGTATCCTGACTCCTGGCTTTCCTCATCGCTGTGTCCCTTTCTGTGTTCCCTGACCTCGGCTAGTATTTTTGACTATTCTTTGTACGTTAAATCCGGCCATTCTAAGGACCGGTAATAAGTTACTTATTTGTCATCCGTGCTGTACAGTTCTACGTGCTGGATCAAACAGTAATCCTGACAGAACTTTTCATAAAAATACAATTGGAAAAGTAAATATGTATCCTTATTTGGAAAATTGTCCCTGTGGATGAGCCCCTGCTGATAGTTTGGAAAAGCAGCCATAGGCATGTGCACGGGGTGTGCCAGGTGTGCCTGGGCACACCCTAATCCCCGCCGCACGCCTATTGATTGAGTCCTGCAGGAACAGAGTTCCTGCACTTTTTTTTGAGCAGGAACGCTGTTCCTGCAGGCACTCAGCACCCCCCAAATGGCCCCCTTCCTTCCCCCGTGTTCCCCCTGTCATGGGGGGGCCAAGAGGTGATGGACCCCCCCGGCGGGCGCCTGTCTCCATATCAGACGCGGCGAGGGAGCTGTGTCCTCTCTGCTCCCTCACGCAGTTTGCTGATGCCGGGAGCCGGAATATGATGTCATATTCCGGCTCCCAGCTACTGTAGACACCCCGCGTGACGAGAGGGAGCAGAGAGGACACAGCTCCCTCGCCGCATCTGATATGGAGACAGGCGCCCGACCCACTGGACCCCAGGAACATGTCCACGCCAGCTCTCCAGGTAAGGAGAAAAAAATAATTTGTGAGTGTGTGTCTGAGTATGTGTGTCTGTGAGTATATGTGTGTCAGTGTATGTGTGTGTCTGTGAATGTATGTGTGTGTGTCTGTGAGTGTATGTGTGTCAGTGTATGTGTGTCTGTAAATGTATGAGTGTGTGTCTGTAAGTGTATGTGTGTGAGTGTCTGTGAATTTGTGTGTGTATGTGAGTGTATGTGTGTGTCTGAGTCTGTGTATGTGTGCATGCGTATATATATATATATATATTTATATATATATATATATATACATACACACACACAGACACATATACACACACGAGTGTATATTATACACTTTATTTCCCAGGACTTGTACCCTTCCGTTAGGGGAGATCTTTGGATCTCCCCTGTCGGCTCACGCAGAGCCGGCACTATCTGAGTGCCGGCTCTGTTCTAAGCCTCCATGGGCCGACGGGGAGATCAAAGATCTACCTCACCGGCCCACAGCAGCATGGAGGGAGGCAGGAGTGGACCCGGGGAGCTCTAGACAGCAGCTCCACCAGGTTCCTCTCGGGAGATCTGAGCGTTGCCACGGCAACTTCAGATCTCGCGAGAGTTAACTCTAGCCCCGCAGGCTATAGTTCAATCTCCACTGGACCACCAGGGTTGGCACATGGCAGCAAGGATCCCCCCTCCCTACATAAGGTTAGAAGGGAGGAGGGATATTTACTAATCTGCCCCCACCTCCACAATCCCTCCAAACATACAGAACACACACATACAGCACCCACCCACACACACACACACACACAGCACCTACACACATACAGCACCCTCACGCAAACAGCACCCACACACATACAGCACACATACAGCACCCTCACACACACAGCACCCTCACACTCACAGCATGCTCACACACACAGTACACTAACTGCACCCTCACAAACACACACAGCACCTTTACAAACACACAACACCCTCACACACAGCACACTAACAGCACCCTCACAAACACACACACACAAACAGCACCCTCACAAATACACGACACCCACACACATCACACAAACAGCACCCTCACACACACAGCTCCATCACACTCACACACACATCACACAAACAGCACCCACACAAACACCCTCACCCACATAGCACACTACCAGCACCCTCACACACACATCACACTACCAGCACCCTCACATACACATTACACTAACAACACCCTCACACACACATCACACACTAACAGCACCCTTACACACACAGCACCCTCACACCACCCTCACACTAACAGCACACACACACAGCAGTGTATGTATGTGTGTGTGTGTCTGTTTGTGCTTTAGGGTACACACCCTAATGCAATAGGCTGCGCATGCCTATGAAATCAGCATATATCCCTAGTTTGGAAAATTAACATATATCAATAGTTTGGATAATTAGTATATATACCTATTTGGAAAATTAACATATATATTGCTACTTTGGCAACTTAGCTTTTATCCCTTGCTTGGAAAATTAGTTTATATCCCTAGCTGACAATTTTCAGGTTTTTACTTGGATTTAAGAATTCAATTATTAATCATAATGTATGAGGGGAAATGGAATGTGTAATTTTACTGTTATATTTTTACTTTAACCCCTTAAGGACACATGACATGTGTGACATGTCATGATTCCCTTTTATTCCAGAAGTTTGGTCCTTTAAGGGGTTAAACCTCTTATGGAAAGGATTCAGTTGCCAAAATCTGATGGACATCTACTTCACTACTGAGGCTTGGTTGAATTCACCAAAATTAATTTTCGTTCTGCTGAATTGGGCTCTGCTTGAAATTTGGAAAGAGAATGCCATGAGGACATGACAAGCTAATTGTGAGTTGTAGGTGAAACGTCATGATTGCATTTATGATCCTATTGAAGACAGCAAGTTCTCAAATGAAAACACTCATCTAAGGGAAAGATTCTGGTCTATTTTTATTGCCAAATAAGAAATGATACAAAAATACAAATATATTATATTATATAAATATAATGTAAAGATATATCAATAGTGTAAAACATTATTAAAACCCAAATGAGACGGTTCTTCATAAAATAGTGTTTGGTGGTTTCAAGACAGGTTTGTGCTTCACAGAAAGGAAACAACCTTGAAATTCTTCCCGTTACAGAGTGATTCTCTATAGAACTCACATCTCTCCTCAGAAGGCCTATTCAAGACTTATCTTTGTTGCTTTGTTTTAAACTGTGGATTTATTGTTCTATTCAGAATTATATTCATTCTATGTCCCTGAATATGAGCCTCTGGAAATGAATGTAAGGCATTAGTGACACTCTGATGAAATGATATTAGTTTGGGGTAATTTCAGGAAATACATTTTTTTGTTACCGGAGAATCTTAAATTTCTCAGTATGTACCATTGGGTAATAAATATAAAAGTAACAAATTAAAACCAATGTGGCTTAGTAGAGAAGTAAAACAAGAGATTACAAATAAGAAAAGGGCATTTAAAGCATTTAAATCGGACAAATCAGAGGCATCCTAAAATCAGAGGCATCCTATATAAGATCTAAGGAAGCCAATAATGCTTGCAAAAAGGCAATTAAAGTGGCTAAACTAGAAAATGAGAAATTGATAGCCAAACATTTTTTCAAGTACATCAATTCTAAAAAAACAAAAAATGAAAGTGTAGGTACACTGGAAACAGAGTTGGGTTTGTTAGCTAATGAAGACCAGGAAAAAGCAGAAATTTAAAAACAAAAACAATTTTTCTTCAGTATATATTAATGAGGATCCTATGGCAAGAGATATGCAAATGATTGCTGCAAAAAACTTGCAGTTAACTTGTGATTGGGTGACTCGAGACAAGGTGCTTCAGCTATTAAAGAAAATTAATGTAAATAAAGCTCCAGGGCCTGACGGTATTCACCCATGAGTACTTAAGGAGCTAAGGGGGAATAAGTGAACCTCTGTGTAACAAGAACCCCAGTTTTACCATTATAATGGCTGCATATATCTATGAACAAAGACTATTCGTTTGTTTTTCCTTCATTCGAAAGGACTAATAGTGTATTTGACTATGTCGTTTGTATTCCGAATTTCTGTCGAACGACCGACCACCCAGAACAGGAGTGTGGCACCAATTAACCTTCTTGACCTGTGGAAACCGCAAACACCTTAACATTCTAATGGGTTCACATGGTGGTCGCGGTTCGTTTATGCGAACACGTGGCGGCGGCCATTTTGTTTAGTCGACCGCACTCAGCTGTGTTTTGTCGTCGACCGCGTGGAACTGATTCCGACTACCTTTTTACACGAACACCGCTGAACTCCTACATTCTGTGCGTTCGACTAAAATCATATCAACGAGGCGTTAATTCGTACAGTTATTCATCCGAACTAGCTGCATGCAATGATGGTCGGCACGAACGGCCCTGTTCGTGCATTTTATACTTATAACCAAGGGAAGATAGACCGACCGCAGAGACTGAAATTGTGGAACTATTTTGGGCAGAGAAAAAAAAGTGAACAGTCAGTCACATCCACATTTTCGTCTCCCGAACCCTTGGTCCAATTCGTGCCATTTTTATGATATGTTGTTCCCCTGAATGTACTGGTTTTGAAAATTTGACTTTTGTTAAAATATTGTGTGTAATTTGTAAGTTGTGAAAAATTTGGAAAAAGTATATTTTTTTAGCTTGGAGATAATTGAGCTGATTTACCACTTAACTCAATTATTTTCTAAGCAGAGGGGAGGAATGTTTTGAAATTACTGGGTGTGTTTTCACTGTACCATTGTGACTGATTGGCTGTTGTAGTTGCATTGTTGGTGCCCCACCAGGTCCAGTGGGTGGAACATTACTGTAAAATCCTGCATAAAAGCAGCTGCTGTGTGGTCATTAAAGCCAGCTCTACTTCACCCTTCAAAATGTAGCCTTGTCTTGTTATTGAAAGGGAACTTGCTCAGTTTAATCACTAGCTCTTTTAAGAGCTCTGCCTCTCTACTGCTCCAAGTATTCAGCGGATGGGATCTTGCCTCTCCACTACAGCCCAGCATCTTGCCTGGAAGAAGGACGTCTCCAATGGCAGATACCCCTCTAAAACCTGGGAAGCTGTTACACTCTGTATTTAATTTTTCAAGATTCTTTTGTTTCAGGAATTGTACCGGAGGATTGGAGGAAGGCAGATGTTGTTCCTATATTTAAAAAGGGTTCAAAATCCTTGCCTGGAAATTATAGACCTGTGAGCTTAACTTCTGTAACTGGGAAAATATTTGAAGGGCTATTAAGGGATAATATTCAGAAATTAATTGGGAAGAACATTGTTATTAGCAATAATCAGCATGGTTTTATGAAACATAGGTCATGTCAAACTAACCTAATTGCATTCTACGAAGAAATAAGTAGAAGTATAGATCAGGGTGTTGCAGTGGATGTGATCTACTTGGATTTTGCCAAGGCATTTGATACGGTTCCTCACAATAGGTTAGTCTTCAAACTAAAAGAAATTGGTTTAGATGAATATTCTTGTTGTTGGGTAGAACATATGCTTAAGGATAGAGTAAAACGAGTTGTCATTAATGGTAAATTTTCAGGCTGGACAAAAGTGGTGTCCCTCAGGGTTCTGTTTTGGGACCGCTTCTATTTAACATATTTATAAATGATCTTGAAATAGGCATTGAAAGCCATGTATCAGTGTTTGCAGATGACACAAAACTTTGTAAAGTAATAAAATGTGAGCAGGATATTGCTTTGCTGCAGAGGGATTTGGATTGATTGGGGGCTGGGCACTAAAATGGCACATGAAATTTAACATAGAGAAATGCAAAGTTATGCACTTTGGGGTTAAGAATGCACAAGCAATTTACACTCTAAATGGTAGTGAACTAGGGATAACCACACACGAGAAGAATTTGGGAATTGTTATAGACAACAAATTAGGCAGAAATATGCAATGTCAATCTGCAGTTGCTAAGGCCAGTAAGGTTTTGTCATGTGTAAATAGGGGCATAAATTCTCGGGATGAAAATATAATTTTGCCTCTTTATAAATCACTGGTAAGACCACACCTTGAATATGCTGTGCAATTTTGGGCACTTGTTCTAAAGAAAGATATCATGGCACTAGAAAAAGTGCAGAGACGAGCTACAAAATTGATAAAAGGAATGGAGCATTTTAGTTATGAAGATAGGTTAAGAAAAATGTAATCTGTTTAGTCTGGAAAAATGGTGCCTGAGAGGGGATATGATAACATTATACAAATATATCCGGGCCAGTATAAACCTTTATCTTGAAATCTATTCATAAACAGAGCTATACATAGGACACGAGGTCACACATTTAGGCTAGAAGAAAGGAGGTTTCATCTAAGGCAAAGAAAAGTTTTTTTTACAGTAAGAGTAATAAGGATATGGAATTCTCTGCCTGAAGAGGTGGTTTTGTCAGAGCCATTACAGATGTGTAAACTGCAATTGGATAAATACTTGCAAAAACATAACATACAGGGATATCATTTCTAATTAGTGAGGTCAAGCTGCTTGATCCAAGGAGACATCTGACTGCTATTTTAGGGTCAAGAAGGAATTTTTTCCTAGTTTGTTGCAAAATTGGAAGCGCTTCAGACTAGGTTTTTTGCTTTCTTTTGGATCAACAGCATCAAACATGTGAGGAAGGCTGAACTTGATGGATGCAAGTCTCTTTTCAGCTATGTAACTATGTAACTATGTAAGTAGAGAGATTTAATGCTGCCAAGATGAGAAAAAAAAGGACTCCAGCTAACGAACACAATGGAAGGTTCTTCAACCAACAAGACCTTCAAACTTAAACCTAATTCTGGTTATATCCACCCTCTCACACCTGTATTTAGCTAAGAAAAGAAAGAGGCTATTCTAAAGACTTGGCTGATGTCTTAGATAGAATTGTGCCTGGCCAAAAAATTTGATTTGTCCAAAGAAAAAGAAAAATTTTGGTCCATATAAGAATTTCATCCATGTGGCTTTTCAGTTCCAAAACCCATTGGCGGTGCAAGGATTACTCATGTTGCAACCAGGGCCAGATTAAGAGCCCAGTGGGCCTGGTGCTGACAATTATGATGGACCTAATTACAGAATCTTATCGACCAAAAACACTAAAACAATACCAAGCATCATGTATCTGATGGAGGTGCTGGAGGGAAAGAAAACAGCAGCTATAAGAAAACAGATACCCTATGCTAATCTCTCTCTAATTTATGTTTTCATTTTCCAAGTAAATCCATAACCCCACACAGCAGTGTCCAGTGAAGCAGGAAGTCAATGGGCCCGGTAAATGGGTGTGCCACTGACGCTAATCATCTAACCTGCCAAAAGGGGCTAACATGCCCAAAAAGGGGGAATGTCTGCTCAAAGAATTGGAAGGCCAGCCTGGCATGAATGCATGTATCACAGTGTCCCTATGTATCACAGTGTCTCAATGCCCCATGTATTCCAGTGTCCTCTCGTGTCTCCATGTCGCCCAGTGTCCCCATGTCTTCCTGTGTACCCCAGTATTCCCATGTCTCTCAGTGTCCCCATGTCGCCCAGTGTCCCCATGTCGCCCAGTGTCCCCATGTTGCCCAGTGTTCCCTAGTCTCCCAGTGCCCCCATGTCTCCCAGTGCTCTTATGACTCAGTGTCCCCATGTGTCGATTACCTCAGGTCTCACAGTGTCCCTATGTATCACAGTGTCTCAGTGCCACATGTCTCCCCTAGTCTCCCAGTGTCCCCAGGTCTCCCAGTGACCCTATGTATCAGTGTCCCTGTGTATCACAGTGTCTCAATGTCCCATGTCTCCCAGTGTGCTTTTGTGTCTCCATGTCGCCCAGTCTCCCCATGTCTCCCAGTATCCTCATGTCTCCCAGTGTCCCCTAGTGTATTTGTCCCCATGTCTCCCAGGACACTAGGAACATTGAAAGACATGGGGACACTGTGAGGCATGGGGACACTGAAACAGGGGACATTGGGAGACCTGGGGATACTGAGAGAAATGGGGGCATTGAGACACTTGGGGCACTGGGAGACATGGGGACACTGGGAGACATGGGGACACAGACGCTAGGGACACTGGGAGACATGGGGACACTGAGACACTTGGGAACACTGGGAGATCCATGGGGACACTGAGACACTTGGGGAGACTGGGAGACTAGGGGACACTGGCTGGGAGACTAGGGGACACTGGCTGGGAGACTATGGAACACTGGGAAAATAGGGGACACTTGAAGACATGGGGACTCTGAAACAACAGGGACACAGACACTAGGGGCACTGGCTAGGAAACATGGGGACATTGATACACTTGGGGCACTGGGAGATATGGGGACACTGGGAGACATGGCGACACAGACACTAGGGACACTGGGAGACATGGGGGCATTGAGACACTAGCTGGGAGACTAGGGGACACTGGGAAAATAGGGTACACTTGAAGACATGGGGACACTGAGACAACAGGGACACAGACACTAGGGACACTGGCTGGGAGACATGGGGACATTGAGACACTTGGGGAACTGGGAGATATGGGGACACTTGGAGACAAAGGGACCTTGAGACACTTGGGGACACTGGGTGACATGGGAACACTGAGATACCTGGGACACTGAGAAACTAGGGGACACCCCATGTCTCCCTAGGGTCTCAGTGTCCCCATGTCTCCCAGTATCACCCAGTGTCTCTGTGTCCCCAAGTGTCTGTGTCTTAATATCTCCCAGTGTCACTTAGTGTCTCAGTGTCCCCAAATCTCCCAGTGTCCCCATATCTCCCAGTGCCCCATGTCTCCTTGCAGCCTTTCCCCCCATCCCTCACTTCCCTGAGCTGTAGGCTGTCTCTGCAGGCTGGGAGTTGCTGTCTGGACTCACTGCAGATGCTCCCCTGCAGATTACTGAGTAGAGATAGGCAGGAAAAGGATATGCTGGAACTTCCTATCCCTGCCTCTCTCCACACACACAGCGACCTCTACTGACCATTGCATTGTAATCTCTGTTTATACTGATCAAAATACCAGCATCTGTATTGCCAGTATGACTGCTATATCGGCACCGGCCAGGCAGTCTCAAATACTGGCTGTGCCAATAAAATACCAGCCAGGTGGAAACCCTAAGAGTAGTTTGTAAAAACAGCCACCACACTAAAATAAAAAATAAAAACAATATATATAACCCGAATATTAGTATAAGGGAGGTTAATACCTCCTTTATGCCCCCAACCCCAGCATGTTTACTAAACAGTTAATAACCAGCAGATGCTCATTGTAAATAAAAACTAGCAACTGGGCAGCTAATAAAGCTAAAATACACACCTGTGGGCTTCAGGTAGTAGCTTACAATTCAATTAATAGGGAATGGGAAGTTGAAAGGCATCTTCCAATGTGCCTCACCTCTGGAAAACACAAGGAGCAGTAAAATAATACTCTCAAATGGTATTGCATAAATGCCTTATATGGCATAGCTATTAAGCTAGGCAAAATATGAGTAATTTCTACATTGCAATACACTAACAGGTGCAATTTTGACCTATTTTGGTTTATTTGAATAGCTTTTCCTGGAAAGGTAGCACAGACAAACATTTTCTGGACTGAACACCACATGGACGAAACTTGGTTCTTCTAAACCAACATTTGTGTTCCTAACAAAACGATTTTGGACTAGCACAAGTGCACAACATTTCAAAGTTTCGAACTTCCAACTATAATGCCTAACCCGAACTCCTAACCATAATACCTAACTCAAACACCTAACCATAATACCTAACTCGAACACCTAACCATAATACCTAACTCAAACACCTAACCATAATACCTAACTCGAACACCTAACCATAATACCTAACTCGAACACCTAACCATAATACCTAACTCAAACACCTAACCATAATACCTAACTCGAACACCTAACCATAATACCTAACTCAAACACCTAACCATAATACCTAACTCGAACACCTAACCATAATACCTAACTCAAACTCCTAACCATAATACCTAACTCAAACACCTAACTGTAATGCCTAAACAAAATGTCTAACTCTACCTCCTAAGCACAATACATAACCCTATCACAAAATCAAGAATACTTTGTTTTAAACATCATATGGACAACCTAGATGGTTTAACTTGCTATAAGCTGCCTAACAATGCATGTTTAAAGATTTTTAGCAAATATATATATATATATACACACACACACACACACACACACACACACACACACACAACATAGCAGTTTGCATGTTGTTCATGCTGCAAAAATCATCACAAGGATTGTTTTCACTTCATTAAAGCCCACAGATTTTATCATTATCATTATAGAATATTGCATATTCTTCATTCTCTTGAGTAATAATTTTCATCAAGAATTACTGTCAGCAGTTGCCTGGAAATAAATGGGTTAAAATATAGCAACATTTATTTTTTTTTAAAACGATGCATCTGTTGTTTTGCTAAATATCTGTCAAGATAGTGTATCTAAAATATATTTAAACAGCAGTTTAGTCCTGACATTCCAAATGCTACATTATTTGTACAATGTCTAAGTTTAAACATTTTTATAAAACCAAACAAAATCATATCACCAATTTTATTAAAGTGTTACTCCAACCAAACAACAGTGTTTTAATAAAACCACAGTTTTTGGTCAGAGTCACCCATTTGTGTTCGTTCGCACCCACCCCAGATTAAAAAAATAAAACTTGCCTCCAGCGCTGAAGTCAAGTTCTACTGGAAGACGGTTTCCTTTTCGATGACTTTCCCTTATAGGCTGGTTCAGAATGTTTGTAAACACTAGCACCACAATACTACCTAGTGGAGGAACGCGAGCGGCTTCCACTGACCTGAAGAGAGAACAAATGGCTCCTACAGACATCATACCATCCACAGAAGGGAGTGGGATCCTGCTGTCCATGGGATAATTGCCTCCTCTGTGAGATTCCAGGCATCTGTCATAGCTAGGGTTATTAAAGAAAATCTAAACAGTGTTCAGCTGTTTAGATTCAGCTGTATGGGGAATTGCACATTGTGTATTAATGTAGAGAGTGTATAGAATGCTTCAGCTTTTGCCACCCGGAAGAACCTCTATTATTGTTGTGACGTCATGGTGAAATTCCCTATTCGAGGGGAGAGATGTCAGAGAGGTAGGATTGAGGTGAGGGCTTGGGCGCTGGGTTCTGCCATTGGTCATCTGTCTCCAGCATTGTCTATGTGCTGATAACAGACGTGCTGGTGCACAGAATGGACATTTGCCAGACCGGAACTCTTGTTCTGGGATAGCTAATGATGTCCTAATGATTCACCTCCATCAGCAAAGGGCTAGATCTCTGCATGTGCCACAATGTAATGGTTATGGTGACAGGACTAACCATGCACACCCCATGTAAGGAAACAAGCCATTTCAGAAACAGTTTGACTTCTTACCAGTGGCTCACTGGGTCTTTTCTGCAACTCCACTACTTCACAGTGAGAGCTGGAAGCTCCCTTGACTGTAGGTGTTAGCTCAGGAGAGCTAATGGAGGCTCCCTAGTTTCAAACTGTTCTAAAATCGATAGACTCCTTAAAATGGTGGGTTGGGTCAAAAGGGCCCTCTAGGCGCCATAACCACTAAAGCATGCTCTAGAGATTATGGTGGTTGAAGTGTTCCTTTAAGGATTAATGACATTTCAATGACACAATCATAACCACAGGTCCAAGCTTGTACATTTTTTTTTATTCATGAAACTCTTTAAAGGAACACTGTAGGCACTATAACCATTTCATCTAATTGAATTGGTTATAGTGCTTGGAGTTCCCTAGTGCATTCAGTGTTAAACCATTTTTGAGCAGTTTAACACTAAATGAGGGCCCCTGGTCACCCACAGTCTGGCTCCCACTGGAGGTATGGCTAAATCAGAGATTACACACTTCCTTCTAGCCATACCGATTCACAGCAGAAACAGTGGCTGTGATAGGCTGTTTAGTTGACACTCTCAGCCTTATTACCCCAAGCAGCTGCTAAAGACTCTCATTGAGCATTAAAACATAAACAAATGGTTTAACAATAAATGGCAGGATGTTGCCAGGGAACTCATGACACTATAACCACTTCAATGAGCTGAAGCAGTTACAGCACCTACAGTGTCCCTTTACGAACCAGTTTGTTATGATGACATAGATTGTTATTGGCTCTGGAAAGGTTAAACAAATGAACATGTGTCAGTGTGTCTGACTGCCAGAAAATGTGTTATAATTTAATTAAAAGAAGAAAGCATTTTAATTTGTTCTTTGAGTGCCAACACACGGTGCATCAAATAAATACAAACAAACAAACAAAAAAGTTATTTTCTTTTTAATCTCTCTAAGCAGATGGCTGTTATGAAGGCTAAATTTGTCTTTGTTTGCAAATATTTCCTCTGGGGTGTGATTTTTTGTTTTTTGGTGCTGTATGGGCACACATGTTATGTCTCCACAAGAATAACTGTGAGTTGTGCTAGACAAAGCTTTCACAATTGCCACCTCCAGAAAATCACACACATACAGGAAGAAACAGTTTGTCTGTATTTAAAAAATTATCTCTTATTGTTCATTTATATTAACTATATATATAGCAAATACTCTAATACCATGGGTTTACATATCAGGACATGATAGCAATCATCTGTTCCTTAGCAGGTCTTAAAAATAGGTAAATACAAACCCAGACGAACATCGACACATAACATATTACCCTGAGTCATGATTTATTTACAAAAATAAAGCAAAAATGGAGAAGCCATGTGTGAAAAACTAAGTATATCTTTACTGCTTCCATAGGAATTACGAGACTAAGAAGCAGACAGGTGCTGCTAATCAAATGCCCTTGATTAATTGATAATCAGCAAGTGTGACCATCTTTATAAAAGCCAAAGTTTTAGCAGTTTGCTGGTCTGGAGCATTCAGGATTGTTAACAGTGCCACGAAATGAAATTGTGTTTTGAAAAGTTTTATGTTCGTCTTTGCAATACCACTAGAGATTGTACTTCATATATATATTTATACCTGCAATGTAACTGTTGTCATTTTTCTATGTTTGAAAGAACTCAATGATTGCAGGATTGCAAGGAGTCTCATTTTTGACCAATAAGATATGTATGACTGATAGAAATCTTGCATAATTAAAGAGAAGAATCCCCTATATGAACCAATTTCGACTTTAACTAGACACATGGAGTCTAAGCAAGGTAACCATGAGATAACCCATACAAGGGTGAAAGAGGGAAACTGCGGTACAATTTTAGAATGTATAGAAGTGCTACATTAAAAAAGGTAGTTTGCACCAAACTCATGAATCACAGAAGTCTTAAAGAACCATTACTTTAACATGTTACAACATTATTCCCATGAAGAACACACTCATTTAACAATGGCCGGTCAAAAGTAAGGAGTCAAATTGGCAGCCTTGAATACAGTGTTTAGGACAAAGGGATTAGGCATGATGTTCTCTACCAGACGTTGCCTTCCCTTATATCTTTGTATCAAATATGTATCATGATATTCAAAATTAATTTGAAGTGAATTTCAAATTTAAGTTTAAAGTAGCCAAACTGGGAACATTTCTAAAGTCAGCTATGCTTTCAATTCAGCTACTCGCTACTCTGGAATTAAGTTTGAAATTTACTTTGAATCCAAAGTATTAGTGAATAACTCTTTGTGTTTCCAATTCCTGTTAGTAAGGTGGTACTTTAGCTCTATGTTTTATTGCTCTGCAACCTTTATTAACTTTTTGTTACAATAGGTTGGATGTCCTATCTTTACATTTGTGTAAAGACAATCTCATTTTTCCAATCCAATAAGAACAGTTCTATGTATGTTTTGATAATAATTCAATCCTTTATACTTTGCGAGGTGTTACCTTGATAATGGAACCGGAAGCTGCCATGATTGATGTGCTGCAAACTCTGGAAGTGAATCATGACTTGATTTGTTGGGCTGCGTATCACTTGACCTCTCATAAGGAAAGATTCGTTCGCTAGTATCACAGGCTCCACTCCTTCCAGACTTTCTATGGTTACTGTCTCGCCTTCCGATAAACTGATATTTTCTACCTGTAGGAAGAATGATTTACACATAGAAATATTAATTTTCTTTTTTATTGTGTACTCTGCTTTCACTTTGGAAAATGACAGATATAATCAGTAACTAATCATTTTAATATAATATTAATTGTGCTTCCAAATGATGCTGCTGTGAGTGCCAAGGGTTTTAGTATCCCTACTTAATTGTATATTCACAGCTATTTAGTTATATACTGATATACACACACCTCAAGATATAGCATATAACCCCTTAAACTCATATTCTTGGAATCAAGTCCATTTATGTTGTGCAATACATATCATGCCGGCACTTTTAAAACAACCATAATTGTGTTGTGTTGTAAATTATCTTCAAATCAATAAGTAATTGTGAGACCACGTCATAGGGTTAATTGTGTCTGATTTTGCGGCTATATTAAGAACTTCATGACCAGTAATTGCATTAAACAATTCAAATGCTAGTTGTTGCTATTAAGACATACTCATCTCGTATAACGGCAAGTGAGCTCGTTAGAATGCTGGGTTTTACCTGCTGAGTTAAATTGGGAGCACTGTTAGAAAAGGTTGTGAACACGTTAAGTAGAGGCCAATCAGCTTACTGTAGTATAAACAGAGGGATTGAAGGGATTGCAATAAACACTATTCCCCAAGTTTCCTGGCTTGCCAATACTATCTCCTACTTGGTGATTTATAAGTAATAGACCTCTCAGTCTTTGCTCCCTCATTGGCAGTGAGATTTAGTGCCATGTATCAAGCCATTTCTGGCCCCTGGGTAGAGCACATCCATGTATTTTTTTAATGAATACATACCTTGTGACCATCATGGTGCACAACCATAACACCCCAAGTTGAAGTAAACTCCTACTCTAGGTATGTTTATTGCATTTGTCATTAACGTTTATATTTAAATAGTAAAGAGAAAAATGTTTTGGTGAACATTCTTGTTCACCAACAGTAAAGGATAGTAATACTAATAAAAATAATAAATAATGATAAACAAATAAGAGTGGAAAGAGCAGAAATAAGAACCTGGTTATGAAGAAGGTGGCATTTTGCCTTCTACACAGGATGACTCACTCCTAAGGGGGCATGAGAAAAGAGGCTGATTCTCTGTTTTGCTTCCTTGGCCGATATATTGCAGTATATCGCAAGTTACTGAAAACATTGGTAGGAATCCTCGGCTAGCTTCCTGATCAGTACTGTGGATTAATTGTGTAAAGTTACAGGAGTGATCTTATTTGAGAACTAGCTCCATTATCCGAATACACAAGTTGGCCAGGACAGCCGGTTAAACTAATTTCGCAGCAAAAATTTAACACAGTTATTGACCAGCAAGATTAATGGTCTTTCCAGAACCTCTACAAATTTCCTCCTACCCTTTGACCTCCTAATTCTGCCTCCCTAGTGGATATTCACAACTTTACATGAGATTGCCTCTGCTTTGTAGAATGGTGCAACTTAATAATAAATCAAAGCACTGCCTCTGTCTTGTTTTGTCTGCTTTTCTCTTTCCTTGCCACATTCATTTATCTCTCTGCATGTCTATTAAACTCTTCATTTGCCTTTGTTTCACTTTCAAGCTCCCTTTCTCTTTGTATGGCTTTTTTTTTTCTCCTTCCATCTGTGTGTTTGTCACTCTTAATCCATCATTGTCTCTCTCCATCTGCCCATCTCTTGCAATTGTCTGTCTCGTTCAATATGTCTGTCTGTTCATCTCTTTCAGACCAAGTGTCTCCACTTGTTTGTTTCTGTCAATCCTTCTGCTTGTCTCTGACCATCTCTCTTTCTAAAGCCACCAGCCTACTTGCCTCTCTTGGTCTGCCTACTTGTTTCACTCTGTCTGTCTTGTTTTCTCAATCTGTTTGTCTCTCAGTGTGCCTGCACTTTTTTTTCAAGCAGGCTACCTGTCTAACATGGTGATGAAAGTTGCGGGGCAGGCGATGATGAAATGCAAATGGCATTGGTGGGATGACTTTGTAGAATAGAACTGAGAATGCAGAATAAGGGATTCTTGCTGATGTACCATATGTATCAATAGTGCGGCAGTTAAAGGAGCAATATCAACTTTGAGGAGGCTGGGAGATTAGTTGTAGAAACAAATAGGTGAAAATAAAATAGAGAATGAATAGAAGGCTTTATCTTATGAAGTGAATTATAACTGTGGGACAGAAGACTGTTTTAGAAGGCAGTGTTTTGGTGGACGGTTAATTTTTCCACCAAGGGAAGACCACTACTGGGACTTGTTACGATGCATAATTCCTCTCCACTTCTTTACTTAGTTGAAAAACTATTCAAATGTGTTTTTACAGATACGGCAATGATCTCTCAGAGCACCTTTAACCCTCTAGCAAAGCTTTGTCCCCTTGCAATAGTTAACATTCAATGTCGAGGCTCCTATACTGGGAAGATTATACTCATTTTATTTCCTTACAATGTTGTTAGGATTTTATTTACAATTCATTTATAATATCTACCAAAATCTTGATTATAAAACAAAAAAGGTTTTTCTTTCTTAATTAATATAAACCATCACCATAAGGTTATAAGTTTAAACCTTAAATTGAGTTTGTGATAGCTTAATTTGTCTATAAATTCATGATAGAGAAGAAAAACACATACACACACGTAAATACAAATGTTATTCTAAAACAAGGGCTGGATAAAAAAACAAAACAAAACACAAAGTCAGCCCTCCAGCTTACAATCACTCTGCTGCTCTTATTAACGATGATATGAATATTTTTATGCTTTGACAGTTGTATGTTGTAGCGTCTGTATGATGAATGCTTGACTGCCCACGATCAATACAGGCCTCCAGCCCTTGCTATTTGACAGAGCCTTTGCGAAGGATCAATAGCGTACAACCTTTAAAGGGCACATTTCCACCTGGCTACTGTAAAGCATCCCTGGCCTCCTGTGGACCACCAGCAAGTCAAATTTCAAGTATCTCCTGAGGAGATGCCATGAAGGAAAGGTTGACAGCTGTGCTTTCTGAGCATGGATATCATCAATGTTCAAATAGTAAGGACAGAAAAAGCCTCAAAGACAGAGGGGTAAGTCAAGTCAAAGCTAAATAATAAACAAGTAAACTGTTTTGTAGAAGATTTTGAAAGTTCTGTTGCACACAATTGATCTTGGTGGGTCAATTTAGAATATTTTATAAAAACTTCAATAACGATAAAGAAAGTTATAAAAAAATATGTATTTTTGAAAAAGTTCAGTTACTGGCTATGAATACAAAACAAATGGATAAATAAATAGAGATTTAGACTGCAGGAGGGTGTATTAGTATGCGTGTGGAACACACTAACTACTATCAAGGATATACACTAAAATGAGAACTCATGGTAACATTCAAATGTAAGGCCAAAGTAGCCGAGTTGGAAACATTTTTCAGTTCAGCTATTTTGACCTTAAACTTGAAATTCACTTTGAATTCTCACTTGTATATCAGGAGTAACCAAAAAGGTAGATCTTCAGATATTGCTGTAATATATCGCCAATGATGTGTTGTGAACCATTAGAATGGCAAAGCACAATGGGACCCCTAGTTCTATAATTTGGGTTTCTATTTATTATTATTTTGTTAATATAAACCCCTAGCTTGTTATGAAACCTACATGCCAATGACATTGACTGGTTATTAATGGTTTCAGTGTAGCATCCTCTCACCCGGTGTATTGCACTGTGTTAACTATAGGAGACAAAAAAAAAGTTACTGGCACACTATCCCAAGTTCCTATATTAATTTAAATAACAGAAATGGTTAGAACTACAGCAATGGACATTACAATATAAGCACACCAGCTTCGTCAAGGCCAAAGATGCTGACAATTCAACCTGTAGCTTTCAAGAAAAAGGTAAACTCTGTAATGGATGGGAGAAATAGCTACAGTATTTATCAGGCTTGCCATGATGTTGGCAGCTCAGCGTACTTTTTAATGGCCATTGCGCTGGTACAAAAACCTCTGATATACCATACTGGAAGCATAATTTATCAGTGTGATGGGTGTACTTCTATCAGAGAGTCTTTATAGAATATTCAAAGATAAGACAATGAAACAGACATGGCATTTTTCGTTGTATCTATAATATATTTAGGATTTCTGTATCTGCATATAATTTTCGTGTTGGTATATTGTTTCTATTTGTTTAGTAGATTACCCAACCTGAGAGATCCTCTGTTACATAAGTATCCTCCCTTGTGTCCCAGTTTATTATTTCTGAGGTCATTACATCTCCTCCTGACCTCAATAAGATGGAGACATCACATAGCACCTTAGTGTGTTAACATACGTAGCTTCTGGTATTGGTGGGTGAGGAAATTCAATCATGCATGCACCTTTTACTATAGCGTATGGTTTTTTTTTTTTGGTTGTATGAATGTGGCAACCAAACTACAGAAAACAAAAGGGGAAAAAAGGTAGAATATAAGAAGTGAAAATAAGAAAAAAAAATGTTGCAACAGTCATAAATAACACATTTTAAAGGGACACTCCAGGCACCCAGACCCCTTTTGCCCATTGGAGTGGTCTGGGTGCCAACTCCCACTACCCTTAACCCTGCAAGTGTAATTATTGCAGTTTTCATAAATGGTAATATTTCCATTGCAGGGTTAACTCTTTCTCTAGTGGCTGTCTACTAGGCAGTCACAAGAGGGCACGTCCGTGTTTATAGCACATGAAAAGTGTGTTATAACATCGCTGAACGTCCTCACGCTATGTGAGGACCTCCAGCGTCGCTGAAGTGCCCATAGGAAAGCATTGAAAGCATTTTTCAATGCTTTCCTATGGGGAGATCTAATGTGCATGCACGGCATTGCTGCGCATGCACATTAGGTCTCCCCCGCCAGCGGCTGCGCATGCTCAATATGTCTCCCCGCCGGAAGACGTAGGCGGGGGAGGAGCGTAGGCGGTCCCTGAACCAGCACCGAGGGACATCGGCGCTGGATACAGGTAAGTCACTGAAGGGGTTTTAACCCCTTCAGCAACTTGGAATGGGGGGTGGGAGGGAGAGGGGACCTGCAGTGCCAGGAAAACGGTTTATTTTCCTGGCACTGGAGAGTCCCTTTAATGTTTCAAACACGTTAATTTCTGATGTCTGGTTGTAGTGGTTAAGGGTTAGGCACTAGAATTTGGAGTTATTCTAGGTTTAGAATTAGACACACTAATTGTAAAATAAAAAATAAAAAAACATTAGGGATTAGATTTAAGATTGGAATTTAAGATTAGGTTTACAGAATTACTGTTAGATTTGAAAACATCTGCCCCTTCAGTTTTTAACCAAAATGCTGTTAACAGCAAAATAAAACTAATAAAAAATATGCCATCTTTGGTTGTATGTAATGCTAAGCATGACTGTGTTTTATCATTTGGTTAGAACAGTAGTAATATCACTGCCCTAGAATTGGAACTCCTATCTATCCTCACTAATACACAGGTATGTCCCGTCTAGGCCCTTACACGCTGCTGAAGACTTACGTCTATCTTCTGTCCATACTCCCACCTCTGATGCTCGCCTTCAAGACTTCTCGAAGGCTGCACCGTTCCTGTGGAACTCACTTCCCTCCTCCGTTAGATGCTCACCCAGTCTCCACTCCTTTAAAAAATCATTAAAAACCCACTTCTTCATAAAAGCGTATCAATTAAACTGTTAACAGCTCCTGACTGATTCCTCTTCTGCAACTGTCATTAGTCTAATACTATCCTTACCTTCTGTGTCACTTTACCCCACTCCCTCTAGCATGTAAGCTCAGTGAGCAGGGCCCTCAACCCCTCTGTTCCTGTGTGTCCAACTTGTCTGGTTACAACTACATGTCTGTTCGTCCACCCACTGTAAAGCGCTGCGGAATTTGTTGGCGCTATATAAATAATAACATAATAAGAATAATCAAGAAGGTGCTCCATGTAAACGGACACACCGCTAAGCCACCTAAGTAATGGAGAAAATAGAGAACACAGGCTATACTCTAAGATTCCAATGGTGCAGGTTTATTCAAGGGTAAACCAACCCACCAAACAATGCAATGTTTTGGCTACCAAGAGACAACGAATGACATATATCCACCATCCTCATAGATTGTAAGGTTGTTTGAGCAGAGGCTTCTTCAAATATTTTGGTGCTCTATAAATACTAAAGTTACTAAACAGTGGAAAGTCAAGTTTCGTCCTTTCTAAAACAGATAAAATGAAAATAGAAGTGCTAGAAGTTACTAGTGGTAATTTAGCCATATAAGTCCATAAATAGCTCCATCATAAATTTAATAAATTTACATGAATGCATATTGTACTATTTTAAGTGATGATTATACATTTTGTTGAAAGTGACTTTATATATTTTTTCACAAGTCAAGTTGTGTATGTGGTAGATAATTTCAACGTAACTTTGGCACAGTAGCAATATTCATTTCACAGCTGTTGAATCTAGGTTTATTTAGATATCATGGTACCATCTGCAATTACAGCCTTCTATAGATCACTACATTTTAATGAGAGCCTGATACAGTAAGAGTAATCGTAAATGTACAATGTAGATCCTAATCACTGTGCGCTGAACCTCATTGATGAGTTATTGACAGCATAATAAATGTTATTAAATATATATTTATAGACAATGAGGTTAGGGTCAGCCCACTAGTTAATGATTCAACCTGTTTTATAGAACGGATAATACCTCATTCTAATCTCACAATATATTACTAGAAGTATACAATGACAAATTGGCAATGCTAATGGGGGATTTATTGATTAAGACATAGGTCAAAAGAAACAATTATGGCACAATCTTTGAAAAATGAACTATTAAGATCGCTAATACAATGTTAATTAAAGGTGTTATATTATTTATTTCTGCTAAAGACATTTTGAAACAAAATGTTTCTTTATGTATACCTTGGAGAACTTTGCATCTCTTTTGGCTTAGTTTATTTAATCCTCACTACACAATTGTGTTTAAGATATTTTATAATTCTTACTCGTTCAGACACACCTCGTTCAGACACATCTTGTATTTATTGGTCAACTTTCCTATATAAACATCCAAATCACCACCCTTAAAGGGGCACTGTAGTCACTAAAACAACTTAATGGAGCAATTTTGGTGCATATATCACGCCCCTGTAGTCTCACTACTCAATTATCTGCCATTTAGGAATTAAATCACTTTGTTCATGCAGCCCTAGTCACACCTCCCTGCATGTAACTTGCACAGCCTTCTGAAACACTTCCTGGAAAGAGAGATCTAATGTTAATACTTCCTTAATTGCACTTTATGTTTAATTTTGAATTTCTTATTTCCTGCACTGTTAATAGCTTGCTAGACCCTGAAGGAGCCTCCTGTGTGTGGTTAAAGATTAATTTACAGATCAGGAGATACAACTTTTAATGTGATTTAACATCTTATTGAAAATGATACCATTTTTTTTCATGCAGGCGGTGTCAATCACAACCAGGGAAGGTGTGGCTAGGACTGCATAAACAGAAACAAAGCTGCTTTAACTCCTAAATGGAAGAGAATTGAGCAGTGAGACTTCAAAGGTATGATCTATACACAAGAACTGTTTCATTAAGCTAAAGTTGTTTGGTGACTATAGTGTCCCTTTAACAAAAGGTAGAACATGTGCAGGAACTAAACGGGCAACTTAGCTTAGTAAATCACCAATAACCATACTCTGCTATTTTTTCCCCTATGCTACATTTGTTTCAGAGCCTAACCCAGCTTTTATCTAAGACTCACACTCAAAACCTTTTAGCTAGTTTACTTTATTATACGGTTAGCATATCTGTGCTCATATTGGTGAATATTTGTTCCAAGCACCACTGAGCAGGCCTTTTATGTATTTTACAGCTTTTTATTATCATATATATGTTCTAAAATTAATATTTTTGGTTCTGCCCATTCTATTCAAATATTTTGTCTGATTACAGAAATATGTATTTTGTATTCTCACAAATACTTTCCAATTAACTAAATTGTTTTTATATAAACATGCTTGATTTTCTGTCTCTAGGTTTAGCGTTATAGCTTTCGTTAAGATAAATGTTCTATCTATCCTAAATACACTTACCAGTTGGTAATTTTGGAGCTGATCATTTTATTTAGTGTGTGACCTGGAAATAAATCATAATTTAACTTCTTTACTAGCAACAGTGCAGACGGGCATGTATCCTCAATTACATTACAGCCTGGGAACACCTCTAGTGGCCACTCCTCAGACTGCCATTAGAGGGGCTTCCTGGGTCAGTGCTGCATGGAGATGCTGAACTTTTCCCATAACAATGTATTGAATCAATGCATTCTATGAGAAGATGCTGATTGGCCAGGGCGGCGTTTGACTCCACCTTCCTATAAGAAAGCATTGTGATTTACTGAAATAATCAATTCTGATGATGTCAGCAAAGAGAGTGGGGCATGTGCAGAGTCAGCATCAGCAGACCCACTGGAAATAAGGTGAATTGTTACTCTATTTAATGGGCTAAGGGGTGGCTAGGGGCCTATATAGTGTTTTTAACACTATAGCAGGGATAGGCAACCTTCGGCACTCCAGATGTTGTGGACTACATCCCCCATAATGCTCTTACACCCATAATGCTGGTAAAGCACCATGGGAGGTGTGGTCCGAAACATCTGGAGTGCCAAAGGTTGCCTATGCCTGCACTATAGAGTCAGGAATACGTATCTGTATTCCTGACCTTATTGTGTTCCATTAAGGGTGCTATAGAAGAAAGGCAACTAACTGTATTTATGCTGTAAGGGCAATACATAGTTGTATTTTTTACATTTTAATGAAGTTCTAGGAATCTGAATTTCTCAAAATGCTAGCAAATTTCTGATATTTTTTGGGAGCACCTCCTGCATATCATAATATTGTAATGTGTACTTCAATAGTAATTTTTCCAAACTTGTCAAAAACATAAATCAAGTATACCAGATAATCGGAACACTTTATATCCCCTAATCTTTCTTTAGATAATGCAGGTATAACAAAAATAAGAGTTTTGTTCATTGATATATTTCGAAGTATCCCTGATCAGCAATGCATCAAAAACGTTTAATTTGTCATCAGATGATAGCTGTGCATCTCATTTGTTTAAATTATTTTATTTTATAAAAATAAATGGTATCAAAGGGAATAATATCACTGAATAATGTAATTAAAAAATCAACACATATTCATAATACGATTTCCTTTCATTGTGTCAAATACAAAATGAATAACATGGACCAGGCGTTGCAGACTGTTTTAATCTGGAAAGTTGTGATTTTTATCCTTGAAACTTGTTTACATCTTTTGAAATTTCTAGTGCTAATAATCAAGATAACAATGCATAGCACGAAAGATACAACCTATAAAACGTCAAGTTAAATTGAACAATTTTAATCAGCATTTGACACTTAAGAATTGAAGAGATGCTGAAGTCATTAGAATCTTATTTGAAGTTGTCAGGTATAATAATGGTTGGTCTTTTTAGATACAAAACAGATGAATTTGTCTGGGTTCCTGGAAAGATTAAAATGTATCTATAAATCTTGGTCTATCTGTAACACTATAACAAGGTTTTATTCAGAGCACAATCACCTGGAACCAAGGTTATAACTGAAGGGGATGCAGACCATGTTTCATGTTTTATAGTCTTGCCCCTCTATCAGGGTTAGGCAACCTTCGGCACAGCTGTTATGGTGACTACAGCTTCCCTGATGCTCTTCCAGCATTATGGGACATGTAGTCCAAAACATCTGGAGTGCGAAGGTTGCCTATCCAGCTCAATATAATCACTGTGAGTGGGAATTTTTCGACTCATTCTTAAAGCCAAATTGGTTACTCTCCCTAAACCAAAACTTGTGTTTTATATATTTCTCATAGCTCCCAACACCGGAGAGGCATTCACGGGGGCACTAATTGTTTTCAATCAGAATGGAGCATGCCAGCAATCCAACTACCCCCTTGAAAGAAAATGAGCTAACTTGTATTGTTAAATAGCATAATATTGTGACAAACAATGCAGCAAATGCAGTGTAGGAAGTAGTATCTTCTAGGACAGTGATGGCTAACCTTGACACCATACATTGTATCTGGACTACATTTCCTATGATGCTCAGCTAGCTTTTAGACTCTAAAACTCTAAGACTCTAAATGCTAGCTGAGCATCATGGTAAATGTAGTCCAGAAACAATTTATGGTGTCAAGGTTAGCCATAACTGTTCTAGGAAGATTGGATATAACACATGGGGATACAGTTGTGTGGTCATAGTAAACAAAGTTTGTATCAACCTCTTAAGAACGGCGGGCATCCTTGGGAACCCGGTCCTAAATTCGGCATAGTACATCCAGGCCGTCTCATAAACTTGCCTGGGATCCCAGAGAGTCCCCCTGCAGCTGATCCGGCCCTCCCGGGACATGTGATCGCGATAACGTCGCGATCACATGGACGGAATAGCCGTCCACAGCAGTTCCTGCAAGGGGTATATGTAAAAACAGTATTAAGAAAGCTACAGATCTTCTATCTGCTGCCTTTGCAAGCCCTCCTCTTCTAACCCTGCCCAGATTTTCTGTGGCTGTCCAATCACAGACTTCCCAATGCAGCTCAAATTATTGTGCAGTACAATAAATAAGTTAAGAGACAAATATACTTAAAATTGGAGAGGGGGTGATGCCACAAAAAACTTAGGAAAATTGGAAATGTAATGGGTGTATCGTTTAGATACTTTACACCCAAGGGGCCTAAACATAGAATTTGATCTAATCAATTTTTATGATTCTGCATAAATTTTTTTTTTAGAATTCCACTCTACAGTCCTCTTTTTCTATATTATTTATTTCACCATCCACGTGTAACTTTCCAAATAAGCACAATTCACTTTAATGTAATATATTAACTATTACTGAATATTTATAAATATTAGGATGATGTCTCTTTAAATATAAGAAGTTTCTTATTTATAATTTAAAAAGTTTTTTTATATGCAATATATGTCTTTTTTGTATAATAATTATTTTAAGTATAGATACGTATAGATACATAAAGTATTCCAATATGGATTTATCGTTTGTAATATAAATTCATACTTAAAGTATTTGTATATATACTAATTATATTTGACCCACTTATTCCGATCTTTTTCATAATATAACCACTCACTTATTATGCACATTGAATGAATATTACATATAAAAAATATGACCTATTATGAATTAATTATGTTTATTTATATATGAATTATATACAGCCCCTTCTAATAGATATGATCCCTTTGCAGCAATACTATATGTACACACTGGACTATTGCCCTCATCCAAAATGGTGCCCACACTACTTCCTCATACATCACTTCCAAATAATGTATTACTACCTTTCAACTCAGGAACTGGAACTTACATCACCAATTCTCCAAAACCGGAAACAGCTGTAAAAACACCGGAACTTGTAAATTATAACCTGGGAACATACAAAAAGCCGTCCTTCAACAGAGCAGCATCCACTTTTGAGAAAGCTTCAGCGAAACGCATAAAGTGAGGACTTGTTCATTTTATTTACCCACAGAACTGTTTTTATAATACATTTTAAAAGCTGTTATGTTCAGCCTTCTCTTTTAAAAATAATGTATCTTTTAATCATACCTATCTGTGAGGTATCCATCCATACAGCTGCTACAACTTTTCTGGTTCCTACATATATCCTTGGGTGGGGAATGTTCCACCTCACGCTCTTCACACCAGAGCAGGACTTTGCTCTGGGTTACGTAAGTAGGATTATTTCCTCCATTTATACCACTGTAGTTTATGTGCCATACCATTGGAATTTTTTCCTGTGTTTTCTTACATGATGTCTCCATTATTTTGGAATCAGGTTGAGAATACTCTCCACATATATCCATGGACTGGGATTATTCCGTCCAGGCCTGCTAAATAGAGCTGGCACAGCTCTAAAAAGTGTGAGTTTACACTTGACTTATTCATATTCCTCTTAAAGGACCACTATAGTGCCAGGAAAACATACTTGTTTTCCTTGTACTATAGTGCCCTGAGGGTGCCCCCACCCTCAGGGACCCCCTCCCGCCGGGCTGGATGGCGAGGAAAGGGGTTAAACTTACCTTTATTCCAGCGCCGGGCAGGGAGCTCTCCTTCTCCTCTCCTCCTCCGATCCTCCTCTTCGGCTGAATGCGCACGCGCGGCAAGAGCTGCGCATGCATTCAGCTGGTCTCATAGGAAAGCATTTACAATGCTTTCTTATGAACGCTTGCGTGTTCTCACTGTGATTTTCACAGTGAGAAGCATGCAAGCGCCTCTAGCGGCTGTCAATGAGACAGCCACTAGAGGATTTGGAGGCTGGATTAACCCATTTATAACCATAGCAGTTTCTCTGAAACTGCTATGTTTATAAAAAAAGGGGTTAATCCTAGAAGGACCTGGCACCCAGACCACTTCATTAAGCTGAAGTGGTCTGGGTGCCTAGAGTGGTCCTTTAACTTATTTATTGTACTGCCCCATAATTTGTCTTTTATTTTTCATAGATTTATATACTAGGAATTGCCCTTCTATCGTATGTATATTCTGTGTTTTTCTTTGCACTAATCACCTTCTATTTTTTGTTTTGCTACATAATTCACAAGGGTAAAAGAACCCTTGTTGGTGATTTGCTGCCATTGTTTGTTTGATATTGAGCACCTATATACATCCTGTTGTTTTAATTCAATTGTTGCTTCTTGAGTTTAGCTCCACTGAAGTAAACAACCAAGAAATAATAGGAGTGTAACAAGATTAATCCATAAAAGTGTAAATTTCTATTTTCTATTGAAACCAACACTTTTTATAAAATGAAAAACATGGGACACACTCTTTACTCTAAAGTACTTTCTGGGTGTGGAGTGCCCCTTTAAGGCTGATTATAAAAATGTACTAATTCTAATTTGCGATATCATTTCTATATAACATAAGAAGAACGTGCAATGGCAAACATCATATTGTTCCTTTATTACACTGAGTATTATCTGTGTGTTATCCATGTGATGATGAAATGGAAGGCTATCTTCTAAGTATTAGTGTCACAATAAATAGACAGGAATCTAGTTTGTTATCACACAGGAGGAATACCAGTAATTACATCTTATTTAATCAGATAATACTGAAATCATTTTAAAGGTACTTAAGATATATTGCAATGCACTTTTTCATGTGTGCTACAAATATATTAGGACCAATTTATGTGTTACAAGACCAAATAATGTTTTAAAAAAACAAACTATTGCACTATTCATGTTGTTACTTGTCATTTTCTACAGTAACATTGAACTGTACCATGGCTTGGTAAATATAGGGGTAATGCCAAACACCGTGTCAGGGTGGCAAAAAAAAGGCATTTCTTCTAAAAAATAAGGTGTATTGGATATTTCACATCTATGGTTCCTATAGTGTTGGTATTTGTAATTTAAACGTTTTACATTTTCAGATATCAGGAACTGTGTTCCATTAGACTCCCATATCTAATTAATAAATCCTCACCCAAGGTCAATGGGATGAGTGTCACGAACGCACCCTACTTCAAGAGTGTGCGTGACGCAGTTGTGGTGGTGAAAGGGTTAAAGTTCACTATTTGTCTGCACTAGACCGGAAATAATGATACAATCCCACTTAACACCACCCACATTTAAGCATAATAATACAATTATTCCTATTTTAACGCTGCCACCACCAAGACAATTTATAAATGGGGTGCCTTGGTCCCCCAGGTAACTTAATAAGAAAACCCCACCAAATATAACATAACACAATATTTAAGCAATTGCAAGTACTAATCACTTACTCAGGGTCTCTGGTAAGAAAGATGGTGACTCACTTAGAATTAGATTCTGGCCCCTCAAGCAAGTACAAATGCACACTTCAGTATCATTAGAGATATACCCTGTGGATTACCAAGCCTCGTCCAGAGGTGGAGATAAGGCGTAACTTTAAGTGACCACCCCCTTGTGTTCCAGACCAACATCAATCCAAATGGAAACATTTAGTTCTATCTCCTCTTATGTACTTGCCACAGAAATAATAATTGCATCTAGAAATTTGTTACCATTTTTCCAATCTATCGATATGTCACACTTCTTACTTGTGACCCAATATAGCGGACATCACAATCCCTTCCCCTATGGTTAAGTTACGCAAATCATGTTTGGGCTTGATTAGAGGATTGTGCTGGTCACATTCCAAATGTAACAAAAATGAGGCTTAATTATTATTCTGTGGGTAAATATTAATGTTTCTTTCTTTTTGATATGATACTGGAACACAAGGCTTGTTTTTTTTATCTTTTCTTGAAAGCTAATGATCATTAACATATCAAATAAATCAACTCATCAATTAAAAGGTAGAGGCTATGTGGGTGAAGTCAGCTAGTTTACTTTGGAGCTAGACTTCCAGGCCACTTATGCGTGACTTCTCACACCTTACAGAGCCTTTGATGAATCAAGGGATCAATCCATATGCAAATCATCCGCCCCCTTTCACATTCCTATACAAGTCACACCACCCTTTCTGTCATCTGACCTTGCAACCAAGTGGCCAATTCATATGTGCACTAAACAAATTACATTACATGGTAACATTCTATTGTGCAACAATGAATTATGCACCCTTGGCGTGACAATGAGCACCTGACAGGTCCTCCCCTCAGGCATAGTATGGGGAGTCTGAGGAATCTCACAGTAATACTCATCTAGCTGCACATGGGAATAGGGAAAGAACATGTTTGCAACTTAGCAGAAGCACAACATATATGACAAAGGTTGGTGAGGTAGCTCACTTGGTAAATTCCCTGACTACAGAGCCTGGCAGGGTCACCTCAGCCCTTCATCCTTTTGAGGTTGATAAAATGAGTACCATCAATTGGGTAATAATAACATGTATTATTCAGCTGCCGATTTAGTTAATTCTGAGAGTGTGTGCTGAAAAGTGCTTTGAGTCCCACATTAATATTACATTACCGTTGCCGAATATTAGGAACATCACATTACTGGGAGAAAGGCGCTATATAAATATTAGATATTATATCATTTATGTGTTTGTGATCTGAACATGCCATGCACATATGTTCCAGCTATACACCTGCCATGTATACATTCTGTTTGCACAATATGTAAAATACAGTAGAGGTGTATGCAATGTCATGTGAAATTGTTTGCTTTTACACAGCTTGCCCAATAGCCAATCCAGCCATGTCTTCATATTCACTTGAGTCGAGAAACATTTTAGATATTTTGGAAAAATCATCCCCCACCTAACCATGCGTGTAAACCGAACTTTGTCCAAGGTAGAGCCCTTCTTCCTTGGACAGTCACTCTTAGATACCATTTAAATCAAAGGATGGGCAATATTCTGGGAGGGGGGAGCACTTACAAATTATTTAACTTTGCCGTGGACTCCCATGTAACTAACCCTTTTCTCGTGCTCTTGTTTATTCTAATGAATTTCCAGACACAATGTACTCTGGGTAATTTTAATAAACAAAAGTTGGGTATAATGTTTCCTGGGATGTAAATTGTTCTCTGCTAACCTTATCTGTCTCTTTAAAGATACAATGCGTATTTTACATGTGTAATATTTATTAATAAAAAAAAAAATGTAAATCTGATTTTATTCGCTTTTTAGACAACCAGCACCTCCTTGGCTAAGGCTTGAAGTTCTGCAAAGCCACAAAGCATAATCACAACCACAGCTACAAAGTGTCTATTTCTTCAATAAATTTTAAATTTATGATTCTGGGTAAGATTGAAATAATATAATAAGTAGAATAAGTACAAAACTATTTGTACATAGCTATGCTGACCCATCAAGACTTAATATTTACATTCCATGTTATGATCACAGTTTTAACCTTAAAGATGGTTTTTATATCTTCCTTGCTTAATGATAGCTTTTCTCCAGAGACCTTGCAGTCCTTGTCAGCAAAGTCTCTAAAACCAACATTGTGATGACAGCATAGACTATAAGGTGGGAGGGAGGGGGTTAATCTGAGATATAGACAAGTAGTTTTTACACAATAAATAGGAGCACGCAGGAAAAAAACCTCTCAAACTGTTCTGTCCTGTTGTACAAAATGTGTTCTGCAGTTGGGGAACACACTGTCTGACCATGGGCAATAGCAGCCATAGTTTTATAGTTTTTGACAGCAATCCACTCTTATAAATGAGGCAGGCCTTTGGATCCGCAATATAACATAGAAAGGAATGCAGGTGGTGTGATGGTTTTTTTTTTTAGCAGGCGACCAGCCAACACCTTTTGTGTGCCCTCGCCTATAAACCATTGTGCTTTGATCATCTCTGAGCTTCCAGCGACGCTGACAGATCCAGTGCTCTTCGGACAGATCTGTGGTTTATAATGTCACTAGGCCTTTTCAGGGGAGTTATGGCTGTGTGAATCAGAGACAGTACTACCATAATTTAGCTGATATTTTTTACCTATGCGGCCCTAAATGTCAGAAGGTGAAATGCTCATGATCGATCCGCGTAGCCTCCCATAAAATATACTGTGATAATGCTAGGACAGAACTGAAAATTCATCAGCCTATGGATCTACATCACTTGCAGCCATGTTAAAGTATTATACATATTTTTAGCAGTGACAGAGACTCTTTAGCCGGCAGCTGGTTCAGTAAAGCTCACATGGTGAGTCAGTATAATCGGATTAGGGTAAGCAGTGATACATTCTTCTTGTCTAACTGACAGCTGGTTAAACGTCAAGGATTTAGAGTCATTTATTTGACTTCTGGTCAAACAAGAAGAACAAGCTATTATATAGTATCCCTCATGGGCAGACAGTCTACTATGTAACCATCCTACTATAAACCCATAAGGAATAGGATTTTATTATTTGACAAAGACATATTTTCCTCCGATGATTTTGCCCGTGTGCGTAAATTTTTAGTTCATTGATTAATTGATTAATTAAGAGCAACTTAGTTTCACTCAAAGATTTAACTAGGTACCTGGATTTTGGTAACCCTTCCACAATTCTTGGCCTTTGGCTAAGCTTAGTGGTAGCTTATCCTTGCTAAAACTCTGAGTTTCTTCAGAGTTCTCTTGACAATTCAAGCCTCTGATTCAATGAACTCAGAAGGGTGTTGGGTGAAGCTTAGTAATTTTTACATTTTTTTAATTTCTTTATTACTGGTATTTATAAAGTGCCAAACATATTCCGCAGCGCTGTACAATTGGGAAAAGACAATACAATAAGAACAGACTGATACAACAGGTAAATCTAAAGGTAAACTGTGGAGGTGAGACAAAAGGTAACAGAGGAATTTGTACAAGATGGCATAGAGAGTTAATGGTATAACTGCAGCAGCTGAATGCATGTGAAGTTCATAAAGAGGTGATTGGCTCTGGTTCCAAACAGCTGGAAGAGCATGCGATATAGGTACAAGGAACCGGGGCGGGTGGGTGGGTTGAGGCGAGTTAAATTAAAACTGTCCATAAAGAGTAGAGAAACACAGTTATTTAAAAGAATGTATGGCTAGGTGTGGCAAGGGGGGAGGTGGAAGGGGGAATGGTTGAGCAGACCTGCAAATTTGTCTGATAGAAATTACAATATTTGCCATCCAGAATACTATCGGCCAGATTATTAATAATTACATGTAGCTGCAAGTACAAAATTATACAGTAGTATACTGGTTCAAATAGTAACATTGTTATAATAAATTAATAATGTAGTAACTAAGATTAAGGAATCCGGTAGAATAGCTTCTGATTCTCAGTCTGTACCTTTAAACTGCAGTCTTAAATTAAATGGGGCTTCTTGCAGGGGTGGATGTAAAAATGGCCCTTTAAAATAATTATACATTATGTTATGTTCTGACCATGTTTAGGAAATTATCCGATTTTACTAATTGAAGTAACAAAAATTTGGAGCTTTTTGAATGCATTACAATATTCTAAAATGTTTTATTATAGCTGGTGGGAGAGTTTGAATCTATTAGAGGTCTGTAGAGAAACCTGTATCAATGCAAAAAAAAAAAAAAAGTCAGAATCTTGGTACCGATGGATATATGAGTAGTTTCTAAGTCCCTAGCAAGCCACTGTCTGACTCTTGTCTGGTACATAAATAAACCAACTTCCTATTTCTTGTATTCTCTTTGAGACAAGTAAAGTTTTTTTTTTTTACTAAACACCAAATTTTATCCAGGTGGAGAAAACCTGGTGAAGATGACAGAATTCCAAACGCAATGCCAATTATCATATTTACTAGATATGGTCAGAATCTTGCAGAGATGCACTTAGTGTCTGAATCTAAGTCTGTGCTTTCACATCCGAATCTTGTACAAAATGTATGATTCAGAGTATTCACGATATTGTTTGGGACACGATAGGCACCAAAATAACTTTAGGTTAACGGGACACTATAGGCACCCAAACCACTCCAGTTCATTGATGTGAGTTCAATGTCTCTATTGCCCTTAGTTCTGCAATGTAGAACATCTGCTCTGGAATCGGATAAGTGATTAAATGGTTTTTAACCTTTTATTGGCCAAAGGAAGGTATAAGGGAGGGGCGGCAGAGGGAACTATAGTATCCCCATAATGAAGCAGTTTTATTGTATAGCTCATGCCCCTGCAATCTCACTACTTAATTATCTGCCATTTAGGAGTTAAATCACTTTGTTTATACAGCCCTCGTCACACCTCTCTGCATGTGACTTGCACAGCCTTCCTAAACACTTCCTGGAAAGAGAGATGTTCAAACTTCCTTCATTGCATATTCTGTTTAGTTTAGAATTTCTTATCTTCTGCTCTGTTAGTAGCCTTCTAGATCCTACAGGAGCCTCCTTTCTGTGGATAAAGTTTAATTTACAGACCAGGAGATAAAAAATTCTAAAGCAAGTTAACATTTGATTGAAAATGAAACCATTTTTTTAATGCGGGCGCTGGTAGTCACAGCTAGCGTAGGTGTGGCTAGAGCTGCACAAACAGAAACAAAAATGATTTAACTTCTAAATGGCACATTGAGTAGTGAGACTGCAGGGGCATGATCTATACGCTAATCTATAAGACTATCATTAAATTAAAGTTTTTTGATATCTGTAGTATCCCTTTAACAAATATTATAAAGAACCATTTTGCCAACATTTTCTTTGAGGTGACAGCCTAATTTTAGATACAGCACTATGACATCATATAGTCTTACCAAATACATCTTGATAGCATTTAAATTTTATAGGAATACATTTTCAACAAAAGCTAATTACAGAGAACAAAATACCTGTCATTTCTTACCGACATCATGTCTTTTCAAAATAAATATTTTTGTGCATATGCAAATATGTAACTAAATGCAGTCTTGCTTTAAATACAAATGTTTTTGCTCACTGGGAGAAGCAGGAAGGATTACATAAATTTTTTATAAATCACAATAGGCAGTCGTTATTAAAGAGCTTGCAGGTTCAAAATATATGAACCAGGGTTTAATGGAACTCTGCTTTTCGAACCTGCTGAGGAAGCAACAATTACTAGATAATAAGGGTAAAATATTCAGGTCCCCACTGCTTCTGGGAGTTTGAGTTCATATTGCCTATCACTGCAAGATTATTGCATTAGTTATGGTAACACATTTACAGCGGCAGAGCTTCTTTTTACCAAATCAGAAGGCAAGATCAGAGATTCTAAACAAATATGCTGTACTGCATTTTGCAAGCAACAACTTAAACAGAAACAAATCTTTGTATTTTCCGAGCAGAACTTCTCCCAGAAGACGGCAAAGAAATGTTTTGATAAAAAAAAAAAAAAATGGAAAAAAAACCAAACACTTTTTATCGCCATATAATCATTAATATTACATTACTGTTGCCGAATATTAGGAACATTACAGAGGGTTTATACAGGATAAATATAATCTCTCTCACTCATTTCTTTCTGAAGTCAGATGACTCAAATGACACCAACCATTAATAATCTTCAAACGGTGGAAATTTTCCAGCAGAAATGGGACCAAACAAAAGATAACGTGCAATAGTCTCTCGTTGAATATTTGTGACTGAAATTCATTTTCTTTTTTCTACGTTCTATGGATTCTCTAAGGGCTGTTTTCTTTGTAAATTCTGTGTTTACAATATATGCACTCGAAGCATATTCATTTTCCAAATCTAGAAAAATCAAGACAACTGCATGACGGTAGGGGATTTGCCCTTTTACATTTCTGTCGTTATTTATTTAATACTCACATTATTTTCCAGCAATTTGTTCTGTTTTTGTTTGTTTGAAACAAGTTAAAAAAGATAAAACGAATATTTGGAGTAATATGAAAAGCAAGGTAAGTTCATAGATCTCTTTTTAAAGTTTAACAACGCAGATCATTTGGGTCATTTTATCTAAATGGCATATTTAATCATTTTGGTATGGTTTCTTCCTTATATTAAAATATCCTTTTTTGTCAGCTTTAGTATATTATTGATTTAACAGAGTTCTGCTGTCATGCTTAGTCTCAAGGGCTCAAACAGCAGGATTTCAGAACAGTACAAGCACAAAGACTATATAACCAGCTGTGGCACTGGTTGTGCTCATTAATAAGCCTGGTATTGATGATTATAATGTAGCTAATTATCTGGGGTGGTAAGTCATAAGGTATGTGTTGTATAAGGGCAATACTGGCACTTGGGAGGTATGGCTGTTATAGCTATAGTAAGGGCAAGTGCAAAGATTTCTATCACCTTATTCCCCCTACTCTCTTTTTCTGTTAACTTTCCTGTCTCTTTCCCGCTATTCCTCCACTCCATTAGTATTTCCTATTCTCATAATGGGTTAACGATTGTGTGTTTTGGCTGTATGATGTGTAGGTAGATGTGTGTAATGTGTGGGTGTAGCTGTGTATGAGGTTTGTGATAAGTGTGGGTAGCTGTATGTGATGTGTGTGGGTGGCAGTGAGTGATGTGTTGAGAGATGCTCAGTTATATTTATACAGAATATATGCTTTTTACCTGGGCAGGGAGGGAGGATATGATGTACAGTGCCTACTAGTCAGGTGGGAAGAACTGTAAAGGATCCTTCATATGCACAACTGTGAGGGAACGCCGATAGTGATCTGCCCACACCTAAGTTGCAGACCACAAGCTTTCTCAGTGCAATGAAGATGTACACGACCACTCTTTTGATCTCCTTATCAGCCTATACACTGGTAGACTGCCCCCTTTGAGCCAGCATTCTAAGTGAATGCCTGATTCACTTAACTGTATCTCCAGCCATGCTCACTTTTTTGTCTGGCAGGTCAAAAATAATTCACACATTTCATATAATCTGGAGAACTTAGTCTGGTTCTTTCGTTTGTGAGTATAAAACATACGTGTTCTCGTTCCCCATGTGTCTGTCCTATTGCCTCTCTTATCTATCTTTTTGTCCCTCTTGTCTATCACATTGCCCCTCTTATATTCCTTACTGCTCTATTACGTTAGGAGCTCACGTTTTGATTTGTCTGAGTGAATAAATGAATTTCTCAGCAATAATACTTGAATTAAAGTTTATTAAACCTACTTGGAATGTGTGAGTCTGTGTTGGTAAGAGAAATGGGTCTTCTTCTAAGTTACATTTTATGTTAATTGAAAGCCACAAGAAAGCCTTCAATGTTCCAGAAAGTCCCAGTCCCAACACCCCCTACAGCCACATTCCTCTTTTAGTAAAAAAAATAAAAATAAATAAGCAGATTGGAAAGCCGACCTTCTTCCTTTGTTTAAGGCACTAACAGCAGTTAGAGCATGTTTTTGTCCACCATTTAAAGGTTTTTGGGTTGTTTTGTATAATTACTGTTAAGTTTATCTTTTTTCACCCTTTACAGGCTAATGTACTGTGATAAATGTCCTCCACAGCTCACTTGATGTTAGGCCCACCATGATCGATGGGCTGTAGGGGCTCTGTTTGTTGCTCTCTTTGATACAAGTAAAAATACGTCCTATTGTTTGGCAGTGTCCATCACACATCCACCAGTGATTTTTGCATTCCCTGATTTCTTTATGTAAATTGTGATAAAAGAAAATGCTGGTTCAAGTAAGGCTGTTTATCTTCTCAAGTGCTAGTTGAACTTTGGGCTGTAAGACTCAGGACCTTGTAGATCTGTGATATATGAAAGTGAATAGATCATTTCATAGAGAGGTGTGTTAATCAGATATTTTCTGGCTTTTAGTTTCAGGATTGGGTCACTCTTTTGGTAGAACACAGCACCCAGTGTCATCCTCTAACTCCATTCCACCACTGTCCCATCCAGCTTTCCCCAAAGGAATATAATGTTAAACTGAGAAAACAAGTTATGGATCTATTCATTCTCAACTTCTGCATCTCACTGTAGGCATCACTACACTACTTTGTCTAAATGCTCTGCGATCGGCATAAAAAGCAAGAATCATAACTTTTACATACTGCTTTGAATATGCCTCAGCATGATATTTCCTATAAAAGCCATTTAAGATATAGCATTACTGACCCTAGAAGAAGTAATAGCTGGCCATTGTAGGAAATTGGCCAATGCTGGATTAGCCCATCACATATTACATGCTAAAATGTAAGGTACAGCGGCATCCTGGGTTCTAAACATGCATTCTTCTCATTTTACTTTGGCAGTATTTGAGCACAATTAAATGCTGTGCGTTAAAGATGATTCATTCAATACTCTGTCAGTCTCCTTCCAGCAATCCATGAGGACTCAGGCAGTAACAAATCCTGAAACAATGCTTATAATATAAGGTTGTCATGACAACTATGGTAATATGCATGTAGCCCTATTTGTTAAGTTATTACAAGAAATACTCAAAATCCAATTTTTACATTATGTAGTTCTAATTTATATTAAAAAAACAACAACAAAAAACACAATAAACAGAATGTTCAATTACAAAGACTCTACAGGAAGGGATAGCAAAAAATAGATTTTTATTATTTTTATTATTTTACTATATTAATGCTACCTTTGCGATTTAGGTGATTACATTGTTTCTGTTTGGCATTTGGCACAAATTTTGATGGTCTTGCTAATGTCGTTGCTGAAAAGCCTTGTGTTATTGCTGTGACTTTCACAGTGTTTTGGAAAGGTGAAACCAAAACAAAGCAAATACATTCGATGTTTCCATGCATTGTTCTCTCATTTGTCTTCCTTGCTATATATTTTCTGTCACTGTGCTTTAGGTCTGCATTTTTATCTTCACACATTAACCACTTTTATATATTATCTGTTCTTCGACCAGTCTGTCAGTGTTCATTGTATGGGCTGTAATTTGACATCCAAAACCGGTCTACTTATTTCTCCTATTTCCTTGCCTACATAGCATCATTTTTTCATCTGTCTAAATTGTTTACACTTTTTTTTTTTAAATTGTCACAACAGTTACAAAAATAAATCGTCAAAAAGCTATATATATCTATATTTGTTTACTGTTACCTACTCGGTGACCTTCATGGTGATAGTGCGAGAACAGTAGGAGGTTACAATGCTATCTGTTTCTGCTTATTGTATCAGAGGGTGGCAAATTTCTGAAGGGCAAACAGAACCAAGGACGGAGACAGTGCAAGGTGGCAGCAACAAAACTTAAATGACTTCTAAAATTCTCATAAATTTAATTTGCAATTTATAACTGAAGCTCTGCAGATAATTCTAACAATACATTTAGGACAATCATACTATTGCAAAATGCAAAATGTATTGCTAATCGAAAATTAAGTGCTCTTATATATTCGACTTTCCTGGTGGTCTGACATGCCTGAAGGTTGGGAGATTCCACAGCTTGTATAAGTCCCTAATGCAGAGGCGTAACTAGAAACCACAGGGCTCCAGTGCGAAAATTGCCCTTGGGCCCACCATGCATCCCCCCCCCTCCCCATTCCTCTATGCGTTTCATTTATGCCCTCTATGTGGGTGGGTGACAGGATTGGGGGAGTTATTGTTATACACTGACACACATACAGATAAACAGATACACTTACAGAAACACAGATACCTATACTGATACATAGGCGCACACAGTGACACACATGCTGATACACATGCAAACAGATACACATATAGACACACATGCAGACAAACAGATACACATACAGACAGGCACATATATACAGATATACAGATACACATAAAGACACACAGATATACAAACATAGCTCTCCTCCCATGTGGCTCTGTTGGCTGTGAGGAAGCTCTGATATCATCACTGGGAAATACATTGCCATTGGGTGGCCACAAGAGCATGGGCCACCTGATGGGCCCCTTCAATGTGGCCCCGGCGGTAGTTCCACGCAGCCTGCAGGCACGCAGGTCACAGAGGTCTGCAGTGCCCCGTGGAGTGATGGGCCCGGTCGCAGCTGCGAACCCTGCGACCACAGTAGTTTTGCCACTGCCCTTGTGCCTCTTTTTGTAAATGGTGCAAGTGCATGTTCTATGTATATCACATCATGAATTCATGACGTGATATAGAGGTTCTGATATTATTTCAAGATGTCAAACAGCACTATAAAATTCCCAACATAAGGCAAAGACTAGAAAAGGGTTCCCCGTGTCAATGATCTCGTGGTCTATATTGTGTTTTTTTGTTGTCTATGATTTCCCTGGGTTTATACTTCATGGATTCTCCTTGAATACTTCACCTTAGGGTCGGTGCAAGAATTTTTGGCTACGCAGGCGAAGATGCATTTAGCTGCCCCCCCAAAAAAAGGCATCTTCACCTGTGTATCTCATAACCCCCTTTAGTGTATTTTATCCCCCGTTTAGTGTGCCTTACACCCCATTGTGTGTCTCCTAACCCCTTGTGTATCTCTTACTTACTCCAGCCTCTTTGTATCTCTCTTTCATTTTTCCAGCCATACAGACACAAACAGAGACATACAGACACCGTTAGGGTCTGTAGTAGAGGATAAGTGCTGCATGTGGGAGGATAGAGGCTGCAGTTGGAGGGATGTGTAGCAGGGGAGTTAGGGACTGTAGAAAAGGCGGACGGGGCTGAGGACAACTTTATCCATGTTGGTCAGGGGCTGTAAGGGGGGCACTTCGGGCTTTAGAAGGTGGGCAGGGGTTGAGGTGTGGGGAAATGGGATGTAGAGGGGGGGTCAGGGCCTCTAGAGATTGGCGACATGGGAAGTAGACGGGGCATGGCTCTAGGGAAGGGTAGGGGCTGTAGAAGGGGGGCAAGAGATGTAGAGATGGTGGGCACAGGGGCTGTAGAGGGTGGGCACAGAGGCTGTAGAGGGTGGGCACAGGGGCTGGAGAGGGGGGACACACAGGGACTGTATAGGGGGTACAAAGGGGCTGTAGAGAGGAGGCAGGGGTTGAGGTGAGGGGGACAAGAGATGTAGAGGTTGGCGACAGGTGCAGTAGAGAGGGTAACAAGTGCTGTAGAAGGGGAGGCAAGAGATGTAAAAGGGGGTCACAGGGGCTATAGAGGGGGGACACAAGGGCTTTAGAGGGGGGACATAGTGGCTGTAGAAGGGGGACAGGAGCCGTAAAGGGGGACAGGGACTGTGGTGGGGCCATAGGGGCTGTAGAGTGGGGACACAGGGGCTGCAGAGAGGGGGGGCAGGAGCTGTAGAGGGGGATACAGGGGCTGTAGAGGGGGGCCCAGGGGAACATTGGGGAAGTAGAAGAGGGCACCGCGGATGTGGTGGGGCCATAGGGGCTGTAGAGGAGAACACAGGGGCTGTATGGGGGCACAGGAGCTGAGAGAGGGCACAGGGACTGTAGAGGGGCGACAGGGGCTGTCGAAAGGGGGAACAGGGGCTGTAGAAAGGGAAACAGGGGCTGTAGAGGGGGATACAGGGGATTTATGGAGGCACAGGTGCTGAGAAGTGGCTGAGACCACCTTATCCCTGGTCATCTTGGACTATAGAGAGGGGCACAGGGGCTGTAGAAGGGGGCACAGGGGCTATAGAAGTGGAGCCCAGGGGGTATAGAAAGGAGGCATGGGCTGTAGAGGGGCAAAATGAGCTGTATAGGGAGGCACAGGGGCTCTAAAAGAGGGCAGGTACTGTGGTGGGGGCACAGGGGCTGAGAGGGGGCACAGGAGCCACAGAAGGGGGAGTCTGGGGCTGAGATGGGTGACAGGGGCTGTTGAGTGGGGGGATAGGAGCTGTAGAGAGTGAGTTAGGGGCTGTAGAGGGAGGGCAGAGGTTGCTAAAAAGTTAAAAAGAAAATGTGTATTCCACCTTACCTTGAACCAGGGAGGGGGAAGCCTTGTCCCTGGTGGTCAGGTGGGACAGGATCAGCCAGCAGCCAGAACCACGAAACAGCCAGGGAAGTCAGTCGGCTGGCCCCTCCTGATGATGTCAGGAGGAGGGGGCGTGATTTCCACTGCTCTACTCCAGGACTCCATAGCACTCCGCTGGGGAGTATAGGAGAAGAACAGTGGAAGTCACGCCCCCTCCTACTGACATCATCAGGATGGGCCGGCCGACTTCACTGACTGCACTGCGTTGGCTACTGGCTGCTGGCTGCTGGCTGCTGGCTGCAGGGAGACAGGTGAGTTGAAAAATCTGAGTCCCCAGCTAGAGGCAGGGGATTTGGATTTTTGCGCCCTATTGCTCTAGTGCCCTAGGGCGGCTGCCTGTGCTGACATGTGAAATCGCCGGCCCTGCTTCACATTTCACAATTTCACAGTTACCTCTTCTTGCAGTGGACTCCAGATCACAAAACTGCCATAAGAAAAGGTTTGCCATCATCCTATGGAAGAAATGCATGGCTTGTACGTTTCTTCCCTAAAGTTGACCAGCCTAAGTGTAACTAATGTATGTGTAATGAGGCTTATTATTCTGAAACATTTGCTATGTTCATTGCATAGAGCAGTGGAGACATAGTACAACTGCAAAATACAAATATTAAATTATTTGAGCACAAAATCCACTACAGAGCCTGAAGTGGTGCGGTTCTCGATGGCTGCGGTGCCATCCATGATTAAAACTGCTTTTATTTGGAAGAGGTCATTGTTATACTCCATGGCGCCTGAGACAACAGAAAATATTCATTGAATTACATGATAGCTGCATTTTTTCTCTTGCAATTTGCTCTGCATTATATGCTGAGCTGTCAAAATCCTCTTATTTAATGCATACATTTACGAATAAAATGCTATGGCCATTTTCACCCTGAATTTGTGCCTTAGTAATTTGTATGTATGAATGCGGCACATGCTGTGAGCTATGGGCGCAGGGTAGCTACACAGTTAAAGCTTCTTCTAGTCATGAAAATAAAACAGCTTCTTATGCTTTATAGGTTATTGTAATTTTACAGTTTCATTTATTATATATATATATATATATATATATATATATATTTTTTTTTTTTTTATATATGTTTTTGTTTTGTTTTTTTGCTTAAAAAAAGCAATATCAGATTATCATTTTTACAACCCTGGGGATTGCATTTGTCAGATAAAATACCCAAGTTTGTTCAATACACACTAGCTATCGACAAGCAGGACTTTATAGAGATACGAGCACCTCAGCACAGAAAGCTCGACTGTGTGTTTAGAAATGCCGAATTCTCGTAATGATAAAAAAAAGAAATGCTGCATAAAGATATGGGCTATTTCTTTATTTTTGTTTCTTTGTTTATTTATTGTATATTGTGATTTCTCTCATTTTCAACTATGGCCTGCGGAACCGGAGCACATACAATGTACAAGGCTCAGATGAATGTTATTAAATGAATATCACTCAATAATTTCAGACCCACTGTGTCCCTTCCACCAATGTTGGTTATAAAAATCAATAGAAGAAGGGTGTCATACAGTGTGATGAGACTATATGAGAGATTGTATCGATTAAATTAATTTGGAATGTCACTCACCAACAATTTTCCTTGATCATGTCAGCCTTAAAGGGATACTCCTGCATTAAAACTACTTCATGACCAGTATCTGTATTGTTCATCAATCATTGTTAGACAATGGGGCTAAAACTTGTTTTTAAACACTGATTGGCCACCCCTGCAACCCCAAAAAGTGTGGGATCGGGGTCGTAGTTAGGATGTGGCACCACCAAAACAGGAAATGACGCTATAAGTCATATTGGTATTAGTAGCCATGAGCGTGCAGTGTCCCTCTATCTATTAGGAAACCTAAGAGCATTCTCCTCACAATCAGTGTACTTGTCACGTCCGGTGCATCCGAATGCAAGGCAGAAATTAAACGGGAGGCTGTGTTTTCCAAGCAACGAGCACAGAATTTTCAGGAAGTCAGAGCAGTGCGTTGATTGGGTAAGTACCACAACAGATGCCTCCAGCCAGAGCAGAGGAACTGATATTAAAAACAGCCTCCAGCCAGAGCAATGGGATTCAGAAGTAAACATTAAGAGAAGGGAAAGTAGAGTGGAAGGCACATATACAATATACAATAGTGAGGTGGAATTTGGGAGGGATGGCATTAAAAAGAATTCTGTTGAGGCACATCATTAGACTGTGTTAATGTGAAATGTGTGCAGACAGTACAAAGAACTTTCACTTCCAAGCATATTCACAGGGCTAATTAATATAATTTAATACCTGTTATCAGTGGCGTACATACCGGGGACCCAGTATGTATGCCACTGTAGCCAGCCTCTTCTCCTGGGGGGCCCAGTAGCCGGCCACCTCAGGACCCCCCAAGGCTGGCCCTGGTGTAACCTGGCAGGCAGGTTGGCGGGCGCGCGAGGGAGCAGTCTCCCCTGTGTGCTCCCTCTTTAGCTCTCTCGCGCACCGCACTGATACCGGAGCCGGAAGATGACGTCATCTTCTGGCTCCGGTATCAGTACATGACGCGCGAGGGAGCTGAAGAGGAAGCACTCAGGGGAGAGTGCTCCCTCGCGCGCCCGCCAACCTGCCTGCCCGCCGGGTGACACCACTGGACCCCAGGGAATCCCCTCAGCACTCCAAAAGGTAGGGAGGCTGGGGGGGATTACATTTTTTTTTTTAAAGTGTGTGTGTTAGTGTTAAAGTGTGTGTGTTAGTGTTAGAGTGTGTGTGTGTGTGTGTTAGTGTTAGAGTGTGTGTTAGTGTTAGAGTGTGTGTGTGTTAGTGTGTGTGTTAGTGTTAGTGAGTGTGTTAGTGTTAGAGTGTGTGTGTGTTACTGTGTGTGTGTGTGTGTTAGTGTGTGTGTTAGTGTGTGTGTGTTAGTATGTGTGTGTGTTAGTGGTAGTGTGTGTTAGTGTGTGTGTTAGTGATAGTGTGTGTATTGGTGTGTGTGTGTGTGTATGTAAGTGTGTGTGTGTTAGTGTGTCAGTGAGTGTGTTACTGTGTGCGTCTGTTAGTGAGTGTGTGTTTTCTAAGTGAGTGAGTGTGTATGTATGTCTTAATCACTTACCTTTCTCCAGCGCCGGACTCCCTTGGCGCTGGGTATCTCTCTGCCCCGATCCGCCTCTCCGCTCCGAATGTGCATGCATGGCAAGAGCCGCGCGCGCATTCAAACCGCCCATAGGAAAGCATTACTCAATGCTTTCATGTACGTTCAGCGTCTTCTCACTGTGATTTTCACAGTGAGAATCGCGGAAGCTCCTCTAGCGGCTGTCAATGAGACAGCCACTAGACGCTGGATTAACCCTCAGTGAAACATAGCAGTTTCTCTGAAACTGCTATGTTTTCAGCTGCAGGGTTAAAACTAGAGGGACCTGGCACCCAGACCACTTCTTTGAGCTGATGTGATCTGGGTGTCTGTAGTGGTCCTTTAAGTGTATGTGTATCTGCATGCACTGGCGTACATACCATGGTCGGGGGGGGGGGCACGGTTCAGTTTTCGCACCGGGGCCCTATGGGTTGTGTGTACACCACTGCCTGTTATGTATTTTTACTTGTTTCAAATATGTTGAATCCCGATTAGATAATGCTAATTTTGGCACCAATTTTAAACACAGTAATCCCTATATATACTCCTATAGCCAGGTTGATTGTTTTTATTCCATTTGAAAAAGCCTGTAAAGGTGAAACTTATTAAAGGTTTTTTGGTCACCTTTTTGTGCCAATCTCCTTTGTTATATGCACCTTCCCTGGCAATTTTACATTTTATACTTCAAGTAATCCTAATACCACCAACGCTGAGTTCCTAGAACAGTCAGCCTGCTCTATTCTTGTAAGTATAATTTTACTTTTCTTAGAGATTACTCTATTTTATTGAGAGCACTATCTGTTGCCTTTTTTATTCCTTCCTGAGTGTGTGGATGTGGTGGACATTTGCTGCATATCCCATAAAGCGGGGATTATACCGCTATTCGCCCTTACTGCTAGAGCTGGTTATAGCTCTTCTAAATGTAAGTGTTCCATCGCTATTTTATACTTTTATTTGATTGAATTTTACAATCTGCATTATCATCTGCCCCTGTTTCCTGTCTTTTATATCATCTTGGTGTGGACGTGGTTGACAGTTGCCGTCTATCCTTTAAAGCGGGGATTATACCGCTGTACGCCTACACTGCTAGAGCTGGCTATAGCTCTTTCACATGTCAGTGTCCCATCATTACCTTTTCCTTTTATAAAAGACTGTATTCAACAAGCTACTCTATCACCTGTCTTTTGTCTTCTATATTATCTATGGCCAAGTCGAACTGAGGACAACACATCCTATCAAGCACTGACTTTTCATCTTTGGATTATAAGAACTTTTACTGTGAGACTTTTGCACTAGGCCTATTTCTGCTTTTGTGCTAGATACAGTTCTACTATTAGATTTCATCTGTGGTGCAGCCCTTCCCTTTTCTCCTGTTTTTTTTTTTTTTATACTCACAGGGCTGCCTATAAGTAACTCATTATGTCAGTCGCCAGCACGTAGTGTGTGTTGATGACTGTCAGAATGTTTGCACAGGGCTACATTAATTGTGACAGGTTTGTTCTTTATAGACAGTATTTCAAGCAGAAACATACAGATAGTTTGCTCCATGACAACGTCTAAAACCAGAAGTGGTCATGGAGGTTGGAGAACTCTTTTTATTTAATAGTAATTAACACCTATCTTTTTTTGTGTCCTTGAGCACTTAGGAGTAGAAAGGAACTTACCCCTGATCTCTCCCCCCTATAAATCGGCCAACATGTCTCGGAGGCATGCAGACTGTTTCTTGCAGCCTTTATATATACTCCTTTACTCCTTGCATGTTGTAGTGTCTGTGTCTTGTGGATGCTGGTGGCTTATCAGCAGATTTCTACAGTTCCTCCTTAGGTTTAAAGTACTTACTGCTCTATTTTATGACTTTTGTAGTGCTGGGGTGTTATGCAGCCCCTGTACACTACCAGAATATATACTGCATTTTTGAACAGTACTGACCTTCCTTGACAATGGGTGGAAGTGTCCAAGACCCACTTACCAGTACTGATTCTTTCTGGGTTATATAATTTAGATTGTAAACTGGTTAGGGCAGGGCCCTCCTCACCTACTGTTCCTGTATGTCAAACGGGTTTTGTTAGAATTTATTGTTTATCTTGGTTTACCTATTGTGCAACGCTACAGAATATGTTGGCTCTATATAAATAATTCTAAATGTAACTGAATTCCCATTCCCGAAATACTTCTATGATATACGTCCTTTAAAGCCCATAATGTTTGAGTGGAAAGCTCTGCCAATTTATACCTGCAAAGCATATTCTCCTGCTGGTTCTGGAGAGATCCAGGCTTTAATTAATACCTAGGGTGGACGTTTGTAAACACAGTTAGTGGTCCCACATTGATTGGAATTGTACAGGATCAGTGTTGAATTCTCATTTATAACAGACTAAGTATGTCAGAACTTTCACATTCGGCCATGCCCCAATGTCACAAACACGAATGTCATGGATATTAAACTAATTAGAAGGAAGCTGAAAAGTTTACAAACATGCATACTAAAATACCTTTATTGTTCTTCCTTTCAGAAATATATAGTTTTATAGCAATATTTTCATTTTGAGGACTGTTAAATTACCTAAAATGGGCTATGGGCCCAGAAACCAGTGAGTGAAAATGCATTGCTTGGAAACTGGAACGGATTTGTTCAGCTAGCCCTGGCTCAGAATACGGCATATGAAATACACTGGTTTCTCTATTTTTGCCAATGCTTTGCTATTATGGGGATAATTTTAACTGGCACTGCCCCAAATGAGATATATAGGTTGTGATTCAATCCATCAACATTCTAACAGCCTGATTTATAGAAGCAAAACTCACGAAGTACACAAAAGCTGAGTACGTGCTTTTTGAGCAACAAATGGTAATATCTGAAAAATGTGCAGCCTCACTTTCAATGTATTTCTCATGCAAATAGCTCGTTGTAATAGTTATGGTATCACGTGTGCCCTTGTGCCTCATCTCATTGTAAGGAGTCAAAATGGTTTTGAAGGGTTTGATTTCATACTTGGGGTCTGTGCTACTCCACATCTCATCTAGTTTTGCCATTGAGTCAGAAGTTCATAATCAAGAACTTCCATTAGCTCTCCTAAGCCAAGCCCTTCCAATGCAAAACAATGTATCCAACCCACAACGGAAGAGAAGTGCAGCAACTAAACTCTTAATTCAAAATAAGCATTTATCCTATATATAATTAAAAAGGAGAGAGTAAGATTTATTTCCAAAAGGCATTATTCACACATTCACAGAGGTAGCAAAGAGGGAGAAGAAAAACAAAGAAAGAAAACTATAAAACATAAGCTAAAATAAAGTCAGGCAATAAGATAGCTTCCAACAACTGGCATACAACAATATACTTTTATCTAAATGGCATGTAGACTATAGGAAGAAGCTCATACCTGTACTGGCATGTATGGCTACAATAAATAGTAACTGTGTGTATGGGATACCCCCATGTAATGAAGAGACAACAGCCAGTCTGAATGTAAGTAGCAATCCTTCAGTGATTATAGTAGGATACAGCATGGCTGCATTGCATTGAGAATGCTCCTGATTGGTTACTTTATATAGGTTTTGAAATAGGCCAGCTAATATGTTTCTTAAGGATTGCTGACTGATAATCTAGGTTAGGAAACCTCAGCTCTCTTTGAACGGAGTCCTGCAATGCATGGTATGATTGCTCAGCCAATGAGCTAAGCTCTACAACACCAGGCTTAGTTCAGACAGAGAGTTTCCAGCACTCCATCACCTGTAATGAAGGCCGGAAGTGGCAACCAGAGGACCGAAGGTAAGAAGACAAACTGTTCTAAAATGGTTTGTCTTCTTACAATGAGAGGGTTCCAGGGCACGCCTGGCACTATAATCAAAAAATGCATGCTGCAGTGATTTTGGTGCTGGGAGTGTTCTTTGAAATGGTGGGCTGCTGTGCTACACCAAATATAACATTGGCCTGCTAATCACTGTAATGGCACCCCCAGGCATAAAAGGGTTAAACCGCCGTTTAATAGATCTAACCTTCCAGAGACACAGGCACAGCTACTGTAGACACCAATCCACCAAACTGGAACCATACAATTGCTGTAAACAGCCAAATAGGAAAAAAAACATATGAATAGGTTTACACTCCTAGCAGTCAAACTGGAACAGCATACAGTAAATCCCCCCAAGAACGAGACAAAGCTCCATGTTGAGGGTCAAGCAGTGAACAGACAGAGCTGTGGGTTTATTGTTCTTATACACACATTAGTACCACCCACAGGGTTTTGGAAAACAACCAATAAACACATACAATACACTCAGACAATCCCACACAAAACCCTCCCCTCTGCCTGTGATACAATTACCTTACACAATGGGTTAATGTAATTATCACCGGCAGAGAAATACAGTTTTTCCACATTATTCATAACTTGAAAGGTATGCATCACATTTTCAGAATCAGCATACTCCAAATACAAACATATGTCAAAATCCTCCAAATTGGTACATTGGTTCAAAAGATAGATCGAAGTCCTTTGTGACCAAATGAAGCATGGCTTTTCTGCCCAAAACCAGTTCCACAGAGTCTTCTATCCTGGAGATAATTGGGAAGTAATCCAATTATCTCCAAGGACAGAGGCAAAACTCCATTGAACACATGGCAGCAAAAGACAATAAAATACATAAAATACACAAGGTTACATTTATTACATAAAATACAGACATGCAACATATCCCCAGATAGCTTAGGTCTGAGCACACATTATTACTGAATGGCACTCAGACCACACACATACAGTTCAAATGCTATGGAGCCAAAGTCTTTCCCATAGTCTTTCATTATACGAATGGGCTCCATGGAATAGCTATCTGGGGTATCACCGCTCAAACAGGGCAAGCACCGAATGACCCGGCTTTCGTGTCTTTGCAGGGGAAAATCAAGCGTTTCAACATGGGGCCATAGTCTAAAGGCAGCAGGTGGGCAACCAGGCTCCTCCAATGCACAGTGGCAAGACTGGTCTCGTCACAATCACTTTTTCAAAATTCCAATCTTGGCAACTGACATGGGCAACTTTCTAATTCTGTCAAAATCTTAAAAAACAACAACCGTACTTTGGGGCATTGCTTTGCTTGTAAAATGTAATGTGGTGCCTAATGTGAGGTTGACATCAAATAAAACAATTTTCTAACACAGTTATTACTTATGCTATCCGTGATCAAATCCCTCTCTCCATAAACAAACACATAAATCAAACATTTGATGGGATAGAGGGATATCCATTTAAATGGAGATACGTGATTGGTCAACACATGAAACATTAATCTCTGCAGCAAAAGTTGCTGCAAATTATGTTCAGTTAGGATGCTTACAGGGGTAGGCAACCTTTGGCACTCCAGATGTTGTGGACTACACCTCCCATGATGCTTTGCCAGCATTACAGTTGTAGGAGCATTATGGGAGATGTAGTCCAAAACATCTGGAGTGCTGAAGGTTGCCTACTCATGAGTTAAGGTATGGGGGTTATACTTTAAATAGGGGTTATTTTTTTAATATCCTCTAGGACCAACGTGAGTTAGAGTCCTATTCCTTGACATTATTTTGTCAGATTTTACTGCTCACTGGACTTTGGCAGTGGAGTCTTTGAATGAGATTTCTTTCTTTTTATAAAATACTGGGTGGGATAGTCTAGCTAAAGTCACATTCATTTCAACATCAGACATTTTTTTTTTCTACAGCGATGCCATTAAATCCACCTTCTGGTGTTATAAAGTGGACCAGTTAATTGAATGTGTTAAAATGGCTCCCTTAGAAAGCTTCAGAGAGCTCTTTGTGAAAACTGCTGGTTTATGATTGGTCTAGTTTCTTGGAATTGAAAAAGAGAAATGTCAAGAAAATAAGAATGATGGAGCTTGTTACAATTTAATGTTAGGCTACGGAGCTATAATTGGTATAATTTATGTTCACACAGTCTCATCGTGTGACTTGTGATGTTTATTTGTAAATGTGTTAATAAATTCTGTGAGTCCATTTTATTCTGCCTAATAAAAAGCTTTGGTAGTTACATATCATGAATAGAAAAAATAAATCAGTCTAAAGACTGAGATCCTTGTATGCAGTTGAAAAGATTTTGTTAATTGCGCAATGTGAAGAAGGATTTTGATTGGCTGCCACTTAGTTGCAATTGTCTGATGCACATTTAGCATTCCGATGCTCCCCAATAAGAATCTTTCCTTCAGAGCTCACGTTGTCAAATTTCAGATTTCTTGAGGCACATACATACTCACAGAACACACACACAATGGGATATAACCACTAAATGGAACATTCTGCTGAATTAAAAACTGGATTTACCAAAACTTTATAAAAAACGTGATGATCAAATATTTTCAACTCAGTTATATCCCCAACTTAGGGTCCCAGTGTTTACAACACAATTTTATCAGCAAGCCACTAATCGATGTCATTACCATTAGCTAATTGTTGTCATTACTATAAGCGAGTAGCATCTGTTTTTATACTGCAAAATCTTACCAAAAGCGACTAGTAATTCCATGCAGACAAGAGATTCAAGTGCTTCCATAGAACAAGACATGCTAAATACTACTTAACAACTTGTTTCCATGCTACGTTCTATATTTTACCAGTTACAACTACCTAAACACATTTAAAACCTGCTTTGGCTAAATTGAAACTGCAAACTCGCAAACCACTTAATTCTTTTGCCTCTTAATGAATCAATGTTAAAAAACATTTAAAGGCACATTCCAAGGACCAAAACCACTACATTGTACGGGTGCCCCAACTGTAAGTAGTCAAACAGTTTCTAGAAGAGTATGACTTCTTACCTGAGGTCAACCTCTACTAACTCAGATAGTTAGCCAGATAGCCAGAAATTCCTGCTTAAGAACTAATATCAGCTTACCTGAGAACACTAGCACTAATTGAACACTCTTAGCAAATCAGCTAAACCCTGCACTGCAGCTCACTATAGTGGGCATTGTACTTGGTGTGTTCCCTTATTGTGAAACTAGAAAAAGTGTGGGTTAAGCTACAAAATTAATAAGGGGAATAGAAGATTATAGTTATGAAGCAAGGCTAAAAAACTTGAACTTGTTTACTTTAAGAATAGGGAACTCAATGGAGAAATAATAGCAACATTTATACAGAGCCTATATAAACAGCTATCTTTTAACCCGTTCAATAATCAGGCCGTGCAAATGCATATTTTGTTAGGCATCTAGGCAATAGCATTATATGATTACCAGAATCGCTGCCAACCAGAAAAAGACACAAATACCGACTGTATTCTCTACAGGTTAAAATAAAAGTCTGTTGATGAAAAGGCAAATTCATTGGCTGGTTTATATCCTCTCTTGCTAGTTTAACTAAATCCCATTGGAAACCCATTCTCCATCTGCTAACATTAGAAGATTATAGCCATAAAACAAGACTAGAAAACTTGAACTTGTTTACTTTACGAATAGGGAACTCAGAGGATATATAATATGCTATCTTCAAAAGCATAGAAGTGTTGTTTACCGAGCCAGTGTCCTCAGGCTCTGTCCCATGTGAGTGGATCCAATCACTATACATTTACAATTTATAAGAAATATCATCTACACTATGTTTGTTTTCTTTTCTTTTTATGTACGATATATATCCCTGCCATAAAATACGGTCAAATTTTTTTTTAGCACTGCACTATTTTACTTGTATCACAATATTCAGCAATATATTTTGCAATATATGTATACATACATTCTTAATGTAGGACGCAGGGAATTTCATTGCCCAAATTTTAAGGTTAAATCTGCATCATAAACTTCAAAGAATATAGTTCATGCTTTGTTCATACTTTAATTGAAGTTAGGGGGTATTTCAAATACAAAAACACAGATTCTGGTTTCAAGGAGACACATTAAGTACTGCTGAAGAGTTAGGCTTCACAGTATCACAGTATCACAGATCTTTGATTATGTATTAGTATCAGCATGAAATGCATTATGGTATACAGTCATCGATCAATCACCTGGCATTACTTGTTTTGATGAACAGTGTAAATTCTCTATTGTATATAGCACTTTAAAGAATAGAATCATTTTTTGAGATTGACCATACAAGATTATACTACTACATTCAATGCGAAATGCATTGGATACCCCAATTCTTCACTAAAATATTATTCATGCAGCCATTCAAGCTAAATATACATGTGTAAGACCCAACTGTATACAATATCTGATTGTGAAATTATTGCTTTGTATATGATTGCCTTTTTCCTTAAGACTGTTGTAAAGTTTGAAACCAGTTTATGTCTTAAATCACTGTGCTTTTTGAGCTATGGTAATGAATGCCGATGATTCATCTAGCAAATTATAGTCTTACATTAATTATAACATCTGCTTAGCTGTGATTGTATTTATGCACCTAGATTTCTCATTGGACTAAACTTCCCAGAGTGATCCGTGCAGATTTGGATTTTAAACATATTTTCTATTTCCCTTGGAATGCTTTAACGAACGAAGAAAAGCGAATAAAAAACGCACAAGAAAAACCGAAGTAAACCAGGGACAGATTTTCATATATCAAATATCATATTTCATATGTGGAAGGTGTTTGTGGAGATGTATGGGATTGTGGAAGGACAAATTAGAAGCCTGGAAATTAGATTCCATAGTGAGAATGAGCAAAGTGCTTTTTATTGACTATCGTATAATAATTGCTCCATAAATATGTATTCATTTGGAATCTGAGTGGCAAGCTAAGGAGCTTAACATTCTGATTTCATATTCTGTCAATACGGGCTGATTGCTTGTCACTGCTCCAGTAACGGATTGTTATCTTTATAGACTTAAAGTCTGGGAGATGCTGCTACAAAGGTCTGTCAGTTTAACTGACCTATAACTGGTCATTAATAATCATATTCCAAGGTAGTATATTAAAAAAGCAAAGAAGCAAATCTTGCCATATATAAAAAAGAACAACTAATTCTGTTGAATGACTGTGAATAGACCCGCCAGACCATGATTTTAATTACAGCCCTGCGTGAAGAATGAGTATGTCTGAATTTCACTAGTTAGTATATAGCCCCAAATAATTTTTTTTAATAGGCATCTTGGCAACCGCATTGTATGATTACCAAATTTGCTGCCAACCAGAGAAATACTGAAAAATACTGAATGTATCCTCTAAAGGTTAAAATAAAAGTCTATTGATGAAAAGGCGAATGATTAGCTTCATCGTGTTAGTATAACTAAATCCCATTGGAAACCTGTTCCCCATCTGCTAACATACGCTGATTAAAAATGGCCTATCCCTTGAGGGCAAGCACCCTAGATCAGCAAGATGGCAGGAGGGGAAAGGCAAATAATAATACGCCAACATTTTGCAGAGCGTAGAAGGGAGGGAGAGTGCAATTGCGCACCCCAGGAAGCGGGGGGACTGACACTCTACTCTCTAAGCCTAACTCCTCACAACAAAGCTATTGTATATAGTTAACACCGCTTGCCACTTATACCAAAAGTTTAGACGAAGACACCCACAGAAAACTTAATGTATATAATATGCCTAAACTGACAACTGTCAAATGCATGCACTGCGCTAATGTATGACACTGCGCTGTCTTGTTCGAAAATGTAAATGCTTTTATGTTTATCATCTACTTCGTCAAACCAAAAATAAAGAATTTAAAAAAAAAAAAAAATGGCATAGATTGTTATACAACTTTTTAATTATAAGTTTAATTGGTTATTACCTTGACAGGTATAAAGTGTTTGCCTGTACAGGGGTATGTTTAAAGGGACAAAGCACTCCACAATAATAAAAAAAAAAACACAGAAAAACACAGAAAAACCTCACTGTTTAGTAGATATACCCCACATTAAATAACATCTTTCTTGTCTGAATCCTTTGCAAATCATCTCAGCTCTGAGCAATTGCTGCCTCTTGAGTTTAGTTCCACTGAGCTAACCAAAACAGGAAGCAACCGGAACTGCTGTCTGCTTGAAAGCCAAGGGGGTGTAACCAGGTAAATTTACAAAAGTGCCAATTTCTATTGAAAGCTGTACTTTTTGCAAAATTAAAAATAAAACAGACACACTCTTCACATATAAATCTTTTCAGCAAGCTAAAGTGCTCTAGGGGTCTGGAGAGTCCATTTAATACTTTTTTATAAGTCAATTCTTAAATAAACTGTTTCACTAAGGCTTGTGGCATCCTCTAGGTACACAAATAACAGCCAGTGATGAAGTCCTGCTCTTGTTTGGTGTTGGCTTTGTTCCATTAACTTAAGATCACTCCATTCCCACCATTTCGGAAATGTCATATAGGCAATATAAGTAGGTCCCAACAAATTTAAATGTTTCAAATGCCACATAAGTTGTGCACATGCTTGAATGTTTTTATGTGCATGGTATAGTTAAGTTGTGTTCACAATATACTAAATAGTGCACATAAGAGAATTATAGTGTGGGCACTAGGGCTGGTGCTTTGGTAAGCACCTACCTCACTCACTGTTGCCCTGATCCCTAACTCGGTCCAACATGGTGGCAAGGTTATCCAGCCCCTCCAATGATGTTGGTTTTATTCAGTCTGTCTATCAAAATTTATATCGTACCAGTACATGGGAAACACAAAGCAAAAAAATTATATAATAAGGCTTACTAGAAAACCAATTATAGAAAGCTGTCATCTACAAAAAGTGAGGCTGATGGAATGACTGATTAAGAAAAATATAATATGATAGACTGAATTTGGTTCGCCATTGAGAATAATCATTTAATACTTTGAGTAGTCTAGGTGTCACTTTTAGTTAAGGGATAGAGTCAATATTATATGTTTAAAATCAGCCATTGCTGATCTTCCCAGTACGTTTATACATCTTAGATCTATATAAAGTAACAAAGGAAAACTGATCAAATATGTGCCCTACAGGAACCCCAATTCTTACAGTGTAATTAGTGGATAGTCATCTATTGGCTTGTTAAATGGAATGTATTTCAAAAACTTTGGTCATTCCCAGGTGCATTCAAATAAGAAAATGTCATGTGATTTGAGAATTTTCTAACTGCAATATAACAGAACACATTTTGCACATTAATTCAAGGTTAGGTACATTTGAAGAAAATAAATGACACATGATTGATGTACAATGAAATTAAGGAGCTGACAGAGAAAAATGTATGAAACAAAATTTCAGATGAATGCAGACAATGGCATTTGACCTTACTTGATTTTACATTTAAATGCATTATTAACATTTATGAAATTTTGATACATTTTACAATTTTATATATGCCTACCTTATACACTCTAAAGAAATTATTTTTATACTTTCAGAATATTTCTGTTCACTCAATACCCACACTTACAGTATGATACCAACGTTGAACATTTCAAGGTTGCACAGACCCTGCACTTATAATAAGCAAGCAAAGAATATTCTTTATATTTTCTTTGTAATAAAAGTGCATGTAAATATTTTTTAATACAACATTATGCAGGTAAGAAAAATGGCAAAATCAAAGTAGTGTTTACATGCATATATATATATATATATATATATATACACAGTAGTGGAGCACCAACTCAAAAATTATCCTCGGATATCAGGTTCATATAAAGAGAATAAGAAATATCACAGATAGTATTGCACCATAGGGATACATAGATAACCTTTATATATACATAGGGATCGGCAACCCCTTTAATACAATAAAAATAATTATGTAGATCAATATCAAATATGGCAAAATTTTGAATATCTGATGTATTAAAATTAATTAGAATTTATTAACAAGTGAAAATTAAAAATATGGTAAAAATATGATCAATACATACCAAATACAAATACACTCAGAATATTTCTGATATAAACAGCTGCTATTGCGGTAAATATTGGCCCCTTACAAGCTGCCAGGTGGTGAGTGAATGCAGCTCAATGCTGCTACTCACGAGCGCTTTATGTTCACTCAGGAACAGGCTAGAGGTTCTGTGCAGTGTGAAGATCCAGGCTCCGGTAAGATGATCGCCTGGCCAGGCCGATGGAGTATCAAATATTGCAGCTTTCCCAATCTTAAACTTTGTGGGTCAAAAATATGTAACTGCCCAGTTTATGGCGTCACCATGGTGTAATTAAAGTGTATGTAAAGATTTTTTTTAATACATTATACAGGTAAGGAAAATGGAAAAATCATAGTTACACAGTTACATAGCTGAAAAGAGACTTGCGTCCATCAAGTTCAGCCTTCCTCACATATGTTTTTGCTGTTGTTGTGCTTACATACATATTGTATTAAATTATTGTATTAATTAAAGGGGTTGCCGATCCCTATGTATATATAGAGGTTATCCATTTATTCCTATGGTGCTTCACTATTTGTCGTATTTCTTATTCTTTTTATGTGAACCTTATATCCGTGGATAATTTTTTCTGAGTTGGCGCTCCACTACTGTATATATATTTGTACACCGGTGATTTTTTGATGTTGCTGGTGAGAGGGTCCAGCACAAAGCTGTGAAGCTGCATAAATACGTTATTTTTAACCAAAGGTTATTCTAGTTTATTACAGGTTTGAGTGGTGAGGAGGAACTCTCATTTTTTGCCTCCCCACCCATAAAACGTAACACTTCTAGCGTTATTATTTACGTGTTTACATACATGCCATGAATTAGTGCATGAAACAGAGAGTAGAACACACATTTAGAAAGCAGACAAACAGAAAAGGCCTTGTCGCAAAACGCAAAAAAGAGCTTGACCATAGGAAGAATAAAGAGAAAGAAAAAAGGGGAGAAAAAGTGAGAGAGGTGAGGACGCCAGGTGGAAAGGATGTGAACTCGAACCCCAAAATGTTGCCCACCTTCTATATAACCTAGACAAGAAAGATGGAAAGGCTAGAAAAGGAGGATACCCAAATTGGGACCCTCAGAATAAAATGTCTCCATCCAGGGACACCAGATTTTCAAATTTATAACTGTTTTTATTATTTAAATTACATTGTATGTCTAGCAGTTTGCTTCAGCCAGAGCATACCACGTAAATTTAGCTACCACAGTGCTATGTGCTACTGTGCAAAGTTGCAAAGATGTGCTTGAACACCATTTGCTGCTGTAAATGATGCTACCCTGAACATGGACGTGCTGTGGAGGTGAGTGTGTTTTTTACATACCTACACTGCACGTCACACTCCAGTAAACACTTAAAAGGCATTTACTGGTGTGTGAGGACAATAAACTGTTGAACTGTCACCTTTACAAAAGTAACCTTTTCACAATAATGAAACACTACACTACAACACTACAAACACACTCCTGCATTGAAACATCAACACTACATACAAACACACTCCTGCATTGAAACGTCAACACTACATACAAATACACCTCTGTGTTAAACACCAAAATTATATAAAAAAAAAACCCACACCCCTACATTAAAAACCCAACACTACACATAAATGCACACTTGCATTTAAGCTTTAATACCACATACAAACACATTCACACCAACATACTCCATACAAACACATGCTTATATTCAAACACACAAACACGGCTCAGTGCTAAATACAACCCTGCAAAATGGAAAATTGGTAGAGCCTCAGCTGTCAAAGCATTGTTGGAGTTGCACAACAGATAGGGTCCTACCTTTTGTCCAATTCTTGCACCTTTCTACTATAGTTCCGCCACTGTATTGGGGTGGATGCCGTGATTGCATGCCAGGTTGTGGGGGAGGAGGCATGGTCCAGGGGGCCAAACAAATGCTTGCCCAGGGTCTAATCATTATTAAAGATGGCCCTGGGCCTACTGCCACACTTCCTTGGCTTAGTTGATTAATCTTCATGATCTCAGCCAACCCAATGTTTTCCCATAGCATGCTGGTTCCAGACAGCCAATTGTGGCACATCCCCTGTGCCACCACTGTCCTCCTTCAGTTCATGCTCCCTGACCATCCTATACTTCTGGTGAAGGGTGACATTATCCAATGAGGATCAGGCTGAGGGGGTAACTTGGATCTGACGATGGAATGATTTTTTTAATGTGTGTGTAAGGGGGGGACCTTACTCTAACCACATCCTGTGTTTTATGATAACACTGATTTCTGGTTTTCGTATAGTCCTTCAACTGTAAATATTTTCTATTTTACTGAGAGCAAGCTAACTCATAGATCATTCTAATCCCTCGGTTATATTCTAGATGGATCTGGAATTTCTATTCCTGAAAAAACGGTTCCTCATAAATAACATTGTAATAATTACACTTTGATATGAAATCTCCTGTCTTTATTGCCATAGTAATCTCCTCATTTAGTGTACATAAATTGATTTTCATATTTTTGTAACACTGGTTTTCCGCTGTACAATTGTATTGTGGAGCATGAATGTTGGCAATAAACATTGAAATAACAATTAAGTAATTAAAATAGCAGAAGAGGTGAAGGTAATTTACTATAAATGCATTGGGTAAATGGAATTTTACCCTTTATTTAATTATAGTGCTGTGGCAGTGGTATCTGACAAAAGCATTAACCTTTTCAGTCTTCGGAACTTTAAAACAGTGAGTTCAGCACTTCTTGTTTTTAGTTCTACATCTCTTTAAATGGTTTTATTTTACATCTACCTGTGTTCTGTAGCATCCAAAGCCACAATCCTGTATCTGTCTTTACAGCAAGGCATAAACAGAGATCTGTAATTAAATGGGTCACTGACTTAAAAGGAGTGCACACGGGAATGGTGTGTGTCTGGGAGATAGAGTTTTGACTGCTAATTAAAGGGGGTAATTAAGTAGGAACAAAATAAATTATGGAGCATGGGTAACATCTGTTCTTACAGAGGGTGTCCAGAGACCCAGCAAGACAGAAGAGAGAAGTGTACTGGAATTAATATAGTCAGAAAGAAACAAAAACAGAGGACAAAATAATGACAGGGATAAAGAAACGTATCATGGAAAAAAAAAACAACAACAAAATCCTTTACTGGATTTAAAAAGAGAGACACAGTGAAGGAATTCAGAAGGTGACCTTGTTTTTTTTAAGAAGGACAACACAGGTATTCATTTTAAAAAAACATCACTTTCATACGGACTATCTTGTTTTTCCATGACCTTGGCTTGTTTATTCATGTTTTGAGGGGTCTCTTGCATCCTTGACCTTGGCTTTTATACTGACTTAATTTGCACCTATCTAGGACACATGTTAAGCCCAGCCACTCTAAGGTCTGGTATATGTATCTCGCTCTTTCTATCTCCTTCATTCTAGCTAGTGATTCCCTATTCTGTGTGTATGGGTTACCCCATCTTGACACATGATGACTCTTGCCCACTGCTGAAAATGTCTTCAATGGGGACATGAGCCTCAGAACTGGATCATGGAATAATGGTAGAAGGTTGCCTGGTCTGATGAATCATGATTTCTTTTAGATCAGGTGGAAGGCCCATGCGTTACTTTGGCATGTACCACCCACCTAGAGGTTGTTGTAGACCATGTACTTCCCTTCATAGCAATGGTGTTCCATGATACCAGTGACTTATTTCAGCAGGATAAAGCACAAAGTTGTTCAACAATGGTTTGAGGAACTTAATAAAGAGTCCAAGGTGTTGCCTTGGCCTCCAAACTCCACCAATCTAAATCCGATTGAGCATCTGTGGGATAGGATGGAACAATACATCCGATCCATGGAGGACCCACCTCACAACTTGCTAGAATTAAAGGATCTGCTGCTAATGTCTTTGTGCCAGATACCATAGGACATGTTCAGAGGTCTTGTGGAGTCCATTCCTCAATGCATCAGAGCTGTTTTGGCAGCATGAGAGTGACCTACAGGCTGATCAGTTTATAGTGTGACCATGAATTATGCACCCTGGACATGACAGTTAATGTTCCAAATGGGATAATATAACGCATAGCCTGGTTGGTTTGAAAGGGACACAGTAGCTACTGCAACTGCTTCATTGAAGTTGGTATAGTGTCTAAAGTTCCCTGGTGTCATGCTTCTGTTAAACAATTTTTAATGTTTTAATGTCAAACAAGAGTCTTCAAGATAGGGGCTGATGTAGCTGAAGCTCCAGATCCATGCCCATGGAATAGGCCCATTAATAAAAACAAATAAATAAATAACTACCCATATGCACTTGCTTTGTGCAGAGGAAATTGAGTATGGATATCTAAGAGGGATGTAGGGACAAAAAAAATACTACCTGACAGTGAAATTAATTAAAGGCACACTATAGTCACCAAAACAACTTTAGCTTAAGGAAGCAGTTTTAGTGTATAGATCATGATCCTGCAGTCTCACTGCTCAAATCTCTGCAATTTAGGATTTAAATCCCTTTTTTTTTTCACACACCATGCATTAAAAAAAATGGTTTCACTTTCAATTAGATGTAACTTACTTTAAAAGTTATTATTGGCTGCTCTCTGGAGTGAACTTTAGTCATATACAGAATGCTTCTGTGGGGTCTAGCAAGCTATCAACAGTGCAGGGGATAATACATTTTAAATTAAATAGAATTTGCAATGAAGGAAGTATAAACATTAGCTGACCCTGTACAGGAAGTGTTTAGGAAGGCTGTGCAAGTCACATGCAGGGAGGTGTGACTAGGGTGCATATACAAAGGGATTTAACTCCTAAATGGCAGAGTATTGAGCAGTGACACTGCAGGGAAATTATTTATACACCAAAACTGCATCAATAAGTTGTTTTGGTGACTTTAGTGTCCCTTTAAGATAAAAGTTGACTTTGCATACAGTGCAAATGCTCTTGCTGCTTTGGACTCCCTAACACTGGGGCATGTCCTCTTTCTTCTACACTCAATACATACACCTTTTCTCTGTTCCAGACTGCATATCAGGAGCTTCTACCTGCTAGTAAGAAGGTAAAGAGGGGGAGTGGACAAGGGAGTACTAGGGGACAGTCCCCAAAAAGCATAGAGCGAGCGCATGATTAGCATTTGCGCCAAGCTAATGTAGCTTATGGTATATATCTATTCATGGTATAATTCAATAAGGTTATTTATTTGATTATCTTTATGTGTAGCTCTATATTATTTGAATATAAACTGAGGTTGCACTTTAGGGAGTGCAGGTAGAACTAATACCCTATTGCAATTGTGTAGTTGTTGCTGTGCATTCTTACATAGCAATCATTTACTCATATGTCATAAATGCTATATAGTAGGGAGCTATGGCTTCAATTTCATGTGAATTAGATCCAATAAAAATACATGTTGGTGTATTACGCTTAAAAAAGCAGAAGAGAACGGTTTACCCTTAAGTGCTGTGTGAAATATGACAAACTTAGAAATATTTTTCTTTGCGTGGCATAAAGCACAGATCTATTACATGGTTTCGGTGATGTCCAATTTATTACAAAATGAAAAAAAAAAAATGGGCAGGTCCTCAAAGAGAAATGACCAAACGTGGGAGAAAAATGTTGAGTCAGAGAATGAAGGTGAGTAAATCTAAAATATATATTTCTTAATCTAGCCAGATACATTGAAAGATGTTTAAGACAACCAGGTTTATTTACTCGAGTGTATTTTGATGGGAATTCATAGTCAATTTCAAATAAATAAATTGCAGAAGTGAAAAATTTTTGGGCTCCAATTTGAAATTCACATTTTACTCTTTCTGAATTCCCTACAATTCACCTTTAGTGAATAACTCTGAGATATAAAAAAATGTATTTAACCAGCAAGTGTTTAGTTTCCACAGACTGAATTGAAAAGCTTGCATTCTGTTATTAAAGGCTCAGTTTGCCAATAATTGTATTAATATTAAAATTTTCTCCATCTTGTGTGTACAGATTTTAACCACGCACTTGTCCACATATACAAATTCTCAATCCAGCTAGTTCACAAAGTTTACTCCTGTGGCTCCTTAAATTCTCACATGACATCCTATGTTGACAAGTGCTACATAATATTTAAGATTAAAAAGATATGAACATACATGTTTCTATATTTTGAGATTGAGGCTCAGTAACTGATTTTGTGAAATAACACTATTTAGTCAATGTGGTTGTCAGTGTTACTTTTAGTGAAGGCTCATCCATTGGGGCAGTTAGGGCAGCGCTCCACCAGTTTTTTGGTGGGGAAACGATGTATCTGCAGTAGTTTAGAAGCACTAAGATTCTTATTCTGAAGGGGAACAAAGGATTATTCATGTGGGAGCTAATGGCTGCCCATGCCTAGATTTTATTCATCAATCACATAAAAACTATTTAGAAAGGAACTCTGTAACTCTGTACTAATTTCGAAATTCCATTCTATACAGCCGCCTCATAAAATACTAGGCCCGAATCATTTCCTCTGATCAAAAACCATGAAAGTATATTCACCAAATACTCAATTTCAGTAAATTGAAAGTCAAATTGCAAAATTTAAGTAAAACAGCCGATATGTACAAATTGTTCATCACACTACACTGGACCCATCACTAGATTAGAGAACCTGGGTGGGGCTGCAGTGTAAATAAATGTGTCAATGTCTTAATATTTCCTAAAATTCCTGTGACACATAAAAGTCCCAGACTGCAGTCACAAAAAGGGAGTCTGGAGATAAACAAATGGAGTAATGGGGGTTAAGAGATATGTAAAGGATAAGGGAGGTTAAAAATACACACACCTGTGAGCCATGAATACGCAAAGGAGCGAGTGCAGACTTTCACAAAGGGAGTTTGAGCGACACATATAAAATGTTACAAGTGGGGGGTGCCAGAACACAATTCCATCACAGTTTCCAAAAAACCTTAATGTGCCTCTAGTCACAGCTTGCCTAATTTAGCCTAAAGTTTGAAACTCTATTTTTAGTTTCCGACAATGCACCGTTTATTGAATAAATCCCCAACAGTATCCCCAAACTGCACCTCCTGTGTAAATGTCCTGCTCCATGTGCCTCCTAATAAAAAAAAATAAAAATAAAAAATAATAATCTACTTCAAATAAAAGTGAAGAAACAAAAATTTTTTTATTAAATCTGTTAACAAAAAAACAAACAAATTAGCAATAACGATAATTTCTACCAAATTTTCTTATTCATGCTTTGATAAAATTACCCAAATGCGAAAAGTACTGAATTTAAACGCGCAGAGAAAACATTGCAAATTGTTTTATGAATGCATTAGGGTATATTTATAGCATGTTATCTACTATAAATAGTTTGCTTTTCTGAATATATTTGCACCATTAAGGAATTTGTTAATTTGTTATTTGATTAATAAATTACTACTATGTCTAAGTACAAAAAGCAGAAACAATTTAACATCTTTATTTTTCATGCATGTTTTCCTTACTAGTCAGTCCACTTGTGAAAGTATTTCTTTATATAATTACTGATTTTAGGAAATCTTAACCATAAGTATTCTTAGTAATTCAGCATAACAGGTCTGATGGAACACAGTGCTGTAATATAAATGTAATTGGAACATGAGACTAGACTTTTTTATTTCACAAGATGATAACATAGTGTAGACGGCAATTATTGATGTTTATTTACTGAGCCAGTAATTGTGGAGGAGTAACACAGAACTTGAAAATATTAGGACAAAAAAATGAGCTGGAAAAATAATTTTAGTGAATTTTTCGTGTCCTAAATTTTGCAGTTATCTTAATAATTCTTCACAATTGCCAGCTTCATGAATAATACTCTTTGTGGACAACCTGCTAATCCCAGCAGGAATACACAGCATGTAACCATTTGCACAGGTTAGAAGAAGACACTTCAATATTCTTCACATTTCCTAGGCTGCAGATAACATGGAAGACTTTATGTAGAAGACTTTAAAGTCTACAGAATATCTGACTTCATAATGGTATTTTTGTTGCAACTAAACTTGGGCAATGATATATAAGTGAAATTTGCTGGTAATCTAAACTTGGCATCTAATTACTTAGGCAAAGCAAGTGAGTCTTCCATTGTCAGCTCCTCATCCCAAAGTATCAGTCTACGAGTGCCTAATCTACAGATTTTGATCAAATATTCCAACAGGGTTAAATATACCTTAAAGGTACACTATAGACACCAAAACACCTTTATCTTATTGTGGCAGTTTTGGTGTAAATACCACGCCCTGGCAGTCTCAGTTCTCAGACGTTTTGCTCGTGAGAGTACAGGAGAGCTGCTTCCTAGGTCCCTCCCGATACGAAAGCAGAGTAGGCGGCTGCCGTTTTGGGCAGGCAGGTGCCTACTCTGCGTTGCTGCCGACCGGTGCCAGCGGCCTCCTCCCCGACGACCTATGGCCGTGTGCCCACAAAGAGGTTTTCCATCACCTACATCACTGAGTAGGTTTATTGGGTTGGAAGTAAAGCTTGATCAAACAAGTGTTTATTATTTACATTTAGTATGATAGGTCATGCTATTGCAGCCTTGCTGTTTAAGTGATACTAAAGGCACAAGGACCACTTCATCTCAATGAAGTGGTCTGCATGCAGTGGCCCTATAATTTTTTACCCTACAATATAAAACAGTGCGGTTTTGTTGAGATGGGCTGCTGGGGACTTTTTTCAGCATTAAACCATTAAAAACTGTTCAACATTGAATGAAAAGATCGCGCCAGTGGACTAAAACCACCCACTTCAATAGGATGGAGCAATTACAGTTCCTACAGTGTCCCTTTAAAAATAAAATAAAATCGACATTTTGTAACCTAGGCATTCTCTTTGATCTTTTAATATTTGAAATCATGTGAGGCATGAACAAGACATCATAGCTGCTTTCAAATAGATATGGCTTGTCGTGTTAACCAAAACATATAGAAAACAGATCAGAAACGAGCATGGAGAACAGATAACATCTCAGCTTGTCCTTTAGTGGGTTCCTGCTTAGGTCTCAAGCTCGCTTTCTCTGCTTGTTCCTTTAACTCAAGACGGGGCAAACCTGTATATAACAGAACAGACCATTGCCATTGCAGAAAGTTAATCAGATCATCTGTAAAGGTGTAGTCGGAAAAAAAAAGGGGGAATCTGCGGGATTAGGTTCCATCTGTGATTTATTCAGGTAGAGATACATGTTTCAAGCTTGTCCTACTTGTAGAACCATACACTAATAAGAAAACTTGACGTATGAAATAAAGCGTATGAAATAAAGCGTATGAAATAAAGCAAAAATAAAGAAATAAATAAATAAAGCGACATGAGCAAAAATGGTAGCGTTGCCATTTGCGGTAATTACTCGTTGGTATAAAGGGGTTGGGCACTTTATTCTCCTGACAAACTCTGCAAGAAAAGCTTTGCACATCACTGTTTGTAGTCTGATACAAATATCTATACTTAGAACCAGAGGCTTTGTTTAGCAGTGTTTAATATAATTCCGAATAGCATACTGTATACAGTTCCTATATGCTGCTGGATAAAACTATGACTATAGAAAATGACTACGTGGGGAACATTGTTTTATTGTTATTTTTTTTAAGTATCGGAACTGAGGAATAAAATGACAGGATTGAATGCATAAGTGCTGCTGCTGAGACAGAAGAAAGCAGCCTCTTAACCTTTAATCACAAGCCGTGGGAGAGCTTCACTCTGTCAAAAAACAAAGCACACATCAGCTTCAACACCTTTCTCATTCTCCTTTGAAAATTAATTCTGCTTTTTTTACCCCTGAAGCATTGCAACAGATCTACCTGATATATTTAATTCAGCAGCCACAAAATGAAGAGAGAAACCAAATAGTCTCAATTTACTGGAGCAAGTTTAGTGCCAGGGCTATGTAACAGGACTGGTTTTAGGAACATATCACGATGCAGTTCTCCAACTTCCTGTCTTTATTTACGATATCTACAGTGTCTTAAATGAACACTATAGGCATTCAGACCACTTCAGCTCATTGAAGTGTTCTGGGTACAGTGCAGCACGAAAACAGCCCTACCAGACAGCCACTAGAGGCATTTCAGGGATTCTAATGGACTCCAGTTTACCTGACGCATGACGTCCTCATCCAGCATCAGTAAAATCCGCACAGGAAAGCATTGAAGCAATGCTTCTTATTGGGAGGGGCCTAATGCACACATGGCGCATGTGCATTAGGTTCCCCCTTCTTATGACGTAGGAAATTGGCGCTAGAATCGAGTAAATAAAGTTTTTTTTAAATCCTTTATATGTCGGGGGGATGGGTGATGCGAGGGAGGGGTGGGGAACAGAGGGAACCATAGTGTTAGGAATACAACACCTGTATTCCCAACACTATAGAATCCCTTTAAGTATAAATTAAATCCGTGTTACGATTTTATATTAGTCAGTGCAGATCTAGGAGAGTGTCTATTGATATTGTCAGTATTATCACCAACACCACCACTCCAAGGAAGGCCCATAACTTGCTGTGAAAGGGTTAAACATCACTATTTGTCTGCACTAGAAACAAAATAATGATTAAAAAAATCCCTCTTAACACCACCCACACCAATTCTAGTATAAAAGTGGTCACCACCAAGACAATTTATAAATGGTGCGTCTTACGCTACCCCAACCAAATAGGTTTAAAAACTCACAAAACAACACTTAGCAAGCATATCTATGATGTCCATAGTATTATGATATAAGTATCAGTAAAGTGATTCTTGTACCAGACTAAGTCATAACTTAATAAAGGATCATTTATTAGGAACAGGCCTGCTCACGGGAGGACAGGAGAGCTGCTTCCCAGATCTCTCTCCCTGCTTCCGGGTCCTCCCGATACGAAAGCAGAGTAAGCGCCTGCCATTTTGGGCAGGCAGATGCCTACTCTGCGTTGCCGCCGACCGGTGCCAGTGGCCCCCTGCCGACCTATGGCCACATGCCCATTTCACTCACTGAAGCAAGTTATGGGCCTGCCTTGGAGTGGTGGTGTTGGTGATAATACTGACAATATCAATAGACACTCTCCTAGAGCTGCACTGACTAATATAAAATCGTAACACATAAGTATCAGTAACTAGTGATGCCCCGAACTGTTCGCCGAATGGTTCGCGAACGGTTCGCCACGAACGGTTCGCCGTGGACTCATCATTGAGTAAACTTTGACCCTGTACCTCACAGTCAGCAGACACATTCCAGCCAATCAGCAGCAGACCCTCCCTCCCAGATCCTCCCACCTCCTGGACAGCTCACTAAGAATGCAGCTTCACAATGGATGCTGTCCAGGAGGTGGGAGGGTCTGGGAGGGAGGGTCTGCTGCTGATTGGCTGGAATGTGTCTGATCGATTGTGTGCACAAGTCTGGGAGATCTTGAGCAACCACATGTTGCCTCGCATCACTCTGGACCACTGCCAAGACCTCACGGCTCTGGACTACAGATAGACGCTGCAGTGTAAGGCCTTGCCCGCACATTCCCCATAGGGTATTGTGGGCAGAGAGCATTGTTGCCGCAAACAGCAGGATGGCGGTCTAGAGGCCCTGTGTCCGGACCTCAGGGGTTGGCCTACCTGGCTCGGGACTGGTGGGGGATACTGTTTAGCCAAACTGGACTAAAGTGCTATAGATGTTTAAAATATGTATTTCTTAATTTTGGGTTAAACAAATAGGGGTCGTCTTATACATGGGGGCATCTTATACACGGAAAAATATGGTAATATAAAATTCTAATACTCACTGTACTAGCAAACTATCAGTCGCCCTGTCCACAGAAAGCTTTTGATAAGGAAAATGGAGATCAAATACAAATTCGATTTGGCTCTCAAAGCAGTGGCGTCGCTAGGGGGGGGCCAGAGGGGGCCATGGCCCTCCCTACATCATGCTGTCCCCCCCCTTGTACCTCCCCAAATGCTGGCCATGTGTTTCAATTATATTCCCTCGGGCTGTAACAGTGTGTGTCTGTGACAGCCCGAGGGAATGCAGTGCTGGGGACTGTCTGTGGCCGGAGGGAGCACTAACAGGCTCCCCGGCACAGGCCCGCCCCCAAATGAAGTCCCGCCTCCTGCACATAAGCCCCACCCCCGCTGTAAAGCAGCTGACCATGCTGCTGCAGAAGATGGCTGCCTGACCCCCAGCAATAGCCTCCAGTGACAGGTAGGCTTACTGTGTGTGTGTATGGACATAGCAGTGTGTGTGTGTATGGACTCAGCAGTCTGTCTGTCTGTGTGTGTGTGTATATGGACATGGACATAGCAGTGTGTGTGTGTATGTATGTATGTATGGACTCACACACTCTACACACACACATTGCCCCCCATACTCACACACTGCCCCCCATACACACACACTGCACCCCACGTGCTGGCGCGCGCCAATTTTATTCTTATTTAAATGCGCGCACGTTTCACCTGTATTTTACGTACGCGCAGCAGTGCGCGCGTTTATTACGCCAGCATCCGTAATTTTCCCCACGTAACGCCGCGCCTTCAGTACGCGCATATTTCAGTATACGCGCACGCGCTTATTTTACGTACGCGCGTTTATTTTGATTGCCGTTGCGCGCACGCCGCCGCGCCTTTGTGCGCGCGCCAACATCATGCGCAGCGCAATGCCGCGCTTATTTTACGCGTTTGCTTCGTACGCAGCAATACCGTACGCGCCGCCAGCCCGGTAACATTTACGTACGCTTATTTTATTACGCGCATATTTTAAATGCGCGCTTATTTTACTCACGTTTATTTCGTGCGCGCGCGCGCAGCCCCGTACGCGCGCGGCTACGTGCCGCGCTTATTTTGATGCGCGCGCGTTTATTTTAAGTAACATTAACGCGCGTTTATTTATTAACATTTCATTGCGCGCGGTTTATTTTACGCCTTTGTACGCGCGCTTATTTTATTACTTATTTTCGGTACGCGTTTAGCCCCGTTTTTCGCGCGCCATTTAAGTACTTGCGCGCGCTTGGCCCCAGTAACTTATTTCGTGCGCGCGCGCGGCCCAGCATTTCGTGCGCGTTTGATACCATTACTTGCGCGGAAATTTTCATTAACATTTTAAGTAACGCGCGCGCGGTCACCGGTACGCGCGTTGAGTCACAGTAACAGCCCCAATGCCGCACGCTTATTTCCATTGCCGCGCCAGTTAACGCGCGTGCGCAGCCCATTGCGCGCGTAACATTTTTAAGTGCGCGCCATTTTACGTGCGCGCGTTTGGCCTTTACGTGCGCGCGCCATTTTACGTAGCATTTTACCATTAACGCGCGCGCCAGCCCGTCAGGCGCACCCATTAACGCGCGTTTATTTGCATTAACGCGCTTGCGCTTATTTTATTAACATTTCATTGCGCGCGCTCAGCCGGTAGCTACGGTAGCGCGCTTATTTCGTGCGCGCAGCATTTTCGTGCGCGTTTATTTTCGATGCGCGCGCTGGGTTACCGTACCCGATTTTAACGCGCGCATTTTCACCGTACTTATTTTACGTGCGCGCTGATCACCGGTACGCGCGGCAGCGGTGGTGCGTTAATTACTGGTAATCGCGGTAGCATTTTCGTGCGTACCGTGTATTTTCGTGCGCGCGCGCGCTGGTCTTTACATTAACGCGCATGTTGATGCGCGTCAGGTACCACCGTGCGCGTGTATTTTAGGTATGCGCTTATTTTGGTCAGCATTTTCATTAACGCGCAGCCATTTTCATTAACGCGCCAATTTTAAATGCGCGCGCTTGGCCTGGCCCAGTAACGCGCGCCATTTTGATGGCATTTTCGGTGCGCGCGCGGCCAGCGTTAACGCGCGCGGTTTATTTTGCGATAGCGCGCGCTTATTGCGCCGTTAGCATTTCGTGCGCGCGCTTATTTTGATAGCGCCGCGCCGGCCTGGTAAAATTTTAAGTAGCGCGTTTATTTTCGTGCGCGCGCGTACCGTAGCCCAGATCACGCGCTTGACGCCGTGCGCGCGCGCCGGTCTTTGATGCGCGCGTTTACATTTTGGTAACAGCCGTGCGCGCGCGCCTTTACGTCGCACTTTACGTTTATTTTATTAACATTTTTGCGGTAACGCGCGTTTATTTTACATTAGCATTTACGTGCGCGCTTATTTTACGTGGGGTTATTTATTAACATTTCGTGCGCGCAGCATCCCGTGCGCGCACGCTTATTTAGTGCGCGCAATACCAGCATTTTCGTGCGCGCGCATATTTTACATTGTATTTTAATGCTGCTTACGTGTGATCATCTGTTGATTCCAGTTAATTATGACGGTTGTAAAATTAACATGCTGATGCGCAGTGTTCCAGCCGAACCAGTAAATTTCATGCATAGTCAGAGACCGTGCGTTATGCGGTTGCGTCGCCGATACCGGACGCAGCCCGATGCCGTTAATTTTGGTGTCGCCAGTTAATTGCGTAATTATTTTCGACGCCGACGACACCAGCCGGGCCAGTGCGGTCATTTCCGTTTAGCGCCGTAACGGCGCAGATGGGTTGTTTGACGACAGCCAGAATTTTCCGGTGTTTCGACTGGTAATTTGACGCTGTCAGCCAGTGTTATTTTGCCATGCATGTTTGTGCCAGTGTCCACCAGTTTTGTCAGCATTTTACCCCACCGGCCCATTTAAATTTTCCATTCGCTGGTACGCATCGCTAACAGACGCATAACAGACGCACAGACGCACGCTAACAGGCAGACACTGGCAGACGCACGCTGAAACGCACGCTAAACAGACACGCTGGTACGCACGCACGCTGAACGTCACCGGAACGCTGTGACGCACTGACAGACGCACATTCAACACGCACCAGACGCGCTGACAGGACGCGCTGGCAATACGCACTGAAACGTCACGCGCACGCTGTGGTACGCACGCTGACAGACGCGCTGACAGACGCACTGAAACGTACGCACGTACGCACGCCCTGAACGGAACGCACGCATGGTTGACCACGCCCCCGCATTAACGACCGGCAGGCGACCACGTGGAGACGGGCGGGAGAAAAGAAACTCTCGCTGGCCGCCCGCCCAGCGCTGCCCGCCCGGCATGTCTGTTAGCCGCGGGGCTAACTAGGCATTTGCCCTGGGCATTTGGGAGCGGCTTTTTTGCAGCCCCCTGAAAAATGCCGCCCAAGGCAAATGCCTTGTTTGCCTTGCGCTAATACGCCCATGATTGTGTGTACGTCACTGTCTGTGGACAATATCTTTCATATTCCAGCCAATTTGTTCATAGTTCCAGCCACTGCAAATTATGACTCTCATTGTGATTCATAACTGCGTCCAGTTCAGATTTAGTCTGTGAACTAATTCCGAACTTCAGTCTCTGTGGACTGAGACTTTCAAGGTAATTAATTCTGTATTTTAGCTGTGTTGGGCCATGTTTCTCTGAGTTTTTTCCATGTGCTCAATGAGTCACTGGGAAACAGACCATTCTACCACTTATTGCTAATTTTGCAAAATAACGCCTTTGGTAATCATAGTCAAAAAGGGAGAACTTGGGATGGAAGGAGCAATTTTATTGTATATAGCCATTTCTATGTCTCCTCGTACAAGTTATGTTACTTAAAATAATGTAATTCTATGACCTAAGGAACTAGCAAGGAAATACTAGAAGGTGGGTAAGATTGCAATCTTATTCACCAGTCTGAAATGTCTATTTTCTGGTTTTAGATTGACAAATCACTCTTTTCTCCAGAAATCCATAATGTTTTTGAAGCTTTAACCCCTTAAGGATACATGACATGTGTGACATGTCATGATTCCCTTTTATTCCAGAAGTTTGGTCCTTAAGGGGTTAAACAAAGTCAGTGAACTCAAAGCTTTCACACCCATTTAGGATTTTCATAAATCTCCACAGCCTCGGAGAGGGATTCTGTCTTTCTTTCTTTTACGGGTGAATCCTTTTTTTAACCTTCTGTTAATCCTGCGCTGTACATATTACTTTAGTTTCTCCAAGATAGTTATCTGACTAAACGAGATTTCGCCTCAAATGTGCTCATATTGTTTCATCACTCAGGGCAGCGCATGATGACAGTTTGACATACTAAATGAGGTCATATTTCTTCATATACAAAGGTTAGTCAAATATTACATTATTGTACTGCAATTCCTATAATTCTCAACCAGACCAAGGAGCACTAGATCGCTGTATGAGCTTTAACTATGCTAAATTGGGTGTAAACACTGCATACATTAAGTTGTTAAAGGGACACGATAGGCACCCAGACCACTTCAGCTCATCCTAGGTCCCTTAACTCTAGGGGAATTCCAGGTGTATAGGCAACTTTTGGTTGCCTTGTCATCCAGTGTCACCCAAAAACCCATAGGAAAGTATTATACAGTGCTTTCCTATGGGGTCGTTGTAATGCGAGTGCAGCACTCGCTGTGCATGCGCATTAGGCTCACCTTTGATGGTTAACGTCTGTGGAGGCGGAGCAGAGGCAGAGCCTGAACCAGCGGCGAGAGACATCGGCACTGAAATCAGGTAAATGATAAATAGGTTTTTAAACCCTTCAGCACTGGGGAGGGGAGAGTATGGGGGGAGGGGGGAAAGGGCACGAGAGGGAGCTAAACAAAGTGATTTTCCGGGCACTATAGTTTCCCTTTAAGAGTTACTCCAGGATTAGCCAACACTGAGCCCTTGGGCTATTTTCGTATCCCAGCCCCTACAACTCTCAGCTAGGTGAGTGCACATCTGATGGCTGTGTGCAACTGACAATCTCTCCTGCATCAATCACATTTGTGAATTTTGCACTCAAACTTCTACAACCCTCAGCCAGGCTATAGAGTCAATGATGATTGTTGGAGACTTTATATAAAAATTTAACTACTGCCTTATCTAAAAGTCAAAGAGAATTGAGTGGGGATTTATAAACTGGATTGACTAAGCCCTGTGTTACACACACTCACAACATTTTACTACCAACGAAAGCAGAATTTGTCTTCCTCACTGAAATTCAGTCTGTTACCCTGTCAATCTCACTAATTTATAAAGGCTAATCTGTAATAAGGGCAAGTCATCTTGCAAGCCAATATCATCCCTCTGGGAGTCTCTGAGCTATCTCTTTTTACTGATGTAAAGGTTCTATTTAGAAGCTCATGCGTTCTGTGAGATGCTATTGGTAGTTCACAGTATTTCCTGATTATTTGTAATGACCCTGCTCCCTACCCTTTCAATCTCATTCATTTATTTTGCACTTACTCCATTACAATCTCATTTTCTAACATCCCATCCATCTAATGGATTGCTTTGCTAGGACAAATGAAGTGGTCAATGTTTTTGAGAGAGTGTCAATTTAGACTGTGCTGTGAAGACATACTGAAAAATACTGAGCTGCATGTGACCTTTACACAGGTCATATATAACCACACATGCTGTGGCAATGAAACTGCTTGCAGCGCTCATTCCGAAGACACTAATGAAAATTAATGTGAAACCCACAGCTCCAATTAAAATAAATAAATACTGAGTTTCCTGCAATGACATAAGAGTTCTTTTAAAAGCCCTTATATAAATAAAATATATGTGCTTGTGCATATGTGTGTGTCTATGTGCTGTTTGTGCATTTTGTCCGTGTGCATTTGTGTTGCATTCAACAGCAGCTGGAATAAAACAAATCTAGAGGCAAAACTATCATATTATATGAACATTGGCCAATGGGGAAGTGTGTGTTAAAGGAACACCCTATACACATATAAAACACTTCAGCTTGCTTTATGTGTCTGGAGTCTGACATTTTGACAGTTTATAAAAGTGTTGACCTAAAGGGACACTCTTTAATACTGCATGTATTTACACAGCTGCATACACTCACTATACTTGTATGGCACGGCAAGTTATACACAAATCCAACCGTCATCTGACAAAGTTTGCAAAGTTTTCAGAGACAAATATTCATCCTTTGTGATGAATGGAACTTCTGTAAAGTGCATAACTATGTGTCCCACGGGGTCAGCCTAAATTATAAAAATAATTGGAGCATCCTGATTGGCTGAGACAATTCTGGGTCTAGGCTAAGCCCACTGCAGGCAATGCAGAGTCTTTGGGTTTTGCAGCAAATTTATGAGCTTCCAAGAGGAGCATTCTTTATTTTTAATATTTATTCCATATTTGTTAGGTATTATGTATATAAAATATTGAACAATTGGGCTCCTTACAGTCTATAGTGCACATTTCTTTTTGGTTTCTGAGAACAACTGTTGTTTATTAGGCATTGAAACGTGCTTTTTGCTTACTGGTAACTTGTCTATTCTTTAAATATGTTGTTTTGTATTTCTTTAATGTTATCTAAATGGGACCACTTACTGTAAAATCAGAAATGCTACCCAACAAGGTTTTAACTGTTGATTTTGACAATTGCAAATGTTAATCCAGAGTAAAAGACATATTCTCAAACTCAGCAATTTTGAATTTTTTTTTTTGCTATTTTGATCTAAAATGTGCAGATCCCTTGTCATTACTCTACAGCTCTGTTTCATATAATTCCCCTTGCAATTGTGTCTGTGTGAACAGTAAAGAGGTACACCAAAATGAGAAAAAAATGAGGAGTGATAAAGGAGATAGGTGTGACGGTGAATTTAAATGAACGAGAGAACACTGTGAGAGGGAAATAAAAGGGAAAGAGAAAAGAGAAGATTAGAATCAAAGAAGATAAAGAAATGGAATCTAAATGGAATGGAAGAAAAAAAGAGGAGTAGCTATAGCCATGGAAGGAGAAAAGGATTGGAAAATGGGGATGGCTGGAATCAGTGATTAGAGTGGGTGAATTGATTAAACTGAGGATAGTTTGATGTGAAATTAAAATATTTAAATGATGGCTTAAAAATCTGATCATTTGTACCTCTGTGACCGCTTGCAAAATGCTTTATTAACAGATATGACATTTATACATTACAGTACAGGGCAGAGTATTACAGTAGAAGCTTTCTGAGAAGTCTGCTTGTAAAATTAAATGTTATTTTATTATTTTTAGCCATAGGATAGACCTACAGACACAGAGGTAGTTATGGTGCCAGGAGTGCTCTCGCACCATTTCATGAGACTTACTCAAAATGCTTTGAAGAACCCTCGTTTTAGCCTTAAAGTAACACTATAGCATTAGGAATAGTGGTTACCTAAATAGTGACTAGGGCACTATAATAGTATAGTGCCCTAGTCACTATTTAGGTGACCAAGCCAGCGCTGCTAGGGTTAAAAAAGGAAGTTAACTCACCTTTTTTCTCTCACTGCACCTGTCTATCCGCTTAAGGTCCTCCTCCCTGGCTGAGATCATTAAGATCGATGATCTCAGCCAATCCAATTATTTTCCATAGGAAAGCATTGGGAGGCTTGTGCGCATGAGCGAGAAAATGCCATACTGCGCCAATCTGATGGTCTACTGAAAGCATCTGACTTAAATAGCAGAGTTTTTTCTCTACTATTTTACAGGAGCACCTCTAGTGGCTTTAATATTGACAGCAACTAGGGGGAAGATAACTCTGTCATGTAAACATTGTCTTTTCTGCAGAACAGAAATGTTTTTAATGTTCCTTTAACTTCATGTGATATGAAGGATGCACAGTGCTGAAGCATATATTTGGTAAGAAATAGTTCAGCATTTGTTTATCCTCAATCTGAATCATATCTGATCTTCCTCATACCCATATCTACTGCTCTCCTCCTCCCATATCTTGTCTATCTCTCTCATCTTCTCATGTAGTTTTAACCCTATAGGGTCAGGAATAGTCTACGTGAGTTAAATCAAGTCAGTTAAAATCCTGATTTAAATCACTAGTCAGTAAGACTCAATTTAAATCCAGATTTTTAAATGTAAAGACTTATACTTGCTGGTAGTTATAATCCTTAATATTTTCAACCAGATGAAGATTTCATATCTAGACAGCTATATATGAACTGATTTTAGTTTAATAGGTTAATCAGTTAAAGAACTACTTAAATTGTTTTATTTAACCAAAACAATAGCATTATATGGCATACATATTCTTGTATTTGCTTAAAAATCTATATTTATTCAATTAAGTGGTTAAACTAAATATCTTAAAAAAAACAACCTTCAGCTCGGTCCACATGAAAAGCTTAAAACATCGTCTTCTGCAACTCACTCATCTCCATTCTCTTGTTTGTTCATGATCTGGAAAAGCAAAACAAGCTTCTTGCTCTATCAGGACCCAACTGATTTCTCAGAATGAAAATTCCAAAAGAAGGGAATAGAAGGGAATATTCTTTCGACCACAGCAGAAGAGGCCACTGCTGTTATAAAGTGAAATCATTACTTCAACAATTTCTGAATCCAAGTGCTTAAGTGAATTCTACCAGTTCACTGGTGTGGCTTTCTTTAAAATATCATCAGCAATCATATATTTCTTGAATGGAGTTTATTTATAGTGGGCAGTAGAGATGGATGATTGCTGGATACCCAAGTCGTGGCTAACTACTCTTCTTTGGCACTTAGGTTTGACCCTGGTACTGGATATTGACAATGTTTGCGAGAAAATGAGCTGGAGACAGTGCTGGTTCCATTAGATTTTTTTAAAAATTTGTATATTTTTTTTTCTGTCAGTGACAGCATTTCATTAAAATAAATTTGATTAAAATAAAAAAAATAAAAAATCTATTTTAAATAAAGAAATTCTGACTAAAAGGGATGCAGAGCGTGAGGACTCAGATAACAGACCAAAAGTCCGTTACGATTCCGGAAGCACCCCCAGTGGCTGTCTGGTAGACAGGCTCACTTATTTCCCCACTTAGCTCCTTAAGTACTCGTGGGTGAATACCGTCAGGCTCTGGAACTTTATTTACATTAATTTTCTTTAAATGCTGTAGCACCTTGTCTCGAGTCATCCAATCACAAGTTATCTGCAAGTTTTTTGCAGCAATCATTTTCATATCTCTTGCCATAGGATCCCCAATAATATATACTGAAGAAAAATAGTTATTGAAAATGTCAGCCTTTTCCTGGTCTGCATTAACTAACAGACCCATCTCTGTTTCCAGTGAACCTACACTTTCATTTCTTGTTTTTTTTAGAATTGATGTACGTAAAAAAAATGTTGGGGTTGGTTTTGGATTATTTGGCTAGCAATTTCTCATTTTCTAGTTTAGCCACTTTAATTGCCTTTTTGCAAACATTATAGGCTTCCTTATATCCTATATAGGATGCCTCTGATTTGTCCGATTTTAATGCCCTTTTCTTATTTTTAATCTCTTGTTTTACTTCTCTACTAAGTCACATTGGTTTCAATTTTTTTCTTTTATATTTATTACCCAATGGTACATACTGAGAAATGTACCTTTCTAATATTTGTTTGAAGAGTTTCCATTTATCCTCAGTCTTTTTTTCACAAAGGAGTTTATGCCAGTTGATATGTTGTAGAGCTGCCCTAATCTTATTGAAATTGGCTTTTTTAAATGTTTTTTTAAATTATACGTTTCAGTATACCCCACATCATTTTGCTTTTTTGAGTTTATTTTAAAAATTACCATATTGTGATCATTATTTTCCAAATGCTCCCCTACTTGAATGTTGGTCAAAAGATCAACATTGTTTGTTATAACGAGTTCCAGACAAGCATCCTTTTTAGTAGGTGCTTGTACCAGTTGTGACATGAAGGTGTCATTTAACAAGTTCAAAAACCCGATTCCCTTTGCTGAAGTACTAGTCCCTCTATCCCAATTTATGTCCGGGTAATTAAAATCCCCAAAAATTAACATGTTACCCAGATTTTCAGTTTTCCCAATTTGCTATAACAGCTGTTCTACCTCATTAATATTTACATTAGGTGTTTTATAACATATCCCAATCAATAATTGATTTCCCTTCTTTTGCCCCAAGCAGATATCTACCCATAAAGCTTCCACATTTTACTCATCACACTCCATATGCCTAAGATTTGACTTTAACTCATGGTTGACATACAAACATACCCCACCACCCATTTAAGTTAACTGACCAGTCGTGTCTCATCCCACCATGTTTCTGTTATGTCTATTATATCATATTGTTTAGTGTATGCTATTGCCTCTAGTTCCCCCATTTTGGAGGCATGCTAGGGACCTTGCCACGGTGGCTCGGTGTAGGGGGAAAGTTAATAAGATGATGTCAGTTTTCATACTGCCGACAGGTGGAGTAGTGGTGAGACACCGGGAACTGGAAGGAATGCTTCCTGGGTATTATCGGCCGGATGGGGTGCATCTCTCCTTGCATTAGTAAGCATACATTTGATATTAACATGAGTCATTTGTACTTTTTGTGAATCCTTTCAATATTACATACCTCCTCTTTTCTGAGCTTGCCCCACCCCCATCTCCTCCCCCCTTATACTGAGCTAAAGCCCATCTCCTTTCTATCCTATCTCCATTTTCTAGATTGCTATGACCCTCCCCCCCCATTACTAGTTTAAAATCTCCTCCCCCCCATTACTAGTTTAAAATCTCCTCCAACCTTCTAGCCATCCTATCCCCCAGCAAAACAGACCCTCTTCCGTTTAGGTGCAATCCATCACTGCTATACAGGTTGTACCCAAGTGCAAAATCGGCCCAGTGCTCTAAAAACCCCAACCCCTCTTTCCTGCACCAAGACTTCAGTGTGTGTATGTCTGTGTGTAAATGTATGTGTGTGTGTGTGTGAGAGTGTATGTGTGTGCATGTTTGAGTGTCTGTGTGTATGAGTGTCTGTGTGTGTCTGAATGTGTGTGTATGTGAGTGTGTATGACTATCAGTGTGTCTGTCAGTGTTTGCGTGTCTGCTAGTGTGAGTGTGTGTCTGTGAATGTGTGAGTGTGTGTCAGTGAATGTGTGTGTGTGTTACTGTCACTGTGTATCTGCCAGTGAGTGTCAGTCAGTGAAAGTGTGTGTGTCAAATCAGTGAGTCTGCGTCTGTCAGTAACGTCTCTGTGTTTGTCATTGAGTGTGTGTGACTTTCAGTATGCATCAGCCAGTGTGTGTCTGTCAGTGAATTTATGTGTGTCTGTCAGAGTGTGTGATTAAAGGGACACTATAGACACTCAGACCACTTCATCTCATTGAAGTGGTCTGGGTGCAGTGTCATAGTCCCCTTATCCCTGCAAATGTAATTACTGCAGTTTCTCAGAAACTGCAATAATTACCTTGAGGGGTTAACTCCCCCTCTAGTCTACCAGAGGGACTTCCAGGTGGTTAGGCGACCAAAATCTAACTGATGCTGGACGTCCTCCCGCTGTGCATGAGGACTTCCTGCGTCTGCTTAATGTCCATAGGGAAGAATTGATACAATGCTTTCCTATGGGGAAGCCTATTGCAAGCGCCGAATGGGTGGCGGGGGGGGCACAAGGGAAGGGGGCACTTGTCAGGATCAACACAGGGATGCAATACGCAGAATGCAAATAAGAAGAACGTATACCGGGCCTTAGAATGGCCGTACTAACGTAGGAAAGAACAGAGAATAATCAGGAACAAGCGGATGTCGAGGGAGCCAGAAAAAAGGTAAACGAATCAACAAGCAGAGTCAAAGGGAAGGAGAACACAGAATAGTCAAAATCAGAGCCAAGTCAAATACCAGTAAACCAAACCAGAGTATGCACTATAGGAACAGTCAAGCGAGAACCACAACAGGGCAATGACTCATTGCAAATGAGTACTTTTTATAGTTTGGCTCTTTAAGTAATGACCACGCCCCCAAAACGTCTTAATTCCAAGGTTTCGGCGGGCGCTGGGTCATAAAATGGGGGGTGGAGCTACCGCGGGCGGCGTCTGAATGGCCGGGATGAAAGGAGGGAATTTGAGGAGAGTCCCATCATGTGGGAAAAGACCCACAGGCTGGATTCCTGCCAGGGCAGTAACCACTGGTACCCTGACAGCACTAAAGAGAACTATAGTGCCAGGAAAACAGCTTTGTTTTCCTGGCATTATAGTATCCCTTTAAAAGGAGTAAAAAAAGGTGGAGTCTAAAGAGGAAGGGGTTGGTTTTTAATCAGGAAGAGGTGTGGCCTTGACTGGAAGGGGTGGGTCAAATTTAGATTACGGGGTGACCAGGTTTAGTCATGCCTAGGGCAGCATGAAACCAAAATACACCACTGAGTATTCCACTTAATAAACTTACACCATCAGCAGACCTGGAGTGTTGCTTGTTGTTTCTTTATACTTTTGTCTCTGAATATGTGGTGCATGTTTTCACAGACCACTTCCTGGTTTAATGGGCAGCCAAATGATACAGACTACCTAAGCAAGGGTTACATGAGATAAATCTGCTTAACAGGATTATTCACTAAACTCTGAATGTAATTAGACTATTTTAGCCTCACATTTTTATTTTTATATTCTTATTTCTTGTTTATTTACTTAAAACAACAGACAGTTGGCATGGGAACAATAAGTGTCTGGTAACATTACAAATAAGAACGTAGTAACATTATACACTGAAAATGCACATCACACTTTTAAAACAATGCGTTCACAGAATCGTAAAGTGCCATAATGATTGTAGTTAAACAATAAAGAATTGCTCCCGGTGCACACCAAGATGAGTGGTTAAATTGTCAAAAGACAATAGTTTGGCAAAGAAGTGAAAGAAGTAAGGTAGGGAAAGAGGGGATAAAAACAAAGTAGAAGGTGAGAAACAAAAAAGAGGAAGGAAACTTGGGCGCCATGACCTGAAAGAATGGGGATAAATATTACCAGGAAGTCTAGATGTCTTGGAAACATGTCATGGTACCAGAAAGTGGACCTCAGTTTTTACCATTAGGATTTCATTTCAATACAGTACGTAGTTTACTGAATAACATGGAGTGATTACCTAAATGGAAACAAACCGTAGGGCTTTATTAACCCCTTAAGGACACATGACATGTGGGACATGTCATGATTCCCTTTTATTCCAAAATGGTACTTAAGGGGTTAAAGGTACACTATAGGGTCAGGAACACAAACATGTATTCTCCCTGACATCTCTGGCCCCCCTAAAAATAGTAAAATCTTACCTTTATTTCAGTCTGCTGCTGCTGACTCTGCCACCTTGACTGACATCATCAGAAATTATTATCTGAGCCAATCACAATGATTTCCCATAGGAAACTATTGGATTGGCTGAGATTGTCAAGGAGGAAATCAAGGAGGCAGATCAGGGTGCAAAACCAGCACAAACCAAAAAATATTGTTTTCTCAACATAACAACATTGTTTTCTCAACAAAACAAGTTGTTTTCCCAACATAACAAGTTGTTTTGGCAACATAAGTTGTTATGAAGAAAACTCAGATTGTTACATTTGTCTGACAAGATTTCAATAATTAAATGTTACAGTGAGGAAGCACACACATTGTAAGAGAAAGCAGTTGCCTAGGCTGTCACGGAAACCTGCTACCCAATATTGAGATATAAAATGTAAAAAAAACAGCAATTTGTTGTGTTCATAAAACTTCTAATGTTGACAAAACAACTTTTTATGACGTTGTGACGCGAAAACACAAGTTGTGTTCTAGAAATAAGTTGTTTTCCTGACATAACAAGTCAGACAAATTTTAAAAATACTCGTGATGCTTTCATAGTTATTAGTAAGTATTCTAAAGTTTCTCAGAAAAATGCTGCCACACCTCTACTCACATGTAGCTGCAAAATAAAGGCTGATTTGAATATTCACTTATTCCTTACCTATAAAGCAGAAAGGCAGGAACAGATGGGGGAGAACAGGTGGGAGTTTTAGGGCTCATGAGAAAGGACAACATTTTGAAAAAAAAAATCCACTAAAACTGCAATCCATTATTTCATATGCAAATGATCTATGAAATTTATAGCTCTATAAATGTAAAAGCTAATTAATAGCAATTTATTACCTTTGCCATGTTTAATATCCAACCTGCATTGTGTTTACATAATTACATTTGAATATACACATTTTATTTGGAGTGTATCGTTTAATAAAAAGGTTAGTTATTATATCATTATTATATTGTTTAATACAACTTTAATTATAATTTTATAGCACATAATTGCCATATCAGACCTTGGGTTTACCACTCCTGTGCATAGTCATTGCTATTAAATTGTAAATATACATGGCCTCCACTTACACACACAAGCATTTTTGTAGCTCTTAACATTTTCAAACTAGTCTATTTTGTGAATTATAAGGTATTAAGAAAACTATGTGTACCCAAGAGGTACAAACAATACCATTTTATCACACAAATATCTAACACTTTTATGAGAATGTGTATATCTCATCCTGCAATCTTAGGGTGTGCAATTCGTTCTGCACCATAGTTCTGCTATTTTAGGAGGCTTGGTGAGTCCTGGCTTAAAAGGACACTCCAGACCCCTAAAGCACTTTAACTTGCTTAAACACACTCAGTTAAAGGATCACTATAGGAACTCAGAAAACTCAAGTATAATGTTGTTACCTGTTGCACTGGTCTGGTTTCACAAAAATACATATAGTGTGTGACTATACAGCATGTCCACCTCCCACCCCCCAAAAGGCCACCTGGGTTAGAGGCACTCCTGAGCTGTCCGCTACGTCCATAACCTGCCACCCCTCCTTGTGAAGTGAAACACAGGTGGTACCCACTCACAGAATTCTCCTGTTTTACTCTACATTTACCCCACTGTTTCGTATGTGACCCTAAACCTGATTATCACATGGGAGCCAATATGTTTGAACTACCATTACCTATACTCACCTTGGAACATAGCTTTATATGTTCATATCTAGCTTAGGACAAAGACACACAAGCGCATACATACGTCATGGTTGCCAAACGTCTACTAGGAATACAGTCATGTTATGATATACAGATGTGCACATCCACAGCCATATCACGTGCTTAATGTTTATAGTATAATGTCATACTTTATGCTACAGTGATATGCATGCATGTCTGTTACACATTGCACATCAAAAATAAAGAGTTTAAAAAAAAAATGCCTGACTAGTGGTGTTACATTAGTTAATAATTCAGCGACACAGTATTAGAAGCATTTAATGAGACAAATGTGTTTTCTGCACTTGTCGTCATAGTCAAAGCTATATTATGTGACAAGGTTGCAGTAGCAATTACTTATCCTTGTTTTAACTCAGGGGTCCTCAAACTCTGGCCCCCCAGATGTTCCTGAACTACAACTCCCATGATTCTCTGGCTATCCATGTAATTCAAAGAATCATGGGAGTTTTAGTTCAGCAACATCTGGGGGGCCGGAGTTTGTATAACATAATCAAGAACATGAAGGGGGTATGGGGTGACAAGAAAAACATTTACTGTGATGAAGACATTACTTTGGAAAAGTAAGCCTTGACCATTATAAAGGTGGCATATTCTCGCAATGGTGTCCATACTGTTTCGAATGAGGGAAGACTACTTGTAAACCAACCTGGTCAAGATGTCCATTTAGTAATTGTTTTAGATCTTGGCCCTACCCTACCTAATTGATAGGACAAATATTTCTAGCAAAGATGAGGCCAATGGCTTTCTTTGTGGCCAATGTTTTCTTATTAAAGAGCTTTTGAGTTTATCTCTGGAATCCTTCTAAGGGGCTGGATAAAAGGAACAGCCAAAGCTCTAAAGCAAATGGTCTTTAAAAGACCGCTGCCAATAAGTTCCCATATCCTTCCCAAAAGGAAATACTACTGGACACAACACCACATGTGTAGAAAAGTTCCGCCGGTGTCCACACTGCTGCCAGCAATTATAAGAGTGCGTTTTACTAATATGATAAAAGGTAGACAGGAGTGGTGTGCCACCTAAATAGGATTTTTTACATCTGTTCCTGGGAGATAAAAGAACCAGAAACCATAGCTGTTGCCTCCCATATGTCCTCCCACAAGTCACCCTCCAACACCTCAACCAAGTCTTGCTCCCAATGTTGGAACAAATAGAACTATAGATAAGGGAAAGAAGAATCTTCTGATAGAGCCAATGCATAAATATAGCTGTATGGAAGGTTATTTGAGATCTCGCAGGTTTTTTACTTTGTGTCTTTTTGTGCAAAGTCACATAACTGCATACATCTAAAGTAGTCTTTATTAATCAAAAGGGAGATTATTTGTAATTCCTGGACGGAGACCATAGAAGAGTCCTTCCGTAGGTGTAGATAACCTTGGATACTGGCCTTCTCCAGGTTTTTAGAGTCTCAAGGATGCATGTCTAGATGGAAATCCCTTTTTCTAAGGGCCAGAGTGAGAGGTAGAGAACTGTAAGTTAAGTTAAATTTCTGCCCAACACAATCCTAATTAAGAGAGAAATAAGGATAGCTGGGCAAGTAGTGAGGAGAAGAGCCTGCTGGGGCTTCTCCAATGACAAACAGTCTTTATTAATCAAAGGGGAGATTATTTGTAATTCCTGAACGGAGACCATAGAAGAGTCCTTCCATAGGTGTAGATAACCTTGGATACTGGCCTTCTCCAGGTTTTTAGAGTCTCAAGGATGCATGTCTGGAGGGAAATCCCTTTTTCTAAGGGCCAGTGTGAGAGGTAGAGAACTGTAAGTTAAGTTAAATTTCTGCCCAACACGATCCAAATTAAGAGAGAAATAAGGATAGCTGGGCAAGTAGTGAGGAAAAGAGCCTGCTGGTGCTTCTCCAATGACAAACGACATACAAAACTTGGGTAAACCCAATCCCATTATATTGGACTTTAGATTCACCAACCTCTCCTGTGGACGGGATTGAAAAAAAAACGTGATTATGGGAGGACGTTCATATTTACACAGTGGATTCTACTTATCCATAATATTGTTTTCCCAACCAATTTTCTAGGTCCCTTTTAGAGGAAGCAAAATAATGGGGTGTAATTCATTGGAGTCTAAAGTCTCAGGGTTGGCTCTACTCTAAATCTCCAAATACTTAATAAAGCATTTTATCTGAACCTTGAAAGTAGCTCCAGTCAGTGCTTAGTCAGCAGCTGATAAATCATAGGTAAGGTGCTGGATTAGTCAAAATAAATCCTATAACCTGATAATTTGCTAAAACAAATACATAATTGAAACAGAGTAGGCATGAAAGGCATGAGACTGGATCCACAATCATAATTAATATATCAACATAAGTGGCCACTTTCACAGAGTCCTACCCCACTGCAATTCCTTGAATATCAGGGTCTCCCTTATTAGGTAAAGATAAGGCTTGAGCGACAGAGCAAAAAGCAATGGAGAGGGCATCCCTGATGGGTCCTATTTGATAAAGTGAAGAGATTGGGCCCAGCGACCAGCAAAATCAGCTGTGTTTGCAGACCAGTATACATGCCTTAATGTCTTCTTGAAATTTTCATGGAAAGCCCCAGATCTTCTGATGAATCCAAACAGGTATGGCCTCTCTACACTGTCAACATCCAGAGATCTCGCCCTCTAAACTATCTGACATTTTTGCAGAGTTGGCATTCAGAAATAAGTTGAACCTCATTGCAATGGATAAAGTTCCCAACCCAGAATTCAATCTCTTTGTTAGGACCTTTAATAGTATTTTCATTTCTGTGTTAAATAGAGAAATCAGTTTATACCTTTCCTCTTTTGGTAAAACAAAATATTAGATGTGGTTCTATCTGATGTCAGGCTTTCTCCTTTCATAACCTCATTAAATAGAATAAGCAATTGAGCTGCCAAATATTCACTAGAGACTTTATAATAATTATAACTGAACCAATTGAGGTCAAGAGCCTTATTGCCCTACAGAGAGGAAATAGCCTCCAATATTTCTTGTTGTGTAACCTCTGCTCCTAAAGAATCATGCATACAGGACATTAAAGGAGGAAATGATAAGGAACTATAAAAAAGTACTTTAATGCATGAGGTTGGTTTTGAAAGGCATGTTCTAGAGCAGGGTTGTCAAACATGCGGCCCCCCAGATGTTGCTGAACTACAACTCCCATGATTCTTTCAATGAAGCAGATAGCCTGGGAATCATGGGAGTTGTAGTTCAGCAACATCTGGGGGGCCGCATGTTTGACACCCCTGTTCTAGAGTATGATTATATAGAGTTTTGTAGAAATCTCACAAGGCTGTATATATGTCCTCCGGAGAGGCCACTAAGTTTGCACAGGTGTCCCTAGTTTAGGAAAAGCTCTGAGTGGAGGATTCTCAATGAAAAAGTGCATGACCAGCTGAGCATCTAGTAGATGCTTCAGTTGTAATCTAATTGCCTGTAAATCTTTGAGTGTTCTTGAATTTGGATCTATTTTATGTCTCGATTCAGCCTTGCATAGAAATTTCTAAGAATTTAAAATAGCTTGCAACAAAGCATTTTTTTTATATGTAGCTTTCCAAGCAGACCCCACAGTAGACCTCGAAATCTCAGGAGAAGCATTGTGTGAAAGGTAGCTCTGAATGACTTTTGAAACACTGCCAACCACCTTCTGGTCTTTCAAGGTAAACATTTTTAAAGACTTTGCTTAAAAAAAAAAAAAAAAATTTTGTTAAAAGTTATATTTAAGAGGAAATTATATGTTGTCTGAATGGTATTTATGTACGAGATCTGGCAGCTTTTTCTATGATGTTGTTGCATGCATTCACAACATTCTCTTACGTAAACGTGCCTAAATATAGCCGGATATTTGAGTACATCTGGTCAGAGCACACATCCTTTATAAAGAGAGAGAGAGAGAGAATAAATCCTTATCTTTAATCGGAACAGCTTTCAAAAGGTCAGGACTAGTCATCATCACAGAGGAGACAGAACAGAAAGATAGAAAAACACGGCTGAGACTTGAGTGTAGAACAAGCATCTGTCTTTATTATACTCAACGCTCTCAACTGGTTTATGAATCAAGTACTTTGAACATTAAGGAGTGAAATCTCTATTTATAATTATTATTACTTAGATATTTAAATACACATACTTACAATACACTGTACAGAATATATTTAACGCACATCATGTACACAACATTGTCCTGCTGAGATACTGGTACTTCTAAAGACATGTTCTTTTTACTGACTCATAACATGCCAATGGGGCTGTGAGTTTAGATGTGGGTTCTCCCTAGTATAATTTAACACTGGACCTATGAATAAGTATGTTTTCATAAATTAACCGTGTTAGGGCATCTGTGACCTACAACGCACAACCCTTTGCTATTTTTAACGGTTTTATTCTACTTTTTTTTAACGCTATGCTTTGGCTGAAAAGCTGCTTTTGGCTCGGTGATGCCCATATTTTGATTTATTACTTGTTGCTTGCTCTTTCTTTGACTCCAGAGGATGGAGCTTCGGAATACAGAGTACTTGAAGTTGAAGATCAGAGAGGAAGCACTTTTCATGTTAGTAGGTTGTTTGTCAAATAATGACATTGGAAGATCTGAGTGGTGGGGGGTCATGACTCTTTACAGACGTTGGTACAAACTTCCACGGAAAACAAAAAATGAAAATACTTCTAATATGAAAACAAACCCCTGCAAACTGTTATATCCCCAAGCAATTATCAGATTCCATTGTCATCCATAAACATTGCTCAACATTTAGAATTTTGCACCAGAATTCTTATGTACTCTTAAATTCACTATAATGCATTCTTTAGCTGAATGCTAGAACTATTTTAATGTTCGAGTTAATTAAAAAAAAAAATAGCATAATCTACTATAATTTTAGGTGTATTTGATGTTATTTTTTACATTTCATAATTCAGGAAATTTGAAATTTATTTTTTTTGTCTTTGTTTAGTATTTCTATTTCTTTTACAACTATCACTAAGCAGTGTAAATAGCCACGTAGATTATGAATTCAGCTGTTCCCAGAAGTCAGTGTAAAAATCTATGATATTTACTATCTCTCGTCACAGGTTGGCTTTCGAGCATAAATGAACTCAGTCAACGGATCTATTTCCCTAGTGTAAGTGCTACAAATGCACGATGGCAAGGAAATAGCCGTCGTAAGCCTGACAAAGAGGGACACTTTAAATTTTGGGCTGTGAGTGAGGATGTAGCCAGGGTAAGAGCTGCTCTGAGAAATTTTAAGTGGCTTACTAATAATTTATGCAACTGAAATGTAATTTAGAACAATCTGTGTATTTTATATGCACAGACTGATTTGTAAAGACATTTATTGTAGTTTGTAGGGGGGTGTTTGCCCTTTTTTGAAACTAAATATTGAAAATGTAAAAAAGATTTTTAATGGAAAGTTAATTATCTTTTTTTATATATAGTTTTAAAATGCATGCCTTCCAAGTGTCCCGCTTTCAGCGGAACAGTCCTGCTTTTGGGGTGTGTGACGAGACCAATCTCGCCACTGTGCATTGGAGGAGACTGGTTGCCCGCCTGCTGCCTTTAGACTATGGCCCCATGTTGAAACGCTTGATTTTCCCCTGCAAAGACACGAAAGCCGGGTCATTCGGTACTTGCCCTATTTGAACAGTGATAGCCCATATAGCTATGCCATGGAGCCCATTCGTATAACGAAAGACTATGTGAAAGACTTTGGCTCCATGGCAATTGAACTGTATGTATGTAATCTGAGCGCCATTCAGTAATAATGTGCGCTCAGATTTAATCTATCTGGGGATATGTTGAATGTACCTGTTTTATGCAATAGCTGCACAGTTATATATTTTTATGTATTTTATTGTCTTTTGCTACCATGTGTTCAATGGAGTTTTGCCTCTGTCCTTGGAGATAATTGGATTACTTCCCAATTATCTCCAGGATAAAAGACTCTGTGGAACTGGTTTTGGGCAGAAAAGCCATCCTTCATTTGGTCACAAAGGACTTTGATCTATCTTTTGAACCACTGGACCAATTTGGATGATTTTGACATATGTTTGTATTTGGAGTATGCTGATTCTGAAAATGTAAGTTTATGTGATGTATACTTTTAAAGTTATGAATAATGTGGAAAAACTGTATTTCTCTCCCTGTGATAATTACATTAACCCATTGTGTAAGGTAATTGTATCACAGGCAGAGGGGAGGATTTTGTGTGGGAGTGTCTGAGTGTATTGTATGTGTTTATTGGTTGTTTTACAAAAACCTGTGGGTGGTACTAATGTGTAAGAATGTGTATATAAGAACAATAAACCCACAGCTCTGTCTGTTCCTGCTTGACCATCAACACGGAGACTTGTCTCGTTCTTGGGGGGGGGGAGGGGATTTATTGTATGCTGTTCCAGTTCGACTGCTAGGAGTGTAAACCTTTCATATGGTTTTTCCTATTCGGCTGTTTACAGCATTCGTATGTTTGAGAGCATTCGTATGCTTCTCCGGTTCAGTGGATTGGTGTCTACAGTAGCTGCCTGTATATCTGGAAGGGAATATCTCCTAAATGGCTGTCAACCCCTTTTATGTCTGGGGGTGCCATTACAGGGTGCTTCTATCGTCATCCCACTTAAGTTCCCTTCTGTCCCACATCTAGGGACACCAGGGAACTCTTCCCAGGCAGCACAGAGCGAGCGCATTATTAGATAAGTGCAGCAAACACTAGGACCATACAGAGAGTGCTTCAGCAGTGCTCCCTGCATACCCCTGAGAGCTGGGGCGGCCAGGCTACCTCTCAAGTAGCGGGCTCACCCCTTTTTGGGTTGCCCCCCTCTTTGGATGACACATTGCCTTGGTATAGCTTTTGTCCTTGTCTCACTGGAGACGCTTCCTCTGGACTCTGCCCACCCATCCAGAATTCCGTAGACTGCATGTTTCATGTTTGCCAGAAAACCCTTTTAATACCACGATCCTAAACTGTACAAAAGAGTAGTCACATCAATGTAATTTTTTCTGCTTTAAATTTGTTTATTGGTCTTTTATAGCCCACATACACCTCAGTAGTTCTAAAATAGATGATAGTCGTTCAATAATAGATTTGATTAGCTGAGCAACTTTACCTTGTGAAAGTAAAAAAAATAAATAGAGTGCACATTCACAAATCAATTATATACTAATTATGATCCCTTATCATGTTTGTTTTTGTAGTGTACATTGCTTTTTACAATTATTTATTGAATTTCATTTTCATAGAGTGCTTTTTTACATACACTTTGGACAATGGATATGTAATAATTGTAGTGATTAAGAGTCAAACACATTAAGTATCTATCATCTATCTATCTATCTATCTATCTATCTATCTATCTATCTATCTATCTATCTATCTATCTATCCTAGGCGCCAAGTACTTTGGGGTGAGACAGTAAAACTCCCCAAAGTTTGAGGCAGATAGTAGAATTACTTTTGTGCATCAACATCAAACTTCATATCTCCAGTTGGACTTCGGGGAATCTGTCTTGGAAATTCTGAGAAATCTAGTTTCTTCGGCTCAAAGTGAACATATTGTTTGGTGCTGAATAATTTGTGGTGAGGCCAAACACAATAAAACTCACCACAATTTGATGCAGATAGTATAATTGTTTTGTATTGTATTGTGGAATTAATATAGTTCCAACATATTCCACAGCACTTTACAATGAAGAGAATACAGGCAAATAATCAATATGTACACAAACAGAAAATACCATTTAGCAAATACAGTACTTTTATACAAAGTGCATAGCAAGATAACTCAAGCACTTTCAATCTAAAGGTAATACAGGGAAGTTAGTGCATAAGGTTACAAGGGGTGTTTAAAGTTAACACGATATTAGGGAAATATGCAAATATAGTGTTGCTTGTGAGGTAATTAAATAGTTAAAGGGACATTATAATCACCAAAACAACTTAAGCTTAATGCAGTAGCTTTAGTGTATAGATTATGTTCCTGCAGTGTCACTGCTCAATTCTCTGCCATTTAGGAGTTAAATCACTTTGTTTGCAGCACTAGGCACACCTACCTGCATATGACTTGCGCACACTTCCTAACCACTTCCTGTAAAGAGTAATCTAATGTTTATACTTCCTTTACTGCAAATTCTGTTTGATATATAAATTCTTATCTCCTGTTCTGTTAATAGCTTGCTAGACCCTGCAGGAGCTTCCTGTGGGTGATTAAAGTTCAATTTACAGAGCAGGAGCTAGTAAGTTACATCTGATTGAAAATGAAACCATTTTGTTTTCATGCAGGCTGTGTCAGTTACAGCCATGGGAGGTGTAGCTATGGCTGCATAAACAAAACAAAAGTGATTTAACTCCTAAATGGCAAAGAATTGAGCAGCGAAGCTTCAAAGACATGATCTATACACCCAAATGGCTTCATTAAGCTAAAGTTGTTTTAGTCAGTATAGTATCCCTTTAAGATTAGAGATCATGAAATCATGAAATGGGGAGCAAAGAGGGATGTGAGGGTCGGTAAAGGTTGCATAATTAGTGATTTAATTATTGGGACAATCAGGATGGAGAATCTGAAGATTGACAGAAATGAAAAAACATTTGAAAGAAGACTTTTCTGTAGAGAGGTTAGGAGGAGCAGGAGGTGGAGGTGGAGAGGAGAATGTATGGCGTTAAAAAACATTTTGGCATTTGGCAAACAAATTCTATCTTTCTAAAAATGAATGCATATACAAAATGTATGAAATAGGCACAAGACATATACTAATAGATGTTGGATAATTAGCGTAAAAATGCATAAAACATCATGGATTTTCAATCTTGATTGAAGTATACCTTGATTGCCTGCAGAACATGTTGCAAACTCTTTTTTTTTTCTTTGATCGGGGAATCATGATAGTGATTAATTACCTGCAGAATAAGCTGCAAAACTTTTGGAATGTTTGCTGGGAGAATCAGGATGGCGAATATGGAGTTGGAAGGAAATGGAATGAAATGCAGCACCTAAATATCTCAAGTTGGACATTGGGCACAGATATTCCAAGACATGTTTTTTCCACAACTATCCCAGAATTCCAAACCGAACATGCAAATTATGTTTGAGACAGCAACAGAGACAGACATTATGTTTCAGTACACTGTTTGAATACAGATTTTTTAAACCATAGCACGGGTTATGATCCAATAGGGCCACTGGCTAGAAAGCAGTCATGTACTGAACAGTATCAGTATTTGGATTGTCGGCATGTTGCCATCACCATAAAAACCACCATTGCTCTTTCATGCTATTTCTAACCTTATTTTACCCTAATCCTAGCTAATTTCACTAACCAAATCCTCTATTACACTAACCCTATCTAATCCAGTTCGTATTTAATCTTAACTCAGTTTAATTATAACCTTATCTAATGCTAACCCTTTTTAACCTTAACTAGCCCTTACTCTATCCCTAACTAACTATATCCCTTACCACAAACCTGGCTAACTCCAACTAGCTATTACCATTACAACAAACCTAGCTATCTCCAACTAGCTATAACCATTACAACAAACCTAGCTATTTCTAACTAGCTATAACCATTACAACAAACCTAGCTAACCCTAACTAACCATAACCCTTACCACAAACTTAACTAACTATAACTATAAACCTTACCACAAACTTAGCTAACTCTAACTAACTGTATCCCTTACCACAAACCTGGCTAACTCTAACTAGCTATAAACTTTACCACAAACATAGCTATCTCCAACTAGCTATAAACATTATAACAAACCTAGCTAACCCTAACTAACCATAACCCTTACCACAAACTTAGCTGACTCTAACTATAAACCTTACCACAAACCTAGCTAACCCTAACTAACCATAACCTTGCTACAAACCTAGATAACCCTAACTAACCATAACCATTACACCAGCCCTGTCTAACCCTAACTAACTATACACCTTAACACAAACTTAGTTAACTCTAACTCTAAACCTTTCCACAAACCTAGCTAATCCTAACCATAACCTTGCCACAAACTTAGCTAACTCTCACTAACCATAACCCTTACCACAAACCTTAACCAACTTAAAAACCTTACCACAAACCTAGCTAACCCTAACTAACCATAAACCTTACCACAAACCTAGCTAAGCCTACCTTTAAACCTTACCACAAACCAAGCTAACCCTAACTAACCATAAACCTTACTACAAACCTAGCTAACTCTAACCATAACCTTTACCTCAAACATAGCTAACAATACCTAAACATAACCCTTAACCCAATCCTAGCTAACCCTAACTAACTCTAGCTAATAATGACACTTATCATAACAACACACTGTTTAGTGGATTGGAACTCCAGCTGAATGATCAGTTAAGGCATATCAGTACTGGGTCTCGGTGTGTTAAGTGCATTAGAATAAATATTCCCGAACAAATTATGAGATATAAACAAACCAGACAAAAAAAGGTTTGGAAACCAGATTAAATGGACACTCCACTGGACAAATATAAATCAATTACATATTATCACTATTTAGTAGATATACCCCAAATGAAAACATGCATGCAATTAACTGTTCTTTTTCTCATTGTGGTATATATATAACAGCGTTCAAAAGATCTCTTGTCTGAAACCTTTGGAAGCCCTCCACTTCTAACCCGCCCAGACTTTGGGAGGCTGTCTAATCACAGACTTCCCAATGCAGCTCAATGAGAAGTCTTTTCAAGACAGATGCTCTGAGCAATTGCTGCCTCTTGAGTTTAGCTCCACTTAGCTAAACAACAAGGAAGTAACAGGACCTGTTGTCTGATTGACAGTCAGGGGGGTGTCACAAAGTTAATTTATAAAATTGCCACACAAAAAAAAGAAACAAAACAAAATAAATATAAACAAAGGACACACTCTTTACACATAAAACACTTTATCATGCTAAAGACCTTTGGAATTTTCTTTTCAGAGGATTTTTAGCATTACCAGTAATAAAAAAGTGTTTAAATAAAAATAAATTGTTAAACAGTCCAAATTCTCTTTTTCTGTTTCTGAATGCCCTCATCAATGGCTCAGCATGTTGTCTTCCACATGTTATATAATATAGTTGTATATCAATAATTCATAATATGGAAATGTCATATTCTTAAAAAAACAATACAAATATAAAATGTATTTTTTGGGGAAAATGGAGTTTCTGCACAATTTTAAATATTTGTTATTCATACTCAGTATATATCACACCATGATGTGTCCCTGGTATCGTAATTGAATTTTCCAGCTTCCAATAATTTGATTTCTTGCTCATAAATTCCTTCAACAGATTTTTTGTTGTGAATTTCTCAACTCTCTCTCAGAATGCACTTATGTATCATGAAACATTTACTGTACCAAATGCTATAGTCAACTACCTGCCTGAGGGCAATGTGAAATTGATGTAATTTTTACTTTCAATCATTTTAAGTCAAAACTAATACCAGTTTAAAAACTTAAAGAACATAGTGTTTTGTAAACTAGGAGCCACTATGCCCCTGTGTGGCTATGTTTGTTTGCACGATTGGCTGAGTATGATGGTGTATGGGGCTTGGCTGAATATAATTGAGGTGGTTGTCTAAGTGTGGTTTGCTGTGGGGGTTGTATGTGTAATATTAATAATATTAATATAGAATTATAATGATAACTCAGATACAGGCACACACATACACACACTCAGGCAGATGCAGGCACAGATAAGCATACACAGACACAGGCATTCAAAAACAGGTACATACATGTATACACAGGCAGGCGCATATGTAGATGGACATGGCTAGGCAGATGCACACATATAGTATACACAGACATAGGCATACACAGATGGGAAGACACAGGTATACATACAGGCACACATACAGACACAAGCATAAACAGACAGGAATACATAATCACAGACACACACAAATAGGCATAAATACACTGAGACAGACACAGATATGCACATAAATATTTGTTTCATGTTTCTCTATGCGGATAATGGGAAGTGAAGGCAGGAAATGGCTGATTAAATTTTGCAGGGCCAACATCCGCAAGCCTCTTCTTCTATATGACATGCAGCATGAGGGAGAGGAGACAGAAAGCCAGGCTCTGCACTTCCTGCCCCCAAATCTGCCTTGTTGCACCCTCATTCTTCCTCCATTGCTGCCATGCTACTCCCCTACCTGGCCTTCTCAGTGAGTCTCAGCTGGGAGCAGAAGCAACACACTATGTGTTTCTTTGTAAAATGTCCTAGTGCGCTGCTTTCACTTCAGGGCTGAGACTTAACAAAGAGACTGAGCCGGAGAGTATCACAAGTGGGGCTTTACCTTGATACACTAAACATTGCTTTGCAATTGGGTTGCCAGGCCATGCCCTTGACAGACGGAACTCCATTGCATCTCTGGTATTCTGCCACTGCTTCTGAGTGACGCCAGTCCTAATAACAACTTTAACCCAGTGAAGTTGTTATGGTGGCTGAAGAGACCCTGGGTACCATGTTACCTTCAGGGGTCAAACTGTTTTTGAATCGTTAAACCCTGACGTTGGTTCCCGGGAGCCAACCAGCACTATCTCCTTCAGTCCTCTTCCAGCCGGTGTGTACTTTTACTCACAATGGGTGGCTTGTAATAGGCTAATACTGTCAGCTTGTGCTATAATAAGCCACAAAGGCAAATCTTACTGTACTGCCTATGCTAAGAGGCCCCAGATGACCAACCTTGGTATTAAACTGTTTTAAAACAGTATTATTCCTGAAGAGAAAACTGTATCCAGTGACTGAACGTGTTCTGGGGTTGGAGTGTTCTTTTAAGATTATTATAGATATGTCCTCAAATGACTACGCTCATGTCAACTCAACAATCAATATAACAACATGTTTAGTTTCCCTCGGTTTAGACGTATGAAAGAAAGTGAACGCTACGTCATTGAGGAGTTTAATAATTAAAAAGCAAAGGGTTCCTTAGGTATTCCGTTGGAATATATGTATTTTCTAGTAATCAAGGTAATCTGATTAATATTCATGTTAAATGCTATATTTATCACTTACATAATTTTGTATATTGTTATTTTTTTATGGAAGTTTATTTACTGTCCAGTACAGAATAAGTGGTAAACTGGTTTAACTCAATGCTTGAAATCCTACCCTAAAATCGCAAAGATGCTCAACTTCTCATGAATACATTTCTGTCTATGAGTGACTGATATTCCCAAGAATCAGTCCCTAACCCATTAAACAACCCCACAACTTAATCTTCTATAGTGTTAACCACAATGCTGCTCTACAACTGTCCCCAGTTCATCCATTGTTCTAGAAAAATCTCCAGATTCCCCAAGAGGACCCTGCCAACAAGCGCATACAATCTCTCTTCTATATTCACTATTCTATTTAAAGTGTTCTCAAAATGGCACTATTTAAGACATATAAAAACCTAGACTTGTCTAAATCTAACTACAGTACTTGTATTTAGGTTTTGCAGGTCACTTTCTCAAAGTGCTGGTCTTTCTGGCTGCCTCCTCTGTATACTGTTGGGTATAATAATCTATATCTTCACACTCATATGTGTTTGAGAAGGAGTTGACCCAGCACTAATACTTACTGCCAACAAGGGAAAGCGAGGTTAAATACCAATATCGCAGTCTGTGCCACTACTCAAGCTAGCTTGAGATATGCGTTTATCAGTTAAAGCTGTAGGTTTCAAAAGTTGCTAACTCATTCAGACCAATATCGCATTGGTCTCATTGTGCGATAATGAGAGATTAATAGGAATCCTAATTCACAGCTATTTATTTGAATAAAAAACAAATTTTGAATTTATTATCACCCCTCACTTTCTTATATTATCTGTAAAAGGCTAACCAATTTCACAAAACTGCGCAATGACAATTCAAAAACAATTTAAGGGAGATTGGAATAAACGGCTAAAGGTTATATTATAATTTGGAATTTAATGATAATGTGCATACAGCATAGAAATATCTGTATTATAGGTTAGGGAAACCTGATAAAATAATTCATGGTTACTTTTTGTTTGCCATAATCTCCATACGTCTTTGACTGGAAAGACTACTTAGACTGTAAGCTCTGCAGGACAGAAATTAATTTTGACTCTGCGATTCAATACTGTTGGCACGAGACATATAAGCTGAAACATATTAATTGCAAAGGTCCCTTTGGAGCTAAAACGTTTATCAATTATACTTGAGGCTTTGCAAGATGCACTCAGCGTGCAATCACAAATATATTGTGTACAACAAAATCCTAAAACAGCCCTCTTGTTTAGCAGGCAGAGCCGCTTTAACATTGGGACAGGATTCAAATGCATGCTTTGCAGCACAGACAGAAGGAGCAGATAGGTTAATAGGTTTAATGGCTGCCAAGTGTAAGCAAATCTCGAATCCTTACCCTGCTCTGTAACAGAATGTGCATTAACCTTGGGTATCCCACAGATGCAGACACTCACAGCAATGTGTCGAAGAGCTAAAACAGTACTGAATATAATGATCTAATAATGCTCTTGTAAAATGCTGTCTGTCTGCTAGGGAAACGGGAGACGGCGGTGGACAACGCTGTAATCATTTTTAGAATATATTCAACACACATCTGAAATGTATAAATACATTTTTTTCCCCAAGCATAAAGGAAACCACACACATATTTTGCAATACTCAGAGGCAACACTATTTTAAAATAGATTGCTATTTTCAGATGCGTTTTTATGAGATATCTACAAAAATGATGCATAATTTTGCAGAGAATGGATTTTAAGACCTGGAAGCCAGTGATTATATAGTATGTACAATGGGGTTTAAAATTTATTTTTCTTTTTGACAAACAAATTCAAACCCCGCCAAAAAATAAAAAAAATAAAAACACATAAACAGCATGCTTGCTCAGGCCCCATTTCATGCCCTAACTAATACCATTTTTCTCTACGTACAATGTTTTGGTAGCCAGTTGGGTAACAAAAATTTGGCGCCACAACTTAATTTAAGAAGCACATGTCAAATGTTGAACCAATTCTAAGACTATAGTTTTTTGTAAATGTGATTTTTATTGTTTTCAGAATAGCAGTTTCACAGTACAATGGAGCAATCCTAACAGTGAGGCGCGCAGGCCTCCAAGAATGTTAGGAATTAGTGGTACAGATAGGTAGCATGCGTTGGACTCGCAGGTCCGCTTGAGTTAGGTCTGACATTTTCGGGTCATATTTCGTGGACCCTTATTAATGACATGGTGTGTGCGCCTGTGCTTGTGTAGTGGTTTTGTATGGGATGGAGTGCCCTCATTGAACTATGTGACTGTGATTTGTATCTGCATGTGCAGTTGTCCAACAAATTTTCATGTAGATACGGTTTTCCTTGCTTTTTGCTGGTTTTGTGCCTGACAGTATTAGTGTGTAACAATTGAATTTTTAAAACAGCGAGGCTCGCAGGCCTCCAAAAACTGTGGAAACATTTAGTCGTTATATATAGCATGCATTGGACTTGCTGGTCCCTTTGAGTTAAACCTGCCTTTTCTGAGTTTCGTTTCGCCATCCTTTGATGGTCAGGTTTCGATTTCTGGGTGTTTGGATTGGCCCAGTTAGCGGGTCTGGTGTCTCTAGTGGTATATGTGGATGTGGTTGGTTTCTGTTCGTGTGGTTATCTATGTTGTTATTACGGTGTGCGTTCTAGAGTAGGCTCGGTTTTTATAGCTGCTTTGTTACGTATGTCGGTAAAGTATTGATATTGACTCATTAATCATTTCAGGTAGTAGAGTTCATAGTCTGCCATGAGTGTGCGGGGGTATTACTCTTCCTGTGTGATACGTGGTGGTCTCGAAGGTGTGTAGAGGGTGATCATGTCTTCGGTCTATTGTTTTTCTTTTGCCTCAGTTGTTGATGTGATAGATGTGTCTAGGGGTGTGGGTGGTTATAGTGAGTGGGAGGGATATGTTTGTTGGTTCATGCCTCGTGCCTATGGGCGTATGGGTCTTCAGGTGCCAGTAGTGTGCCGTAGTCTTGCCAGTAGTCCTCCTCCTAGTAGTTGGTTGTCCGTTAGTGTGGTCATTGGGCTAGGTGTGGGGGAGACATTCATTGTTTTCCGCAGTGATGCCCATGTCTTAAGGGTTTGACTCGCCGGGGAGAGTTTGTTGAGTTCGTCCTGTGCTGTCGTTTTCGTGTTCCATACAGTGGTGAAGATGGTTGGGCCGGTGGACGAGTCTCTATCCAGGGTCACCCATTGCTTGTGACGTGGGTTCGTGTGCCATTCTAGGATCCGTTGCAGGGCTGTTGCACGATGGTAGTTCTGCAGATCCGGGAGAGCTAATCCTCTGCTTCTTCTGGTCTTGCAGAGGATTTCATATCGCAGTCGTGGTTTGTGTCCTTTCCATATGTAGGTCAAGACTATAGTTTTTAATAGAATTCTATGCTGTTTACTTCTCTGCTTGAAAACTTGACCTATGGCTTGAACCTCTAGTTATTTAATATTTGGACATCTGCCTATGGTAGCACAAACTTTAATGCTCATACCTCAGTGTGCCATTGGTTGTCGTTATACAGTACTTGACACCATGATCATACTTTTGTTTCTGATACCAATAATGGCTGTTGGCCTCTAATAACTAATAGATATATTATCCATAAATGAATAAAATATTTTTTACTTCCCTACTTTTACTTAGAGATAGGTCCACCTTAAAGGAACCCTAAAGGCACCCTGTGACAGAGCTCCTGTACTCCGACCGAGTACCTCCGCCAAGGCCTTTTGTGGGAGGCCTTTTGTGGGAGGCCTTTGCATAACCAGAGTTCAGGAGTTCTGGAGAGCCCTGGTTCTGGGACATATGTGACTACAGTGAGGCCATATATGATCTGTCTACAGTTAACAATGTGAGACAGGACATGACGTTTCTCGTTACCCTGGAGTGGGAGCTGGAGCAGAACTATCTGCATCTGTTTCACCTGATAACGATGCCTGACTCGGAAGTGATAATGCTGATGGACTTTACAACACACGGAGACAGGAAACCTGGAGTAGAGAGTGCATATGGGTCTCTGTACCGGGAGCGCAGGAAAGCTGGGCGGCTGACCCAGCCCTGCCACACTCCACGTGGGAAGAATTGGCTGCTATAATCCCTGCTTCACAACTAGTTCCAGAAATAGGGGACGTTATAGACTTGTCCTGGGAAGACATCCAGTTGGCTGGTGCAGATGGGACGGAAGTATCTGCACTAGCCCTACAGGTTAGCCTTCCCGGATCCGCAACAGCAGCTAACCTCACTGGAAGGGGAGACAACTGGTCCCTCTCCCCAGCGGCAGCCGGAGAAACTGGGAGAGGAGACAGCTGGTCCCTTTCCCCAGCTACAGGGGGAGCTCATGGGAGTGGGGACAACTCCTGCTGAAGAGTGCCTTGATACTTTGTACCTAGTCTCCACCTGTTTCTTGGGAACTTGGGTTGATCTACGGCACACTAAGCAATGGCTCAATGGTTAGTATGTTGTGCTTTATTCTTTTTTACATTTTAAAATACCCTCTTCTGAAGTCAGTTTGAAGTGTATGACTAATTTTGTGCCCAGAATTGTCCTGACAGGATGATTCACAGAGCTGTACATGTGAAGTGAGCTGTTTTCTTCATTTCTTCTTTATTCGAGCCTGATAATCAGTAGAGTGAAAAGGCCACTGCTCTTTTCCTAATGCAACATTCTAGGGATCTCAAATACTCATCCTGAACGAGCTGTTGAACATCACAGAGAAGTTGCCGATAATGTGAAGAAAATATTAAAATATACTGGCACATGTAAAGATCAAATGAGGACTCGGCAAACATGGGAATGTGATTGTGGCAGCAGCGAGCGATGAGATTGTTATAATGACAGTTTGTCACAGGGAATATATACTGGTGAAGATACAATGTCAAAAAGAATGTTATGGGAACATTCCAAATATGTGAAATAAGAACAAGCCAAGGATGAATTAAACGATAAAAGAACAGCAAATGAAACACAGGTGGACTTTGTATTATCTTTTAAAGAAACAGAAATGAGAGTAAAATTATAACAAAATACTGTGGATTCAAAATGTCTCTCTTATATAAAACCAACAGGGAACCTGACATTAATAAAAGGTTAGGATGACAAGGTCACATTCAAGTAGATATACATTTAATCTAGAAACACATTTGGCAACATTGCTTCAAATGTATATTTTAAAATAAATTATTTTCATCCTTTAAAAATGTGGATACAAATGGACAAGACAACTGTTCACACAGTCATCCCATCACAAACGGACAATTACAAGTCCCAATGCATATACTCCAGGAATTACTGGGTATCATTATCAAAGGTTATTTGCTAAAGTGAGAACTGTCAGGAATTCAAACGCAAGCACGTATTCCTGACACTATAGTGTTAAGCTAACTATTTAGGTCCCTACCCCTCCCTTAGGTCTCAGCAAAAATGTGATTTTACTCACTTCTTTCCCCACAACCCAGTTTGCCGCAGTTGGCTCCACCTATATGGCTAAAATCATCAGTCTTAATGATCTCAGTCAATCCATTGCTGTCCCCTAGGAGGCTATTATGCATGCATAGCAAAACACTGTGCTGCACCAATCAGCATCTCCTTATAGAGATGCATTGATCAATGCATCTCTGTGGGGGATAATTCAATGGCTCCATGCCAAGCGTGAAGACACTGAATGCCAGTGCTGCGCACTGTATAGAACTGACACAGCAAGCACCTCTAATGGCCATCTGAGTGACTGCTCCTAGAGGTGTTACTAGGCACCAATTCACTAGGCCCAAGCACAATAAGTATTGGGGGGAGGTGTGGAAACAGCACATAAGTTTGGTGAGATAGAGTCTGGGGGAAACAAGTGGGGTTGAGGTCAAGAAAGAGGGCCAAAGGTAGGGACATCATGTGGAAAGAGGGTCATAAACATTGGTAGGATAGAGACTAAGGGTCATAAGTAGGAGTGGACTGGAGACAAAGAGCAGACGCTGTGTGGAGAATGACAGGTGAGAGGGTGATTTAGAAAAAAGAGGGTCAGGAGTGGACAAATGGATGTAGGATGTAGGGACAAAAGTGTGTTTCTTCATACTTTGGCTCACTTTTTTAAAATGGTAGATCACAACTCACTAAAGTATGGTCTTTTAGGAATTATTTTAGTCATTGTGTATTTTTTGTTTGAATTTCACTTCTGAATGTCCAGAGGATCTGCAGCTTTTAAAATGACATCAGCAGAGACCAAGACATAACTGTGATCTAGCTTGCTAGTTATCTTTCTTTATAAAAAAATCAAATCACTTGTGTTTATGAGAAGAAAGCTACAGGGGTTTCTATTCACTCACGTCTCATGGAATTGACAGCAGGTCAATTTGGAAATTCGGAATATACTGTAATCTTTTCCGCAGGAAGTGAATAGGAGAAATTCACTTTCATGATTTTTGGAAAACATAGATTTTATTGAGCACTGTCTAGCATGCTAATCCTGTTGAAGGAGGGAGACAAGGGAATTTTTATATTTTTTGCAAAAAACATGCATTTAGCATCACACAACCCCCCATTCCCACTCTGCCCCCAGCATGACGTGTTCTCCAATATATTCTTATGCGGATGAACTATACCTTTTAATATAGTTAACATCTAAAAGCCATGCTACTGTAATAGTGGGTTTCTATGCTAAATTGGTAGCTCCTCATTCCAGCTACATACTCTTTATGAAGAAGCATCCTATCGTTTCAGGATGCAATTAAATTGATTACTATAAATCAAGAGACATCACTCATGTCTTCTGTAACTAACAGCAACTCCCTTCTCGCACATCAGAAGGCAAGCACAGACTCGAGGCAGCCATAAAGCCGAAGTAAATAATCTGCTTGCATCTTGATTTTTGCATTATTTACAGCCAACAAGCAGGTGCTCCCAGTTACGAGGAAGGTCCTGTGCCAGGTGGGCTGCTATCGTAGCGATTAGTTAATTCTGTCTATGGTTTTAGGAGGATCCACCAGAGTATTGAGTGGATCTAGATAATCTTGTTCTCTCCTCCAAGATGTCAGCTCTCATTAACACCATGCAGAGTAATATCAAAGTGGAGATGTCAAGGACATTCTGTTGACTTTCATTGTTATTGTGGGATTTCACAAGAGCACCTGTGATTTAACATGTTAAAAAGAGAGTCTAATGAAGTGACGTGTTGAATGATCCTTTTCATTTGGCCGAAGCCTCTATCATTTCCTACTGCAGCCCAAAGCGTTATATCACCCCTGGTAATCCGGCATGCTAAATTTGCTTCTCCCTACTGCTCGTCACACCCACTCTGTATTCTTTGTCTTCTTTTGTACCATCTTTATACTCATGCTTTCTTTCTGACTCTGTTCTTTTACTTTCATTTGTAACTCTCTTCCCTGTGCTGTCATTGTCACTATTGTCTCCCTCCCCACTCTCTGCCCCAGCCCCCCACTCCATGTGCTGCCTCGACTGTGTTTGGCTGTCAGGACATGTTGTGGATCCTCGTATTCAGAAATGCTGTTTCTCACCTCACCAGAGGTGCCATGAATACCGAATGAAGTCTCCTCATGTCTCTAGCTTCCTGCCCCGAGGGAAAGTACTGCTTGTCTCTCTCGTCTTCATTCAATTCAGGTTCCCATTATGTTGTACATATAACTGGTGGAGCCTGAGATTTTCTTCTTCTTTTTTTTAATATTCTGAGAACATGCACAATTTTTTTGAAGCTTTATAGAAACAGACATTTCCTGATGACAGCCATTGGGGGATTGATATGTGCCACTAAAGATTAGACCACAATGTGTCATTTTTATAGCCATGTTTGCACCTACAACCATACTCAGTAATGACTTGCTGACTTAGAAAACATTTCATAGCATCCTATTTTCTAAAACAGCAAGTTGACTACAGTCTAATGACCAGTGTGGACCTGTTATTACACATACATTTGTGTGTATACTTATCTATCATGCCTATATTTAAATATAGACATGTGGTTGTTTAACAATACTGAATATCCACGGTAAGATTAATTGGCCCAATTTATGATAGCTCATGGTGTAGGGTTGTTGTTAGGTTCCAGAAACAGGTGGGGCTTTAAGGGACACTATAGGCACGCACACCACTTCAGCTCATTAATGTGGTCTGGTTGCACTGTCCCAGTCTCTTTAACCTTGCAATGGTAATTATTGCAGTTTTTGATGAATTGCAATAATTACATTCCAGGGTTAACTACACCTCTAATTCCTGTCTACTAGGCTTTGAGTTGCCTAACTGAAGCTTGAGGACACCCAGCATCACCCAAAAACCTTTGCTTTCCTGTGGGGGAAGTCCTAGTGCGATCGCGGCGATCCCCGCACATGCGCACTAGGTCTCCCCTGCCGGCTGAGCACTGGAGTGGAGAGGAATCAGGTAAGTGACAGAAGAGGCACAAGGGAGGGGGGCACTATGGGGTGCTATGGTATTAGGAAAACTATTCCTAGCACTACTTTTATTCCTATAAGCCCAAAACAAAACTTGATGACTCCTACACAAACAAAGAGGTGGAGATGTCATTACTCATCTTTCTGTGTTATGTCCCTTCCTATAAAAACTGTGCTATTGATATTCTCCAGGATCTTAATGAAAGCATATCCTGAAGTCACATGCAGATATTCAATTCACCCTTAGTAACCTGGCGGAGCACTAAACAAGTGAACTCTCTTTTTATATCAGGTGGCTGCTGAGTAAAAAAAAAAAAAAAAAATAAATACTAATATTTTCTTTCCACCACCACTATCTGTTGAGATCTGGGGCTAAAGAGGCAAACATCGGGGGCTTCACTAGCAACACGATGATCATGATATATAGTTTTTTTCTTTATCCTGTCTGCAATGATATGAAATCATTTTTCCTTTTTGACCACATAATCATGATTCATGGGGATATATTTGATTAGTTGTGATAATAAACAAAACAACGCCTCTGTATATCATCTTTGCCAGTAGGTTTTACCATTGCTTTATAAAGTCCTGGAATCAGTTCTCTGCTGGGATAATAATAGTCCCATACATTTCATGACTCAATGAGCTAACTTTCTCTTTTTTAAATATGAAAATGCAACTTTTAATGCTTTCTTTTTGATCTGAAAAATGAAAAATCACACTTCAGTAGCCCATTTAAGTACACACATATAGACACTGTGGCCTTCTTTCTCACATGCACATACAAGCACACATTCACAGGCACACTTACAAGCAAACACCAGTGCACACATACAGACAAATACAGATTAACAAATGCAAATATATGCATACCAAATCATACTTACACATATACACAGATACACCCTCACAGACACACAGAGATACACACTCACAGATACAGTCATACAGACTCGCTCTCAATGACACACATATACAGACATACACACTCACAGTTGTGCATATAGACAGAACGCTGTGTGATACAGTGAGAGTTACAATTTTCCTGTGCTGTACAATGGGAAGGTAGATGCAAGCTACTTGCTACCCCTCATCCTCCATAGCCAAAGTTCACTACTACCCCTGTCATAGTAAATACTGAAATATATCAAAGAGGTTGCTCTTTCTAGCCATTCCTGTGGCTATGAAGATAACAAAGTAATTTCCCTTTTTCTTCTGTGCCAAGTACATCTCCTCCTCGCCCCCGCTTTTCCCCCTATTGCTCCTCTTCACACAAAGGCACTCAGTCAAGAATCACACGGAATGCAAGAGGAAAGAGATGCTCTGTTGATTAGAACATCACATGACAGCTCGCCCAGCTCCTGCCTGCTTGTCTCTCATTATACATCAGGCAAGTTCTTGGCCTGCCAACTGTAACACTGCTTTAAAACCACTCTTCTGTCTATCAAGGCAAAATTGTCACAAATCATTAGCACCTTGTAAGAACTTACGGGGCCATAAGCACAAGATTCTTCCTTACATAAAGTGCACAGAGTTAATAGATAAGGTTTGCTTTGCATTTTTTTTTTCTTGTGCATTGGATGAAATAAGTGCCTTTCTGGTCTTAACGTTAGCAGATTCTGCTACTTATTGGTTCTACTGTGGTTTTGCAGGTTACGCTAGTGAGTACAGATGGGCTCTGATCACATTGCTAGGCTAAGAGATGGTACTTGAGGACACCTGCATTATACATTAACTCATCTTTGGTTTAAGATAAAACGTCTTATGTCACATATAGATCTGCCGCATACACTTTTTACAGTATGATATGACAATGTCGTCATCTATAGAGCAGAGAGAATGGATGGCAGTTATGAATATTATGACATTATCAACTTGACTATTTTATATTGCAGCTTTAAATGATAATATCTGATGCTGAGAGTAGATGGCCAGTTGCGATGACATGATAGCTATATATAAAGACTCGTATAGGGCCTTTGATACATGTGTGCTCCTGTGTCATGTTATCTGCTACAGTGTTGCCGCCTCTGTGCAATTTTTCTTTCACTTCTGCCTTTTTGACTCTTCCTCCATGTCATTTTGCCTACTTCTTACACTACTGCGTTGTTTATTACATGGACTGCGTCTTCTACAATTCCTTTTATGATGCTGCCGCCTCTTGCATCAAATTTTATACACGCGTGCAAGCATACTCACGCGTTTTAGCAACACACTTATGATGCTAGCCAATAGGGATGATCATGTACTTATTTAATCTCCACCCATGTCATACTCATTGCTCTGTCATGGTTTCCTCATGCTTCCCGTCTCTATTAGTGTGGGATTCTTTGGCATTATTGACCTTGGCTTGCTTGTGACCTTGTGTAGTGACCTGGTTTGTTTGTTATTGTATACCTCTTGTGATAAGGTGAATGGGGTGGTCTGTGAGGGAGTTTATATTTCATCTACATTGTTCAGAGAGGCGTATGATCTTTAACCCCAGGGGGAATGTATGTATGTGACTTAAATGCATATTTAGTTATGGGCCCCTGGGGTGGAGCATATGGAGAGAAGGGTGGGCCAGTGCTCCACTCCACTCCACTCCACTCCACTATTTACTTTTTTCTCTTGGGAGACTAGGTCCAGACCAGGCTTTGGACTGTCTCCAACCCACTGCTCAGCTGCAGGTAATCAGCTGCAGCAGTGGAAATAAATCCCTCCCTGCTAGGCAGGTAGATGAGAATGGTTATTTCTCTCTGGAAAGGGCTGGAAGCAGCAAGCTGTCCAAAACACTGGAATGCTGAGAGCTGAAAAAGACACTAGGTTGGTGAAATCACTTCTTGTTTTGTTCTAGATTAAACCCTTGAGAGAGAGGGAACTTGATGTCAGTTAGAGCTCAGATCGAGCTAGGTTTTTGTTTATAGGATTTTGTTACATTTTGTTTTCATTTGCTGCTGTAGCTGTGGTGGAGTTTGACAATAAAACTGCCTGGATTATATGCAAACCAAAGGACTGTGCCTGTTGTTTACCCTAGAGGACCGTGCTACCTGCAGACAAGGATCACACTCTGTTCTCCTGACCTAAGCTTGTATTATAGTTTTTGATACTCCTTTTTTTTTTTTCTTTTACGTTAAACACAGCTAATTCTAAAGACCGATAATACGTACTATCCATCTTCGTACCTTTCCTAGCTCTGACCTACATTCTGTATTCTAGGGTGTACTGTATCCTGACAGAAGGTCTATTACTACTGGCAAATGTGTTTCAACTATATGTCAAATATGTTTCCTTTTGACTATTTTACTCAGTAACAGCACATTCCATGCAAGCAGTCTTTGGGTGCAGTTCCTCTGTATTTTTGTCAAACTATTTTTGAGCAGTTTGAAAAATCTGTGCCTCTCGCCGAACCCCATACCCATCCCCATTATCCATGCACCTATAGACTCATTGCAATATAACTATTATAGGCCTTGATTTAATTTTTTTTGTAAGCATTTCAAATGATTTCATATTTTAAAATAATATATATATTTGGTGCACTCACAGGTCTTTTTTTCAAAGTGTTTCTTGTTTATTGAAGATTACATATACATTGTCCCCATCAACGTTTCGACCTTGCATGGGTCTTTTTTTTCAAGATGGGTCGAAACGTTGATTGGGACAAAGTATATGTAATCTTCAATAAACAAGAAACACTGTCAAGATTTCTAACAAGCATCAGTAAAGGGGTGAGTGCCAAGGATATATACTGCATGTGTGTATATATAGATAGATAGATAGATATAGGAAAAATGTATCCAAAAATATTAAAGGGACACTATAGTCACCCAGACCACTTCAGCTCATTGTTTTTGAGAAACTTAAATAATTACATTGCATGTGTAAGACTGCCTCTAGTGGCTGTCAATCAGACAGCCACTAGAGGCACTTCCAGATGTTAACAGACTTTTGGTCCCCTAAATGACGCTTGACATGCTCACGCTCTGCATGTGGACATTCAGCGTCTGTAAAATCTCAATAGGAAAGCACTGAAGCAATTCCTTCTACGGGGAGGATCTAAAGTGTGCTCATGCATGCGCAATAGTCCCCCACCCCAATGGATGACATCAGATGCGGTGGTTTGAATACAGATTTGTTTTCATAACACAATAGAATACCTTTAACCCCTTAAGGACTGAGCCAAATGTACACGTTGTGAACAAAACAAAACCTGGCATTTGCGCTACTTGTCTGTCCAACCGTAATTCACCTTTTTCATAATAAATGCACCCACCCTTATTACATATCATTTTATTCAGGGGAACCAGGGCTTTCATTTAATATCAAATATTTAGCTATAAAACATAATTTAATATGAAAAAAATTGGAGAAAATAAAAATTGTTTTTATTTTTTTAGTTCTACATGACATTTTAACTGTCAATGTCATAATACTGTTTGCTTTTACTGCAATAAAATACACATATTTGCATTCAGCAAAGTCTCACGTGTAAAACAGTACCCCCTATGTACAGGTTTTATAGCGTTTTGGGAAGTTACTGGGTCAAATATAGCACGTTACATTTGAAAAATTGAAATTCGCCAGATTGGTTACGTTGCCTTGGAGACTGTATAGTAGCCCAGGAATGAAATTTACACCCATAATGGCATACCATTTGCAATAGTAGACAACCCAAGGTATTGTAAATGGGGTATGTCCAGTCTTTTTTAGTAGCCATTTGGTCACAAACACTGGCCAAAGCTAGTGTTAGTATTTGTGTGTGAAAAATGCAAAAAACGCCAATTTTGACCAGTGTTTGTGACTAAGTGGCTACTTAAAAAGACTGGACATACCCCGTTTGCAATACCTTGGGTTATCTACTATTGCATATGGTATGCCACCATAGGGGTAATTTTCATTCTTGGGCTACCATAGGGTCTCAAAGGCAACGTCACCAATCTGGCGAATTTTAATGTGAAAAAAATGAAACACAAGCCTTATATTTGACGCTATAACTTTTGAAAACACCATAAAACCTGTACATGAGGGGTACTGTTGTACTCGGGAGACTTCTCTGAACACAAATATTTGTGTTTCAAAACAGTAAAAAGTATCTCAGCAATAATATCGTCCGTGTAAGTGCTGTTTGTGCGTGAAAAATGCAAAAAAAATTCCCTTTTACTGTTTTGAAACAGGAGGTCGGATGTGCCGCGGGGGGCTCCCTGGGAGTCTCTCCAACCAGGTAAGTAAAAAAACAAAAAACGGAGGGCGTACTAATACCCTCGGCGGCGTTTAGAGCCGTCTAAAATAGGGCGTAATAGTACGCCCTCCAGTCTTAAGGGGTTAAATCATTTGCAAAGCTTATACAAAAATATTAAATCAAAGCCATAATAAGGTGTAACTGTGACAGTGCTCAGAGTGATTTTATTTTAATGAAAGGCACAGTGATTGGTGCATTTCTGATCTACATTTGGAAAGCAGTATGCTTAAAGACAGGAAGCTAAGAAACCTGTTTCATTCTATAAGGTATGGACTACATATCTCAGGATGTTTTGCCAGACATTATAGGAATTGTTGTCGACATCATGCAGAATGTCAGAAGTTGCCTTTATCTGATTTAAAGAATCAATAGGCTAGTAAGAGGCAGACAGATAGAAGACCACACAAACTACCCTGCAACAGGAATAATGGAGAACAAGCAGAGTACAACAGAGGTTACAGACTAGGCGCAGATACCATGCAGCAGAATTTATTTTTACATGCTTCTTGACCAGCCATAAAGGGGTTATCTTGTACTTTTTTATTTCATGACAACCCACTAAAGCTGCAGCAAAGCTTCTGGCTAGACATGTGCGATTCGTTTCGTTCCAAATGTCAATTTGGACGAATTTTGGGCAATTCGGACATTCGGATACTTCCAAATGTCCGAATAGCTGAATTGCCAAAGTTCCGAAATAGCTCAATTTCCGAAGTGCCGAAGTTCCGAAGTGTTGAAGTTGCCGAAGTTCCGAAGTGTCAAATTGCCTAAGTTCCAAAGCACAGTATTGCCAAAGTACTAATGTACCTACCCAGTGGAAGAATGTTACATTGTATACAAGTTTAAATAAAAAGTATACAAACATAGCCAGGATTCAGCTGTAAGCATTTGCAATACAATCAAGTAACACACATTCTTATAAAATGTAAGTTACTTAGCCAGTCATTTGAATGTCAGGAATGAATAAGTAGATAACTCCCTAATTCCCACGGTCTTTCAGCCAAATTTACTAATACTAAGTAAAGTTTGTGGCTGCTCACTGTAAAAAACAAACAAAAACCAGTTCCCCCCCCGGCCCCCTGAACGGCGGGTGAGCTGCAGGTGGGGGCCCTAAAGAAGAATAAGGGGGGGACCTATTGTCCTCGCCCCCACCCCTGAGCAGCGGGTGGGGGCCCTAAAGAAGAATTGTGGGGGGGACCTATTGGGAATTAGGGAGTTATCTACTAAGCGGCTGCAAGAGAAGTCCCGAAATTCCAAAATGCTGAAATTCCGAAGTGTCAAAGTGCCGAACAGAAGTGCGCAAGTCCCGAAGTTCCGAATTGCCGAAGTCCCGAGTTTCAGAATGCCGAACCAAACCGAAAATGTTGCCCATGCACTCCTGGCTCTCTTATGCTGATTGTCAAGAGATAAGTGATCTTTACCGTTAACAGCCAACTTGTCCATAGTAGTATACCTACTATGCCTACTATACCTGCATTTTATATATCTGACCGTGGTACTGAAAAGGGTGTCCACACTACTATTCTCAATAATACGAATCCATTGGGATCATGTTTGACAACTGCTATGAAAGTTTGGATTTTGTGATATGGAGCAGATGATTGAGTTCTTACTTTCTGAGCTTTACCATTGGTTTATTGACTACTTGGACTGAGAATCATAAGAAAACCAAGAGACTTGGGCCAGGCCTACTGTGATGCAATGTGTGCTGACATTCCCAGTTAAGTTAAAGAGTTATTGCCACTTCTATTTGCAATTTGGCTATTTTTCAGTCAAGTATAAGCTATTCTGGGAAGGAAAAAGGTGGGATTGGAGGAACCCAATAGATTTTTGTGAATATCAGCCTACCATTCTTACAGGTTGAACCAGCGATGGAATTTTAAATGCACTTGAATTCCCAGTGGATGATATAAACCTTCATTAATCACTTGCAGGTTCTTTGTAAGTATAGAAACTGAGTGACACAAGCACATCTCTTCAGGGTATTTGTGTACTACACATTTTGTACCGCTGATGTGCGATCAATAATGATGAAGAAGCACTGTGGTCGACAGCTATGCTTCTTGCAGAATAACAAAACGTTTGGGCACATGAGGTCTCACAGCCTTAGTCTCTAGACAGGATACATTGCTTTTGGTAGAATGCAACAGGAGGAACAGGAATCGGCAAGATCAGCAAAATAATAATATTCAATAAACTCTAAATTGCATAAAGTTAAAATTTGAATAGCAAAACTGATAAAAAAAATAACTGATTCCCCAAATTCTTAAACTCAGCTGCAGTAATAACTTCTGAATAACTCTGTCAATTGTTATGTTAGGGTAGGGGTTATTTATCACATCAGGGCACCTTAAAAGTTATTTTGATTGCATGTTAAATAATGTCATGTCTCTGCACTTGAGAATGAATACAGACACCTGTTAGTGAGCTTTGAAATCTAGAAACACTTTTAAAGCTATTCACTGACAAACCAGGTATTGCTAGAAACTGAGCAAGGACATAAACATTTTAGACCAAAGTAATCAAAAGTGTAAAAAAAAAAATCTCCAACTTTATTTGCCCACTTGGCTGCTTTGGCCTAATTTTTTAATATAATTCCCACTTTAGAAAAATATACCTGTTTGTAATTTGCTTATTTGTATCACACCATAGTCACAAATAAAGCCTTTCAGTTTAATCCCAGAGGCTCTGCATTTAATAATATTTTGTGATTTTTTTCATTTGGTTGAAGATAGAACAAAGAAGGGAATAAGACGAACTTTAAATAACATTTTGTATTACAAAAAAAAAAGGTTAATCAAATTGATTTGGTGCTGATATGTAATTGTTGCTGTTTCCATTCATCACTAAAATCATATGCATTCAAGAGAAAAGGATACTTGACGCTGATGACAATCTAGGTTCACAAGTGAAATTGTAGTTTTTTTTAGAAACATTAGTTAGCAACGCAAATGTTTCAGGGTCAACATAATTTCCTCAGTGTATCTGAAATGCTTGTTTTGTTCTAAAATTAAATAGCATTTTACTTGTGAACCCAACTTGGTTGAAGGAAGGTATCATCTGTCCACTCTACCTTTTCAGGCCTAATTTTATTACATGACAGGAGGCTTCGTATTTTGCATAATCTTTCTTTACTAACTCCATAGCAGCAAAGAAAAGAGTGACAAAACTGAGAACCAATCACAATGCAGTATAGAGTATAAGAGGTGTAACATATGACATCATTTCCTCTTTCTTTGCTGCTCCATCACAAGCTAAGTACAAATTTTGTTCTCTCATCATTCAGCTCATATATATACTTTACACATATATATACTTTACTCTGTCTTTATTTTACATAGTTCTGTCTTGTATATTTTCCTATATTTATTCTTGACATATACACTTTTACTATTGTCCCCATTTCGGGGGGCTAACCCTCTCCCCTGAGGTCTGCCCCCTGTTTTCCCTCAGGGAATTCCCTTAGGGACCTTTCTCCCCCCCTTTCACTACACTGGGACTTTGCCTCAGGCTTCTACAGATAACTTTCACGGCTCCCGCCGTCCATTCCCCTCCTCCATACTCCCTTCACAGTTTTTTTTTTTTTTTTCCTGCACAGACGCTTCGAATTCTTCAACCGAACATTTCTCGTTCGGCAGTTTGGCGCGATCGCCTGTTTACTCGCGAATGTCAGTAGTTTTCTGTGCGTTCGTATAGTCATTTCGTTTTTTTCTACTGAACGCTTTCATTCGGCTGTTTGCCGCGTTCGCCTATTTTAGGCGCTCGCGACCAGTATTACTAGGCGCACGTTCGGTTTCTTTTTCACACGAACGCCAGACGTCTAATTTTGCCGCCCAAATTGGGGGAGGTTCTATCTCCCTCATACTGACGGCTGTTAGTCCGGCGGCCATCTTAGAGGGGATAAGCACTGTCAGCTGCCTGCTCCAGCTACCAAACTGCAAGCAACAGGAATCCCTTTTTCACAGCCTGCCCCTTTACTCAGTGGGACCAAGTCAGGTTGGTACCTTACACCTGGGGGTTGGTTAAAGCCAGTTGGACTGTACCTTATTCTGGCCGGGGTGAGCCCCCATTTTGTGCTGCTAAGCGGACCTGTTCATGCAGGACTCCGATTTCCTGGGTGAGCCCCAGTGACACAGCCCTCTCATTATAATTACTACGACCTACTGGTCCCTACCCTCTCAGGTTAACCATTACTGATAACATACCACCCTGGTCCCCAGGCCTCTCCACTAACTGTGCCTAAAGTGCCCTCACGCAATCTATCGGGTGAGCCCCGAATACCTTTCAAAATCATGGAGGAATCTCAAACCTCCTCAGACCTTCAGGCCATGATCACAGCAGCGGTGGCCGCAGCCATGGAAAAAGCCTCTTCTAAGTCGCTCCCCGCAGACCTAGACGCCCCTCAACCCATCTCTAAATGGGTTCACTATAGAGCGGGCTCCGAAGACTCTGACTCCTCCAAGGAACGCTCCCATCAGCCTAAGCGCCATTGGAAGGGCGAGGCCGCTGCGCCAAGCAAATCTAAGGGTAAAGCCCCTGCTAAACGCAGGAAAGCCATGGCTCGTACTGCCCAGGAACCCACACAGATTTCCTCAGGTGAGGAAGACATAGAACCCACATACTCTCTAGCTGTGCTAGATGAATGGCAGGCGGCAGTCTCTGACCAGGAGGACTCTGGTGAAGACTCCGCGGCCAACTCTGACCCTTATTTCACAAGGGAAAAGTTTCTGGGTGAGACCCATGATTCCATGGCTACACCCATGGATAACCCACAGGAAAGCACAGAGATTTTCCTTGACAATTCGGGCCTCCAAATGTTTGACCCGAGAAATATCCGTTAGCCCTGTTCGGAAGAATGGTCTCCACCCGAACACTTGACAAAGTTTATGCACTTCTGGCTCAGGAAATCTCTGGACAAGGAAGTAAGGAAACGCATGAGATCAGAATGCCCCCGGCCTAGCCTACCAGACAAGGTGGCGCACACCCCCGAATTTGGCCCGCTCATGACGACTTTTATGTCCCGAGGCAATTCTCCTGTCTCCCGTTTGGCCTCAATTCAGCACCGTGGTGCTTCACCAAGATTATGAAGCCAGTGGTGGCAAAACTCAGGGCTCGAGGCATAAGATGCATCATCTACCTCGACGACATCCTGATCTTCGACGAGGACGCAAGGACCCTGAGGACACATACGATCTACACAGTACACCTACTCGAGTCTCTAGGTTTCATTGTCAATCATCCCAAGTCCGCATTAATCCCGGTTCAGTCAATTCAATTCCTCGGATTTGTAATAGACTCCACATCATGCACTCTTCACCTCCCGGCCACAAAAATCACAGCCATCCGCAGAGAGATCCGGAAAGTCCTACAACGGACAACCATACCCCTGCGACTACTGGCACGGATCGTAGGCCTCCTCTCCGCATCCATCCAGGCCATTTTCCCCGGACCTCTGCATTACAGGGCCATGCAGCGCCTCAAGGCAACATTCCTTCGCAGGAAGCCTACATACGACCAACCGGTTCCAATGTCACACGAAGTTCGGGAGGAACTACGCTGGTGGCTGAACTGCATGCAGGCTTGGAATGGCAGGGCCATATTCGGGAACCAGCCAGACTTCGTGCTGGAGTCAGATGCCAGCCGTTCAGGTTGGGGAGCAACGGACGGAACTTCCTCCACAGGAGGAGTATGGACTGCCGAAGAGTTATCAATGCACATCAATTGCCTGGAACTCCTGGCCGGGTCATTCGCCATTCGCAGTCTGGCAAAGGAACGATCCAACTGTTGTATCCTGCTTCGCATGGACAACGTCTCAGCGGTAAGATACATCAACCGCCTGGGAGGCACTCGTTCTCAAGCACTGGTGGATCTCACGAAAGAGATCTTCGATTACTGCCTGCCACGCAACATCACCCTGCTGGCAGAGCATTTAACAGGAGACTCCAACACGACGGCAGATTGGTATTCACGACACTGGCGGGACGCCAGCGATTGGCAACTAGACCCTCATATTTTCGCAATACTGGATGCACAGAGGGGACCTCTCTCCCTAGACCTATTCGCGTCCCGCAACAACCGACAGACAAAGGATTTCATCAGCTGGCTCCCAGACCCGGAGAGCCTTGCAACGGACGCTTTCCTACAACAATGGCCTCGGTTCGGTGCTTACGCATTCCCACCTTTCGCGATGATAACGAGGGTCCTTCACCGGATCCGCCTGCAGGGAGTAAGGATAGTCCTCATCACGCCTCTTTGGCAGAGCCAGCCATGGTTCCCGGACCTTCTGGAACTGTCAGTCAAGGACCCCCTCCTCCTACCGGATGCTCCAACTATCCTCACGAATCCGTTAGGTCTACCTCACCCACTGGTCATGCAGGAACGCCTGTCCCTTGTGGCCTGGACACTTTCCGGGGTTCCTGGTGAACTGAGGACCTATCGCAAGAAGCTAGGGACCTCCTTTGGGATTCATGGGCATCAGGAACAAGGAGATGCTATTTATCAGCATGGCACTCCTGGACCAGTTGGTGTGTGGGACGGGACCTCAATCCCTTTACTGCACCTACTCATTCCATCATGAATTTCCTGACCTCTCTGTTCATGGCCGGGAAGTCATACGTGGTACGATCAGCCATCTCAGCGGCCCATACTCCGTCCCAAGGGTCTCCGGTTGGTCAGGATCCAGTCATCTGCAGACTCCTCCGCGGCATGCGCCTTAGGTGCCCTCCGGAGCCCAAATACTCTAGACTTTGGGACGTTGGCGTGGTGCTACAATTCTTACAAAATTGGCCTCCTAACAAGGACCTGTCACTCCGCCAACTTACTGCAAAATTCACCTTCCTGCTCTGTCTAGTCTCTTTCCGACGGGTATCCGACGTACGCGCTTTCGACGCCGATGCTTTTACCTTCTGCCCGGCGGGAGTTACCTTTCAGATCTCACGATGCACTAAGTCCAACTCTCACTCGGTCTTCTACCCTTTCTTCCCTTCGGACCCTCAGCTCTGTGTGGTCTCTACTCTCTGTCAATATGTGGAAGCCACCGCGACGTTGCGGCAACCTTTCACACGTCAACTTCTCATCTCCTACGTCCGCCGCTATGGTCCAGTTTCGGTTACTACACTGGCCAGATGGGTTAGATGGCTAATATCCCTTGCCGGTATTGACCAAACTTTTGGAGCACATTCCGTACGCGGGGCAGCAGCCTCTTCCGCATACGCGGCAGGCGCTTCACTTTCGGACATCTTACGAGCGGCGGACTGGACCAGAGAATCCACCTTTAGGACGTTCTACTTCCATCCTCTTGACAATCCAGCTTTTTCTCTGCTCTCCCAGCGTTAAAATTGCAAAATACGAAGCCTCCTGTCATGTAATAAAATTGAAGATTATGATAGCTTTAGTGTACAGATAATCTTAATTTTAATAATGACAGGAGGCGAGTATTTTCCCTCCCTGTTCGCTTTCGCTACTTCCCTCCCTCTGTTTTCACGCATATTTCCTACTTTTGGCTATTATTGTACTGATGCCTAAATTGTGGTTTTTCTCATACATTTGATACAGATATGCCAGATGGGTGGGATGTTTTAGCTAGCACCGATAGACGGGAAGAATGTATTTGCTCTGTTTTTATAAGGGTAATTTTAAATTTAGCATAAGGGAAAGACATCTCATTGCTTTTACACAACCATTTTTGGAATCTAATCCCTTTCATATTCTCGTTTCAGTTTAACCAGATACCTCAAGGAACTAAAGGCTCCATTCAAGGTGTCATCATCATCCTGTCATGGGAGATCACCAATTGACATCAAGAAGTTTCCACTGGAGTCTACCTGTTTTACATTCAGTTTACACGTTCTGACATTGTTTTACCATGGACCTTTCGAGTTACCTTTGTTATTTCTTCTACTTCATGTTCTTGTGATGTCGCATACTTTTAGAGCAGGGGTTCTCAACCCAGTCCTCAGGACGCCCTACCAGTCCAGGATTTGGGGATTACCTGGGTGTGTCTCAGGTGTTTAGAAAAAGGGAAAAAAACACCTTAGACACACCCAGGTAATCCCTAAACCCTGGACTGGTAGGGGGTCCTGAGGACTAATGTTGAGAACCCCTGTTTTAGAGGAAATGATGTCATATGTTACACCTCTTATACTCTATACTGCATTGTGATTGGTTCTCAGTTTTGTCACTCTTTTTTCTTTGCTGCTATGTTAGTAAAGAAAGATTATGCAAAATACTCGCCTCCTGTCATTATTAAAATTATCTGTACACTAAAGCTATCATAATCTTCAATTTGTGCATGACATAAGACGACACAAGCTATTGCTTGGGACATAACCTTTTTAACGTCTGGTGTCAGAATGCAAAGTATACATCAATTGTTCCTCAATGAGAACCATTGGATTCAATGTTTCTCAAAAAGAAGCGTAGAATCACTGCAATGCGGTGATTGTTAGCGGCGTGTCCTTGATTCTTCTCGCTAATATAAGCATCTTATTGGCCAAAAACTTCAGAACTGATGACTTCACAGAAAGCGAATCTGGCTGCAGTGAGGAGTCTCTCCCAGTGATTGAATAAAGTTAGGTTTAATGGCTTTTTTATGTTGTTTTATTTAAGGAGGGCCTATTAATCTACAGTTACAAATGAATACTTCTAATTAAAAAAATACTTTTTTTAATTAGTGTTAATTTAAACTGTTCAGCTCTTTTCCAGCGACCCACACATTAACACCTAGGCCTCTGTGCTTGATTGCACTACTTGAAGATCCTTTTGCACTGGGAGAACTGTGTGCTGAGTTTTCTTTGTCTGCCTAATTACTTTTTTTTTTGCACTCTGTTTGTCGATTTCAATACGCAAGTTGAGAGAGGATAATGCTCGGTTGGTATTTGGATGGTTACACATCAGGGAGGGGAAAATAATTGGTTCTTCCAATGTACAGAATGAATCTGAGACTCAACAACTTAATAAAAGTTAATGTGCTGTGTTACCAACCCAAGAACAAAGTTAATGAGTTAATTGAAAGCTTCCAATCAGAAACCTATCATTGTAACAGGTACTCCCTCCTGCTTAATGCTGCTTTGTAACAAGCTTGAGAAATCAACGTCTCACAACCCCTGATTTAGCAGAATGAAGTTAGGGAGATACTTAGGAGGAATTGAACTATTTAAAATGGTAAAACAATGTACTCGGTGGTAGATTTTAAAACTGGTCTCCTTGACGATTTGCAATGCAGACTTGGGCCAATAATTATCAAGCAGCACCGTTGCCAATGCACCTTATGGTGCGTACATCATATGAAGTGATTTGTCAGCCGGACTGTACAACCTGTAATTGAAATTCTAATCAATCTGTTTTGCAGCAGGAATAGCTGATGAATCACACTCTGTGGTCGAGTTTTAGAAACACTAAACCAGGGTCCCTTTTCAGCTCACATCCTGTATACTGGAAGTTGGACAAGAAAACTAGATAGGGTTTACAAAGTGATCCAAAGGTAATTGGCCACGTTACAGCTATTATTTTAGGTGGCTGCACACCTAGTTGAAGGAGCTTGGCCAAAATCTAGGCTTTGTATTACATTTTACACATAGCCAAGGAAATATGGAACCTGTGAGGAAAATATAGAAACTATTGCCCACTTTCCAAAGGTAAGGGAACAAGACACAAGGTTTTGTCTTTTTTTGCCTAGTATATCAGCCATCTTCCCAATGGACACTGAGTGATTACTGAGAGAGGGCCATTGCTTGGGCTTAAATTGGTTGGTAGGAGATCAGGTGACCCACTTATTTCCCCCAAATAAAAAATCTTGAAGAACAGGCATGACCGTAGGATATGCATAAAAATAGAAGTTTTATTGAAGATACATGTGGCCCAGATTCACGGTAGAAAAAGTTTCGGCTACATAAGCCTTAATCATGTATCGCTTATTTTCCCCCGTACCCGCAATCACCTGACATATTGTGTGGGAAGATACAGATTCAACTCATCTTCCTTTTTTCCTGTGTATATTTCGATTTCAGACCAGACTCCTTTTGGTTTGAGCACCTTGCCCCTCCATTCCAGGTGCCCCTTTGGAGGTGACCACAGGAAAGACTCTGGAAGCATTTAAAGCAGTAAGTATTGGAGTATTGCAGTTAGCCTATTAATATGTCATGTTAAAATTAGTGTAGGATCTACCAATATTGGGGTACTATGACAAAGTATTTGGTTGCTAAAATAGATGATTTGGAACCTGGAGATCCCCATGTTAGGGTTCTCTTTTTGGAAGCCGCTATTTTTGTTAACAAGATCTCGGAGATCCTTAAGTTTTATTATGTGTTGGCTCTTTTTATTAATTATTTTATAGTGCAGGAATAAGGGACTGAAGTGCTGTCAACATGATTTTCTGCTGTATGGATCCCTTTGATATTAAGGCAATCTGACAGAAAGGGGTGTGCTAGATATAACTAGGTATATATCCTTAAGAATTATGGCTCATTTACACCTTTTGTGTTTTGCCCAAGAAAGTAACCATCTGAGAAACTGGGTTGCACAAAAATTTCTGTCTGGCTAAATTATTAATTGTTTGTCTTTAAATCAGAAGCACATAACAACATAGGTGTTATGGAAAAAAAAAAATGTAATAATAGAAATCCTAGAGCTCTTTGCTAAAGTAATTCAAATACAAGAACACAATTAGAAAACCTCACAAATCAACAATACAACAGGATAAAAGACAGAGCGAACAAGATCAAAGGTAAACAGAGCATGAAAACCTTTTAAACAAAAAAATGTACTGTAAAGAAATCAAAAGGCTACGAAAATGAAAATACAAAAATCCGAGTAAACAGAATAAAATATCGCAATAATGCATGCAAGCCTTTAAAGTTCATTTTACACATATGAAAATGAATGCACTTAAACACATAAGTAGATCTGAATTGCCAAAATCACCATAAATGTAAAAAAACAAAACCCCTGTATATACATGTAAAGTGACATTGCCACTTGTAGGGTATTTGTTCTTTGCAAAGACTAGCCAGATGACACCTGAAGGAAGAAGGTAATAGTTACCCAAAGTTACCCAAAGTTCTACCTCTAGTCTTCTTTAGCTCTTGGCTGCAGGCTCAGCTTTGTATTCTGTCACATGTGCAGGAGTACAAAATAGGGGTCTACAGATGATTCTAGAAGCCATTACATAAAGGGATGCAGCACACATAGGGGAAGAAGCATGGACATAATATTGTCTTGTGCAGCCCAGACTTTCTGTGGATGTCCAGCCACAAACTTCCCAATGCAGCGCAATGAGAAGTATTTGCAAGGCAGGTGTTCAGAGCAATTGTTGCCTCTTGAGATTAGCTTCACTGAGCTAACCAAATCAGGAAGTAACAGGGCTGGTTATCTGATTGACAGCCAGGGGGGTGTAACCAGGTTAATTTTGAAAAGTGTAAATTTCTATAGAAAATTGCACTTTTTGGAAAATGAATAAAAAGGACATAATGTTCATACATAAAGCACATCGGCAAGCTATAGTGCTTTTGGAGATTGGAGTGTTCCTTTAAGGAAACTGAGTTAAGGTTAATAAACAAAACAAAAAAATATATACCACGTATATACAACCCAATTTAGTTACGGATATTGTCTCAAATACAATAAAAAAAAATGCATTATGCTAAAAAGATATTCCCTAACAGTGTTACTTATACCTCAATGTCAAAAATGTCATATGCTACAATGAAAAACAGAATCAAATACTTCAACAACATCAACATGGATTGCTATTCTTTGATGTTAGTCAATATGTAAATATTAATACTAATAATAATTTGAGATGTAAAATATCATATGCTAAAGAAACCATCAATAAGCAAGTTAATCTTCCTTAACCATTTTTCTAAAATATAATGAAAGTCAGTGTTTGAAGAAAAAAAGCATCAACAAGCAACAGAATGGAATGTTAATAATTGAGTCTAATTAATGTGGCATGTACCAATGTGTACTTATTATAAGCAATTAACATTGCAATAGGTGAAAAGCAGCAGCAGCTCTGTGCAGCAACTATAAAGAGACGTACAGTGACTCTGTCACATTTGTTTTATTTGTAGGGCTTCAATGTCCCCCCCGGGTAGCCTAGTTTTTTTTGTTTTGTTTTTTTTTGCTAAAATTACTTTGTTCTAGATGGGACTAATTTCTTCATGTAGAAATTGAAGGTTGACAAAAGTTAGACCTTTAATCAAGCTCCAAGTCATTTGACAACTTTGTCAGTGGTTGCCAATTCTTACTCACCACCTTACACAGAGTCACCTCCGTCCAGCCATGATGTTGGCAAGGTACAGCACTTCCACTGGGCAAATAGTGCAATTTTTTTTTTTTTTAATCAGAACATGGATTTAAAGCCGATAGGCTCAGATTTGAAGCATTCGATCCAGATTTCAGACGTCCGATGGCTCGTTCTGAGCCTGACTTACAAAATCCAGACATTGTTAAATTGAATGAACAATGTCTGAGTTTGCAGTGCGAATGATTGTGTATGCAGCCGGATGTTTTTTTTCTCCATTCTGCATGGGCCTATTCCGACTTTAGTGAATAATCCAGCCAGTGTTTCTCCATTTATTCACACCCCAAAATTACTAGCACCTCCTCAATATGTTTATAGATATTCAAATAGCTGAGGAAAGTGATCTGTTCAGAATACAAAACTTTCACTTCATCCCAGAGTGACATCAAATTGTAAACCGCAATGTTTCCAAGCAGAGATGGGAACACTAGCTATCTCTATGGAAACCCCTTGTATTTCAAAAAGTTCTAAGATACCAGGGACTATTTGAGAAACAGATGTGAGTAAAATATTAAAAACAAGCATCTTAGTCCATCACACATCCTTTTCAAATTCTTTTTTTATTTTGTAATTTTTTTTTTTTTTAAATTAGCAGTGCATAAATAATAACACTGACTGGTAAAGACATATCATCAAAAACATGAGCGATACGTGAATATAGACTTTTGGTACACGTCGAGGATACTGCACATTTTTAAATATTTGCAGCAACATCATGGGGACTGTTAGGTTTAGCACAGAGCTTAGTCAAACCGATAAAATTTTCTCTACTTGCATAAAAAGATGATTATATGCAAAAGGAAAAAGAAAGATACAATAATTAAAAGGCCAGATAAACAGTGCATGAATAACAACAAGAAATAGCGCTATGTGCACAGGCATCGAGGACAAAATTAAATGTAGAAAAAAAACAACTCAAAAATGAAAAATACGTTTTTAGGCTCATGGGCAGTGTGGTGTATTACTTTTTGTTTGGCATTGTGAACTTCATAAAAGTATCAGATTGCAGAATGGGAATTAACAAAGAGTACAGCTCTGTTTTACGAAAATATAGTGCTTCAAAAACCAACTCCTGGATGTAGAGCAGGCATAGGCAACCTTCAGCACTCCAGATGTTTTAGACTACACCTCCCATGATGCTTTGTCAGCCTTATGAGTCTAAGAGCATTATGGGGGATGTAGTCCACAACATCTGGAGTGCCGAAGATTGCCTACCCCTGATGTGTGATAGCACAGCATCGTACAAGCTTGAGCTCCCCATAAGTACAAGGACAAAGCAGTTACTGATCGGCCTCCAGGCTATTAGGCGAACAATGACACTATGCCTCCCAGTCGAGAGTCGAGACAGCCCAGGCGCCAGGATCTGTCCCAGTATCTGAGACAAGAGGTCACAGAGAAAGCTTTTTGTGGGAAGTGATTGCCCCACCTGGCATGGTAACTTGCTTCTTCGGGTTCCCTTGGAACAGAAGCAGTTTATGGGGACTGAGCCCCCAGGCAGCCGCAGCCAACAAAAAAATGGCGAATCCTGCCATGCCTCTCCCAGTCGAGTATCATCCTAAGATTAAGTGTAGGGATTGCATCTACCTGTATACCTTTTAAAATTCTATTGTTAGAATGAATGAATGTTAAATGTTTATTAAATAATAGAAATTGGCTGAACAGAGGAATGTATATAAATAGTATATACATATAACTTTGTTCATGATATTGAAAATTGTGGCGACTTGCATCATTTATAATATAATAGCTGAACTGAGAACTTTTATTTCTCAATTTTCATAAAATATATATTTTTTTATTACCTTTTTTTTTGGGTCTCAGTTTTGCAAGTCAGTTCTCATGTAGAAACAACTGTTCCATTGCCATTAAATCATTTCTGATTAGCATGATGTAAAAAATTTAAATTTCAGTTACAAAGCGCTTTAAGAAATATGCTTGTATTTATTGTGTAAATCATGTTTCCATCCAGAAAAAAAATAATATATAAGTGTAATTCAGGAAGGCAGCCACACATTAGAATGATGGGTACTAATATACAACATTTATGATAAATGGCTTGAAATAAGAACATATGCATTAAATTTGTAGACTTTTCCACTGTCTCCAAGAATAGGAGCAGCTGGTCACCAGAATAAAGATAATACATTTATCATCTGCCTAAATTGAGTTAAAATGTTTTTTCTTCCAAAACCACTTAGATTTTGCTAAGATGCTATCTAAGAATAATCGATCATCTACAAATAGCCCAAACGCCTGGACTGCACAAATATCTGGTTTGCCAAAGCTGGTATTAATCGCTGGCTGAAAGCAAATGCACGGGACGTATGGCAAACCAGTTACTGCAGTTTCCAACGCACAATCCATATTTCTCTTAGCTAACACAGTTGTCTGAGAGTGATGGGAAAATGCTACATACAGTTTATGCTTGTTTTTCTGTATGTAAATGTTCACGTACGTGGTCAGTGTAAACAAACAATGTATACTTTTAAATTAAAAAAAATAAATCAGATTTTTGCAAATTCCTCTTAATGTTATTCTGTGGTTTGAGTGGTCTCCATAGCAGCAATTTCAATGTAGCAGCATGCAAGAACAAACAGGAGGATGTTCTCTTAAAGAGCAACAGATTCTTCATCTAGTAACCAGCTTTATAGGTAAAGGCAACAAGTCGAGACAGCCCCAACTGTGCTTAGCACTTGTATATAGATACCAGAAAAAATAGGTAGGGGGCATATTGCTCACGGCCTCAAAACTGCAAATTCACAGCAGCTCCTTAATAACACAGATAAGTAAAATGTACTTGACATTTTATTTTGTATTTATTTTAACTAAGCTGAAAATAGTTTGGACTTGAAACATGAATGCAAACAGAAACAAAATGTGAATCCTAAATTTTAAAATACGAAAAGGATTTTCCGTATTTTAAATCAAAATCCAGGCACAATTCCTGCCTACTGCATCACTCCTGGAGTACTGACAACATCGCAACAAATCTCTAGCAAGTTTATTAACTAAACTGAGATTTCAGTGTGAATTCAAAGTGAATTTCAAACGTAAGGCCATAGTGGCCAAAACGAAAGTTGACTATGATAATTTTTCCAGTTTGACTATTTTCAACTTAAATTTGAAATTCATTTTAAATTCACTTTGAATTCTCACTCTAAACAGGGGTAGTCAACCTTCAGTACTCCAGATCTTGTGGACTACATCTCCCATAATGCTCTTACAGCCATACTGCTGGCAAAGCATCAGGGGAAATATAGTCCACAACATCTGGAGTGCCGAAGGTTACAACTCTCTCCTTACTCAAGACATTCCTTAAAAACTGACTTATGCCACTTGATTGGAGTCCAACCTTCAACAGATTTTGTCACCTGAAAAATGACACAATCTAGCAATAAACTTCAACTGAGTCTCCGAGTGCCTCTCTCACTGGGAGATAAACAGAAAGCTTCTCTTTTGCTGGTAGATGATGCCCACTTGCTTATATTACATCTACTTGGAGACCTCACTAACCTAATGGAGATGTAAATCATCTACTGGAACACTGCTGTATATCTTCTGGAGCTGTGATAACATTTCCACATATTGGAAGGTGGTCCAGAGGATCACTGTCGAAGTCACAGGGCAAACACTTCCCTGGATCCCTCAAGTTTTCTTACTAGACATGATCCCCAATGATCTAAACACATAAAAAACTGATCTTACATATTCTACTTAAAACAAAAACTCATTTAGCCAAACACTGGAAGTCTCCTGAGACTCCTCCAACACAACCAATCTCTGACTCTCTACAAATCAGTCATGACTATGAAGAGATGTCCCACGGGATTTTAGGCTCTTTGCTTAAATTTGATAAAATATGAAAATCATGGTACCAATAGCGGCCTTGCCTTCAACCTTCTGTGTCAGCCCCTCCCCTGGGTACCCATCGATCCCTCCCTTTCTATTTTCCTCTTATTCTCCCCACTTCACTACACCACACCACAACACACCAAATTCAGTTTAAGCTTAAGCTTACATTCTCTCACTGACTATATAGTTAATTTTAAATATATTGTCTATTTCGGTAGAATTGCAGTGGCTATTAATAATATTGTTTGTACTTATGTACTACTGAAAATACTCAATAAATCTTGGTAAGCCTATAATGGGCATAACATGTCTGTAAAAAGGATTTCTTGCAGGTTGTGTTTTATTATTGTTATTGTCATTTGTTTATTTCTGTTTTTGAGATGCAAGCGCTATTGCGTGTCATTACATAAATTGTTATTGGCCGGTATTCCAACTGTGTTTATGGTGACAATGACCTTTTCATGTTTTTAAATTATATTTTTCTCTGGTCCTTGTATTTTTGACTTTGTAATGTGTTGGTTATCCACTTATGTAACACAGCTCAGGGTCGAGAGTGGCCTTGTGAAGTGCATAAACAGCAAGCCATTCATTGGTCAGCTGAGTTCTTTTACACATTTTTCTAATGACGTACAGCATTGCCTTCATTTTACTTGTTACATCCATGGAAGATGTGTGTATAGCTTGCATCCATGAACATGTTAGCATAAAATGCTTTAGGCACTTAAAAAGTAAGCATTTTTGGGGGACGGGACCTGACTGCAGAGCCGAACAGACGTGTATGTCTGCAGTTCCAGCACTGCCAAGCTAAATTGATTGAATTCTGCACTGATACAGGCCTAGAACTGGCTTACCTTGTTTCCCAAATGACAGAGGACCAGTAGACCTACACAAGAGTACTGAATATGTGGAGATACTCACCTGCCTCACCAACTCGGATATCGCGGTCTAACAGCATGGAGGGCGCGAGGGAGATGGCCGCTCCCCGACCATCACATCTTACTGTACATGCCAGTGTGGAACCCCGTCCCCCCCATGGACTGGCGGGAGTTATCCCGGTCCCCACCGACCCAAAGCGCACAGCTACGCTGCCTCCAGCAGACCACCAAGACGCCAGCTTGAAACTCACATGGTTGAACAAAATGGCAGTCAGAGACAACTTTTCAGCAACTAGGGGGGCTACTATATGGAAGAAGCCCTAACACGGCTGGACAAAATATTAAACAGTTTTTGGGAGAAACTGCACCAACGCCTGGCCCAACCACCACTTCCACCTACCTGTGAGGCAAAGATGAGAGGGACAGGGGGGCGAGTAGCCCGGAACACACCACGCACCCAAGTCACAGGTGTGTAGACAGGTGTGCAGACAGCCCACCCAGACCTAAGGTCGACCGGAGAACTCCTTTAAATTCTCGCACAGAACGCAGACGGACCACCCGCCAGCGGCGGCAACGAAACACAGCGGCCGTCCGTAGCACCCAAAACGGGACAGACACAATCGTATGGAGTCCCCGAACTCGCTCCCAAAGTGCCGCCACCCCTGTACTCTGCCCTGCTCCAAGCACAACAGGCTACAGATGGGGCCAAGATCATGGACACACCTCACACAAGTGCCGCAACTGGGCTATCTTTAACGGACTTACCTACATCCTCCAAGCAGTACCCAGCCAGGGAATCGGGTGACAACCTTGCAGAGGAGACAGACTGATCACCAGATGCCGAGCACACAATCCCACAGCAGCTGACCTGTTTGTCCATACCACCTAACCTGCATGTAAAATGTATAGTCCAATATCCCCTCTCTATCCAACGTTCAGGTCAAGACTTACCACCTTACCCACATGCCCCCTCATGATTAGCAGCTTACAAAGCAGGGCACTAGCATTAGCATAATCCCCTTATGTTATCTGGCCAAAACCTCGGTATACCGATCATTGGGTATGGTTCCACTTAACTTGCACTTCCCTACAGTTCTACATCACACCTAACTACACCTAAGAGTTTCTACCCTCATGTTTATGCTGTAAACGACAACTCTTATACTAAATAGCATCATCCTGCCCACTTATAGACAATGTGTAGCTTATTTCTGTCTAGCTATTTAGTGTTAACTACATGACCAAGCTTGATGTTATGATATTTTATTCTCTTAAACTGTATCTATGCTTTAAATGTGCACCACTCTCGATTTCCTAACAAAATGTGCCCAGTTATGCCAATATGGCTACACTGTTGAGCTCAATGTTTACTCTTGTCTTGCTTTTGCTGGTGTGGCATAGCGAGACTGCCTGTTACTATCACGTCATGCACGTCAAAAATAAAGAATAAAAAAATAAAAATAAAAAAAAGGAAGCATTTTTCTGTTACATTTCGAAAGCTCTAATATAACACATACTGATAATTCAAATCAATAAAATGCTGTTTTTATTGTTAGCTTTGTGGGAACCCTTAATATTGGGAAGTATAAATAAATTCTAAGTGTCAGTGACAGAATGTGTCTTGGTGATTGTATCAACCTGAATAGACTAGAGCCTGGAAGTGACATAGATTCTGAGAGAGCATCTATAAAAATCTTCTTGCTTTTTGACACTGAAAGGTCAATGACGAGATTATATAGGCCGTCACGCTGAAATGCCCCACTGCGAGGCCTCAAATCCACAAAAATCCACTAGATTTTCCCTTATTTTAACATAATTATTTAAAATGTTTTTTTTCTCTATGCCTTTCCTTGATAATAATGAATAATAATTCATTGATAATAATGAATGAATGAATAATAATTCCTTGATAATAATGAAATGTTTTATTTAGGTTTCATTATTAATTTTCAAAAATGGAGAACATTTGAATGCTGTTTAGGTAAATTAACCTTGTGCCTTTCAAATTCTAATCCATCTCCCATGGCTTGAGATGTGGTAGACGGTTACCTTGCATGCTAAACATCTATCTTTGGCATCTAGTAATGTATAAGTGGTATCACTTATAGCTACAAAGGCTCCCAACTAATGCACGTCCCCTATCTCTGGGTTGTATGAAGCTTGAGAGCAAAGATTAGGTTTTTCTTTGCTCACATTGTGATCCATTGAAAAAACGCTTTACTGTCCATAAGGGAAGCCAAGATTGCAGTCTTATCATTACTAACAGTTTTGCCCCTTTAAAGAAAAAAAATAAGTAGAACCACAGACAAATATTTCTATCTGCTGGTGTTTTACTACTTATACAATATAGAAAGTAATTGTTTTTTAGTTTTTTTAAACAGAACAAAATATATCCACATGTACGGTATTACAGCCTTGACGGAAGAGGTGGTCTAATTGTATGTTATTATAAAGACATGTGTATGTGTGTGCCAACCAATTTATTATTTCCACGTTGCCAAGCACTAATTAATCTGCAGGATATGAAAATCAGTTACATTGAGGTAGGTGGTTTGGATCGTTACAATAACTTCCAAATCCTATCACATGGTGATCTGACATACATGAGTTGCTATTGAATGTGACATAATGTCGACATTGCAATCATAAGCCTTTAATTATAAGCTTCCTATTGCAAATTCACAGCCCTGTTTCTTATTCTAAGTTTAAAAAAGGCTTTGTTTCCTCGTAGAACCTGTCATTTAAATGTACTGAAACATAAAACTTTGGTTTTAACCTAATTTGGAGACATGTAAAAATGTGCTTTATTTTAGGTCCTACGATAACAATAATTATATTTTGAAATAATAAGTATATGTAACATGTATCGGCACAAAAACTTTCATTTATACATTTTAAATGCCTCAAATTTACTCCAGAAGTCTAGCAAAGATGCCAGGGGGTATACAATGTTTCATAAGTAGCACCTTTTAAAGCTCGTAAAAAATTGGCTAATATATGGAAAATCATACAGGGGAAACAGAACTGTTTGTAATGTAAAAAGTACTCAGAATCTAATAACTTCATTTTGACTATAGAGTGAATGACTGGCAGCTAAAAATTTATTTATCACCTGCAGAAGTGCAGTTACTGTGCCTTCTTGACTCTGTACTTATGATTTCTTAGCAGCTAGGTGAAACGGTGGAAATATTTAACAAAACAACAACAAAAAATTAAAAAAATATACATAAATATGCAGGTCAAAAGATTTTAATCCAGTTCTATAGTGCCCCTTTTCAATAGCCATTACCCATTGCATTGGACATTTGATTATCCTGAGCTAGAGCCCTGCAGATCAGTTCTTCACCCACGTGGCTAAAAGGCCTAATGTGATATTATTATGGGATACTTTGTATCTTGCTACAACCACCTGTATGATCAAACATTTCACACATCCCTTTCTACATGGGGAGTAGGTCTTCTGTGCTCCCTCGAAACTGGTGATTGTTAGAGCTGAGGTATGATATAGCTCTCAGCCACCCATTCATTCATTATTTTGGATTTATAATAAAGTTATAAATACTGCAGATCAGAAGTTCCATGGGGTAATACAGGCTTCCCCAAACTCCGGCCCTCTAGATGTTGCTTAACTACAATTCCCATGATTCAATGAATGAAATAGATAGGCTGAGAATCATGGGAGTTGTAGTTCAGCAACATCTGGAGGGCCGGAGTTTGGGGAAGCCTGGGTTAAGAGGTCAAAGGGCAGTTTAGACACCCTTGATTCTTGGTGTACCAATATCCTTGATACTTTGGCCATTGTAACAAGAGCCGCAGGATTTAACTGAAATACTACGGAATGTTGAATAATAATCACGAACATACAATGTGCAGAAAATGACACAGATTGCTGGTGATTCATGGAGTATAGAACTGAACTGGTCGTTTCTCCTCTTAGCGAACCTCTTCTATTCAGTTGTAAATGCAGCGAGGCAATGATTCATAATATTTGCCCCTTAATTACTGTCGGACTTCATAGTGACAGAATGTTACTGTTATACTTCACATAATGCAGTGAAAAAATGTGTTAACCCTTACACACTATATGCCTTATTGTTCTAATTTGACCTAAAAGTTAACCTAGTCTACATCTAAGTGTTGATAATAAAGAATATCAGATTCAAATGATAAGATACAAACAAAATCATACTTTCTTAGTCACATAGCGATCCAGTATTTATTATCTTTTACTACATAAATTAAGTGAATTGCTAAGATAATTATCTCTGCTTCGGGGTCTGATGTTCCATTTAACAAGATGACCATCTGGGGTAAGTTTGAGGGTATTTCTTTATACAACAAAGAAAACAATGTTGGTTGCTAACATCAGAGTATGAAGACCCCTGAAAGAATTATTTCAAATGATTAAAATCTTTGCTGAAGACATTATCAGTTTATGGTCACACAGACAAGCACAAATGGAGGAAATCCAAATCCGATGTTAACTTTCCCTGCAGTGATCATCCAACAAAAATCACTTCTTTTAAGGGACTCTAGTTGGAGATGAAATGCAATTTTTTGTGTTTTATAGAGGGTGCACTAAATATAATGAAAAACAATAAAATACAAACAATAAAAAAATACAAATTTATATTTAACGTTTTAAATATACATAATTATACAATATTAAGTAATGTTGGGCAATTTTATAGCACATGCTACCCACCTGTCCCAAACTCAGTGTGAGAACCCCAACGTGAGATTCCTGTCCCTCTATACTAGATTATTTACTGTCTGGTATCCTGCCCCTTGGACACTGTAAAAGGGACATTTAAAACCAGTGCTAGTCTGATGCTATTGCAGGACATTTCTCCCCATGCCACTTTGCTAGATTGTTGCTCTATGTCAGAAGAAAGGGATCAGCGCTTTCTATCTATACAAGATACAACAGAAACAATAATATATAAGTAAAAAGTGGCAGCACACCTAAAAAGTAGGGCTCCCTCACAGGCCTTACAATAGAAATGGTACAGAAAAAAGAAAGGAAAGCAGCACCACTACAAACCACATAAATTAAAAGAGCACTGAATAGGCAGACTAGAATGCAATATATTTGATAGATAATAAGCAAATAGAAGTCCAGAATAAATAGTCTGACTGGTAGATGAATCAAACAACGAGGTATATCTTTGTAGAGGTGAATACCGTCTTTAGTAGTGGGGGATTCTTCAGAGTGGTGTAGATGCGTCTTTGTACATCATATGAAATGAAAAAATAACAACTGATGGTATAGTATGTCCCGAAAGGAGTAGAAGCAATAAAAGAGTATATGGTCCTACTCACGTTTTCAAAAGCTATGGACTTAGCTCTAGTGTTGATAACATACAGTGGTATAATCCCCACTTATGGGATACGTGAGGTCTTAGTATTCTTTCTTGATTAGGGAACAATATGTGGAAATAAAAGCGGGAACAGCAATTCCTGTCCCCCAGCGGCAGTGTACCTTGCAGGGAGAGGAGAGCAGCGTCCTCCCTCCCCAGTGGCAAGGTGAGCTACAGGGATGCTGGGCAGTCGGCTCAGATCCCCAGCGGCAGTATGATTTTTTGGGGAATTGGGAACCCAAGCTCCATTCCCCAGCGACATGATGATTTATTGGGAATTGGGAGCCCAGTCTCCATTCCCCAGTGGCAGTACGATTTATTGGGAATTGGGAGCCCAGTCTCCATTCCCCAGCGGCAGAGTGTCCTACCGGGAATAGCGAGCCCAGTCTCCTTTCCCCAGCAGCAGGACTCTGTATTGGGAGCGGAGACAGTCGGTCTCCCTCCACCGCGGCTGGAAGTATATCTGGGAGAGGAGCTTGTTACCCCCTCTCCCCAGCGACAGCTTAATGTACCAGGGGGAGACAGTAAGCCCCACAACTGTGCAGATGGGACCGTGGTCTCTGCACGTACAGCACAGGGGCTAGGGACGGTCGGTTCTACCCCCCAGCGACAGGGCCGTTTAGCTAAAGAAAAGGGAGACAGTCAGTCCCCCCCTCCGGCAGCCCAGCGGTTTATCTAAAGGGGAGACAGTCGGTCTCCAGCAGCAGAGCTGTGTGTCTAAAGGGGAGACAGTCGGTCTCCAGCAGCAGGGCTGTGTGTCTAAAGGGGAGACAGTCGGTCTCCGGCAGCAGAGCTGGGTATCTAAAGGGGAGACAGTTGGTCTCCCCCTCCAACATATCCAAGCACCAGGCTCCAACCAGGCTACCTCCACAGTAGCGCTGGCACCAGGGAAGAGTACCGCTGGTCTCTGCCCACTCAGCAACCCACCAAGTCAGCATACCCATACCCAACACAGCCGTGGTGAGGCACATAGACATGGACAAGCTTCTCCTCTACCCAGGTGTAGTAACCATTTATTGTGGGTGGGCTGTACTGCTGATTGTGTTTTGTGGGTGGGCTGCTGGACTAACAAGGGCACTGACCGGCAGGAGGTCAGATACCCTGTTAGTCTGTTTGGAAAAGGGGAGAGATGTGACGAGACCAATCTCACCACATTGCATTGGAGAAGCCTGGTTGCTCGCCTGTTGCCTTTGGACTATGGCCCCATGTTAAAAGCCTTCTTTTCCCCTGCAGAAAAGGCTTATTTAACCGGATGCCTGTTCATTCGGTCGTTTAAACCGTATGAACTGCATTACCCCAGATAGCCATCACATGGAGTCTATTCGGATAGAGAACAGACTTTGTGAACACTTTAACTCCACGGCGATTGGACTGTGTGCATAGGATCTGAGCGCTACACGGTACTTTTGTGCGCTCAGATCTAAGCTATCTGGGGATAGGTAGAATGTATATGTTTTGTGCAAGAGTTGTAACTTTATACATTTTTATGTCTTTTACTGTCTTTTACTGCCATGTGGTTAATGGAGTTTTGCCTCTGTGCTGGAGATAATTGGATTACTTCCCAATTATCTCCAGGACAGAGGGAGGGAAGTTAGGATGCATTGTGGGGAGGTTTTACCTCTGTGTGTCTGTCATTAGTTCATGTCTGTCCTTTGTCACAGTCTCCCATTTGGTCCCCTAGGGGAGTGTCCACCAGGTGGGAGACCTGCATAAATACTGGGCAGGTAGCCCTCATTAAACAGACCACTGCTTGACCTCTCAACACGGAGCCTTGTCTCGTCTTTGGGGGGGATTTACTGTATGCTGTTAGAGACTGATTGCCAGGAGTGTAAGCCGCTTGGGTGCTTTTCCTGTTCGTCTGCTAGCAGCTATTCGTGAGGTTCCAGTTCGGGAGTTTGGAGCATTCCCTTGTATGCAGTTCAGGAGTTTGGCGCATTCCCTGGTATGCAGTTCGGGAGTTTGAAGCATTCCCTTGTATTCAGTTCAGGAGTTTGGTGTTCTGCAGTAGCTGTGCCTGTGCATCTGAAAGGGGGAATATCGCCTAAACGGTTTTAACCCCTTGTGTGCTGAAACGGTCCGTTACACTTATTTTCTATCATATATATTGCATTCTAGTCTGCCTATTCTGTGCTCTTTTAATTTATGTGGTTTGTAGTGGCGTTGCCTTCCTTTCTTTTTTCTGTTACTCTATGTCACCTGGTAGGACTGCATGTTAGCATGTAACCACTGTGTGCCACAAGTAATGCACACTGCATTGCTGGCCTGCTTCTCTTCCATCCCCATCATACATGATAGCAGAGATGCATACCCATACAGACACACACAGACCCATACAGACAAACACTGATCCATACAGACACACACTGACCCATATAGACACACACTGACCCATATAGACAAACACCGACCCATACAGACTGACATACACAAATTCTTCACAAATACACATTCCCCATTGACCCACTTACCTTTCTTAATATTTGACTGCTTGTCATGTGTTCCTGGCCGCTTCAGTGCACCTGACTGCCTTTACTGCGTGTCAGCCCTGCCTCTGCGATGCTTCCACCCACTTGTCCCCACGTACAGGGCAAGGGGTGGGAGCGAGAAATTGAAGCACCCTCGCGTCAATGGGAGTGCTTCTGGGGGACCTGGCTCAGCAGGCTGAAGTGGATGCCGCCGGACCAGCGTTACCCCGGGCGCTAATCAGCAGACATGTAACAGCCCGGTAACATGGCCAGTGGCACGATTTGTAGAATTATTAAAACATAGAAGGGTGGCCAAACGAGCAGAGCAGTAAAGCTCCTGCCGATGCCCCCTTTAAATAGTGCCCTAGGCGGCCGCCTAGTTAGCCTATAGGACGCGCCGGCCCTGCATGATAGCAAATAGTAAATGAAGCACTATATGAATTATCAAATCCTGTACACATTTTCTGTTTCTAATGTCAGCACTAAAAGTGTTACTCACCTTCATTTCTACGCCGTAGCCAGAAAATACATGGATAATATAACTGCATTCCAAGCCAGAATTATACAGAGAACTTCTGGAAGTAGGTGATAAGATAATGCCTTCAGGAGCAGTAAAGTTTTTGTTGCACGGTTCTGTAAGAGAAAAAAGATATCGTATGACTTCAACACACATAGCATTGAGATACCATAATTTGGATTTCTTCACAAGTGTTGTATTGCATTACGATTGCAACAGACTTCACAATGCTGGGGAAAATAGCAGATGTGGTAGGAAATGCTTGAATTATTGTAGAGATCAAATAGCTAACATTTCTTATATAATGCTTTTAACCATTAAAACATAGCACACCACCATTATAACATTGTCAAAGATCAGCAGGATACACTGTTGTGATAGGTGCTATAATGCTATGATGTACATCAAAATATTATGTAGTAGGTTTTAGGTGTACTTAGAGTTTGGCTAAATAGGTGATTAGGATTAGCGGCCTTAGTATTAGAAAAAATTAGGTTAACCCCTACAATAACAAAATCGATTATAAACATATTTTTTTCAGGTATTTTGCAATATGAACTCTAGTCCATAAAGCCTCACTCACCACAACCTATACTCTAGTTATAATTACCAGCCTGTACAGAAACAAATTTTTCTGCTGGAAGCCACTAGTCACTTATATAATGAATGTAAAGTTGCTTAAAATGACAGCTCACCCACTGCTTTCAATCACAGTACAGGAAGTTTCACTGGGTGATAGCAATCTCACTGTCAGGGAAGGGGGGAGTAGTGAATGACTCTACCATTTTACCATCAGCATTACATTAGCATTTCAGAAATTGATAAAGATTGCTATAGCAGTGTTAAATACCTTTATATTAGAAAAATTTGATTTAAATGTATTTCCTGTATGTGGGCCTTTTGCTTAAAGGACCACTATAGGCACCCAGACCACTTCAGCTTAATGAAGTGGTCTGGGTGCCTGGTCCAGCTAGGGTTAACCCTTTTTTTTTTATAAACATAGCAGTTTCAGAGAAACTGCTATGTTTACACTGAGGGTTAAACCAGCCTCTAGAGCCTCTAGTGGCTGTCTCATTGACAGCCGCTAGAGGCGCTTGCGTGTTTCTCACTATGAAAATCACAGTGAGAAGATGCCAGCGTCTATAGGAAAGCATTATAAATGCTTTCCTATGAACTGGCTGAATGCGCGTGCGGCTCCTGCTGCGCATGCGCATTCAGCCGATGACGTCGCTATGAAGGAGGAGAGGAGGAGGAAAGCTCCCCGCCCAGCGCTGGAGAAAGGTAAGATTTTAACCCCTTCCTCTCTCCAGAGCCTGGCGGGAGGAGGACCCGCAGGGCACTATAGTGCCAGGAAAACAAGTATGTTTTCCTGGCACTATAGTGGTCATTTAAATGCAAATATTATTTTTATATTCTGCAGAAATTTTTAACAGACTGCACTGCTAGTAATGCTTTATAAAAGATGAACGAATAAGTGAAAAAGAAAAATTGTGTAAATTTACATTTTTAAGTTTGTCTGCAAACCAATATTTGCAAAAAATGTTTGTTTTGTTATATGTGTATATGCTAGCTATGGATTTATTGCTTTTTGTATGTGTGCATAGATGCAGTTTTCATTTGCAACACAATTTTTATATCTTTGCTGAGTTACTAATAAAAAAAAATAATAATCTGCCTGAGATAATTTGAAAGTAGCAGCCAATGAAAACCAGAAATATCCACAGTAACACTGATGAATTCTAGCATGTAAGAAAAAATGCTTATTTAAACTGCCTGGTGGTGCGACATGCCCTCTATGACAAAAGAATTACCAGTTTAGCTAAAAATCGATTTTAGTTTTATATATAAATACATAAATGAACAAAAGATCCATATGAATAGAAGCAAATGTATCTAGCTCAAAGAAATAACAATATTTCTGTAAAGGTTGAATGAATACATGAAAAAAAAAAATGATGTAAATTTATATAATGGTTGAGCTGATGAATCAGTTGAACTGAGTAATTGAAGCCAGGTTTATTGGAGGAGACCACAAAATGTTGCAGTTGCTCAGGAAGGTTGTGAGTGGTATTTATTCATTTTATTTTTTTACTTTTAAAATTAAATTAGCCTTAACTTCATGCAGAGTTCCTCCCTGCAAAATATTGCCAAACAGAAGCTCTCCTTGAAAGGCAACCAATCACATATTATTTTTTAAGGGAGAATACTCCAACATCGTCAACCATGAAGTTCTGCATTCTGCCTCTAATCATATAATTTTGCAGGTCACGGAACAGAAATTATTGACAAAATGTAGTTGACATTTAAAAAAATGTATTCTGTTTCTATGGATTCATTATAAAACAAATCTTCTAACTTTTTAATTAATATGTTCAATGTCAGTAACAGTCACCACCAGATGATAACCTTCAACTGCATTGCTTCAGGGAAAAAAAGCATGCATACGGTGTTGACCTAGGACTAGTCTAAGTGTTACATCCCGATAATCGTGCCATCTATCTTTGATGATGATTTTCATTGACAGGTAGGTATCTCATGGACAAGGTACAGATTTTTCGATTTTCCCCATTTGTACAATACAATGTCTTTCATGTAAGGATAACTTTTACACAGTGAGATCTGCAAAATACTCACCTGAAGTTACAGTTCCTGTGGGTCTTGGGAGATCAAGCAATGTTCTGACTAATTAAATCAACTATAATATAATACTGAAATCTAAAACACCAGAACCTGACCCAGAACTTGCCTTATTCATATGTCTTATCTAAATGCTTTCAAGCTGTATTAACCATGATTACAGAGTTAGATAACTCAACAGCCTTCATATGGTGGTAATCTCATGAGACCTTTTTCTTTCCTAAGGTGTCAGACCATCCTCGCACCATATGATAATTGTACAGCCCTCCTGTTTAGACATTCCACTTTCTTAGCCTAAATAAAGAATGGAATTTATTTCCTAGAAAAAAAAACCTCTTAATGTTGATATTTCAGGCTGCTGTTTAGTAGATAGCTCAGCCAAGGAGCTTTATCTAAAATGTTACTTAGGGTGCGTTAGTACATGAGTAAAGAAGCAAAAGATATAGTAGATGTGACAAAATAAATAAATAAAAATGGTCAAATACCTTGCCAATAAGTATTTGCAAGGACCCTGAAGGCATTACTAGCAGTAGAACTCACTAAAAAGGCAACAAAATGTACAAGTAATGTCTGCATTTGAGCACAATGTCCACATACAGTAAATGCAGGTAATTCAATTCTGGACTGCTGATGTATTGCGGACAGTTGACATGGTAGTGTCCGTTCACTTCTCCCCCTCCTTTACTTTCATAATAATATGGCCAACTGAAACTTCCTGTACTGTTTGAAGGCGGGGTGAGGAGACATTTTCAGCAAATTTACATTTATTATATCAGTGACCAGTGGTTTCTGGTAGAGAAATTACTTCGCTTACAGACTAGTAATCATAACTAGGGCGAGTGAGGCTTTATGGACTAGATTTCAAAACACATCAAAATAAAAACATGTATACTCGATGTTAGTATTGAAGGGGTTTTTAGCACTGGTATGTTACTTTAAATAGAAACAGATATGATCTAGAAAAAGTCTGGTCAATATTGAATAGTTTTAGTAGTATAGAATATTCCTGAAACATGTGACTACACCTGCATTAGACTATCTTTATTAATTAATTGCAAACAATAGCATCTATTGCTGTATTTGTGCAAGCCAACAATTGGAACAGATCGAGCAGTTCTTCACTTATCGGACCATTGAACAAGGGTGCATTTTTTTCCATTCTGTAAAATGTTGTCTGATTTCTCAATGGACCGCACAAAACCTGATCATTCTTTGTGTACAGTTATTCTAGTACTAGTTATTCTTTAACTGAGCTCTACAGATAGAAACAGAGGCTGGTTTTCATGTGGCTGGTTTTCATGTGGCTGGTCTATGTAAACCATACAACCAGGAAATCAAAATAAAAACACATTTCTACGGAACAGAGGCTCCTAATGACATAGTTAGCTATGACAACAAAATAATTCCCCCCTCCCCTTTCTCTTTCAAGATAGCCAGAACTATCAGCTTTCTCAAAAAAAGAGGAATCGTTTATTAAACAAAAAGAATCATGTATATTCTGTGATTAGTCATTATAATGGCTGCTGCTATAAGCATAGAGATATAGTAGATTCTTCTAAAAACAGAGAGGTTAAAAAAAGTTTTTATTCAACATACTTTACTTATTTTGTTCTATGAACGCAACCCCTTTTTATTTGTTACGGAGAACTTTAAAATGTAGGAGTTAGGAAAACAATAGTTTTTTCTTTAGACAAACACACAGTTTTTACATTATGTTCGGGATCGATTCCATTCAAAGGTTATCCTCGATGTTTTTTGCCTATTCTTCTAATGCTTTGAAATTCTAGATTGAAAATCAAAACAAGGGAAAAATATAATCATCCTTAAATGCTTTTATTGTAAGGCAACAAAACATCTTGTTCAGTTCAACTGCTGATAGTTAGTGTGGATTTAGCTCCTTATGTGATTTTTACAATTAGATCCTGGCTTTAATTGTTGGGGTAATTTATTGCAGTACTTACTGTTTGTGAGTATAATTCCATTGTAGAGTGGATGGGGTCAAGGTTTTATCTTTAACATGGACACTTTATAGAACATGCTTACAGCAGGGCTTAATTAAAATAATTTCTCTACTGCAAGATTCTGTTTTTGTAAAGTGTAGGCGTCTATTGTAGGAGTTTGAGTGACTTTATTCACGATTAAACAGGATTGCAGTAGGGTCAAACATTGTGTTAGAAATCTTGGTTGCCTCTAATAAATGTTTAAACCAATAAATAGATCAGTGATGTCTAGCCTTGAGACCATAAATTGTTTCTGGACTACAGTATGATGCTCAGCTAGCGTTAGGAGTCTAAAAGCTAGCTGAGCATCATGGGAAATGTAGTCCATAAACAATTTATGGTGTCATGGTCAGTCATCACTGAAATAGATAAAGGAATGGTTAAAAAGGGGGAAAAGGGAATGGTGTTTAAACAATTGAGATAGTAAAACAATAAAGGGACATGCATGGGTTGAAAATAGTGGATGTGTATATGTGTATACGAGATGATAGAGAACTGAAAGGGATAGTGGAGCTAAACATGTTTGGGTATGCCCTAATCAAAAAGGAACTTGCATATTAATTGGAAAAATCTAAATGAATCAGAAAGACAAAGGAACCATAAATTAAATGGACGAGAAAGAAAAAGGAGTATTAGGGAATTTCAAACTGTAGGGATGAGAGGAGGGAGAAGGAGTTGGGAATAATAGGATTTAGTTGAGAAATGAAGAAGGCAGAGAGCCTAAAGTGGAAAGTAACCGTCAGTGAAGAGGGTAGAGGTGATAAGGGAAGGTTGTATTAGGAGATATATGCAGTAGCTGCCATTGCTTGTTCACTTGGAGACATCACAATATAAAGTAGAATCTGTATTCTGTAGTCACCTGGTGTTGCTACTGTCATCGTGACTGTTGTTGTAATAATTGTGCTTGTTGTAGTTTCTTCCTCCTCTTCAAATGATGGACCTGCTGAAGCTGCTGCGGTGACGGTGACCTTCTTTACCTTCGTTCTCTTTGGAGCTAATGGAATGCTTGTTGGGCTTCCACTTGGAACAAACTTAGCCAGGGAATTTTTATCTTCCCTCCGAAGTGAATATTGTGAATGAGTGGAAGCCATACTGTGGAGTGAGGAGGGTTCCACATGGCTTAAAGCTTGGTCGACATTCAAAACAGTCTTACTCTTCTCTGTGAAGAGTGCACCATGAGAAGCATATGTGGGCAGTGAGCCTGGAGTTGGAGCTGACCTCATGGATTCTTGTAGTTGACTCAACTCTTTCCCCTTCTCAGTGATAACAGATGTTGTATCCATAGCCATAGTTGAAGGAAGAAGTGGCAGGGTAGGTGTAGACGAATCATGGTATGTAGGAGCATGGTCAGAATGCACTAAGTTATCCAAATCTGTGGTTTTTATTTCAGACAGTTTGTTCCTTAGGTAAGTGTTATCTGCTGGTTTTGATCTGGTAAAAAAAGGTGGCAGGTACTGAAAGTCTTTCTTCATTATAGCCTCATGCAGTATCCCCTCCAAAAATGGATGGTGGTTCAATAAAGTCATAGTTGGTGCAGTGGTAATATATGGAACTTCTCCTTCTAAGTCCTCTCCTATGGTGGTTGAAGTAGAATCCATTTTTGTATCCCAGCTCCCAGTTGCCTTGTTGCTGATGCCATTTAACTCTGCAGATAGCAGACCTGAAAAGGAAAATATAGAATTGTAATATATATCAAGTAAACATAGAAGTAATTTATTTGCAAAAGTGACTATGTTGCGGAAGGAGACATTTCAAAGGACAACATTTAAAGAAGTGTAAAGACCAAAGCAGATATGTCATGTGAAACTTGATTATATGTACTTTTACAGTGAGACATTTCAAAGGACAACATTTAAAGAAGTGTAAAGACCAAAGCAGATATGTCATGTGAAACTTGATTATATGTACTTTTACAGTGATATTTTAGAATGGTAGGGAATTCAAAGTGAATTTAAACTGAAGGCACAAAAAAGCTGAATTGAAAAAAATCAACTTTGGATTTTCAACAATTTCTCAAAGTATGTACTCATATCAGGCAGGAAGCTATCAGAAGTGCACCATAATTAAAAAAAATTTTTATAAAAACATAGAGAATTTAGCACTGAAATTTTGACTCTTCTTGCAATTATAAAGGGTGGTATCTTTCTAAAACTCCAAGTATCTTGTTGGAAAAAATGAACAGGTCCCATTATGAGACAGGTTTCATCACTCGTATACAAGTTCTTATGCAATTACCATATTTAGTTTAGTACAATTTATTATTTAGATACGACAAAGCCTGTAGAAAATAAAAATTACAAAATCTGCCTGTTGCTACTAAATTAGTTTCCATTGTAGAATTACACTTGAGTCGTGAGTACAGCTATAAATCCCCTTGTTTCACCAGTTATAAAACCATTTCATGGGTTTGGAATATCAGTCACCTGACCGGCATTGAGGAACACTAAGGGACACTGATTGAATCAAGTGATGTCTGTAAGTTACAAGCAGTTTCTGAATTCACAGTAGGAAGCGTGGGGTTTCTAAAGTGAAATATCTGTTTGTTATCTGCTTGTTAAAAGATGCTTGTTATGCCCACTATGGAAATGAGGCAGTTGTAGAATTTGTTGACCATGGCAACAGTCAACACATTCTATTCTAAACTCTGTAGGCACCCTGGTAGCAAATTATCCCTTTACACATTACTCCCTTTATTAATAATATATAATTCTCCATTCATTACAAGACTCGGATTAAGGTCAAGTAGTCAGTGATCATGAAATGGCATTTACTATTGCAGCAATTTGCCAACTGTTCCTGGGTCTATACATTCACACTCACCTTTATCTGACCTCAATCAAAGCACACAAGAAAATCTATACCCAGTGACTCCCACTTGGACAAAAACTAAAGGGATCAATGCCATAGAATGAATAGAACACACCTTAGTAATATGAGTCAAGGTACCAGACCTCATATATCCCAGGCATTCTTCTATTAAACAGTGAGATGTTGCAAGATACAAAGGACAAAATGGCAGACTATCCCTCAACTCTGCCATTTTGGCTACATTTATTGATTGACCTTAACTAAGTGTTTAATGAACAAACCCCAAGCTCAATTCATATATAAAATAGCTGTATTTCATGTAAATTAATTGAATCAAGATACTAGGACAGAGGTTAACAATCTATGACACGTGTGCCATGTATGGAACTCTAGGTGCCTTTGCACTGCACTCAAGGCTGCTACAGCCAAACATGCTCTGGCCTATCAGGAGTTCTAATGGGACTTAAGATGTACCCAGGGAAGCCACCCACACTCTCACCAACCCTCTTGACTTGTGTCTCTGACTGCCTATTTGCTATTTCTAACTGGATGGCTGCTTTCCTTAAACTTAACCTGTCCAAAACAGAACTTCTTGTCTCCCCTCCCTCAAGTGTTGCTACTCTCTTGTCTGTTTCCCTCCAAGTCAAGGACGCTACCATGAGATCTACCTCACAGACTCACTGCCTAGGTGTTTTCTTTGACATACTACCACTCCTTCACCGCTCATGTCAGTTAATCACAAAATCCTGCTGCTTCCATCTCAAAACCATAGTCCGCATCCACCCCTATTTAACGCCTGATACGGCTAAAGAGCTTGTCCATGCTGCTGTCCTCTCTCTCTTTGACTACTGTAATCTGCTTTTCAGTTGTCTTACATGTTCCCAACTTGCCCCGTTACAGTATATAATGAATGTGGTGGAGAGGCATCTTTCTGTATGCCCAGACCTCCAACGCCTCCCCTCTCTGCCAGTCTTTACACTGGCTTCCCGTAAGATATAGGGCGCAATTTACAATCCTGGTACTTGCTTACAAATCTTTACACAATGCTGCTCCGACCTACTTATCCTCAGTAATACACAAATATGTCCCTTCTAGGCCCCTACGCTCTGCCAGTGACCTACGTCTAACCTTTGTTCATACTCCTACCTCTGATGATCGCCTTAAAGACTTTTCTAAGGCTGCACCGTTCCTATGGAACGCCCTTCCCCTCTCTGTTAGACTTTCACCCAGTCTCCACTCCTTCAAAAAAATCTTTTTTAAAAACTTACTTCTTCAGGAGGGCATATCAATTAGACTGTGAACAGCTTTCTCTACCTGCACCCTGATTCCTCTCCTGCAACTGTCATGAAAACAAAACACTAAGCCCTCTATGAATACTATCCTAACCATACACTTTATATCCTACCCTTACCTTTTGTGTCACTATACTCCACTCCCTCTAGCTCATGTAAGCTCATTGAGCAGGGCCCTCAACCCCTCTGTTCATGTGCCTCCAACTCCCATTGTACAGAGATGCAGAATTTGTTGGCACTTTATAAGTAATAATCATAATATACACAGAACTGCAGAAGAAGCCTCCCACTCATACAAATAATACAAACAGTGCACACAGAAAAACACACAATCCCCACAAACACAACACCACTGACAATCCGCATACACACACACGACCCCTCAGACAACCTCTCACTTGCAATACCACAAGCAGCCCCACAAATACACACACCATCAAGCACACTATGTGACATATCTACACACACAATTCCACAAGAAGCCCCCATACACAGCCCACATTCGTAGGTATCATACACAATACCACAAACTACTCGTGAAGATATACAATATAACAGCCTACATACTCTCAAACACAATTCTACAAAGCAACTGCAACACCTATAACACAAGCAGAATACGGCAACATACACACCTCAATGTACAAAAAAATAGGACTCGCATGCCAAGGGGCTTTAAGATCTTGCTTTGGCACAGTACTACCAAAAGGTTGCCTATTCCTGTACTAGGAGTTATATACAGATGATGTAGGCTCTCAGTATGCTCAAACACACCTAGGCCTAAAGCGAGGTGCACATCTTGCAGAGGATTCTGGGAGTTCCAATCCTCTTAACCACGTGTGGTCTGACATATTCAAATTTCTTGAACTTGCAATAAACTAAATGCACTATTATAAGAAACTAAGCACATACCTTGTGCTTCCATGTATTTATGCTGGAAATATTAGGTTTCGATTGAAAGTTCTTTAATCTGACATGTATGTGGCTGCTTCCTTTCTTGTGATAGGAATTAGGCCCAGAATATGCTTCTACAGAGGTAATTCAGGCCACCCTGATTACTGTAATCAGCACTATATGGGCTGTGCTAATGAATGATTCACCTACATACACACACAAATTGTATGCTCTCTTTTTCCAATAGCCATTAAGCTGCACATCCTGCGTATTCACCATATTTAATATATAGACTCATCTTCTTTGACCTTGTTTCCAAACATATCTGCGTCATCGCACCATTTATTGTATCCCTTCCCGGTGATTGTCCAATTTTCCTCCTTGTTACTCAACTACCTGTTCTCCTGACCTGTTTTCTTACTTATACATACTTAAAGGGAAACAGGCACACTTTATTACTACTGATAATATATCATTGCCTGTAATATAGCCTCTGTATACATTGTTTTGTAAGGTATATTCATATACATTAAAAACTCTTATTTAGTGCTTCTCTTGGCTAATCCTTGCCCTCTTTAGTCAGAAGTGCTACTATGGATTTGTTAAGACTTTACATGATTTGAAGGTCTGAAACCAGTACATTGATAAGATGGCCTGTGATTGCTCAGAATTTTAGGATTCATGATCAAGCAGCTGCAAAGATTAGGTATCCCACATTGTTCCGTATATCATAAAAAAAAAAAAAAACAATCACAGAAAAAAAACTAATAGAGAAAACTTGTACTTATACATATAATATCATTAGGGGTATTGGGGGCAAAAAATCAAGGGTTTTCAGATCAAGGGTAAATGTTATGGCCATGTTGTATTAACCGTGTTAACTGCATTAAACATGCTTCATCTCCATTAACCCTGCTCCCACAATAATACCTCCACATAATGCTGTGTTAAGTCCAAATATTGTACATAAGAGTGGCATTGTCGTAAATTCTGTAGTTTTGTAATGAATTAACTTACATGAAGGGGAAAGTCTTGGATAGCAACAGGGGACTCAGTGCTAAAAAATAAAAGGCCAAAATCATTCCCTGGTCAGATCTACCTTAGCAACACATGTGAACAGCATACATTAGTAAATATAGGTGTGTAATTATCAATTGTTTTCTCAAACAACCCTCAACTCAGGATTAAAGATGGTGGGTGCAAAACATGGAGAATGGAATCCTACATTCTAGGAAATCATTTTCTACAAGTCTTGTGGATCCTTGCCAGATGTCAGAAGTTGTAGTTACAAAATATCCAATTTATTTAATATCCACGTTTTCTTTTTGAAAGTCTTGCATTCACTCTTAGTTATGCTTCACCCTTCGGATTCTTGTAAATACTCGATTCAATCTTTTACATTTAAGTGCGATTTTAGTATTTCAGTATTTGCATTATATTTGCTCGTTCATTCATACAGTCTATTTGTCCAAAAAATAAAGTACTGTAGAAATGTCTGGGCTCTCCAGCTTATAATTTTCAAGCTCAGAATTATATCAGTAATAAAGGTTTTCTGAGCGAATGTTAAACTTGCAAACGAAACATTCATAGTCTTTTGTAATATAACCTAGTAGATATACAATGTCGTCCTCTCTGTTATGTTTCTGTGTAGCTCTCCCTCCTGCTTTGGCTGCATCTCTGGAAACCTGATTTTTATGGTGTTTATACGCCTTTGTATGGTTTTAAATACTTTTATAGCGCAAGAGGCAATTTTATTTCACTCTTCTTTATCTGCCTTTTTAATCACCTCTCTATCATTCATACGCTTTGCTTCTATTATGTTCCATTACATTCTAGCAACTATATTAGGTTATTATCAGAATACATGCAATCTCATCCTGGCAATTACCTTTATATTCTATTGCAATTCCAAGATTGTTTTTGTAGACCGCCTCAATAATAAGTGTAGAGTATAGGTGTCACATTTCATCCTTCGGCACTACCTCGTAGTCAATTTGCAAAGAGGTTGGTTTCCTTTGACGTTCTGTGGGCGGCCCTCGGTTCTATTATATGATATATGTCACTACACTTTCTCTGCCTCTGCCTTATACCCTCAAGCGTATTTACTAAAGTGTGAATTGTTGGGAATTCAAATTTTAGTCAAAAATAGCCGAATTAGAAAAAAATGTCCAAGTTATCTGTGTTTACAGTTTGACTACTATCGCCTTAGAATTAAAATTTTCTTTGAATTCCTGATAGTTTGCAATACAGTGAATACCCCTGTCTGTCAGATAAACTCCATTTGGACGCGCAAATGTCTTTCCATGTGTAATATTTGTTTGACTGCTGTCTAGTACTGTTTGTGCAGTGATGTTTATCTGTTTTGCCCTAATGGCTTCACCGTACCTTGTTTCTTGTTATTCCCAGTTTCTGTTGTCACATACCCGAATAGTTATTTCATTTAGCTAATATTAGATAACCTGGCCATTGCTAACTATACTGATTATACTATACATGTATAGTCCTTTTCCGTCCCTTACCAAGATGTCATTAGCTAATGGGTAATTGTCACACATTTACATAATTGATTAAAACATTGGAAATCTCATTGTAACTTGTGTTAACATTTTTATGAGATGCTCTGTTTTCTTTCAAATTAAAATTAAGATTTAGCAAATAATATCACAATCCAGCTAAGACAAGGCAAAGCCAGGGCAAACTTTGAAAAGCAAGAGATGAAATTTAAATATCGTTTCATTTCTCGTAATCTCAGTATGCTTTGTCTACAGTGACTTACAGTTACAAGGAACATAGCTTTTAACAATGACTGACAGGGAGCAAAATTGGAGAGGCCCACTATGCAGGATAAAGAGGTGCAGATTTCAACTTTCATTTTATTTTCCACGCCTCCCAAATATTTGTTTGTTATATACAGGAGATAAGTAAACGTAATATTAAAAATACTGGATATTGACAGTTCCCCTTTAAGTTATTCTAGGGATCAGTAGTATGAGTATATGTCCCTGCCTTGCTTCCCTAGCGCAGCAGGTTAAGATTTTGACTATGCTGTGCATGTTAGACTCCCTGCTATTTATGATAATAGGATTAAGACCTCCATTCAATAATGCTGCCTTCAGCTAGAACATTTGTATCTTCTCCTGTTTCTGAATTGGAAGTATTGTTTCTGGAAATCCTATCTGTACAGATCTCCATCATTGACACACATACTGCGCAGAACTAATTCATTGCACATGGAGTTTTCTCTGAATTAATTTGAAAGATATTATGTTTCTATGACACTGTTCCATTGGGGCGGTGTATACACAGTATACATTCCAATACTCAGTCCTTTATTATTATTAGTATTATTATTATTATTTTTTATTATTGTTCAATTATCCTTTGGTATAGTTTTTATGTAGTTTTTTTTATTTAACCAGTGTTATTTTTTAATAGTATTTTGTAATGATTTGTGTCCTATGTTGTAATAATATGAAGCTTATGTTGATGGCAATGCAGTTTAATAAAGTGTGCAGCTTGTTTTCCTAATGTTTTAAAATAATTGCAAAACCGAGGGTTGACTTTATATCCCAAATTACCTTAATATAAATGCATAATATAAATAAGGTGTCTTTTCTTGCTGCCATATATATTTGTGCTTTAACTGAACAAATTATGTTGGTAGGGTGAAAATGTTAGACAAAAAAATTATTGTCTGCGTTCTTTTCTCCAATTTAAATTTGTCCATTCCTTCAAGGGACACTATAGTCACCAAAACAACTTTAGCTTAATGAAGCTGTTTTAGTTTATAGATCATGCCCCTACAGTCCCACTACTCAATTCTCTGCCATTTAAGAAGCTAATTCACTTTCTTTATACAGCCATACAGTCACACCTCCATGCATAGAACATGCACAGCCTTCCTAAAAACTTCCTGTAAAGTGAGATCTAATGTTTATACTTCCTTTATTGCACAGTCTGTTTAATTTCGAATGTATCATCTTTTGCTCTCTTAGCCTTCTAGACCCCACAGGAGCATCCTGTGTGTGAATATAAAAACTTCTAAAGCAAGTTAAAATCTGATTGACAATTAAACATTTTTCTTTACATGCAGGCTGTATCAGTTACAACCAGGGGACGTGTGGCTTCTTTGGTATTTAAAACTGAGTATGGTACCTACCGAATGACTACAGTCTTTATAGTATCTTCAGCTAATCTATTGAACATTACGGTTACTTGTAGGCTGAAATAGACTTAATATCAACCTTTCATTTATCCCATTAGCTCCGTGTTAGGTAGAAGTCAAAACAATACACTTGAAGCAATTTCACATTGTGCCACATGAAGGGAAATTTAGATAAAGAATGTTTGGTTTTTCTACAAAATGTCACCATGCCCATCTTTGTGTAACACATTTATAGTAAATAGACATAAACGGTTGTGTTCTTTTATGCCTCATCTCCTGAGTTTATTATAAAGGTTCTTGATGACTAAGCTAAGCAAACAGCAAGACCATAGAAAATTACTTCTAAAAAAAAACTCCTGCACACTTTTTGAGTTTATTAGGAATGCACCGATAGCAACATTCCCATTGATTTGCCATCCATGGATGACCGTATCTGTCAAACATTCAAACCAAATATTTCACCACAACATAGGTTAGCTCCCTGGATAATGTCACTGGATATTAACCTGTGTTGTGGTAGAGTATTTGGCTGACTGTATGACACTGATCTTATCAACAGTGACTTCTAATTTATGCCCATCTTCAACAATATTAACAATGATTTACTGCCACTTAATTTCAGTTATCCTTCAGACTTTTATAATAATTAAAAAAATCTCAAACCTAAATGGTTATTCCAAGTGCCATGACCACTTCAGTGTTTTGAAGTGGTTATAGTATTTGTAGTCTATATGTGCAGAATTTCAGTATATATTAAAGAACCACTATAGTGCCAGGAAAAGAAACTCGTTTTCCTGGCACTATAGGGTCATTAGGTCCCCCTCACCCTCAGGACCCCCACTCCCGCTGGGCTGAAGGGGTTGAAACCCCTTCAGCCACTTACCTTAATCCAGCACTGGGCTACCTCGGCGCTGGTGACCTCTCCTCCTGCCGACGTCAGCCGCGCGCGCATTCAAACAGCCCATAGGAAAGCATTACTCAATGCTTTTCTATGGATGTCCAGCGTCTTCTAACTGTGATTTTCACAGTGAGAATCGCGGAAGCGACTCTAGCGGCTGTCAGTAAGAAAGCCACTAGAGGCTGGATTAACCCTCAGTGAAACTGCTATGTTTTCAGCTGCAGGGTTAACCCTAGATGGAACTAGCACCCAGACCACTTAATTGAGCTGAAGTGGTCTGGGTGCCCATAGTGGTCCTTTAAGGCTACCTGTCAGAGTATTAACTACACCTCCAGTAGCATCATTAGCTAACCCAGAATTGGCTGAGAGAACCCAGCTTACGCTCTTAGTCAATGAATGGCCGGCAAGATTAACATCTTACATAGCTCTGCAGAAGTCAGATGCAAGCATGATAAAAGGCTCAGTGCCTGGCATATCCCAGGTAAGAAGCACACTATAACAAAATGTTTTGCCCCATTACCGGGGTATGATGCTAGGGTATTATGTTGCTTGGAGTTATGAAGCTTTTTATATCCCTTTAAGACATAAAAGAACCATTTGGAAAGCTCCAGGTGATTGTGAATATAAAATGCAAAATGCAGGGAAGAAATATTTAATCATGCATATTTTCATCAACAATCCTGTATAATAAATGAGCAGTCATGAACATTCCTGCATAAAGAATTAGAAGCATCTAACAATGCTAGATACAGAATTAGCAAAAAACCTTTTTTAATTGGGAACTACCAACTTCTGGCAACTTTTGTGAAATAAATATTTCCAGGTAACAGAGCGCAGCGTTTCCTTGAGAAGGCTTCTCTGGATGATGTATGTTTTTGTTCGTGTTAGTCGTCCATCAGTGTCAGCATGTTTTTTAATGCTAATAGACTTGTATCATGGATAAGGTTACAAAAGCACTCGGGCTGTTTACTACAACTCTAGAACATGCAAGTGCGTAGTCTACAAGCTTCAGTGAAATATTGACAAGAGAAGTTAGAAAAGGAATATCAGGGGTGAAATATATCAGGATTGTATTTAGGAATCTATCATTTGTGTTAAGGGATGAGTTATCTGTATTGGTGGTAGAACGACATGACAAAGCAGAACCTTTAGTTTTCCACACGTTAGCACTAAAAAAAAATCAATTAAGATTGTAAATCATCTGAAACGTGTGAAAGTTGTGTGGAAGGTTGTGGTATTATTGAAGATTGTAGAGATTGTATGCACTTTTCATATTCATTTACAAGCTTTCACTTTTAGTTCTTGATGCAGAAAGTGGGATGCATTTTAGAAAGTAATAACCTACTATAGCCTCTATTTAATAAGCTTTCTATACTGTTAGAAAAACTTTTCAATGTATTTATCTACCAACATTCCCAAAGATTTTAACGGTGCCTTCTACTGATAAATCATTTGGAACTTTTTTCTAATCAGTTTTGAATTACCTGGAAAGCTTATTAATTTGCCAGAATCCTGCTAATTAATGCTTTCTCTGTATAAGAGACAACAGCATATATAGTATTAAACTGTGAAATATGCCTTTGACAGAGGTACCGTGAGTTGAATGCATTGGATATATTTAAGGTTTAGGATTGACTAGAAGCTCCTGAAGCCAAACTAACGCTTTCTGTAAATAAACTTATTGCCTTATCGTGTCTGATGACATAAGTAGGTAGCGCAATGCCGTCTTGTAAACTCACTAGCGCTTTATATCTTGAAAGTATAGACATCGTAATGGGCAACAGGGATAGAGATACATATTCTATAGCAGTGGTTCCCAACCCAGTCCTCAAGTACCAGCCCAGGATTTATGGATTACCAAGTTGTGAATAAGGTGTTAGAAAGAAAACAAAAACACTTTAGACACAAGAGGGTAATCCCTAAATCCTGGACTTGTAGGGGGTACTTAAGTACTGGGTTGGGAACCCCTGTTCGATAGTGTTCTTCCAATCTGCAGCCCAATGGATGAGGGGCAGGACATAAAGTTTAAAGAAGGCAGAACTTTGAAAAACTCTGTTGTTTTCAGTGGAGAGAAATAAGGTCTACACATGATAAGGTGCAAGCATGTGGAGGTAGTCTTTATTTTTTATTATTAATCCTACTTTGTTGTGCAAGAGCCCTTCGTAAAATAGGGTCTCCTCTGACTGATACGGGATCTTGGTGACCCCTGTTTGTGTTTTTTACTGGCTTCTTTGTCTGGGTCCCATGTTAATTTTTAAACATATTTTTGTATTTTTTTTTAACTTAATTTATTTTTACAGATATCCCTGGCTTGACAAACAGTGCAGCTCGGCTGAATACAATAGATACAAGTCAGAGCTTGATAATTGGTATACTTATAAAAGTAAGACCCATTATTTTTATAGTCCTATCGAACTTAAGCAAAGCTGAGCAATGTGACTCATTCCCAATAAGTCACTTTGTAAATAATTTGCAACTATCTTGCCTTTGGTGAAAGCTGACTTGAAGACTTGCAAAGCCTTTTAAGGATAGACCAAATAGGATTAAAGCTTGTTAATATGCCTTTATTGGTAAAAAAAAATCTGTGAAATCTCAGCATTTGTCCCTCTCTTTATTGAATATGTTTACTGCCTTCAGCTTTGTCTGATGAATGTTTTTTCCAAGCATTATTAACCCGATTATCAGGCCTTGACTAATAGACTGATTGACTTTCTTTTTTCAGACTAATGCAGCTTATCTCTTTTTCCACTTCCATCTATACAAGCATAGATAGCTTGCCTTTGGTACGTGAACTATTGCAGACTACATTTACCATGATGCTTGATCAGGCTCAGGTCATTATGTAAAATGTATTTTGCAGTAGCTGCATGGCCTAGGGTTAGCTATCTCTGCTTCTGCTCTTTTATGTTGTCAGTATCTTCTATCTCATCTATACTATCAATACTCATTTGTTTGTTGTTTCAGGCATCATAGCACTTCTTCTGTAGACGTCTGTCTGCAATGCTCTACTTCACTACCCCAGTGATCAGGGTTAAACATCATGTAATGATGCAGTGATGGTCTTCCATACTCAGCAAACCCATGTCCAAGTCTTGAAACGCCTTGTATCTCTTTAACCTATTCACTGCTATAGAGTTTGGAAAGACATGACTGACTCCTCTCCTTTTTTACAATGATGGATTATGCAATTACCCTAGAGCCCATTAAATGAATCTGGCTGTTGATTAATTGCAGTCATTGTGGCCCATTATCAATAAAAATGATAAAAATGATAGAGACTTTTCTCCATCTTTCGATCTTGTATAGAATTGACAGACAATCTTCAAAGGTAATCGGATTCCAAATCTGTCCGAGGATTATTCATACCTTCTCTGCTCTTCCATTGCCTTTTTGGAAAATGGGATAAAGAAAGATCATGGATTGAGATAGAAATCTCTGCCTTCCTTGTAATGGTTACATAATTATTTGTTCCAAGCAATCATAGATGGATAAATACATATAATGAACAAGTATCCAAGATAGTATTTTTTTGCCTGAGATATGTCTTGCTCAAACGCTGATGCCCACATATTTTCAAAGAGATGAAGAGGAAGAGGACCCATAATTCCAGTGATTCGAGGACTTTTCTACCCATTCCATTGGCCATTGGCAGTATCCTAGGATGACCTAATGGTATTATAACTAGACAAAGATCAGGCATCTTATGACAAAGGTTTATTCACAACCATTCTGTCTCCCATATTAATTTGTAGCTTCTCACATTGTATTACTCCTGCAATCTCCTTACTCCAGCTCACTCTCACTTTCTCCTGTGACTTTTTTTTTCTTTCTTTTCTATTCCTATCTCACTAAAAGGGTATCACTCTTGCTGCCAGTTTTCTCTCTCTCTGCATCTTGCCCCGGGGGTCAGAGATATGAAGGCCAGCAGTAAGCATAGGATCAAGAAGCAGATTTCATGGCTGATGATGTAAAAGGCAAAGCACCAGCGTCTGGGCAGAGCTAACAAATGTACTCTCCTCGCTTACTAAGAAAGAATTATGTTAAGTAATACCAGCGAGACAATTTCTGTAAAGCTAATAAATTAAACGCGTCAACGGGAACCAGAAGGAGGAGGGCGAGGGGAAGGGAGGGAGAAAGCCAGAAGACGGCAAATTGCATTTCTTTTGATTGTGTTTCTCTGTATATACAGGGTGTAATAACACACACAGGGCAACGTAATTAATCTCTGTTTCAAAGTTATTATGGTTTTTTTTCTACTTTATATTGCTCTTGCTTTAATTTCATCATATCACCTTAACAGCGACACTGCCAGAGCGTGCAAGCGTCCCGTCGGTGAACTAGCCCCAATTTACAACTAATGAGTAAAAAGGTGCGGTGTGCAACTTTTTATTAAGAGATGAGCCAATATAAACAATTTAAAGAGTAGTGCGGACAGTAGAACAGATTAGCCTCTCGGTTTGTGCTCAAGGAGGTCACATTACAGTTTCCCACTATTAAATAAAAATTTACAATCTAAATCCGAGGCAGACTCTATGAAAGATTTATAGGAGCCTGTGAGTGGAGCGGGGAATTGCTAAGAAACCGTTATTCCTTATAAATTTGTGAGCAGGGACCTTTAATCCAGCCTTGAAGGATGAGAATGCTTGAGCTGTTTTAAAACTTAATTTAAAGAAGAATGATCCCGGTTCAATCCTCTGCTCTGGCAAAAATTGTAGGACCATTTAATTACATATGCTATAAAGTCAAAGTGAAACGTACAAAGAACACAAATGAAGTCAGGAGAATCTCTGAGCTGAAAAGGCACATGCGCATGCACTAACACTAATAAAAACAGTGACAACAGCGGCAGCACTGGGTTTTAAATAGATATGTTTAGTAGAAATGTTAATATAGGTTTTGTCTATTGTCATGACTATTTATAGGGGAACCGTAATGTTTTAAGATTTTTTAATATGTTTACTCATTCCCTATATTTAACAAATGTGTTTGTGAGGTCTGAAAAAAATAAATAAATGTAGGAATCCACACTGCTGTGTTTGCCTCTATTCTGGTACTGGGCTTCTCCATCTTGGTTTTCGGTGTATCATTGTTAGAAGCCCTTTTCTGACGTGGAACATAGTGAATTGAGGAGGAGATGCTGAAAGCTTGTTTCCCTTTCTCCTTCTCAAGTGACATGTGTGCCTTGGCTGTGCATGAACTGAACTGGATTGTGATGTCAACTGATAAACCTTTAATATTCATAAAGGAGCACTCCACTGGAAAATGTGTTACTTTATTTTTTTAACTTAGATTAGATATACCCTCAATAAAAACATGCATGCATTCATTGTTGCATTTATTTTCAACGGGATAATATCAGAAACAGCTTGCAAAAGCTGCAAATCTGCTGTCTGTCAGACGTCCCAATGCAGCTCAATTTCTATTGAAAAAGATGACACTCCACACATAAAGCACTTCAGCAAGTTAAAGAGATTCAGGTAATTGGAGTGTCCCTTCAAAAAAAAAAAGAAAAAAAGGGTGCATCCCATGAAGAAGGTTAACATAAATTAAGTGTTTTTCAATTATTTTATTTCAGTTACTAATTTTTTTAAAAAGAAAATATGATTTTCCTTGAAAAGTGATACATAATTAAAGGGACACTCCAGGTACCAGAACTACTTGAATACATTTAAAAGGTTTTGGCCTCATTAATATGCTGTATTTGTTTGCATGCTTTAATTTTTACAGTTTTTGCATAAAATAAATAAATGTTTTGCAGAATGCGGCACATTAAGGCCATAATTTCCTTGTCAAAAAGGCATGTACACACATGATTGTAGATTACATCAGAGGGAATGCTGACATCAATGGAGGCAAAGCTGGAGACTGCAGTGCAGGAGTCTCGGCACTGGAAGTGAGATATGTAATCTTTATTAAACTTTACTTTTACAGAACAAAGGAGGTGGACAATGATCACATCAATAAAATGAAATCTATAGTCCTGGATAAAACAATTGTTATTTTCAGGACTATTGGTTCTCTTTAACAATATACATGCTATGGATCAAAGGAGCATAGTGAGCAAAACAGCAGGGCTTTCCTAATTGAGGTATTCAAACTAGGTTATATTATTGGCACCGTAGGCCACCAGGGTATGTAGTGTTACTGTAAACATAGACAAGGGGCTCTTATGAAAGTATAGTTAGTGAAAAAGTAAAAGTTAGTCAAAAGTAAAGACAAATAAGTCAATGGGACCTGATGGAATACACCCAAAGTTATTAAAAAAGCTTAGTGGTGTACTAGCAAAACCATTAATGGATTTATTTAACCAATCATTGTTAACAGGAGTAGTCTTAGAAGATTGGAAGTTAGCGAATGTTGTGCCCATTCACAAGAAAGGTAATAGGGAGGAGTCGGGCAACTATAGGCCAGTAAGCCTTACTTTAGTAGTGGGGAAAGTAATGGAAACCATGTTAAAAGATAGGATTGTTGAACATCTAACATCACATGGATTTCAAGATCAGAGACCACATGGGTTTACTTCAGGGAGATCATGCCAAACTAATCTTATTGATTTTTTTGATTGGGTAAGTAAAATAATAGATCAGGGTGGTGCAGTAGACATTGCTTACCTAGATTTCAGTAAGGCTTTTGACACTGTTGCACAAAGAAGGCTTATCAATAAACTGCAATCTTTAAGTGTGGATTCCAATATTGTTGCATGGGTAAGGCAGTGGCTGAGTGACAGGCAACAGAGGGTTGTAGTCAATGGAGTATATTTGAAGCATGAGCTTGTCACTGTTAAGACACGAACCGCCAGGTAGATGAAGCCGCCGTTTAGTAAATAATCCCCTTCTCCAGAAATGCAGTTTAAATCCAGCCGACCGCCAAACTCCCGAACGAAGTCCACGAACACGGCAACTCCCGATCAGCAAACAGTCGAACGCCTTCCACAGCTAAAAATAACGAAAGCGCTGTCCCAGTAATAATTCCCCCACAAACGAGACTAAGCTCCGTCTTGAGGGTCAAATAAAGATCTGTTTAATGGGGCTACCTGCCCGGTATTTATGCAGGTCTCCACAAGGTGGACACTCCCCGAGGGGACCTTGTGGAAGACTGTAAAACATATTGGACAGTAGCCAATCGCAGTGGCTTCAATATAAGCCCTTCCCATCTTACCCATAAATCCGTCTTCTCTACCCCGGAGATAATATGGAAGAAACCTAATTATCTCCCAAGGTAGAGACAATCACCATTTTAAATTACAGTAATAAAAAGACATTAAAATACATAACTGAAGAAATACCGAATGAATATAGTTTGTGTAACGCATCCCCAGACAGCCTGGATCTGAGTGCACATTTTCACCGAATAGCGCTCAGATCCGATGTATCTAGTCGAATCGCCATGGAGTCAAAGTCTTGCACCAGCCCTTCGGTATACGAATGACTCCATGGGACGGCTGTCTGGGTAAAAGTCCATACGAATGCAATAAAAACTCCCGAACGACCGACGTTCGCATGCCTTGTCGAAATAGAAGGTGGGCATCAGCTTCCAGCGGTGTTCGGTAGTTTAAGTGTCCGTTTTTAGTTCCATACAGTTTGTACCGAACACCGCTATGCGTTCGTGTGTCCCAAAATGGCCGCTGCCTCGTGGTCGACATGCGAACGACGACCACCCGTACGAATGGAATGGAGAGGTGTCTGGGGCCAAGAGGTTAACCAGCAGCACACTCCTCTCCTGGGTGGTCGTTCGTTCGGTAGTTTCAATCGGTAGTTTGCAAATTACACGAACGGGGGTATACGAACAGGGAATCCAGCGAACAAAGGGAAACAGACGAACCAGCAATACAGATGAATCTGTCACAGTCACCAATGGGATACCTCATGGATCTGTACTTGGACCCATTCTCTTTAATGTTTTTATTAGTGATATTGCAGAAAGCCTTGATGGTAAGGTATGTCTTTTTGCTGATGATTAGTGATGTCGCGAACCCGAAATTTTCGGTTCGCGAACGGCGAACGCGAACTTCCGCAAATGTTCGCGAACCGGCGAACCGCCCGAAACGCCATTGACTTCAATGGGGAGGCGAATTTTAAAACACACAGGGACTCTTTCTGGCCACAATAGGGATGGAAAAGTTGTTTCAAGGGGACTAACACCTGGACTGTGGCATGCCGGAGGGGGATCCATGGCAAAACTCCCATGGAAAATTACACAGTTGATACAGAGTCTGGTTTTAATCCATAAAGGGCAGAAATCACCTAACATTCCTAAATCACAATCAATATGGATTGACACCTGACATATGACATATTGACACCTTGACATATGGATTGACACCTGTCCTCAGAGCCCCTGATACACACTGACACAGAGCAGAATAGGGACTGTCCCCCTACATCGGGTCACTTGGCAGATATGGATTGACACCTTGTTACAAACTGCTATTTGTAACGGGCCCTTTAAATGGCAAATTGCCCTGCTTCCCTGGGTTGTGGAGAAGCCTCTTTGCCAGCCTCCTCCCGCATGACTATGGCCCCTGGGAGATTGTGAAAATGTATGCACTTTTATTTGGTGTGTATGGCCCTTTAAGACTGTCGGTGGGCATATTGGGGCTTATGGACTCTTTATGTGACTGGTGCTGGCCCTTTAAACACCTTTTTTGGGACATCAGGAAGATTGGGACACTGCCCCTTTAAGGCCGTGTCCCCAGACTTGTTGGGGACACGGCCCCTTTAAGACGGTGTCCCCTGTGTCCCCAGACCTGGTGCAAACCCTTTGTGCCTGCCTTGCTATTTCCCACTTGGTTCAGTAAATGGGAAATTATTTCAGCTGCAGAGACTAAGTCCCATTCGGCGATGGGACTTAGTCTTTTTTTCAGCCGTTTTTTTCAGCCTTATTTCAGCTGCAGAGACTAAGTCCCATTCGGCGATGGGACTTAGTCTTTTTTTCAGCCGTTTTTCAGCCTTATTTCAGCGTAGAGACTAAGTCCCATTCAGCATGGGACTTAGTCTTTTTTCAGCCGCTTTTTCAGCCTTATTTCAGCTGCAGAGACTAAGTCCCATTCGGCGATGGGACTTAGTCTTTTTTTCAGCCGTTTTTTTCAGCCTTATTTCAGCTGCAGAGACTAAGTCCCATTCGGCGATGGGACTTAGTCTTTTTTTCAGCCGTTTTTTTCAGCCTTATTTCAGCTGCAGAGACTAAGTCCCATTCGCCATGGGACTTAGTCGTTTTTTCAGCCTGCTTTTTCAGCCTTATTAGCTGTATAGACTAAGTCCCATTCGCATGGGACTTAGTCTTTTTTCAGCCTTATTTCAGCTGCAGAGACTAAGTCCCATTCGCGATGGGACTTAGTCGTTTTTTCAGCCTGAAATAGACCGACCTCACAGCCCAAATCTATGGAACTGTTTTGGGCAGGGAAATGTGCTTGCAGTCGGTCATAAAGGGACCTCCAGCTAACTTTTTAACCCCTGGATGGATTTGGCTGATTTTTGGTTATGTTTATGTTTTAAGTGTGCCGATTCCAAATATGTAATTATGAAGATGGGATGTGTAGTTTTAAAGTTACAGGGTATGGCTAAAAACTGTATTTTTACTGCCTGTGTTTAATTATGTTAATCTCTTCCCAAACGTCATTTCGTTCAAAGTGGAGAGA
>OW240912.1:70279911-70506976 GCA_933207985.1 Pelobates cultripes
GAAGAAGAGAAGATTATAGAGGGAGAAGAAGAGAAGATTACGGGGGAGAAGAAGCGATTACAGACCACTAAAGGAGGGAGGGGGCAGTGGAGAGACCGCTAAGGGAGGGGGGTGGAGGATAGGGGAGGGTGGGGGGAGAAAAGGAGACCACTAAGGGAGGTGGGGGGGAGAGGAGAGACCACTAAGGGGCAGGGGAGATCTCTAAGGAATGGAAGGGAGAGCTCTATAGGACAGGGGGACAGGGAGCTCTTTCACACCACGCGCACACACACACACACACACACAATGCATCCCTATACACACAGAAATCTTTCTTTTGCCTAAGGCGGCAAAAATCCTTGCACCGGCCCTGGATGTGTAACAGGGTTGATATTCTAAGAGAAATAAGCCAAATGACAAATGATTTAGGTAAAGTAGAAAAATGGTCAGAGATATGGCAGCTGCCATTTAATGTGAATAAGTGCAAGATGTAAAAACCCAAGGGCAGAGTACAGAATCTTTGATACCCTACTAACCTCAACATCTGAGGAAAGGGATTTAGAGGTAATTATTTCTGATGACTTAAAGGTAGGCAGACAGTATAATAGAGCTGCAGGAAATGCTAGCAGAATGCTTGGTTGTATAGGGAGAGGTATTAGCAGTAGAAAGAAGGACGTGCTCATGCCATTGTACAGAACACTGGTGAGACTTCACTTGGAGTATTTGTACGCAGTACTGGAGACCATATCTCCGGAAGGATATTGATATTTTAGAGATAGTTCAGAGAAGGGCTACTAAACTGGTTCTTGGATTGCAGGATAAATCTAACAGGCTTGGAGGAAAGACGAGACAGGGGGATATGATAGAAACATTTAAATGCATAAAGAGAATCAACACAGTAAAGGAGGAGACTATATTTAAAAGAAGAAAAATTGCCACAACAAGAGGACATAGTCTTAAATTAGAGGTGCAAAGGTTTAAAAATAATATCATGAAGTATTACTATACTGAGAGGGTAGTGGATGCATGGAATAGCCTTCCAGCTGAAGTGGTAGAGGTTAATACAGTAAAGGAGTTTAAGCATGCGTGGGATAGGCATAAGGCTATCCTAACTATAAGATAAGGCCAGGGACTAATTAAAGTATTTAGAAAACTGGGCAGACTAGATGGGCCGAATCGTTCTTATCTGCCATCACATTCTATGTTTCTATGTCTATTTCTATGTTTAGTGTAACTGTAAGCATACAATACTGCTATGTATAACTAGGGTTTGCTTTTACATATATAGAATAGTTGGCTGTAAATATAGAGAATGATGATGTAAACACTCTTCAATTCTAATGGAATGATGAGCAATACTATGTTATAAATATGCAAGGTGCTCTAATGTAAACATAATTAATATACAGATAATGGGTGCTAATGTGAGTATATAATGTAAACATATGGAATAGTATTAGAAGTTATAAATAGATAGCTCTAACGTCAAAGTAGAACTGCAAATCTATATCAAATCTAACAAATGCAAAAGTATTTTTATATTAAAGAAGTAATTTTTTGTGAGGGTTATCCCTTCACCAGTAATTTAAGAATTAAGAAAATATCAAACCTGTTCCACTCAGAGAGCAAATAATAAGGAAATTGTCTCACTTATTTTTTCTGCTACAATGGAACATGTTATAGCAGAGCTTATGATAAAAATGAGTGCTACGTTTATAGCTGTGAATGGCTATATGTGATGCTTCGTCCTCTTCTAATTCTATTCATACACGCTTTAATGTGTTATTGCTGTTGTTGCTCTTTTGGTTATTTTATGAAGAGCAATGTTGCATTTGTTCGTGAATCCTGATATTTACTTTTAATTTGGTGAATGTTAACTATTATGAATATATTTGCCCAAATGTGAACTGTAACGGACCGTTTCAGCGCACAAGGGGTTAAAACCGTTTAGGAGATCGTCCCCTTTCAGAGATGCAGGCACAGCTACCGTAGAACACCAAACTCCCGAACCGCCAATAAGTGAATGCTCCAAACTCCCGAACAGCATACAAAGAAGCACGCCAAACTCACGAACTAGAACCATACGAATAGCTGCTAGCAGACAAATAGGAAAAGCATCCAAGCGGCTTACACTCCTAGCAATCAGTCTCTATCAGCACTCAGAAAATCCCCCCAAAGACGAGACAAGGCTCGGTGTTGAGGGTCAAGCAGTGGTCTGTTTAATGAGGGCTCCCTGCCCAGTATTTATGCAGGTCTCCCACCTGGTGGACACTCCCCTAGGGGACCAAATGGGAGACTGTGACAAAAGACAGACAAGTAGACAAATAGGACACACAGTCACATTATATTCCCACAATGCATCCTGGCTTCCTCCCCTCTGCCTTGGAGATAATTGAGAAGTAATTCAATTATCTCCCAAGACAAAGGCAAATCGCCATTATGCACGTGGGGATACTAAAACATGAATTACTATTAAAATACACAGTATGACACAAGTTACAATAAAACTATACATTTAACCTATCCCCAGATAGCTCAGGTCTGAGCGCACATTATTAAGCGAATGGCGCTCAGACCACACGAATACAGTGTAATCGCCATGGAGCCAAAGTCTTTACACAGTCAGTTCTCATGTGAATGGGCTCCATGGGATTCCTATCTGGGGTATAACATATTCAAGTAAAACTACCGAACCCCAAGCCGTTCGTGCACTTTCACCGAACAAGAAGGGAGGTCGGCGGCTTCAGCAGTGTTCGCGCTAAACTGTATGCGATTTGAGTTCCATGAATTAAGGGTCGAACACCGCTGTGCGTTCGCGTGTTCGTGATACGAATGGCAGCTACCCAGTGTTCGTCATTTAAGCTGCGGTTAACCGCAGCTTCAGGGAGGCTAATTGCCGGCACACTCCAGCTCCCAGATGGTCTAGTCATTCGTGCTGTTGTTCGGTAGATTGAATCAACCGAACACTAGGCAGAAAAGCACGAATAAGTCTTTTCTGCAGGGAAAAAGATGTTTTTTAACATGGGGCCATAGTCCAAAGGCAGCAGGCGAGCAACCAGGCTTCTCCAATGCAATGTGGCGAGATTGGTCTCGTCACATGAACCTTTTACGATATTCATCTATTTGATATTCAGAAAACCTACCCTTACTCATCTACTCTTCAGCAAAACTCCTTATCTACTCCATCATCTACTCCATCATACTCACCAGGCTTGGTTCCTGTAACTCTCTTCTATTTGGTATTCCTCAACATTCCATTACTCTGCTTCAACAAATAAAAAATGCTGCTGCCCACAAACTCTTTAACATGCCCCATTATGCTCATCAACTGGTTTCCAGTATGCTTTTCTTTAAATGTCTTATTCTCATGTTCAGATTCCTCCACTACCTTGCCCTACCCTACCTCTCCTCAATCATCTCCTGCTACTCTCTAATCCATCCTCTCAGTTCACCCAACTCCACATCTCTAACCAAACGCCAACACCCATGTGCTCCTGAAATGAAAGTATTTAAAAAATTGGGCAGACTAGATGGGCTGAATGGTTCTTATCTGCCGTCATATTTTATATTTCTATGTTTCCTCCATGATTCCGATCATTTTCTATCTTAGCACCCTGCCACTGGAACAAGCTCCCTCCATACCTCCAATCTGCCACTCCTCTTTCATCCTTTCACAAACTTCTATAGCTTCCCCTCCTTCACCTTCCCGTCACTCCCTAATCCAATCCCTCACTCATCCCTGACAGCACACCATATCTGACCGTATCACCCTCCCATTATTCCCTAATCTTTATCAGTGCAATCATCACTCCAGCTTCTTCCTGTCCCCCAGAAGCAATTCTTCCTTACAATTGCAAACTGATTCCCGGCATTTGACCCAATTTTATCGATCTTATTTACAATAAACACTCTCTTTTTTCCTTTTGCTTCAATGTCACCTTCCCTTTTCTGTAGGTCTTTTACTGAGGGGTTCTCATGACTTCTTGTTTTCTATAAACTCTTTGTCTCTATTCTATACTTAATTTATTGTATACTCTTCTATTTTCTCCACATTTAATGAATAATGAGTGCAGAGCATTGCTTCTAGGTTCCATCTTCTTCATTATAACTGTGAATACTGATTGTTGTTATAAAGTACTCATTATATTGGCACCACCCTGGTTACATTTATGTTACTTCTGTTACTCTGTTACTTGTTATTATGGTATGCTATAATAGACACATTAGCAGTATAGGCTGAGACACAAACTAAACAATAACATGACTATATACAATTAAAGCCTAAACATAACCCAACTAGAACCTATATAAAGATGTCAACTCAATATCTAATAACTTAGTAAAGGCATTGAAGGAGTAGCAGCTGGGAATATCACAATTAAGAATTACCAAGGGTTTTATTCACCAAACTTGAAATGGTGACAAGGATATTGTAAACTCATGGACTAAATAGCAAAAGTAAAAAATAAATACATTTTCAACTCACACCACATTTGCTAGATTGGCTAATTGGGCCAAGTGGAAATGCTAATGCCCAAACCGTAACTCAGCAAATCTTTAAATACGTTAAATAATATTTTTACATAAAATAAGCACAGGAAGCCAGGACATAAATTTTTTCTCTAAAGATAACAATGTACGTCTTAAATAGAATTCAGGAATTAGACATGACTTAATAGCACTTGCATCATTAAAGTTTAAGCACTGCCCTTCAGCTTTTGGTTAATTGCAGTCTCCATAATTCTCTAGTGGCCCTGAGGGCCACATTCTGGACACCTATGATATTAATAAATAAAGCATACATTATTCTTCACTCCAGAGAGCAGGTTTCACTCCAGCCAGATCTTGGCATTACACATGATGATGTAAGGCTTGTGAACAATTGCTCAACCATAGAAACCAATTTCATGAAGCTCTCGATGCACAGTTCTGTTAGGGAACTGTTGATGCAACATATGATAAGCAACATTATACATGTCACATGTTTCAGCACTCAACACGCCTGCTCTGTAAATATGTGTGCTCTACCACTTCATTGCTGGTCAGCTGTTGCTCCCAGATGCCATCCACTTCGCAATAATAGTACTTACAGATGCCTGTGGCAGATCTAGTAGGGCAGAACCTTCATTAACTGAATTGTGGCAAAGGTGGCATGCTACGGCAGTGCCACGGATAACTCATTGAGCTACTGAGTGCGACCTATTGTGCTGCCAATGTTTGTCGTTGGAGATTTTATGGTTGTGTGCTGGATTTTATGCAATTCTTAGCAATGGCTAAGGTTGAAAACATCTGAACTCAATAAATAGTAGAGATATCCACAAACTTTTAGCTAAAAGTTTTTTGAATTTTAATTGCTGCTGAAGTTGAATCCATGAATTAGTAAGGATACTGAATTTACTAAATAAACCACCATGACTCATTTATTTCCCTCTTCCAGCATATGAATTCTATGTAGGTTACCTTGGGTTAACTAATCACTAATAATATTCCTGCATGCTGGTGACAAATCTCTTTTTACCACTTTATGGTCATTCCATCACAGCAAACAAGTGTCAGTCAATTCTGTTTTTCTTTTACTGTGCCTATTAAATACTTTTTCCCCATGCATTTTCTTCATGCTTTTTTAAAAGTCAGGATGGCAATTTCTGATGCTTTTGAAATGCAAACTGACAACATGACAGGGTAATGAAAGTCTCTTTGCAAGAAAAAGGTCCACATCTATACAATTCTCTTCCTACATACTTAAATTATTGTATAATAATGCAATACCCCAAGTATGTAGGGGCTCTTATCCAGTGTGATGATAAAATGTACTTGTTGTTCCACGATAAGAACAATCCAAATAAATTAGATTTAGTTTTGGTGTTTGGATGAGTAAGGTTTGTATTCTTTGTTCGAGTTAGTATCTGTGCTATGCTTACTGCTACATTTCCTGTTTGATCTGAGATTGCGAATTCTGTCTAAAATAGCAAACTCCTCTGTATTACAGCTTGTTTGCAATCCCTTTCACCGTTTTCCACAATTTTTTGTAAATAACCCCATAAGGGTTCCATTCGTGATTTTGTATTTAAAAAAAAATATATTTTTATCCTTAGTTTTAAATAGGATCTAACCTGTGTTCTAGTTTATAAATAAAATGCCCTGCTATTGGTCATTACAACCCATGGTGGCAGAAAGCAGATACATCTCTAAGGACTGAATGCAGCACCGACATAGTATGACGCAGAAGTAAATGGAATGGTCATCACATTACTAGTCAATGTGATAGCACCAAAAATGTTACAAGAACTCTGCACATAGGCGTGCGCACTGGGTGTGCCGGGTGTGCCTTGGAAGACCCTAATCCCCGCGGCACACCTGTGAGTCCTGCAGGAACGTGTGGGACCGCCGTTCCCGCTGTTCCTGCAGGCACTCTGCCGCCCCCAAATGCCCTCCTCCTCCCCCCTGTTCCCCCTGTCATTGGGGGGGGAAGAGGTGATGGACGCCCCCCGTCATAATCCGGCTCCCAGCTACAGCAGACAGCCCGCGCGGCGCCACATATGGAGACAGGCACCCGACCCACTGGGCCCCAGGGACAAGTCCACGCCAGCTCTCCAGGTAGGGAGGCTGGATGGACATTTTTTTTATTAAAAAATAATAATTTGTGAGTGTGTGTGTCTGTAAGTGTGTGTGTCTGTGAATGTATGTGTGTGTGTGCCTGAGTATGTGAGTGTATGTGTGTATGTGTATATATATGCGTGTGTCTGTGTGTGTGTGCACGTGTGTATATATATATGTGTATATATATATATATATATATATATATATATATATATATATATATATATATATATATATATATATATATATATATATATATATATTTCATCCAATGGTACCCTGCACACACACTTTTAAGTATCAAAAAATGCCGGGTGCAAAAAAGCCATAGCCAATAATTACAAAAAATATACAGAAAATAAGGCTTGCACTCACGGTCTGTAGTAATGATAAAATATTTCTTCTTTATTTGAATATTCTTAAAACATGTCTGTTATCATCGACGTTTCAGCCATCATTCGTGGCTTTCATCAGGATCAGTTCAATAAAAAATACACGATTGTATATTATTTTTTGGGGGGGTGGGAATCTTGGGAGAGTTCCCACACTTTATTCCCCAGGACTTGACCCTTGCCGGCAGGGGAGATCTCCGGATCTCCCCTGTCGGCTCATGCAGAGCCGGCGCTATCTGAGTGCCGGCTCTGCTCTAAGCCTCCATGGGCCGGTGGGGAGATCAAAGATCTACCTCACCAGCCCACAACAGCATGGAGGCAAGCAGGAGAGGACCCGGGGAGCTCTAGACAGAAGCTCAGCTAGGTTCCTCTCGCAAGATCTGAGCGTTCCCTGGACCACCAGGGATGACACATGGCAGCAAGGATCCCCCCTCCCTACATAAGGTAAGAAGGGAGGGGGTATATTTACTTATTTGCCCCCACCTTCACAATCCCTCCAAACATACAGCACCCACACACACACAGCACCCTAACACATACAGCACCCTAAGACAAACAGCGTGCACACACAGCACCCTCACACACACAGCACATAAACAGCACACTCACAGCACCCTCACAAGCACACACACACACAGGACCCTTACAAACACACAACACCCTCACACACAGCACACTAACAGCACCCTCACAAACACACACATCACCCTCACACAAACAGCACACTCACACACAGTACACTAACACACACACATCACACAAACAGCACCCACACACAGCACCCTAACACAGCACACTAACAAGACTCTAACACACATACACAAAAACCCTCACACACAGCACACTACCAGCACCCTCACACACAGCACACAAACAGCACCCTCACACACAAACTGCACCCTCACACACAGCACACTAAGAGCACCCTCACAAACACACACACACACACACACACAACACCCTCACACACAGCACACTAACAGCACCCTCACAAACACACACATCACCCTCACACAAACAGCACACTCACACACGGCACACTAACATCAACCTCACAAATACACGACACAAACAGCACCCTCACACACACAGCACCCTCACCCTCACACATCACACAAACAGCACCCTCACACACACAGTACCCCTCACACACACATTACACAAACAGCACCCTCACACACAACACCCTCACACAGCACACAACGGGACTCTAACACACATACACAAACACCCTCACACACAGCACACTACCAGCACCCTCACACACAGCACACAAACAGCACCCTCACACACAGCACACTAACACACAAACAGCACCCACACACAGCACCCTCACACAGCACACTAACAGCACCTCCACCCACATAGCACACTAACAGCACCCTCACACACACATCACACTAACAGCGGCGTGTGTTTGTGCTTTAGGGCGCACACCCTAATGCAATAGGCTGCGCACGCCTATGACTCTGCACCAGGCTCTTGACTTTGAGAGTAATTTCCTGCCCTCGCCTAGCTGGAGCTAAGTGCTCGAGGTTTCAGAGAAGAACATTTCGAAAGTGACACCTGTCGTCTGCTGTGCTTACTTGTCATAGATTTTGATGAATAATTAAGGGGTGGAGGAAAGAAATGATCTGAAAAATTAAGAAGTTGACAGGAACAATCTAAACTGACCTACTAGTGGCCTTCACTCTTTACAGCCCTCAAGTCCCCATCTTCTTTTTTTTTTTTTTGTAATTGCCTGCCAATTTAATATGTTTTAGGTGAGCAAAATATCTTAATCTTTAATGAAGTAAAGATTCTCTGTGCCTCGAGCTCCGAGAGTGGAGTCCTGCCAAGTCTGACCATTTAATCATGTCACAAACAAACCAGCAGGAATTAAAAGACAATTTTAGATGTGAAACTGAAATCAAAGTATCGACACAAGCTCGATTAACCCACCAACTTAAAGCAATATCTGGACGCAAAGATGTTTTTCTAAGATAATCAAAACAAATCTGTTTTAGGAAAATAAATCAATAGAAAAGCAGCTGATGTTATTTGATTTAACCCATTTTTCCTTCCAGTGGGTCTAAACACCTCCAAATATTGGGAGGTATGAATGTGGAATGGGGATGTATGCTGTGGGTTAAGTAAATGGTGATGACAAAGGACTAACCCACCCAAAAAGGGGATGGTCCATCTCAAAGAACAGGGGCATATCTACCGGCATTTTATGAGGACTTGGTTTTTGGTGTTCTGGAACTGAGCATGAATTTGGGACTATACCACTAAACTTGGGACTACTGGGAGGTATAGGTCTAAAGCAGGGTTGGAAAAAGGTGCTGTAGAAATACAACTACCATAGTGCTTTGACAGGCTTAATGTGCTAACAATCTTGGAGTTTGGAGATCAACAATTGCTGGGGAACTAACATCGACCATCTCTGGTTTAAAGCATCCTGTACGATCATTTTTTTTTTTTTAAACCAATAGACACATACTGTGTAAGAAATTAAAATTCTAAAAACAAGAAGGAATGGGGAAAACAACCTGTCTGACAGTCAGCTGGAAGCAGCTCTAGCTGCCTGCAGGAACTCTTGGAAAAAAATCCGCCAAAAACCCAGCTGTCGTAATTCTTTTGTATGCTCAAACAGATGAAAAAACATGAAAATAGGCACACAAAAAAAATAACTTTCCTATTTATTATTATGGTATAATAATTATTATTTTTTTTAATGACCAACATTTTAAATGGTAATAAACATTCCCACAAGAAAATGCAGCTCTTTAGCACATTCAGGGTTATTTAAGATAGAACTCAGTGAAAAGGACAAATACAAACATTTTTGTCCTTCCATTTGAAATGCACTTGGAATTTACCTTGAAGTCTCACTTAAGTAAAAAACCCAGTTAGAGTTGATTCACTAAATAAAATGACTAGTAACGAATTCTAAAATTGAATACTTTGTACATAGGTGTAGACTTTAATTAGTCATTGGGAAGATGCTCTCTGTTCTCAGGGCTGTAGTAGAATTTACATGAAATATACCCATTCACAGCACTCTGTCATACAACTTGCTTCCTCTTGCAATTCATGCACAGAAAATAAAGAAATCAAGGAAACAAAACTAGAAGCTAAATGTGCACAAGAAGTGCTACATACAATTTATTTAAAGGATCAAAAAGAAAGAAATGTTTTAGGTTCTCCCATTGTCAATGCAAAAATGCCCTTCACTTTTGTTTGGCCATAGGGGAAAAACTTTTTTTTTTTTTGGTCATTTAGATAAATTGTTGTTACAGACCGCCTGGCACCCCTACCGGGTACCTCCGTCTATCGCTGCTTCCTAGTACTTGCGAGTACCATAATCACTGCACTGGAACACCATAACCACCGTAGACCCCACAAACCGCCGCAGCTTGGTTGGGGTCTCGCCGTCCTCCACCCACCCTGGACCCAAGATCAGGATCCAGCTTCCAGTGGGTAGACCTCTCCTAGTCCAGAGAGTGTAGCAGGAACAGTGGACAAACCGCAGCACTTCTTGCCCTAAGTCACCGTATACAGTTCAGGGTTCAGTGGGCCCTGGACCGCTCCTTCCTTGAGCCGAATGGGGAGTTAGCTCTGACACCTCCAGGCACCTGACGACACTCAGTCCTGGGAACTCTGGAACCGAATGGGGAATTAGCTCTAGTCCTTACAAGGACTTTCCCTGTTGAATCTCCTGCAAGCTGGAACAGCAGACACAGGAGCAAATCTTCTTTCCCTCCAATAACAGGACGACACACAGTTTTGGAGTGTAAGCAGGAACAGAAAGTTTAATGGCACACACTGGTCTTTTATACAAGTTTTACAGCAAAGGTGACGCCCAGGTGGACCTAGTTGGGCACCGAATACAAAACACAAACCAATAAAAACAGAGGTTTACATTCAGACACTCCCATACAGTGTACACAATCCCTCCCCTCTGCCTGTGATACAATTAACGAAGACAATGGACTAACTCAATGAACTCTAAGCAGAAAAAACATGCATTTTTACAAACCCCAAAAAGTACCCTAAAAATACAACACCCGATCTGGGTGAACAACATATCCAAAAACCACCCAGATCGGTTCAGATGTTCAGGAATTTCCTGGAAGTCTTATTTTTACCCCACCGTGCACATGGTCCCATGCCCAAAACAGTTCCATACACTCAAGGAAAAAACACTGCTGAAAATTTAAGATGGCCACCACCACATGTTTTAATCTGTTCCAGTTAAAAGTCCAAGGGGCAGAAACAGTACTTTTGAGCATGGTTTATCACAGGGCCCATAGTCCCAGGGTAGGAGGCTGGCAAGCAGGCCCCTCCAAAAACTCATGGCAAACTCCCTTAAAAAGGAAAGTTTGTCACAATTGTATATAGCACTCCTTGCGCATATTTAACATCTAGTTTTGCTTCATTAATTTGTTAATTTTCTACATGGATTTGAGCAAATGGGTGCAAGGTTAGCAGTTTTATTTAGATTTTTAGGTGCTGCATTAACCCCTCCTCTATCTCTATATGTGCACTTCATGTACCACTGTCCTTTCCTCAAGAGTGGAAAGCTTAGGTCACTAACTGGTAGACACAAGGAATAGTTTTTGTATATGTGCTGCTTTCTTGGTCTCCCGGAAAATAAAATCTCCCTTCTTAACTGCTGTGAAGAACTGTAAAACAAACAAAAAAAAAGAATAGAGGGTCACATGATAAGGAGTCCTTTTTATGGAGTAGTGTTCCTTTTTTGTTCCATTTGCTCTGAGTGGGCGATTCTAACCCTATTGTGTGGTTACCCAGGAAACATCAGCTATCACCAACACTAAGTTTCACGTCCTTAGGAAGGGGAATCTATCAATGAGTTCTGATGCAGACACATTTCATAGCCTCAACATCAAGGCCCCATGAATCCGGATGCTGGTGGGCGGGCTAAAAGGGGTAAGGCTAGTGACACAAATTGTGTCAATGGCATCGCTGAAAGGGGGTGGCCCACCTGGAACGAAGGTGGGTCTGCCTGAATTTCTGGCAGGTTAGTCTAGCATTAATGCCTGCTTCAGTGGCTGTGACATGGTCCTAGAGTAGTACGAGTACATCTAATGATGAGTTTGCGCTTGACTTTTTGGGGACTGTCCCCACCAAAATTGGAATGGTTGGAAGGCCCAATATTTGATAGTGGATTATCTGTTATAAACGTTTTGCATTGAGAGCTAATTCCAGTTGTACAGTAATGTGGCAAAACAAATTATCTTTTCTAAGTACTAATTTCCCTATATATGACACTATTAGCTGTTAAAGGGACACTATAGTCACCTGAACAACTTTAGCTTAGTGAAGCAGTTTTGGTGTATAGAACATGCCCCTGCAGCCTCACTGCTCAATCCTCTGCCATTTAGGAGTTAAATCCCTTTCTTTATTGCAAGTTCTGTTTAATTAAGATTTTCTTATCCCCTGCTATGTTAATAGCTTGCTAGACCCTGCAAGAGCCTCCTGTATGTGATTAAAGTTCAATTTAGAGATTGAGATACACTTATTTAAGGTAAATTACATCTGTTTGAAAGTGAAACCAGTTTTTTTTTCATGCAGGCTCTGTCAATCATAGCCAGGGGAGGTGTGGCTAGGGCTGCATTAACAGAAACAAAGTGATTTAACTCCTAAATGACAGTGAATTGAGCAGTGACATTGCAGGGGAATGATCTATACACTAAAACTGCTTTATTTAGCTAAAGTAATGTAGGTGACTATAGTATTCCTTTAACTTCAGGTGCATTTTTTTCTCTCTTGCAAATCTCGGTGGGAACCTACTGACTAGATTCCAATTGTTCTTTTGCCTTATTATTGATTGACACAAAGGAAATAGTAAAATAAATTGGCTTTGCAGGTCAGAAGGAGAATAATAGAACACCAGTTCATCTATGTGTGTAATTTTTAAAAGTATAAAAAAGTTTAAATTTCCAATAATTTACTTTAAAAAATTTTTTTTTTTATCTTTGCAACATCCAAAGAAGCACACACTCCAATAACAATCTTTGTACTAGAATAATAACAAATGTAAATGTGTTTTTATATGTATAGCTTCTATTCTCTACACTACAGACAATTTACTGCATTTGTCAATATTGTATTTGGTATTATTTGAATTTCCTTCAGAACTCACTTTGAATTCTCACTTTAGTGAAAACTATTGTACGACATTAGGAGAATTATTGGGTAAATTGCAGCCATTATTGGACTATAATTATTGCACACACAATAGTGCATTTTTCCAAAAGTGCTACAAAGGACGCCAGGTATAATATTTACCTACACATAGATTAATAATTGTGTCTGAAGAGCAGGTGTGTGATTTGGACATTGAAAAAACTGTAAATATATATTATTTCTAAATATATATATATATTTTTTATCTAAGACCTCAAACACAATCTTTGCTTGATATGTTAACACTTTTGGGAGTATCGTGTCAGCAAAAAAGGGGACCTATACTTTTTGTTAAGCTGTCAAGTCAAGGAATTATAATCAAAATATGTATGTGTATATTAGACATGCAGTTGTTGCATTCATCTTGAAACAAATGGATTTGTTTGACATGAATTGATTCATTTAAACAAAAACCTTCAAATTTGTTTTTGATAGACGCAGTGGTTTCATTTGTTTTGTGTTCCGTTAACTTATTTTCCTACTGGGCAAAAGGTTTTTGGATAAATCGATTTGTGTAAATACAAATCGAAAAGGTTTTTTTCCTGGACAAATTGACTCCTTGTCAAATGTACATGTCTAGTGCTTATTAGGAAATACCCCTTGCTCTAGTCGCCACAAATTCGCTTTTTAAGTGCAGGAAGTATTACTTTACTGAGAGGGTAGTGGATGCATGGAATAGCCTTCCAGCTGAAGTGGTAGAGGTTAACACAGTAAAGGAGTTTAAGCATGCGTGGGATAGGCATAAGTCTATCCTAACTATAAGATAAGGCAAAGGACTAATGAAAGTATTTAGAAAATTGGGCAGACTAGATGGGCCGAATGGTTCTTATATGCCGTCACATTCTATGTCTCTATGTTTCTATGTTTCTATGTTAGAGACGGTGTATTTGTCCAAGATATCTCCACCTACCCAAAACTTAACAAAACATTCATCAGGCAGTAAGTTAATAGAGACAAACAAAAATTTGGGCCTCACAGCATGGTGGGTGGAATACTGGCTGTCAGAAACGTAAAGGACTTACTTATAGATCTAAAAATATATTTTTTTATACCTATGAGAAAGGCTTTAATATTTGTGACTGCAAAACACGTCAGATGCGGCAAATTTTTTGAACTCCAATTGACACAATAATAACAAAGCCTGTTGCATCGTGTTTGCACTCTCCATGCTTTGTGCCCAGATTCTTTGTTCATCTCTATTCCATTAATTACAATAAGATTTTTCAACCTGTTAATGGATTAATTTTTCCCTTATTCAATTCTTACTTTACAAGTCTTCTTCTTCTTGTAGAAAGCAAACGTGATACAAGTCAAAGTTCAGAAAACATTAGCAAACAAAAACAAGTGTGAGATTTCTATGGAGGCATTACTGTAATCATTTTTCTCACCGCTGCTGAGTTACATTTCTACATTTCTTCATTCTTTTGGTCCTAATAAACAATCAATCTTTTCATAGAGTTGCCAATTATTAAGAGCCGAGACCAGAAAGGGCAGAAATATCTGTAAGCAATACCAATACGGTTTGCAAAGCAACATAATTAATATAAAACTGAAACTTGCAAACATAAAGCAATCACAGAGGAAGGCAACTGCATTAGAAGTTGTGTATCTTGTTAAAACATGTTCTCTATCAAGTTATCTTACAAAATAAATACATGCATTGCAATAAGACAAAAAATAAATAAAAAAGTAAAATTAAAATAAATATATATATATATATATATATATATATATAGTAGTTTAACAATTAAAATTAAATGGGGGATGCATAGACTGTATTTGCATTTAGAATAAAATAGCTACTTTTTCTATAGATTAGTGTTTAGAGATGACCAACTAAAGGGGACCTGTCATGTCACAAACAAAGTATGCTCATTAGATTAAGCATAAGATTCTATCAATATATTGTATTAGCAGTTTTGCTAGCAAATGTATAGATCAGGAGAAAAAAAAAATATTTAAAATAGGTTTTTCTCCCAGCTGTTAGTGAATGCCTCAATGTGCAGAGACATTGACTGACAAAGGAGATTAGGAAAAACCTCGCAAATAAATTCCCTCTGCTCTCCATCCATAGCAACCACAGCTCCTGCACTGTGGTTGCTATGGAAAATTCCTAGCCGGTGCTTCTAGAGCTGGCTAGGGAGTATAGGAAGCTGTCATCACTGATATATAGTATATTTAATGTACATGGAAGCTATTTCAGGTAAGTGAATCTTTTTTCACAACAGGATCACTTTAAAAAAAATAGCATGCAGTGTAAGAAGTCACGCAATATCGCTGGTCTTGGAAACCTTTCAACAGGTTCAAAGATATTGGCAAGGAAGGAAAAATCAAATTTTTCTGATATACTGTAGATGCAACACTATAATGGTAATCTGTATTGGAAAATATTTTGATCATTGCTTTTGTAAGGAATATGGTGGTCATTTTGGGAATGCAGATTCCAAAACTGCTAGTAGAATTGAATGTAAGCAACTTTACAATTTGTGTGCATAATACTAACATACAGCAAGTGTAAGTACCTGGCTTAAACCATGTAACTGTAATTAAGAGATATTTAAGGTTGCTTTTGAAACCTTCAGTCACGTGGTTATGATGTTTCTTGATGAGATATTTCCATAATACACTGTACATCCAATTTTATTTTCTGGTTAATGTTGTAAAGAACAACAAGCAGGGGTGTATTTACTGCGAGGCTGACAATGCGTTTGCCTGCGTCTGTTAGTGAAAGTGTTAGTATGTGTGTGTCTGTTAGAGAGTGTGTTAGTGTGTCTTTTAGTGTGTATGCATGTCTGTTAGTGAGTGTGTATGCGTGTCTGTTAGTGAGTGCATGTCTGTTAGTGACTGTGTGTGTCTGTTAGTGCGTGTGTTAGTGTGTGTGTCTGTTAGTGAGTGTGTATGCATGTCTGTTAGTGAGAGTGTATGCGTGTCTGTTAGTGAGAGTGTATGCATGTCTGTTAGTGAGTGCATGTCTGTTAGTGACTGTGTGTGTCTGTTAGTGCGTGTGTTAGTGTGTGTGTCTGTTAGTGAGTGTGTATGCATGTCTGTTAGTGAGAGTGTATGCGTGTCTGTTAGTGAGAGTGTATGCATGTCTGTTAGTGAGTGCATGTCTGTTAGTGACTGTGTGTGTCTGTTAGTGCGTGTGTTAGTGTGTGTGTCTGTTAGTGAGTGTGTATGCATGTCTGTTAGTGAGAGTGTATGCGTGTCTGTTAGTGAGAGTGTATGCGTGTCTGTTAGTGAGTGTGTGTCTGTTAGTGAGAGTGTGTCTGTTAGTGAGAGTGTGTGTGTGTCTGTCAGTGAGTGTGTTGTTGTCTGTTAGTGAGTGTGCTGTTGTCTGTTAGTGAGTGTGTATGTGTGTCTGTCGGTGAGTGTGTAAGTCTGTTAGCTAGTGTATGTGTGTCTGTCAGTGAATGTGTGTGTGTATTTAGAAGGTGGGGGGAGAGAGGGGGTGCCTGAGTTTTGTCATGCCTAGTGCACAAAACCAGGATACACCACTGACAACAAGTCTATAGAGCAGGTGACTTCTAAAATTACAACAACAAAATCCTTTGTCCTTTTTTCCTTAAGGACTATCATGCAGATCAGATGACAATATGTTCTGCTTGACATTTTAATACAAATTGAGAAGGTGTAACATAGACATTGTTTTGCATAAACCCTTTATTTCAGAGACCGTGATATAAAATCCTAGTGCTTAAATGGTTTTTCACATGCAGATTATGAATATAATTATACATTTCAAAATTATTAAATCCCTTTTCTGTTCTGACAATATAGTTCAAGAAAATAAAAAACTTTAAATTTGGCAAAAGAACATTTTATTTATTGTAATCCCTTTCTAATGTATATGGATCATGCAGCAGATTTATTTTCTTTTCTTTTTTCAGGGTGTGGGAGAAGAATTCAAAAGCAATTATATTTAGTGCAACAATGCGATGGCAATATTTTTGGGGGGCGTCTGGGGGATTTCACAGCACTGCGGAAAACACAAAAAAGCACTTTAAATGCATATTCATATTATTACAATTTTAGCAATCATACAATGATAATATTAATCTAAACAAACTTTCAGAATTGATTAAGTTTGCCTTAAGTTGAAACATGGAGATTTTACCTACACCTTCCTCACTGCCATATATGAAGGTATCTGGCATCAGCAGCATTACATATTTATGGAAGATCCCAATGGAGTGAACCCACTGCAGAATTATAATAGTATCAAAGTAATAAAAGGAACATTCCAATTTTCACTCATTTCAAAATATATCCTGGTTTCTTGATGTTATTAATACCCAACCTAACCTAATAATACTCCTTTTACTGATTTCAAAAGCACGAAAGGTGGAGCTGACCACACCAGAAAGTAATCTACAGAATAGTGCAGAAGGAGCCCTATCTACTGAGCTATCCCACTTGCAAAATGCCTGGTAAAGGAGCAACAGCTGTAGAATATACGTTCCGTTAAATGTAGTGAAAGAATCTACATCGTGTAAATGGGCATGGAAGGTGAGTTGCTGGGATTTAGCTAACTCTTTGAAATGAATGGGTTAAATAATAATAAAAAGGGGAGTGAAACTATGTACAAATGACAAACAATGAGTGTGGTTATGTTTCTGTTTTATTGACGTATTTCGGGTACCTAGAGCGCAACAGAAGGTACACTGTGCACAAAACTATTACATGAAGAGTTGTTGTTTCTGATATAACAGGAGTCTTATGCATTTTTAAGAGAATTTACCACATAAGCTAGTATTAGAAATGACAGCACGCAGTGTCAGATTCATTTAGCGCCGTTATAAGCACAATCAGTCCATCTGAGTTAAAGCCATTCATGTATGGATTTGGGATCTGGTATCTGCTGGTAGCTGACAATGACACGTTTTGATTGGGTGCCATGTTTAGAGTTAATAACTACATTATTTCTTTAGTATGATGCAATTACTATTATAGCAAGGCAGTGTGGTGTGCGCGTGTGTGTGCATCTGTGCCTGTATATACGGGTGTGTGCATGTGTGTGCCTCTGTGCCTGTATGTATGGGTGTGTGTTTGTGTGTGCATCTGCGTCTGTAAATACAGGTGTTCATATATAAGTGCATCTGTGCCTGTATGTAGGGGTCTCTATGTGTGTGTACCTTTTGTAATTCTGTGATATTTGAGAAACAGTCAGAGTTCTGAATACATTTCAAGGCATTCAGTATATAGGCATCTCTCTAATTGAGTCTTCAGCTTTTGCACTATTTCACAAATATTTGCCAACATTCATATTTTTCAGCATAGACCACCATCGTTGTAAGAGTAATTATTCTCCCCTTGTAAGCTCAGACAGGGATGAAGTAAAATAGTTATAATTATTTATGTGTGTGTAGATAGACATATTTTATGTTCTATATGTTAATACACTATCCCTAGTTTAAGCCACTGTCATGAGTTCTTGCAAAAATATAATATTCAGGAATATCATTTTTAATATGTAGGTAACAGCTTCTTGATCCAAGAAGAGATCTGACTGCCATTCTAGAGTCGAGAAGGATTTTTTTCCTAGTTTGTTGCAAAATTGGACGCGCTTCAAAGTAGGGTGTTCTTTTGGATCAACAGCAAAACCAGATTGAGAAATTTGTTTTCTTTTAGATCAGGTGGATGGCTATATATGTGTGCATTGTTTACCTGGGAAAGAGATGGCAGCAGGATGCACTATGGGAAGAAGGCAGAGTGGCGGAAGAAGTGTTATGCTCTGGGCAATGTTTTGCTAGGAAGTCTTACGTCCTGGCATTTATGTGAATGTTACTTTGACACATACCATCTACCAAGAGATGTTGCAGACCCTGTATACTACTTCATGGAAACAGTGTTCCCTAATGGCAGTGGCCTCTTTCAGCAGGATAATGCAGCATATAATTCTGCAAAAATTGTTCAGAAATGGTTTGAGGAACATGTTAAAGAGTTCAAGGTGTTGCCTTGGCCTCCAATTCCCCAGATATCAATCCGATAGAGCATCTGCTGGAGCAACAACTGCTTTCCATGGAAGCCCCACCTTGCAACGTGCAGGTCTTAAAGGATCTGTTCTTAATGTCTTGGTATCAAATACCACAGGACACGTTCAGAGGTCTTGTGGAGTCCATGCCTCAATGCATCAAAGCTGTTCTGCAGCACAGGGGGTACCTACACAATAATAGGCAATTCATTTTAAAGGATCACTATAGGGTCAGGACCACAAACATGTATTCCTGACCTTATAGTGTTCAAACCACCATCTAGCCCCCATGGGCCCCTCATGCCTCCATAAATATAGTAAAAATCTAACTGTATTCAAGCCTGAAGTTGACTCAGAAAAACAAGCAGTCTGCTGGCATCATCAGAAGTGGTAGCCTGATACAATCACAATGCTTCCCCATAGGATTGGCTGAGACTGACAAGGAGGCAGATCAGGAGCAGAGCCAGCATGATTCAAACACAGCCCTGGCCAATCAGCATCTCCTCATCAATGAATCTTCATGAGGAAAGTTCAGTGTCTGCATGCAGAGGGAGGAGACACTGAATGTTTGGATGCATTTTAGGCAGCCATGACCCAGGAACGATCTCTAACAGCCATCTGAGGAGTGGCCAGTGAAGTTATCACTAGGCTGCAATGTAAACACTGCATTTTCTCTGAAAAAAACTGTGTTTACAGCAAAAGGCCTGAAGGCAATGATTCTACTCACCAGAACAAATTCAATAAGCTGTATATCTATCTATATCTATATATATATATATATATATATATGTATATATATATATATATATATATATATATATATATAGTCAATACAATGTTAAGCAAAAATCTGCACACCAGTCAAGCCATAAGACTTGCTTTTCCCACAAAAATCACAAATTTGCAGTGATGTTACTATTACTACTGCAAAGGATTCTGGGTGGGCATTTTGTTTTTTGAGATATATATATATATATATATATATATATATATATAAATTCTCACAACATCTGGTTTTGCTGTTGATCCAAAATCCAAAACCAGAACATTGTTAACTATATGGCAAGTGAAGAACGTTTCGACCAAGCAGTAGATCTTTCTTAAGTGAAAATTCACAAAAGATTCACCTTTGCACCTATTGATGTGTTCTGGACAATTTTGTTTTTGACAACTAATAGGATGACTGGCAAGGGGACCAGGTTGGCAATTGCCCATCGGGCCACTAGAATGGGAGGCAGCAGCCAATTTGCAAAGTTTTGCAGGAGTAATATCAATTGTACAGGGTCTTTGCTAGGCCAGCAATCTGTGGATTTGTGCATAGGATTTGCACTATTATAATGAAGCAAAGTTGAGTGTGTATTCAATGCAGCAGATTACCATATAAGAGGCTAACCAGACTTCCGGACTACAATGTGTATGCATGATGCCCTTTAAGGCATTTGCCACGAGCCCAGGGTTAGATGAAACAGTGATCATGACATTCATACCATATGCTGGTTGTGAAAGTTGGCAATAGAGTTACTAGGAAACAGAGTCGGTGTCAAAGGTGTCCAAAGATCTCTTTAAATTCTTCTTCATACTGTGCAGGTCGTACTGATGGAAATAGCAGCTTGTAACTCCAGCAGCCTCCATCTGTCAAATCTATCTATATTGCATGTTCCACATGAGTAGGACCATTCACACTGACATCTGTGAGTTTTGATTGCAAAAAAAAAGGGCCATTCGTCTGTACTTACCCCTCAGACCAAAAGCTGCCAGCCCTCCCACAGCAAGACCCCAATTATGTACAAATTCTATAACTGGTATTATTCTGAATTATATTGCTACCTGAGGACTGTAGTAGATAAATAAAAGTGAAGGACCTTATTGTATCTAAAAATATGTTTTCTGAAGATTATTTCTTTATACAGAAACTCCAGTTGTAAAAGTACCTTTGAAACTATTTTACAAGAATAGGATCCAAAATAAAATGCGCACCTTAGATCAGATTCAAAGGGCTCCATATATTTAGATTTATTTTGAGAATAAGATGTAATGAATGTGCTCGATAAAAGCGAGATCCTTTCAGTACGCTGTTCTGCAACATAACGCTTCAAAATAGTCAAGGGAAAAAGAAGACCTGTTAAAGGTGAAAACTATTCACAGCGAAGGGAAACAAAAGAATTCTTGTTTTATTAGAAGCCAGTCTCTGGGTGAAGTTCCTTTCGGAATCTTTACAGCATCACAACTTCCACATTAATTGGAAAAGACCGGGTTTCAGGTCCCATTGAACATTTATCTGCAGTTATGTATTAGACTGTAGAGTCAGCCTAGAGTGATGAATAATGATCACAAAGATATAAAAAGAGGATTACTAAATGATAGTAAATTAATGATGCACTCTGTGCTTTTGTGTCATTAAAGTGATACATTGACAAATGTGAACTGTTCAGTCTATCTAGGTGTTTCATAACAACAGTGCTCAATAGCTACTGACAGGCCAAGCTTAAAGGAATAGTAAACTATTTTATTGTAGAACTAGGTCTGCAAATCACCAGTTTTTGTGACAGGGAGGATCAACAAATCAAATCTCAACAAATCAAAATAAATCTCACTAATCTCACTCATATAGAAAATGTCCCCCTACTGTCCTATATAATCATCTATTGTCCCTTTTCTTCTTAAATCAGTCCACTGCTTTCCTAGTATAGTCTCAGAGGGTTACCATATGCCCTGATGCTGTTATCTAATGTGAGAACCTAATGTGCAAATTAAGGTAAAAGGACAAGAAATATAGTCATGGGAAAACACCGTTTGTGAGGTCACCTAAACTTATTTAGAACTCAAAGGACCACAACAATGATCCATACGAGAGCAGTTAAACTAATTGTCTGTCAGCCACTGCCTGGTTTCACTGGGTATAGCTTTGGTATATTCTTTTCAGTCAGTACTGGCATTATCAAAAATACAATGTACTTTGTACGAGAGAAGTGATAATAATAAGTTCTAATTAAGTTGAAAGGTTCCCTCTAGTGCAGGAGAACCAGGCCTGGATCAATAATTTTATAGTTGCAAAACAGATTGTGATTAATCAAATTTGAGTTGTGAAATGCAAGGAAGAAAATTATTAAACCTTTTACGTGGTCTGTTAGCGTTTTAGTTAAATGTAATACGGCAGCTCTGAATGTGTGGCATAAAGAATATGAGAACTCTGAGCGGAACGGACAAAGCTCAAAGGAACTCAGTAACTTACCCTTCCATAAATCCCGCTCAGGTCTCAAAAAGTTTTTGCTCAATTGTTCCATTACAGAGAGAACCAGTACCAAGGCAGATCAGACTGACCCCCCCTACAAGGGCAGTCCAGAACTGACATGCAGGCGTTAAGATACTATGTTGAATAAATGGTATTAACGTCCACAGGATTATGTATTTGTGTTGGACTCAGAGTAAGAATGACAGACTGGAGATGCAGGTCTTTGCTTGTCCTCATATAACAGTCGTATTAGATCTGAAGCAAAACCTGTTCTTGTCAAAGACTCTCAATGTTCAACCTAGTGTCTTTACGATAATGGAGGAACCTGATACGAAAAAGACGTGTGGCTTTATGAAGTTGACCCTACTGATTAGTTTATGTAAACTTGCTGCTTACATGTTAGAGGCTGTTTATTTTAGAATTATTTGGAAACCCTGATTATGTCAGTGAAGTGGGATATAGAAAGAGCTATGCCACAATTAATAGTCCTATTTACCTGAAACAATTTATGTTCACAATGACGGTCCTGGTGGTTTGCCAGCAAAGTATCTGTTGGCAGACCAACCTGATAACCACAACCATAGCATGACTCCAGACCACCCTGTCAACCATAAACATAGCATGGCTCAGACCAACCTGATAACCACAAACATAGTATAACTCCAACCAACCCGATAACGAAAAACATAGCATGACTCCAGACCAAAAAAGAAATGCACCTTTAGTTGAACAAATTCCAGCCAAAAGGATACACAGAAAATGGATTAATGGGGTACTAAAAAGGGCCTAACCCTTATATTAACCAATACACAAAAACAAAGAGAGGAGACAGTATCCCTGAGACACAGGAAACAAATCCCCTCAATCCTAATACCCCTTCTGGAGCAATATATTTGCCCACTACCGTGTATTACAAAAAATAATAAAGTTTTATTGAAGATCATTAAAATCTCATATATAAATTCTATAATACATCAAACTGTTATTGACTAAGAGTGAGGGAACATAGAAAAAAGCAACTTGAAAGATGTATATATCTAAATAGTGTAACTTGACACTAAGTTGCAAAAATTCCAATAGAGAAGTAGTAAGAAAAAGCTACTTCAGGTTACAATAGATTAGCAACAGTATCCAAAAAGTAATAAGGGCAGACTAAAAGTTCATTCAAGTTCCCTCAGGCTAGTCTACAGTGAACCAAAAAGTTAACTCTTCACTATTAGATAACTATTTATAAAGATATAAATATATGGTCCTAATCATGTACTACAAGTGTAAATTAGTATTAGCCATAATGGCTCCATATATCGTATCAAAGTGGGTAAATCGAAAGGATAGTGAGATGTCAGTGAAGAGAATAGAAAATAAAGTGAGGAGGCAGTAAAGAGAGTTCAGTAGGTCAAAAAAACCCTGGGCTGATTTCAAAAAGTAAAAAGAGTGCAAAGTTAAATGCCCATATCCTCTCCCCCCTACACACACACAAAAAAAAAAAGAAAAAAAGAAACCCAACGCGCGTTTCGGCGGTAATGTCCGCCTTTATCGAGGGTGTAGTAGTGTGCAAACGATCCCCCTTCCTCCCCTCCCTTATATACACATTTCCGTTTATAATTGGCGCCAAAAAAGGAGACTCGTCACCAGTGGGCTGAGCTCCAGTTTTGTTACGCCTGCATAGTTTGCCGGTGGGAGGTCCCGTATTCATGTATGTAAATCAAGACGAAAATGCGCATGCGTCAGGTGCCGGCATTCAGCCGGAGAAGAACGCGATCGTTTGTTATACCGGCATCAGAAAACCCCCCAGTATTGGCAACAAGCAACCAAGATATATACTGTGTGTATGTTGTTTCACATTCGCAAAGGTTGGCATTTAGCCAAAAAACGCGAGTGTGTACAGTTAAAGCCCTCACACAGCAGGATACAAAGTATCACACTATGTTGCCTTTCAAGTATATAAATTCCTTATAGTAAGAAATGAGATAACAACATATAAAAAGGTAAATAGAGGGTAATAAAATGTAGTAATCCCATAGTCAAAAAACAGACAAGGGAGTATAGTGCATATATATGGTGAAAACAGAGAAGATGAGATTATGGTGGGAAAGGGAAAAGAGGGATCAGTTGAAAAAACCAAACAATAATACAGAAGTAAGAAAAACATTTATATAGGTCAAAAAGTATATGTAAGTAAATAAATCCTGAAATGGCAGGTCCAAATAGTGACAATACCCAAAGGAAATGAGCAGAGTCTTAGAATCAACTCCCAGACAGAATCAGTCAGTACAAATGAGATAAGTCCTTATGGGTCAGTAATTCAATAAAGTGCTATGCTCCCGATACAATATGTAAAGCATGCATATATATATATATATAGAAACGTGCCTATATCTCAAAAAAGTATATATATATATAAAGGATCAAATAAATGGAGCAAAAGAGAAGCCCTCATTTAAACCCAAGGGTTGTAGTGTCTTAAGTCTATAGATCCACCTAGACTCTCTCTGTCTCAAAAGACGATCATAGTTCCCTCGCCTCGGATGTCTCTTAACCCATTCAAGACCACAAAATTTCAGATTACTAGAGTCACTCCCATGATATTCTCTAAGATGTCTTGAAATTGGTGTTTCGAGGCGATTCCTAGGGGACCTTACATGTTCCATGATCCTTTCTTTAAACGCTCTAAAGGTCTTGCCTACATATTTTTGTCCACATGAGCAGGACAGGAGATACACCAGACCCTTCGTATTACAATTGAAAAAGTTTTTAATCTTGATAGAGACTTTACCAGTACTATCATTGACTACCTTAGATTCCTTCAAGATATATTTACAAGCTACACATCTACCGCAGCCATAGGAACCACATGGAGGATTACCCAACCATGTGTCCCTTGGCTGCGGTTTAGTGGATAGATGACTTGGTACTAATAAGTCACGAATATTGCGGCCTCTTCTGGCCGTGATATTAATACAAGGACCTAGAATTTCCTTCAAATGTGAGTCATTCAAAAGGATCGGCCAGAATCTATTCAAACTATTTTTTACTTCGGACCATCCCGTATCGTATGTGGCAATCATACGAATATCGCCTGTGTTTTTCAGAGTTTTATTCCTGGGATGATCACTAAGAAGATCTTTTCTATCAATTTCAAGTGCTCTCTTATAAGCTTTTTTGAGACAGCGATTTGGGTAGCCTTTCTCCTTAAAATATAAACGAAGTTGATTTGCCTTTATCTTGAAGTCCAATACATCGCTACAATTTCTCCGGAGGCGGAGATATTGGCCAACCGGGATTCCCGCCTTAAGGGGCCTTGGATGATAACTCTTCCAATGGAGCAGGGAGTTTGTAGCAGTTGGTTTTCTATATAAAGTGGACTGGAATGTCCCATCCTCATTGATGGAAATCGTGATGTCTAAAAAATTGATTGAGCGTCCACCAAATTCCGAAGTGAATCTGAGATTCTCATTATTCTGGTTTAGACATTCCACTAAGGCTGCAAATTCCTGTGTGGACCCCTGCCATACCAATAGAATATCATCGATATAGCGTCCCCACCATAGAATCTTAGGGAGGTAATCTCTCAAGGTCTCTGAGGAAAAGATGTCTTTTTCCCACCACCCCAGGTGAAGGTTTGCATATGAGGGGGCACAAGCTGTCCCCATCACAGTACCCCTCACCTGGTGATAAAACTTGGTGTTAAACAAAAAGTAGTTATGTGATAGGATAAATTCTAAAAGGCGTACCACAAAATCTGCATGAAGATCATCTCTACACATCCTTTGGTTTAGAAAGAATCTTACATGTTCCAAACCCCTATTGTGAGGAATGGATGAATAGAGTGATTCAACGTCCAAACTACAAAGGTTTGCACTTGGAGATAGCTTAAGATTAGAGAGTAGATTCAAAGCTTGCTTAGTGTCCCTTATGTATGATGGCAAAGTCTCTACCAAGGGTCTCAAAATTCTATCCACGTACAGACTACCATTTTGCGTAAGATTATCTATCCCAGAAACGATAGGTCGCCCTGGGGGGTCTTGTAGATTTTTGTGGATTTTCGGCAAGCAGTAGAAGGTTGCTATTCTAGGTTGACGATTAAGAATAAATTCGTACTCGTCACCTGATAGCAACCCTCCACTGCGGCCTTCGTCCAGAATATCCTTATATTTTCCCAAATAATCATTGGTAGGATCAGATTTCAAGATCCTATACGTCTTTTCATCACTTAGGACACATTCTACCATCCCTATATATTTGCTTGTATCGAGGATTACTATGTTGCCCCCCTTATCGGCTCGTTTAATAGTAATGTTAGCATTAGTCCTAAGTGATTCTAGAGCGAGCCTCTCCTTTTTATTTAGGTTGTTGTTTAAATGATAGTCAAAAGGTTTGATCTTAATTTTTTCAATCTCACTTTTTGCTGCCTCCAAAAATAGTTCAATATTTCGGAAGCCGGCAAAATTTGGTGTATATCTACTTTTTGGTTTCAAATCCGTACGATTTAAAACAGTAGTTGTATCATTTTCCTCTAAGAGGGACAAGAGTGTCGTAAGGCATTGATAATCTTTAGATGTAAGGCCTAGATCCCTCGCTTTTTTCTCATTTTGTATAGAATGAAATTTGGATAGAGCGAGTTTTCGGACAAAAAGATTCAAATCTTTGATCCACTCAAATCTATCAAAAGAAGGGGTTGGGACAAAAGAGAGACCCCGTTCTAAAACATCAATTTGATCCTGAGATAGTATACACAGGGATAGGTTAACAACCTGGGATTTAGAATGGGTCAAACCTAAAGTCTCCTTCAGTACCGTGTCCTTCTCCCTCCTCCCCTCCCCTGACTCCAGACCAACCCAATAACTACAACCATGGCATAACTTCAACCAACCTGATAACCACAAACATAGTATGACTTCAACCAACCCGATAATGAAAAACATAGCATGACTTCAGACGAATCTGATAACTACAACCATAGCATGAATCTGACCAACCTGATAACGACAAACATAGTATGACTTCAACCAACCCGATAACGAAAAACATAGCATGACTCCAGACCAATCTGATAACTACAACCATAGCATGACTCTGACCAACCTGATAACGAGAAACATAGTATGACTTCAACCAACCCGATAACGAAAAACATAGCATGACTCCAGACCAATCTGATAACTACAACCATAGCAAGACTCTGACCAACCTGATAACCACAACGATAGGATGACTGTAGAGTGACCAACCAAATAACCACAACCATAACATGACTCTAGATCATCCCAGTAACCGCAACCATAGCCTGACTCCAGACCAACCTGACAAACACAGACATAGCATTACTCTGACCATCCTGATAACCGCATCAGTAGCATGACTCTGAACAACTTGATAAACACAAACATAGCACAAGTCTGTCTTGAGCATTAATTACAAGAAGCAGCATACTTGATTTTAATTATACATGTCAATAAGATAAGTGCAAATCCCGATCAGTGTTTTGTTTATCTAAATGCCACATGGGTAGTTGCTGTGACTTTATATTTTTATTATCTTCATTTATAGAATTTCTAATACAGAGTACATTGGTTTGCTTGGTAATTTTGGGATATTTACTCTTGAATGCATTTGGCTTCCAACGTACATTTGGCTATCGCTGTCTAACTGTGGTGTGGTCTATAATAGTAAATTAATTATGTAGGTATATAATGCAATACATACATTCTATTGTGTTATATTCCCTAAAGAGTGACTTGTGAAGATCAGATAACAAATCTTCAAAATTTGGGCTAAAATAGTTGAGTTGGAAAAAATCTCCAGTTGTGGCAAGTTAGATCATTTTTCTATTTTGGCGCTATGTTGTAAGTAAACAGACTCAAGTGTTCCACTTCATGTTAACAATGTCAGTGTACTTCACCAATGTGAAGACGGCTGAGTAAAGAAATAAACATTAAATAAAAATAGTTGCATTTCACAAAAAACACACGCACATTATTCCCTGTTGGCTTATAACATGTCATTCTGTTCACTGATCAAACGGTTTCTAGGAGAAACTGCTCTAGACACCACCAGCATTTCTGGTCACTTGGATTAATCACCTAGCTCGTTTGACACATTTTTGTAAGTACACATCTTTTAATATCTGGTCTCACTAAGACAACTGACTGTAGCAGTTATTAAATCTCTAAATCTATTATCTTTCCCCTCCAGGTGCGACCTTTGAGCTCTCAGCATTAATAATGGAGAATTTCTTTCCAGTTACATTTCACTGTCATGATTTTGCGACTTTAAAATTAGATTAGAACAGGGAAGAAATGTAGAGGATTTTTTTTTTCTCTCTACATCCTTTTCGCCAAGCAAATACCACCCTCGTTCTCATGTATTCTCATTTATAGAAATCATGATCTTGGAAGCACAAGATAAAAAATAAAAGGTAAATATTAAAGTGCAGCTGTCATGCAAAAAAAAATGGCATTGCGGTATGATGTAGAAAATAAAATGTCAATTGTACGTAGTGGTTTGCAGCTTGTGCCTGTAAATACTGTCAACGCATAAAAATAAACAAAAGTATGACTGCACGGTGGGCAGCAAAAAAGAACACCCATAATGCTTAGCAAGCAATGCCAAATGTCTACGAAGAAAAAATGAGAGTAGGTCTAAGATCTAAGAAAATATTTTAACTAATGTTGCCAAAAAGTGCAGAGCCACTGCTGCTTCTTCTTGGTGGTAAAAATAGTATGGATGAAAAAAACAAACAAAAAAAAACCCCAATATGAAACATCAATAGTACTTCAGGGCACACAAGTCGCATCCATGTTGATAGTGAAGATCATATTTTTGACAAGCAAACGATTTGGGCTACTGCCCTTTGTCAACACCCCTTCCTTTAATATTGAAACAACATGGAGGTTGTGACTTGACCACCATGCTGCATGGTTGCAGTTTTCATGAGCTCCTGCTTTTGAAGCCTAGAACTGCTGTAAAACCATTGGTATCATCGGCATCGCCTCTGGATCGGACCAGCATTTACTAGAGAAGCATTCATTGGCAACTGGTGGCAGTCTGTCTGGCTAGTATATCCGGCTAGAAGTGGGGACTAAAAAAAATTGCACAGCTGGGCGAAATGGCTGCTCTCCTGCATAACTACTTGTGAAGCCTATTATGGTCTCCACTTCTCCTTCTCATCTCCCCCACTAAGTTCAAGTGAGTGAAATGTTCTACCATTCCTGTAGGAATTTATAACTGGGAAACCAATGTTTAGAGCTGTTCACTGAATCAAGATGACCCTCACCCAAGAGTGTAATTAATGAGTATATATGAAGGATTCATAAGGCAAGCTACAATTTCTGGATGTCCCCTTTGCATCGCATCTTTTTTTAAGGCAGCTCATAAATCTGCCCACATATTCAAAGCAGAATGTCAGACTTTCTCTCAGCAACTGACTGAGGATCATCTATCTTGCTCATCCACAACTTGCTTTGGTATCTAGTACTGTGATAGGAGATTATACAAATCAAATTAAAGAGAAAAACATAGACCAAGACAACAAACTCATCCTTAAGGGTCACTCTAAACACCAAACCAATAATTATTAATTTAGTGGTTTTGGTGCATACACACTGCCCCTGCAGTCTGACAAATGTAAGCACTGCCATTTGTGAGTGAGGACAATGTTTACATTTTCTGACTAAGGGTGCATCTAGTGGCTATCAATATGACAGCCACTTCAGGCACTTTCTTGTTTTCTGTAATAAAAAGTCTTCATGTTCCACACCACTGTGCTACTCTAAGCATCCAATTGGCTAAATGTGGCAATAAATGTGCAATCCCAGTTGGCCTCCAATGCTTCCCTACAAAAAGCATTTACCTGGACCTAAGGTCCCCAGGATGTCACTAAAGGATGAGCAGCTGCTAGACAGAAACTGCTGGATGACCGGTTTACATGTATTTCTTTTTTTTTTTTTTGCTTTAAAAGGGAGAAAGTGGCATAAATGCCAAGTAAGGTACACTCTAAAAGTAACATTTATTTTGCTGGTCTGGGAAAGACCCCTAAGATTTGCAATTGCTTACATAACACACGGTGATGTTGTCAAGCAGTATCTAGGCAGTGGTATATTTTAGATTTGTGCTGCCCTAGGCACAACTAAATTTGGGCACCCCCAAAATCAAAATTTGCCCCCCCAATTTGTGTCAAGGCCACTTTTTTGACTGACAGACACATGCCCACATTTATACATGCACTGATATACACTCACTGACAGATACACAGTCATTGGCACACACATACAGTCATTGGCACACACTGTTTAACCAACACACACTTTTACTGACAGACACACACTGACACACCCACTCACTGACAGGCACACACTCTCAGATACACATAAAATGACATACACACACTGACACACACTCACAGGCACACCTATTCTCACTGAAAGACATGCACACTTTCACTCACTCACAGACACACACTGACAGCTACACTCACTCACAATAAGGTGGACAGCCCCAGAACACGAGGCAAACAAGGCATTTTTCTGGGAGCTTGGGGTGGCATTTTTTGGTGCCCTCCCTGAAAGTGCCGCCCTAGGCAAATGCCTTGTTTGCCTTGTGGTAAATACATCCCTGTATCTAGGCAACCTGAGTTAACAAATATTCGATAATAATAAAGTATACCAAAACATACAGTCTGACCCCAGTGGTAAGTGTCGTTATTGTTAATTCATCACAAGCTAGTATTCAACAATTAACAGCTGTAATCCCTTTTTTAGAGCAGTGACTTTGTTCTTCATATATATATTATGTCCATTATCTCGGGAACCTGAACTGGAAGGCCTTTCTTACCACTGTGTGATAGTGTCTAGTACCTTTACAACTGGAATTCAAAAGATTCCAATGCACACATTACATTCTGTAGTAGTAGGCTATAGATCAAATAGTCATCTAGTCATCTGGTCATAGTCATCTGGTAAGGATTAAGAAAAAAAACTTCCAAAGTTGAAAGTTTCTGTAGTGTGTATTAAAGAAAACATGGTATATACAGTACAATTATTTTGTGTCACCATGTGTAACCAAGACTTACCAATTTCACTAGTTGAACTTTTAAATTAGAGATACCCTTTCCTAAGCTTTATTTAGTATCGCCTCTATAGGGAAATAATTATCATAAAATGACTTAACAGTGTATACAATTTCAGTTGCTAGGGGTCCTGAGATTTATACTATACCCAGAAATTCAAACTAGATATTATTCAATCAGGTAATCTGTCTGGAGCGCAATATACCATTTAATGGCTATAATACTATTAAAGGATCATTATAGTGTTAAGAATACAAACATGTATTCCTAACACTATAATTCTGGAGTAGTAGTTTATGTCTAGTTTTATCGGATAAGGCAGCGATTATGTTGATATGCTATAGACACCTGAATCACTACATTAAGCAGTGGTTTTGCTAACTATAGTGTCCCTTTAAATGAATGTTCAAAATTCTGATAGTATAAACAGTGAAATTGGGACATTTTGTTTACATATGGTGACACAAGCTTATTGTATACACTCGGTTTCCTTTTGAACTGTAATTTGCTTCTGATGCAACTTCGAACTAAAAATGCACACGATATCTTTTTCACACTAGCATAAAGTAACTTTTAACTTTTTCTTTTATTCCTTTCTAGTTCATGATTAAAGGGACAGTATAGTCACCAAAATGACTTAATGAAGCAGGTTTGTTATATACATGGTCCTGCAGTCTAAAATAGTACAAAAGAAAAGGTCTCTAGCCCTTGTTTGTAAAGCAAGGAGGCAGCTTGAACATCGCAAACCAGAGTCCCTTCTTTCTGGTCATGGATGGAGCAAAACCAATCTTTGCTCTCCACTAGTGACCCTTTGCTGCTATACTCCTGTGCACCGATATTGTAAATTTTGAATACCTTGAGCTAGGGAGCCCATACCACACCAGCTACCAAAACAACGATCAACAGTGAAGACTCCCACGTGCAAGATCAAGATATTTTATAGATCTATAAATGGGGATTATCCTGCCACTGCAGTCTTATTGCTCAATTCTCTGTCATTTAGGAGTTAAAAAAAACGTTATTAATGCAGCCCTAGCCACTGGAATATCTCTAAAATTGCAAAGTGCAGAATGCAACAAAGTGTCTCTGGTGCAATAAACATAATTAAATATAATCACCATAAGGAGTAAGGGTATAACAAACTGGGATGCTATTTACATTTTAAGATGTTATATATATATATATATATATATATATATATATATATATATATATATATTCTCCAAATGAAAGCCAGCACTCAAGGACTTGAACATAAAATATGTAGGCTTTTAATCCAAGCAGTAAGTCAATGTCCTGAGGAAAGGTCACTGTAGTGAACTGAAACGTTGACTTACTGCTTGGATTAAAAGCCTACATATTTTATGTTCAAGTCCTTGAGTGCTGGCTTTCTTTTGGAGAGCGTAAATTCAAGCAGCTGAGTACCGGGCCAATATATGAAGGAAAGCTGGAGTGCAAAACTTCTAACAAACTGTATATATATTATTTTTGGGAGTCTAGCCAACTCCTTGGTTTTGCACCCCTCCCTGTCACAGGTGCCTCATCCCAGGGCCCTATTTAGCCTTGTACTGCAGAGAGCCCCAGATGGAATTTTTTTCCCCAAGTAGGCTAATCTCATAAGAGCAGACATTAGGCTGTTAGTGTAGGACCTGCCAAAGATGGGGTACATTGACGTTGTGGCAGGCTTATGCAATGTATGATCATATAATGTAACTAAACCCCCATTATTTTTGCCTAGATTAGGTGTTTTTAAAAAAACAAATAAAATCTTTCAACATTGAAGTTGCTGTTTAGTGGATAGGTGAGTGCGCTGGATCTTGTGTATTGTATTATTTGACCCCCAGCAGCACCCCCATTTATGCATGTTAAGGTGAGTGCAGCCAACCCCCTCTTGTTTTATATATATATATATATATATATATATACACTTACAATATATTCTTATGTAAGACATAAAATGTATAAAGTGTAGAATTTTAATACATAAAAGGATATAAAAATATTATATGAATATACACACACACACACACACACACAGAAGAAAAGAGCCCAACTCAAAATTGTGCAAAAAGCACATTTGCCCAAGTGCTACAAGCCTCCCAATAGTCCACTATTACATTCCTCTATCAGTCTCCGAGGTTCCTCGCTGAAATAAAAGCAGAAGATCTCCAAGTTCCAGGTGACACCGTATTTGAGTGACACTGCCTTCATGTTGAATACTATGAACTAACCTGGGGAGACACATCACAGAAGTGGGACTGTCCTACTAGATGAGGTACACATGGTAGGTGTACATAATGCGCCCATCACCTTGAAGTTAATTTATAGAAAGCATTTATTATCAAGACAGCTTTAAGTGGTTTCACCATCCCTATGTACAGGTTACAATTCATTGCTTACCTGAATGTAATCTTACGATCAATACATTTTGTGGATTGCATTGCAGGTCCTCTTTACAGGTGAAAAAATCTCACTGTGATTGCTTCCAGGCAGATTTATTGCAACGTTTCGACCTGTAACCAGGTTTTTATCAAACTTGAGAAAGACCTGGTTACAGGTCGAAACGTTGCAATAAATCTGCCTGGAAGCAATCACAGTGAGTGCCCGAGATTTTTTCACTAATATGGATTCCTTGGGGCTTGCTGACCAATGCTCAGTAGCACCATGTTTTGAAAAATTGTGACGGAGTGCGACCCTCCCTTTCTTCTACTCTTTACAGGTGAAAACATAACGAGTTTTAAACCTTCAAATTCTATTCTTAAAATTCATTATTTTAGGTTCCAGATCCATACAAAAGATTCTAAAAGAGACCCACATATGGCCATCAAGAAAAAAAAAGGTGCCCAAAGACAGCGAATTCTTGTAAAGGGTTACCTTCTACAGGGAAAAGATTTTTAGTGGGATCACATCCAATAAGCATGCTAAGGTTTGGTCTGTCACATCTTCACAGACAAATCTCAAAGAAAACTCTTGGTACAGAATGAAAAGGAGACTTGGAGAAATAGATAATTGAATCAAAAAGCACTGTCACTTTCAAACATACAGTAATTTTATCAAGTGTTCTCTCTAAAGGCAAAGAATCCCATGTGTCCCTAGCCATTGACCTGTCAGATGCAATCAGACTAGTTCTTTATCCAACTTTATGGAGGTTCTTACCTAGTGTGAGTGTTATTTGTGTTTTTCAGAAGTCTTTGATAGTTAAAGGCTATGGCTTTGCAGAGTCTGCGGCAATAAAAATAGCATATTAGAAGTAAACATTGAATGAATATGTGTCTTTCCATTTACCACTTATCAATTATTTGTAGTTCTACAAAGGGAAATGTTAATTAAAAAAAATGTACGGAGTACAGAGAGTAACCTTGAAAACCATGGTACTTATTTTTCTATTAAAGTGTGAGCCTGACTGTTGTTGGGTAAATTGCTGCTTAGAACTATAGAATGTCTGACTGCTTATATCTCGACTCCTCTGTGTTCACTTAAAGTGTGTTACATTTCGGATTGATTAGGATTTCCATTGATCTGCTGAAGAATTGACATCAAGCTGCATATACTTCAATTTTAAAGATGGGCTATATGGGATTATTGGACGAGGGTTTTCATTTGCAGGGGTGTGTTCACTAACCATGAGTAGTTGTGAAGATTATACACGATTCAATTAAAGCTCGCGGCATATAGGAAACTATAAAAAAATATCCTTATTTCCTATTCCTGCAAGCAGAACCTGGACGATCCATTCACTAGAATATGTGTTTTAAAAAGTGAATTTTACCATTGAGGTTAAAGATATAATAGATTTGTTTAACTAAACACTACAAGTTGTCCTAAGAGAAAAGGGGACAGATAAAAAGTAGACAGTGATTGGTTATGGAGAGGAGTTAGCTGCTTGGTTGAGCTGAGTACTTATACTAGATACTTCCAATCAGGAAAGCACTTTGTGAAATGGGGAAGCGTGACTAAGGAGGTGGGGTTATGCTGCAGAAGGCAACAAAACATTTTTAAACATTTTTTTTAACAAAACTTAAGAGATTTCTACATCAAGAATAATACATATCAAGTGTATAAAGTGTCCCTGTAAGACTGCAGATATCATATACGTATCGTGCACACCACGTGTCTGTCTTTGCTGAGGACAGTTCAAATGATGCAGTAAGGCAGAGTTAGCAGACTTTTATTAAGGATCACAACTTCCTACACCCAGTAATGTTGAAATGAAGTGTGCTGCCTTTTTGTTGATTTTAAAGGTTTGACAAAGGCCGGAAATGCTAGAAATGTAGCTTGGCCACCTGTAGTGGCTATAATAAAGGGACCTCACAAATTGTTAAAAAAAACAAACAAAAAAACTGCAGAAAATGGTAGAAGGGGTCCGCTTATTTATTAACCCCTTATTAACTATCACAATAATGCATAAATGTTTCTACTTTCATTTGCTTTGCAAAAACATTTTTACGCATAAAGGCTTATTTACCTTCAATTATAATTACAAATCTAATCTCTGCATATGTACTACAAATGGCAACCTCCCAGTTTCCTTCCAAACACTAAAGGAAACTTTAATGGTCATAGCATTCCTACAGTCTGGGAGGGGAACGGAGTGAATGGTATCTCTGATATGGCCACCTCCTCTAGACTGTAAGCTCGTTTGAGCAGGGTCCTCAACTACCTATTGTTCCTGTTACATTTTGTTATTGTCTCATTTGGTAAATTCCCCTTTTATTGTAAAGCTCTGCGGAATAAGCTGGCGCTATATAAATAACAATAATAATAATATGCCTCTTATCATTCCGTTAGCATTACAGAGATAGCTTGGTAGTGAAGGGGTTAAGTCAGAAGCAGGTGCTAAGCAGAGGTCCGAGGCTCCTGTAGAAAATAATGAGAGCCATTAGCTTTCAATAGCAGCAGCCGGTAATGTCTTGTTGGTTCTTTTGAAATTTTGATGTCAGTAGACAGTCAATGCTGGGTAATACAAGCAGCTGGTATTTTAGTGACTTGCAGTTGGCCGGTAAAAAGTAGCGTCAAGAACGAAAATTAGCCTTCAGTTATCTGGAGTGTTTTGTTTCTCAAAATATAGAGGACTATCCAATGCCTGGAAATATAAACCAGATATAACAAAAACATGTTTTGTTGCATTTTGAAAAATACATAGTACACAATGACCCAGCAGCCTATTACCTTGCAGAACAAAGCATGGAAAAAATAATGAATTGTACAGAAATCATTAGGGAGCTAAGCATGGTATCTGGGCACTGTATATAATATTTGATCCTGTTTGTTTTTTAAGATGTTAGCAGCCTTCAGTCTCCAATACTTTATTGTATATAGTGTACAATTTATTTGCTACTAGAAAACACTGACAAGTGTTGAATATATAAATTAAAGTCAGATCACAATTGGTTAAGGCAATGATGTCCCATATTCACCATTATTCCAGGAGGTCACACATTATCTGTAGATACCGTCTACGTAAAGATACTGAATTACTGGCAGGCTGTCTGCTATGGACTACAGCGATTAGAATGCATACTAGCTATCTGGCTGAATGTGCTCGGATTTGTAATCCACGTGGATTGTCCGCAGCAGTTACAAGGCAGAAGGTTGCCTCATTGTAGAGATTGCCATTGTGGACTATTAGAGGGTTAATGTACTTAACATCTGCCTACAACTAATGAGGTGGAATTCTAATGGAAAATGCTAATGGAATTCCATTGCAGCTTCTTTTTACCCGCCACAAATTTGCAATCCTTCATTACTCAGGCACTATTATCTCTTAAGCTATGCAAATAACCCAAGTTTGGAGCCATTTAAAGTATTTAGACAAAATTAAAAAAAGACTTCCACTGTTCCCAATGAGCCGTGGAGAAGTCTCCTCTGTGTATCATTCTGCACCTCTCATGTGACCTCTCTCTTGCCAGCCTTTCCTATGTCTTCGATATCTTCGAAAGATCCTCCAGCTCTGGCGCATGCAACGCGAAAAGGGTCTTGTTTTAATATCCCCTCTCGCCAGGGGAACTCGATGCTAGAAAAACACAGCTGCCATATTTATTGGCATGCCATAATTATCTTTTCCGATTTAGCACAGAAAATGCATCTATTTGAAAATTACTTTGTGCCTTTGCTTACTTTAACTCTTTTACTTCTAAGCACTTAAAGTAAAAGACAAAAAGAACACAAGGACCCAAATTTTATAATATCACCGAATGGAATATGAAATGCGCTATTATCCCTTGAAAGAAGGACAAAGCAACAATTAAATAGTTTACAGACAACAAAGAAAAAAAAAGAAAACAAAAGAAAAAAAAAGAAAAAAATGTTTTACTTTTAATCACGGCAATATTTGCAGAATCTAAAGTATTATTTGCTGTCCTTAGAATTCTTAGAAATATTTCCAAATATTTTATGCAAAATAAATGAATGTTTTGTAAGGTAACTGCAGTTTGGGAATGCAGAAAATTGATGAGTAAGGCAAGATTTTAAATGTGGGAAGATCACTGTTAACAACAGGAACATCCAGTTTGCTCCCAAACTAAATTATGATACTCATGGGCGGCTCCAAACAATTTACTACATGGGTGCAGGGCTTAGTGTGCTCGAGCCCAACCCCTGGTGGGTCAAATCCAAACCCACACAATGTATGTCCTCTCAATGCAATAGAAACAGAGACTTTCTTTTCCTGCTACTTCCTTCTGTAAATGTGTCCATTCTATTGTCTACGCAGTTTAGTTCTCATTTCTTAAAATCCTACTCTCATTTTTACCTGCCACTGATACAGGGGCTATATGTAGGGGTGAAATGTACACATTCCCTCTTACGTCCCTACTATAGTTTCTCCTAGTTATTCCTTCATTGTCATATTTCTGACTTTTCAACATTGAGTTACCACAAAATTACTAAATTCTCTCAAATGCTTATTTCCCCAGCTATATTCCATTAACTTCAACTTGGAAGCGTAGAAGAATTCCCTCCCATTTAATAACCAGCAAACCTTTCCACTCATCACTCACCTACAGACTTACAGAGTTACATTCAGGATCACAAACAGATCATGTAGGGGTAGAATCATGACATCATAATCCACCACCTCTCATCATGGAGATCTAGTTTATATCTAGCTCTGTAGCTGAAACAGTTACACAGATAGGTTCTCTCGCAATACCCAGAGATGTTGGCAAAAAGCCCCGTCCCCTTCACGGGCCCCATTTGTCTTGATGACTCACCAAAACTGCTATTGGACAAGCTCTGGTTTTACTTGTCTATTTATAGGACCTTACAAGATCTCTCCCATGGATAGGCCACCCATAATCACCACCTTTAAGATTGCACAGTAACATTGAGCATTACAGGCTCCTGTAACCCAGGAGAAGGGTTCAACAGACAGAGACTTTGTGGTCACGGACAGATTGTTTGTCAACAAGAAGAGGAACATTGCTATGAAAGGCTAAAGGCTATTTTTAAATTTCATTTCCTGTTTAAAAACAAATACTCTAAAGTTTATGCTCGTTGTTGGCTAAGGAAGAAGATTAAAGTGCAGGTTATGTAGAAAAGTGGACAGTGTTTCTATGCACTTACGTATATTTACTGCACTAGTTACATGTCCTGACATTCAGCGGTTCTGAAATTATTGGAAGTGATGGTCTGATGATGTCTGCTATTCCTACATATATTTTAGTGTTTTCCCAACCTCCCCTCATATCTCCTGTCACTCATCTTCCTTTCCAAGTGCTTTGAAATTGTCTGATGGTAAAACGCAAGGGAAAAATTATAGAGAACTGACAGAAGAAAGAAGAAAAAAAAAAAGACTGTGGGAAACATGTAATTAAACTGTCTTTAAACGAATGAGAAGAGAAGAATAGGAGTGGAGAAGGTGAAGTGAAGAAATAAATGGAAAAAGGGGGCCATGCTGAGTTAAAAAAAAATAAGGTTGAGAAAGGGAACAGAAGAACAATACACAATACAGAAAAAAACAGGGCAGATAAAAAGTAGAGGCAGAGACAAAGAGACATTGTATAACCCTTAAAGGGAAACTATAGTCACCAGAACACCTACAGATTAATGTAGTTATCATGTTGTCTATAGCCTGTTCCTGCAGGCAGTTTAATGTAAAAACTGCCTTTTTTTAAAGAAAAAGCAGTGTTTACTTTGTTGCCTAGTAACACCTCTTGTGGTAGTCACTCAAATGGCTACTAGAGGTGTTTTCTAGGTCAGTGCAGCACAGTATGCAGCACTGACGTTTAGTGTCGCCATGCTTTGAGTTCCTCATTGATTTAATGCATCTCTATGAGGAGATGCTGGTTGGCGCTGCATTATGCCATGCATGCGCAATAGCCTTCCAATGTTTTCCTATGGGAAAGCAATAGATTGGGTGATATCATAAATTGTGATGATCTCAGCCAAGGAGGAGGAGCGGTGGCACAACGAACCTGTGCAGCACTGGAATAAAGGTATGTTGTATACCTTTTTAAAAAGTTCCAAGGGCTGCCGGCGACCTAAATGGCGTTTTTAACAATATAGTGACAGGAATACAAGTCACTATAGTGTTCCTTTAAAGTAGGCGTTTCACTAGTGTGTTATCTTTTTTAATTTTTTTTAAAAAACTTATGAAAATTATCTTGTAATATGACTTATGTCTTCAAGCACCAGCCCACTTATTCAATATTGTGAGCTAGTGTGCATTACGAAAGAAGATCTTGATAACAGCCATCACTTAAATTACTCAAAAGTAGGGTTAATAGGACAGGGAAAAGCTGCTTTGGCAGAAGCTTCCTATGCATTTCTGAACCTTTTGCTCAATAAGGCATGTATGTGCATCTGAGGTCATGTCTTTTCACTAACCCGAATCTGCAGGGACTGACAAGATTTTAGACACATGTTCAGTTTTTAGTTGTAGAAAGCAACAAACGCATGTATGGGAACATTCAGTCCGTTCTGCTAATATACAAACGCACTAGTGCAGGGGTCCTCAAACTGTGGCCCTCCAGATGTTGCTGAACTACAACTGCCATGGTTCTTTGAATTACATAGATAGCCAGAGAACCATGGGAGTTGTAGTTCAGCAACATCTAGAGGGCCACAGTTTGAGGACCCCTGTACTAGAGGAAAGATAATGCGTATCGCAAATACACAAAAGATCTTAGCTCTCTTTATAATCAGTGTATGAGATCTACTTGTCACTATTTGTACACTACCAGGTAACTGTCAGTTATATAGTCAGTAATTATTATTTGGCCTTTCATTTTGCTAAGAATGAACTCAATGGACTACTGATTAGAAAATGGTCATGATAAGGCCATGGAATTAATGTGCGGTTGGGGTTTTATAGGAACCCTCCCTAGCTGCTCTGCTTGATATGATTGGGTCACAGTACGCAGCTACTTCCAAAAACAATGGTGTTGAGTTTTATGAAGATTGCTTATTGCATTGCATTCGCAACACGGGATGTATCTTCAGAGGTTAAAAGGGGCAATGCCCCACAGAGCAATCACATCTGTGCTTTAAACAGCAGCTGGAAGCCGTGGATAGACTTCAAGAACTAAAAGATAGCTTTCAATCTGCTCTGCATCACAAGGACTTCTTTAGAAAGTGACAGAAAATGCAGTTTGACAACAGCTGGGATGTTGATTATCGAACCATTTTCTTCTCAGTATTGCGATGCTTGGAGGAATGAATGATTATCTGAAATCTTAAATATTTACTGGTTGTTGCGAAGTCATAATATATGTTATTGCTATAAAAACAATTTTGAAGCAGAGCACTGTTCTGCAAAATATGTGCCCCAATCTGTCACTCCATTGCAATATCACAATCTCCTACCAGATGCTCCAAATTATATCTAAACCCTTTCATAGTATTTAATCCATCTGACCTAATTTTCGTTACTCTCTCTGCATAAGAGTATCTCTGTACATATTCCCATCATTCACCAATAAGACACACCAGAAGTGTGGTTGATAATTTCCTTTGTATCTATACTTTGAAATTGCAATGAATCTGTGATATCTATGATGTACTATATCTATCGTACTCTACATTTTTTTTATCCACTGTAGGACTTTTCCCTAGTTATTTTAAAACGTTATCACTGTTTACCCTGATGGCATTTTTTAGCAAACCTGTCTGTTTTTGCCTTAGATATTCCTATGTTTATGTATCCTTTCACCAGTGATCCTTAGATATTCCTATGTTTATGTATCCTTTCACCAGTGATCCTTCTTATCTGTTCCCCTCGTTTCTACTTTTAAAGGATCGCTATACGGTCAGAAACACAAACATGTATTCCTGACCCTATAGTGTTAAAACCACCATCTAGCCCCCCCGGTCCCCTCATGCCTCCATAGATATAGCAAAATTGTACTGTATTCAAGCCTGAAGCTGTAACTCTGCATGCTGTTAGACTCAGAAAAACAAGCAGTCTGCTGACATCATCAGAAGTGGTAGCCTGATCCATCCACAATGCTTCCCCATAGGATTGGCTGAGACTGACAAGGAGGCAGATCAGGGGCAGAGCCAGCATGATTCAAACACAGCCCTGGCCAATCAGCATCTCTTCATAGAGATGAATTGAATCAATGAATCTCTATGAGGAAAGTTCAGTGTCTGCATGCAGAGGGAGGAGATACTGAATATTTTGATGCATTTTAGGCAGCCATGACCCAGGAAGGATCTCAGCCATCTGAGGAGTGGCCAGTGAAGTTATTACTAGGCTGTAATGTAAACACAGCATTTTCTCTGAAAAGACAGTGTTTACAGCAAAAAGCCTGAAGGTAATGATTCTACTCACCAGAACAAATTCAATAAGCTGTAGTTGTTCTTGTGACTACAGTGTCCCTTTAAGTGCATATAACACAGTGTTTTTTTCTTAGTGTATCATGGAGAGCAAACTAATCAGAAAAACAGAATTGCCCTGCAGACATATTTGGAATATACTTGCTTCTAGATCCCATCTTCATCATACTCGCTGTATACGGTAAAACTGATTGTAATAAAGTGCTCTTTATATTGGAACAATCATAGATACATTTCTATTACTTCACAATTGCATTTTCTCTCAGTGTACATTCCCCCTCTAGATTGTAAGCTCAGGGGCCGATTTCTCTTCTTCTAGTTCAAGTGTATATTATATTTAGAAAATATGATGAAATATATTATGCTATTTTTGCATAAATTGTAAAGCTCTCTGGATAAGAGCACTATTCCAGAACTGTAAGATATAATAAATAACTAATAGTACACTGTCGGCCGCATATTTAATTACTGTGTTTTTTTTACCATGAGATTTATTCGGCACACATAGAATAGTAGTTATTTGTGATCTAAATTGCAAAACGGAGTCAAAAAGAACCAAGCTGTGACCATAGATAAATAGGGAAATATTTCAAATAAGCCTTATTAAACCTGTGTTTTGCAATTTGCATTTCAATTTGCTTCAAATTTTGTGTTTAATAATTAAACCGTTATGGTATGTAACATATTAACCACTTAAGGACACAACTTCTGGAATAAAAGGGAATCATGACGGAATATTTCTGTCATGTGTCCTTAAGGGGTTAAGGATAAACCAGTTCGATGCTTGTCGGGGAATTTCAAAACCAGCTGTGTAAAAAGTAGAAAAATAAAAGTTTACAGGCTCATGTGAATAGAATCACTATCTTTCAAACATAATTTGTCCTGGCTCTGTGTTACATGAAAAAGATCATTTAGGAATATCATTTCATATACTATGTGACAAACATGTTTTTTGGTGATTTAAATCACATTTGCTGAATTTACCATTTTTGCTCCATAAACAGACATCAGTCGAAAAAGAGAGCAGCAGAAAAAAACCTATAATATTCTTCAATTTCTGACCTAGCGCATGATTCATATAGCAATATGGGTCTGTACAGATACACTGTTCAGTCACCAGTCAATACAAGGATTTAGGACGGTACATGTTCCAAGCAAGACCAAAGAGCCTCCATCCAAGGGTAGACTCGATCCATTCAATTACCACAACGAAGAATTAAGACTGAACATGTACCTGTATGGATGGTTCAGGCAAATTATTAAAAAGTGATTAACAATGTTTCAGCCAAAGCAACTTCTTTGTTGTGGTAATTGAGCTACACTCAATGTACTGGTCCCTGTATTCATTATAGGAGCAGGGTGAATTGTCGGTGATCACAAATCTTACATTGCAGGAGTGCAGGGATTGCCATGCAGACCATATCATCTCTTGCATAGCTGAGGTTTAAATTTCAAACCAGTGGTGGTCCATCTTCTTTACCAAGAGTTATTTTGCTCATATCTCAGTTCTAGTTCTCTTTATTCAATGTCCATTCAAATAATTTAGGGAACATTCTAAGCACCAAAAACACTAGTGGACACTTTAGTGGTTATGGTGCCAGTAATTGCCTGGCACCCTCCCAGAGACTATTTAAGAACAGTCAGACATTCTGCTTAGATTAGTGTAACAAACCAGATTAGACTTGCATGTGACCCAGGTAAGTTTTGAATGGTTTGAAAAGTTACACTTGGAGGGCAGAATGGCATTCCTGGCATCATAATGATGACAGTGGGATGTAGTGGCTATGGTGCTTGGAGTGTTACTTTCTCCTCATTTATTTCCATCTTTCCCCCCAGTTTAAACTATGTCCAAATAGCCATAACTCTTAGGAACACAGCTTTCCCCTTTGTGTTAATTCATTTTTTACTCCATCAGATTAGCTCCCTCACACTGTTTAAGTTAATTCCACCCCTTTATTTAAGTCAAACTTTCAATACATCTGTTGCCACTGCTTGCATCTAATTTCTACCTCAGTCTGAGTTCGCCCTCAACATTCTGCCTATCAGTTCCTTTACGAGTTCCTTATTACAATCAGCTATTCAACTCCTCTCAGTTACACCTTAATTTCTTTCAAATCAACTTCAACGGAGCACCCCTTCTTACCCCAACCATTTTAGTTCTCCATTTCCCAATCCTCATTCATTCTAATTGCTCATCTCTAACCCCCTATCCACTTGCTCCTTGCATGCTAGACTTCCCCTTTCCCACCATCCAGTTCAGGTTTTCCATTTACCTTCCTAACAGGTAAAGGTACACTTTTTCACTATCCAGGTCTAGTTCCCTCTTCCCTTCCCTCCAGATCAGGTTCCCTTTTTTTATACCTTCCAGAGGAGGATCCTGATTGCCAGCTCAGAGCCCAATAAGTGCCATTGGTTTTCCACATTAACATCTCATTCATGCCACCGCTTGCAATTCTCTCGCAAAACGTGGTAATAAAATATTTTGTTTTTTAAAGGACCATCCTGTGATTTATTTCAAGATACTTACACTTAATGGATTTATCTTGCACATAAGAGTAACATTAAAAACAAACAAGACACCTGTTCACAAGCAGACAATATCTTATCCATCTGACTTGCAACCATTCTTTCAGGAAGTGGTACAGTAAATTATTCTCATAAAAATTATTAATAGAATTCATAGCTTTGTTTGATATATAACTTGCAAGCCATGTTCTATTAATGACAGATAGTGATAGCAAAAGCTGCTTTAGTTCCCGACTCCCTTGATGTTTGGTCAGACAAATTGCACAGGCTCCTGGGACAGACAAGGCTTACCACAGCTGGACTGCCAGAGGTTTTCTAGCACTGATGCCAGAGGGATAAACAATGTTTGAATAACACATTATTCCATAACTTGCACTCTTGCACAAAGAGTAAAATATGCATGCTTGTCTATTCTCGTTACGTGAGAAGTGTTCACACCTAATATGTCTATGATCTGTCATTCCAGGGGCTATACAAAGTTATTGTTATCCTGATGAATTGGATCAGATTCATGTTTAATCTCAATACTTACCCAAAATCGAGTGACTTTTAAACAAAAATATTTGATTATCCATGTGAGCCTTATTTAACAAGTATTTTATTTAATACTCTGTGTTCTTTTCTGTGAGCATGCATGCACACCTCAATAAATACATATGATTCTCGTACCATACCATGATTATGCATTCATGAATTTGCTAATACCCTTAAGCTAAATGTATTTTCAGACCCAGTACAGTAAATCCCTTTATTTAATGAATAGTATTTTATTTTAATATTGATGCTCTTTGTTTAGTGTTTTTTTTTTGTAATACAGAAATTTTACTTTGCTTTAAAAATAATAAGTTATTCATAAACTTGATTCTGCTTTGTTGTTACAGTAAACCTTATACAGGGAATCTTTGCAAACTGGGCAAATTGAAGAGCAGAGCAATGTGTGAGTCTGTAGTGTGTTACATTTTCTTTCATTTGCTTATAAATGATTTTGCAAGGGCCATTGAAAGTGGTTGAATAACACCTCTCTCAGTACGGTTAGTGGTGAGTTAGAGAAAACATTAAACTAACACATGCCAACAATGTCAGTCAGTAATTGCAAGTAGTAGTAAGTTATTGTCATGTACAAAAATACAATTGTTTCTCTTTATAAGTAATAGTAAAAACTTCACGTTGAATATTCAGCATGATTTTAGACAACATTTCTTGTGAAGATATTATGGAACACAAAAAGGTTCAGAGACTTAGTTGCTAAATTAGTAAAAGTTTAAACGGAAGGAACAAATCAAAGAAATGCTAAAAAAGGATCCCATAAAAAGATGCCACAAGGAGGTTAATGTAACTTTATATGCATATCTACAGGGCCAATATAATAGCTCTCTGGTGACCTGTTTGTTATCAGTACCGTACAAGAAAAAAAGTCGTCCACTGAAACTGAAGTAAATGAGATTTCACCTGCAGCAACCAAAAAGGTTTTTCTTTTATCATAACAAGGATAAATGTAGTGAATTCACAATCTAGGGATATTGTTCCATCAAAGTCCATAGATTGTGTTAGAATGTAGAATGAATGTATTTTAAACATATCAAGATTTACATAATCGTTCATTTGGACATTATCTCTAAAAACTTTTTAATCCAAAAAGAAAGTCGCTGTTTAGAAGAAGTTTAAAAAGGAATATCCATTTTTTTTTTTTAGATATATTCTAAAAGTATTTCTGCTTTTTTTTCCGACTCATTCACTGCATTGGGGATGTGTTGAATTTGATTGACCTAAAGGGACACTCTGAAAAGCTTTATTGATTAATAGCATTTTATTTCAAGATTTGTTTGTGAAAGTGCTTATTTCAAATTAGCAGTTTATCCCTGCATTTTGGATTATGGTATTTCAATTTTCTACAATGTGTTGTTTAGTAAATTGACTCCATTTTGTACTTTACAAGCATTCATAACAATGCTGCTTAATTCTCATCACGTTGACAACACATTCTATCTGAATTATCGTAAGAATGCTACTCTTTATCTCTTTATATTGTTATTACAGGGATCTAAATACTGTATTTGTATAGATATAAAATTTGAACATGAGTAGCAGACTCTTTGTAGATTCCATAAAGGAACACTCCAAGCACCATAACCACTACAGCATACGTGTAAATATTTGTGTATATGGTTGTCCTAGGACCTACACGCATACCGAACCTTCTTACTTAATGGATACTCAGTTTGGTTTAATGATGCATTTGGCCTTTGTGCTAAACTTTTAAATAATCATCTGCATTAAATAAAGCATGTCACAGCTAATATATTTCTTACATTTCGTGCAGATGCAAGCAAAAATGGTACAGTTTGGGGACCATCCCCCCTGCAATAAACTGAGCCTCTTGCTTCTGTGATATGATGAGAACAAATAAGCTCCGACAAAATTTAATCAGAGAACTGCTAACATCATATTCAAATGTATAAAGCAAGTCCAATACACAAATTGATTCATAGAGAGAGCAAAGTATTACATTGCTTTCCCTTCACTGAACAGAGGAAACTTCTCTGTTTTCATTTGTAAGGGCAAGCAGATATCAACTTCTGGAATGGCTACACAGAAAGCTGTATAGGCACACCAGTGTCACAGATTGTACATTTAAAAGCAGAGCACATTCTGTACAATCTGACAGCTAACTAAAAGTATCAGCTAAAGGATGTGTTTTTTTTGTTGCTCTTTTTCAAGCTGTGAATGCCGGGATGTGACTTCGAATATTGGGACCTGCTTCTTTCAAATTGCAATGTAAATGTTACCATTGGCAGCATTTCTGTGTGTGCAATGTTAGTCCATGGCAGTACGCCTGTGTGTGCAGTGTAAGTGTGACCATGGCAGTATATCTATGCGTGCAGTGTAAGTGTGACCATGGCAGTATTTCTCTGTGCAGTGTAAGTGTGACCATGCAGTATTTCTATGCGTGCAGTGTAAGTGGGACCATGGCAGTATTTCTATGCGTGCAGTGTAAGTGTGACCATGGCAGTATATCTATGCATGCAGTGTAAGTGTGACCATGGCAGTATATCTATGCGTGCAGTGTAAGTGTGACCATGGCAGTATATGTGTGTGTGCAGTGTAAGTGTGACCATGGCAGTATTTCTATGCGTGCAGTGTAAGTGTGACCATGGCAGTATATCTGTGTGTGCAGTGTAAGTGTGACCATGGCAGTATATCTGTGCGTGCAGTGTAAGTGTGACCATGGCAGTATTTCTATGCGTGCAGTGTAATTGTGACCATGGCAGTATATCTGTGTGTGCAGTGTAAGTGTGACCATGGCAGTATTTCTATGCCTGCAGTGTAAGTGTGACCATGGCAGTATATCTGTGTGTGCAGTGTAAGTGTGACCATGGCAGTAGATCTGTGCGTGCAGTGTAAGTGTGACCATGGCAGTATTTCTGTGTGTGCAGTGTAAGTGTGACCATGGCAGTATTTCTATGCGTGCAGTATAAGTGTGACCATGGCAGTATATCTGTGTGTGCAGTGTAAGTGTGACCATGGCAGTATTTCAATGCGTGCAGTGTAAGTGTGACCATGGCAGTATATCTGTGTGTGCAGTGTAAGTGTAACCATGGCAGGATTTCTGTGCGTGCAGTGTAAGTGTGACCATGGCAGTATATCTGTGTGTGCAGTGTAAGTGTAACCATGGCAGGATTTCTATGCGTGCAGTGTAAGTGTGACCATGGCAGTATTTCTATGCGTGCAGTGTAAGTGTGACCATGGCAGTATATCTATGCGTGCAGTGTAAGTGTGACCATGGCAGTATATCTATGCGTGCAGTGTAAGTGTGACCATGGCAGTATATGTGTGTGTGCAGTGTAAGTGTGACCATGGCAGTATTTCTATGCGTGCAGTGTAAGTGTGACCATGGCAGTATATCTGTGTGTGCAGTGTAAGTGTGACCATGGCAGTATATCTGTGCGTGCAGTGTAAGTGTGACCATGGCAGTATTTCTATGCGTGCAGTGTAATTGTGACCATGGCAGTATATCTGTGTGTGCAGTGTAAGTGTGACCATGGCGGTATTTCTATGCCTGCAGTGTAAGTGTGACCATGGCAGTATATCTGTGTGTGCAGTGTAAGTGTGACCATGGCAGTATTTCTGTGTGTGCAGTGTAAGTGTGACCATGGCAGTATTTCTATGCGTGCAGTGTAAGTGTGACCATGGCAGTATATCTGTGTGTGCAGTGTAAGTGTGACCATGGCAGTATTTCAATGCGTGCAGTGTAAGTGTGACCATGGCAGTATATCTGTGTGTGCAGTGTAAGTGTAACCATGGCAGGATTTCTATGCGTGCAGTGTAAGTGTGACCATGGCAGTATATCTGTGTGTGCAGTGTAAGTGTAACCATGGCAGGATTTCTATGCGTGCAGTGTAAGTGTGACCATGGCACTGGCGGATCCAGGGGGGGGCAACGGGGCAATTGCCCCACCTGAGAAATCCACCGGTCTCCCTCCCCTGCCAGCACATGCAGGTGCTAGCCCTGCAATGTGCCTGCGGACCGGAGGGGAGATCAGAGATCTCCCTCCCCGGTCCGCAGGCACTGTGCTGACAGCCGGCAGGGGAGGGAGAGGGAGGACCCGGAGCTCAGTCTGCAGCTCCCCCGGGTCCTCCTCTCATGAGATTTGGAGCGTTGCCGCAGTTACCGCGGCAACGCTCCAAATCTCGCGAGAGTGAACTCTAGCCCGGGAGCGCGGGCTAGAGTTCACTGTAACCACTGGGACCACCAGGGAATCACCACTGGGACCACCAGGGATGAAAATATGTCCCCCCTCCTCCTCAATAAAGGTAAGAAGGGAGGGGGGACATAGAATATTTGTTTTTTTAAATTAAATAAATAAAGATATATATTATAAAAAAAAGCCCCCCTACCCTTAACACACACGCACATAGCCCCCATACTGCCCCCCCATACACATGCTGCCCCCCCATACACACATACTGCCCCCCATGCTGCCCCCCCATACACACATACTGCCCCCCCATACACATGCTGCCCCCCATACACACACATGCCCCCATGCTGCCCCATACACATGCTGCCCCCATACACACATATGCCCATGCTGCATGCCCCCATACATACTGCCCCATACATACTGCCCCCATACACACCTGCCCCCATACACACATACTAATACACCCCCCCATGCTGCCCCCCATACACACACATACCCCCCCCATGCTGCCCCATACATACCCCCCATACACATACTGCCCCCATACACATACTGCCCCCATACACACATACTGCCCCATGCTGCCCCATACACACATACTGCCCCCCATACACATAATGCCCCCATACACACATACTGCCCCCATACACACATACTGCCCCCCATGCACACATACTGCCCTCATACACACATACTGCCCCCCATACACACACACTGCCCCATACACTGCCACCCCATACACACACACTGCCCCATACACTGCCACCCCATACACACACATTGCCCACATACACACACACTGCAACTGTTACACACACATACTGTCCCACACATACACTGCATCCCTGACATACACTGCCCCCCCTACTCACACACACACTGCTCACACACTGTCCCCCTCACACACACACACACACTGCACCCCTTACACATTGCACCACTCACACACACCACTGCTCCTATGCCCTACTACCGCCCCATTTCCCAGCAGACCTCAGGTAAGTTGTCAAACTGTTCTTAAACGGTTTGACTACTTACTCTAGGAGGGGGTCCCGGCACTACTGACACCATAACCATTACACTGAGCTGTAGTAGTTATTGTGTCTGGATTATTTCTTTAAATAATCTACAAGTGCCCCTCCCGAGATCAGGCTCTGGATCCGCCACTGGACCATGGCAGTATTTCTATGCGTGCAGTGTAAGTGTGACCATGGCAGTATATCTCTGTGTGCAGTGTAAGTGTGACCATGACAGTATTTCTATGCGTGCAGTGTAAGTGTGACCATGGCAGTATATCTGTGCGTGCAGTGTAAGTGTGACCATGGCAGTATTTCTATGCGTGCAGTGTAAGTGTGACTATGGCAGTATTTCTGTGTGTGCAGTGTAAGTGTGACCATGGCAGTATTTCTATGCATGCAGTGTAAGTGTGACCATGGCACTATATCTGTGCGTGCAGTGTAAGTGTGACCATGGCAGTATTTCTGTGTGTGCAGTGTAAATGTGACCATGGCAGGATTTCTCTATGCGCAGTGTAAGTGTAACCATGGCAGTATTTCTCTGTGCAGTGTAAGTGTGACCATGGCAATATATCTGTTCACAACACCATACAATTAGAATGTCCTGGTTTGCGGATTGTGGCAGGACATTCTATATTCTGTCGCTCAATTCTACGACTACAACTTGTGTCGATCTACCAATTGACTTTCATAGATCAACTGTTAGAATCACTTTGCCAGTTCCACAATTTAGTGGAACTTTACTGCATCAAAACTAATCCATACATTTCCAAATAAGTAAGACACTGAACAGAGGACACTGAAAGTTGGGGATGCTGCATATAAAGTACTTGTTGATAGAAACCTGCTTTGTAGGCGCTCTCCATGTACCTTTAACAAAAACCTTGGGCAAATCAAAAACATCAGATCCACGCAGGTACATATGCCACAGAGAGAGAGAGAGAGAGAGGCTGAATATACAATGTTATGCAATAACCTATCATCATAACTGTCTTTATAGAGTATAGTGTGAATTATATGGAAAGCACTTGTGCCGAATCAGAAAATAATTGGAAAAACTCACAGATCACGTCTTTTTAAAATCAGGTGACAGTGACTTTCCGTGTTTCTAACAAATATTCTGAATAGTTTTCGTACGGATGAAATATTCACTGGTTGCCCACAAATGAGACGAGGCTCTCCATGAAATAGCAAAGAACTGCACAGAACACTAACAGGCGGAAGCATAGATTTTTGAAAGATGGAGTGTTTTTGTTCCATATTGTTCATGCAGCTGAAAGAAACAAGATGAAAAATCTTGTACCTTATCTCAGGTGGTGGCTGAAAGGAAGTGTGTAATGAATAGGGTGACTGAACTGACAGCAGTGTGTTTAAAATGAACTTTAAAAAAAAAGGAAATATATGATGAGAAATGTCAGCTTTTAAATGGCCGACAAAAATAAAAAAAAATATCTTTCTTTTGTAGAGTTTAATGAAGATTGAACAAAGATGTTGTATTAAGAACAATAGGTAATCAGCGAGAAAAGACTTGCATATTGGCATTGTCGCGAGGAGGTGAACGGTAATGAGAAAGGTGATACACAGAAATACATATGCCAGAGAGAGAGAGAGAGAGAGAGAGAGAGCCTGAATATATACTGTTGGGAATTGCTATGATTTCTTCGACCCCATAATGTTTTGAAAATAATATTTTTTTCAGAGCTAATCAAACATTTTAGCAGCCATAGATATATAGTGATTAGCTGGAAAAGCTCTGTCTTGTAGTATGGAGAATGCATACAGGGCTGGTCTTAGGGCTGTGCGAACTGTGCGGCCGCACAGGGCACCATGGACCCGGGGGGCGCCATGTGGCCGACACAGCTCGCACATGGCCGGGTGACAGGAGTGCAGGGAAGCTAAAACATGTACCCGGATGGAGGATTTCATTATTCTCCACCTGGGTTTATAAAAAAAACAAAAAACTCGAGGCAGCGGGGGCGGAGCTCAAAGGGGCAGGGCTTGTCACAAGGTGGAGACGGGGCTAATACCTACCCGAAGCCCCTGGCAACTGCTGCCCAGGAAGAGGGAAGTGTGACTGTCTGACTGTGTGTGACTCCAATTGTGTGTGTCGCTGTAGCTGTGCTGTTGTGTGTGCCTGTGCCTGTATGTGTGACTATAACTGAGGGTGTGTGCCTATCAGCGTGCGTGAGTGTCTGCATGCCTGTAACCGAGTGTGTATGACTGTCTGCTTGCAATGGAGTATGTGTGACTTTCCACTTGTGACTGTGTGTGTGGCTGTCTTCCTGTAACTGTGTGTGTGACTGTGTGCCTGTAACTATGCGTGATTGTGTGCCTGTAAATGTGTGTTTGGCTCTGTGACTGTTTGCCTATAACTGTTTGTGTGACTGTCTGCCTGTAACTGTATGTTTGTGTGACTGTCTGCCTGTAACTGAGAATATCTGAATGTCTGCCTGTAACTGAGCGTGTCTGACTATCTGCTTATAACTGTTTGTGTGACTGTCTGCCTGTGTGTGTGACTGTATACAGGCAACTTGGTGGGGGTGAGGAGAGGGCGCCGTGGAGACTTTTCGCACAGGGCGCCTATTGGCCTAATGCCATACCTGGATGCATATGCAGCAGTAAGGAAGAAATAAATAAAAGGGACACTCTAAGCAAGCACCAAAACAACTTGAGCTTGATTAAACAATTTCGGTGTATAGATCATGTCCTTGCTGTTTCATTGTTCAAGTCTCTGCCATTTAAGAGTTAAATCATTGTGTTTATGCCTAGCCACACCTCCTCTAGCTGAGACTCACACAGACTGCATGAAAAAAAGGGTTTCATCTTTACAGCACAGTGTGTTTACTATAAACATTCTCCTGCTCTGTTGTAATTACATACAGGAAGCTACTGAAGACTCTATCAGGAAAAAAAAAGTTCAGGAGATTATACATTTAAATTAAATAAACTGCTGTAGTTAGAGGAGCTTAAAAATAAATTTAGCCTGATTTTTGAAAATCTGTAGGAAGGTTTTGGAAGTCACAGCCAGGGGAGGTGTGGTTAGGGATGCTAAATAATTTGGTTTATCTCTTAAATGGCAGAGAATCGAGCAGTGAGAATGGTCTAGACGCCAAAACCACTACATTGAAGGAACACTCCAGGCATCATAACCACTACAGTAATGGTTATGGAGTGTTTTTGTTCCATATTGTGGCCAACCCACCTCCTGCTTTCCACTATTATGACTGGAGACACAGAGGTTTGTCAGCAGAAACGTCCGATAGCCTCCCTGAGTGCTTAGCTCCTTGGGTTAGAGCAATCAATTGACGGAGAGCTGAGACGGAGAACAGCCATGGTAGCAGTGCCTGGTGGGGCCAGGGTATGAAGCAGAAACATTCAAAAATGGGGAGCAAGGGCATTCCTGGCACCATAACCACTACACTACAATAGCAAGATGATTTCTTGGTTTTAGAAAAGTTTATTGCTAACGACTGGGGTTGTGATGAAAATCTTTTCTATTTTTAGTTATTTGTAATTTATTGTTTTTGTATATTTTTCATGCATTCTCTGCATAATGCATTAAAAAGAACAAACCATACCTAAGCTATAGTGTCCTATTAAATCCTCAGGAAGTGATAACATAACTAGATTTTATGTTCATGTCTGAACACAGGTGAGTCAATTAGTGCCTCTTTTACCTTAAAATTATTTTGTGCTCAGCTATATTGAGGTTGTCTTTAAAATCCCAACTAACACTGGCCTTCAAAGACTTAATGTATAACACCATGTAATAAACTATCAGTACATCCTTATGAGGGATCATTTCCCCACCCACAAGGTGAACGGCAGTCTCCATTTCATCTAGCAGTAGAGTGAATATTAAAATGTATTTCCTGACAAGTTGGTTTTGCATTATCTCCACTTTAAGGTGCCAAACACGAGCCATTCATCATCTGTACTAGTGTTCTGAAATCATGTTGCACTTCACATCCTATTTAATGGATTAGGTTAATACCAAGCCCCATAAAGCTACTATGAAAAGTGGAGCAGTCATTTTTTTTTTATTCAGAAACTGCATACAGTATGTAAACATTTGGGTAAGAATTCTTGTTGCACCTGATGTACCTATTTGACTGGGGACTTTCAGAATGTTCAGAATCAAACAATACAGAGTAATATATTTAAAGGACCACTGTGGGCACCAACAGACTGAAGTGGTGATGGTGCCTGCAACACATTGGTGCCCAGTTCTGCATCACTGCCAAATGGTTTACTCATTGTTTAGCGGAGATACGTAAGCCTGGGCAACCTACAGTGCTAGAAAAACAAAGTTCTATTTGTATTCTGGTCCCCCCATCACAGCCCCCTCTTTGGCACATTATGGGTAAAAAAAAAAAAAAAAAAAATTACTTAAATGCTGGTAGACAGCCACTTGAAGCAGTTTTAGTACTGCAATGTAAATATTGCTGTTTCTCTAAAACTGCAATGTTTTACATTGCAAGACTACGGTGGACATTGCACCCAGCCCACTTCAATGAGCTGAAGTGGTCTAGGTGTCTAAAGTGTCCCTATAAGCCCAGTCTTTAATTACCATATAACATTTACTCCACCTTGCACCATATCAGTTCATATCTAGGATTATGACAGTGATTGGTTGAATTCTCTCAGTCAGTCACTGCCTGCTACCCCTTTCATGGCATGAAGTTGCGCATAGCTACACTACCATTTACCTCCTCTACCATTTCGTCATAAGGGGCTGGGCGATAAGTTGCCAAGGACCAAGCATCTCTACTAATTGGTGAATAAACAATTTAACAGTGATGCAGAACCTGGCACTTAGAGACTCCAAGCAACACATCCACTTTAACCGCTTTAATCAGTCAAACTATGGTGCCTACAGTGCCCCTTTAATGAAAATGAGATTTCCTACCAAATTTGGGGTGGCATTATAACTATGAGGTGTTTAGTTCCATTATACAGCAGCAGCATATATCATTATACTTTTATAGCTGCACCCCTCTTTTCTGCTTGTATATACAATGCATTTTTTTTGATAGCTTGGTAAAAAAATACATATGTGTCTATGGTGAGCAAAAATTAAAAACTCAGGCTAAGAAAGTGAAGATGGAAAATAAAAATGTCCAATTTGGCTGATTCTGAGTTTTTTTTTTCCAAGTTAAGATTTATCAACTCAACTTAAACTTGCTGATGAGTAAATTCAACATACTATTACGCTTTTGGCACTCAGCTAGTTAAACTGTAGAAATATATAAAAAATGTTTGGTTTAAAATACATATACCCACATAAAATGTACTGTTTTGCTATAATAAAAAGGAAGTCATGTTACTGCCGCCATGGCAGACTAAAGCAATAGGCCTGGATGGTGTCGTCCGAGCCCCAAAGCCAACCATAGCCCCACGTAGGCCCCTTTGGGACCTCATAATACGCTTTCAACAATATAAAGACAATGCAGCGCTACTAGCTGCAGTCAAAGACTGTACCCCATACTAGTTTGAATCATTGACACTCTCCTTCTTCATAGACCTCTCTGACAGCACCCTAGCCTGGCGAAGGTCCCTTAAGCCATTCACCTCACTCCTCAGACAACACGCGATACAATATTGCAGGCGCCCAACGCGATCCCTGCTGGTCCTAAAAGGTGAAGACAAGCACAAGATATTCGACCCACAAGGAGCACAGAACCTACTGGCTACTCCTACTATCTTAAAATTCCCTACAAACCACAGAACCTCGAATCACCAACAGACCACCGCAGGGCTGGAACCCAGAGAGGGGGATAGCATTTGTTCCGCGACAGCCCGAACGTGGCTCCTATGCAGCAGCTACCACCTGAGGCCTTCACAGTACCCTAGAGCCACAATCCCGTACTAAAGGCTGTTTTTCTTTGTTTCATCTTGATATTTGCTCTTTGTTTATCTAATACCTCTCAATATAGCTAGGATATTAAGGCCCAAACACACAAAAGTGCACACAGTATAGTTTAGCTCCCGAAACCCCAACTGTTCGGTAATCATCCCGCAATTACACCTCACCCCCCTAACTGATTTCAGTCTTACCTGGATGACATACCTAATGACACAGAGGCCAGGCGGTAAACGCTTCCTCTCGAGGTATATGTCACACCAGTCAGCTTAGTTAGCCACTTAGTCAGGGTCGATATCAGTAATGTATCAATTTTAGCTCAAAAGTTACCATGTGTGACTCATTTCTTCTTATAACAAAAATGTGCTATGACCGTACATACTAAACCACTGTTTCTCTAATGTTTATGTCACTGGCATCAGCTGTTGTAGCAGTGTCAGCCTGTTTGTAATAACAATGCACAAATAAAATAAAGCTTTATAAAAAATAAAAAAAAAGGAAGGAAGGAAGGAAGTCACGTGATATAATGTAGAACAGAAACAAACAGAAAGAAAGATTGAGCTATATATTTGTATTCAAAATAATTTCTGTTAAGGAACATATTGGTGCATTATATATGTATTATGATAACTTAAGCACAATTTAAGCCTTATGGCCAAATCTGTTAATTTTGGAAGTAACAATCAAACGCTCTTTATATATATTTATAGTAATTTTGCTATACAGTGTAATAATTGACTGCTCATTGATACCTTGTTTAATGCATGTGTTATAAAATGTCGTAATGTGAAGAGAGAAATATGAAACTGTAGAAAGTCAATGATGTGAGGGAATTAGGAATTACAATTATAGTCACAGTCATTATTACAAAAGCGTTAGACACCATCTGACAGAGTTAGATTATGAACCATTCAATTTATAACAATGTATTGAACCCATGTATTTAATATTTATCTCTCTTTAAAACAACCTTATATACCATGGTGGTATACAGCAGCAGCTGAATCACGTCATATTTGTGCTGGCCAATGGTAACTTGAGTTCTATGGCTGTGTCAACCTCATACCATATCAGCCACATAGAGCCTGGAATGTTTATATTTGAAACAAATATTTTATTTATGACTTTTCTAACTGGGACATTCTAAAAAGATAATAAACATATCAAATGGACACTGCAGTCTGTAACTGTTTCATCTCATTGAAGTGGTTGTATTGTCTGGAGTTCCATAGTACCGTCCTTCTGTTTAGTATTAATTCATTTTATGTTAATGCTAAACAAGAGTCTCCAGCAGTCCATTTCCTTTGTGAAAATTTGATGTGGAGCAATTGGTGGCTGTGATTGGCTGAGAGTGCTTTTTGCCTATCACAGCCACCATTTCATGTATGAATTGGTACGGCTAGAAGCATGTGTTTAATCTCTGTCACAGAATGCCCCCCTCCTTTGCATTGCTGTATGGGTTAAAACCAGTGGTGGGATTTATTCAGTGTTAAACTGCTTAAAAGTGGTTTAACACTAAATAAAGGGACAGTGCCAGGGGACTACAGGCACTACAACCAATTCAATCAGATGAAATGGCTATGTCAGTTTAAGCTTAGTCTAACTAAAACCACAGTGTCAGTTTAAAGGAACACTATAGTCACCTAAATTACTTCAGCTAAATACAGCAGTTTTAGTGTACAGATCATTCCCCTGCAATTTCACTGATCAATTCACTGCCATTTAGGAGTTAAATCACTTTGTTTCTGTTAATGCAGCCATAGCCACACCTCCCCTGGCTATGATTGACAGAGCCTGCATGAAAAAAAAAAACTGGTTTCACTTTCAAACAGATGTAATTTACCTTAAATAATTGTATCTCAATCTCTAAATTGAACTTTAATCACATACAGGAGGCTCTTGCAGGGTCTAGCAAGCTATTAACATAGCAGGGGATAAGAAAATCTTAATTAAACAGAACCTGCAATAAAGAAAGCCTAAATAAGGGTCTCTTTACAGGAAGTGTTTATGGAAGGCTGTGCAAGTCACATGCAGGGAGGTGTGACTAGGGTTCATAAACAAAGAAGTTAAACTCCTAAATGGCAGAGGATTGAGCAGTGAGGCTGCAGGGGCATGTTCTATACACCAAAACTGCTTCATTAAGCTAAAGTTGTTCAGGTGACTATAGTGTCCCTTTAAGCTTAGTCTAACTAAAACCATAGTGTCAGTTTAAGCTTAGTCTAACTAAAACCATAGTGCGCTGAGATGGTATAATTTTATCTGGATGGACCTTTTCAACGTAAAGTAGCAGTCTTAATTTTTCTTAACCTTAATATAATCTTTATAATACTCCCTTTAATTTTTTTTAAGTTTGTATATTGAAATCCATGTCTACTTTCTGACAGCCATTTTCAGCACCATTAGTTGGGATATTAGTTTTCAGACGCAGCGCTCAGTATTTTGAAAATCTCCCTTGCTTTTGAAAGACGTGCTTTTTCTGCATGCAATATATGTTGGGTGATTTTGTGAAAAAAAATAAAAAATTGACAGTTTAAAACTAGTGAGAAAACAAAACAAAACAACTGATGGCAATATTCCTTTAAGGGTCTTCCTACATTTCCACTCATCGGTTTCATCTTCATAATTGAGGGTTTCGAACAAGATGAAATTGCTAATTTGCATCCTCTTCCTTTATAGCAATGCCCATCACACTTACATCAGAAAAACAAATGTTGTTAACAGTCTAAGAAGCTGTGTAAGTTGACTAGGATTTTTTAATAGAAATTATTTGTACAAATGGTATTGCGTTCTTGGCAATTTAGAAAGTTATAGAGCCCTGCAGAGCTGTTAATTATTATGGGCATTCCGTGTAGGGTACGTAGAATTATAATAACAGTAAAAATGTCTTTTAAATGTCAGTTAAAAGAAAAATACATTTACATATTCTAGTGTTTAAAAGTAAATGTAACCTTCTAAATAATTACTTCAGAAAACAAACAAATAAACCAAAAGAACCTTAAAACATCAAATACCAAACCAGTACGTATTTAAGTTACTTCTTTTGAAGGCAAATGTTTTTTTTTTTTTTACATTATATATGAAATTACATAAATATACAGGTATTATTGAGCTCAAAATTAAAACAGAAAATTAGCAACTTGGTAACAAATTGATGGAGTCCACTTCCTAAATATTCAAATCTATGTGATGGTTTCGTCTTGAGGCCCATGCCGCCATATACTTTTTTTCTGGTGTGTCACTTTTGAGGACTCTAGGAAAAGACACCAGAATGGACAGTGTGAATTTGTCAAAATGTTGGCATTTTTGCACATGCTAGAGGATCTTCACAGTGTATACAGCTCTAACTTTTCTGGTTACTAAATTGCATGCCACCTTAGACATGTATACCCTGGAATGACCTGTCTCCTTTTTGTTCACTACTTCCTGTGCGTGAGTATGACCCAGATCGAATTAAATTCATTTACCTTTGCTATTGTGCCCCTTCCTATTCAAATTTCCTATATCTTTATCTTGATATACATGACAGTGAACTTCAGATGATATAATAAACACATACTCCTGACAATCTTTTATATATATATATAAATATAAAAAGTGTACATATATATAAAATGACGTGTAGATAAAAAAAACAGTATAAATTGTGTCACAACTGTTTTTAGTTGTCTCTGGTCATTAAGTGCTGAGTGCCTTAAGAAAACAATGTATGCTAAAAGATTTTGCCGGTAGCCATTTTGACATCCCCTACTCATTGGAAAAGGTGCCTTGTTGTGAACGTTTCAAAAGGTTAACTTGCACCCAGCAGGAGCAGAATTATTTTTTAATGTGATAAATTTATTATGCCATAAAAGTTAATGAGTTTATACTGAAGGATGCCAAGCCTCCTTTTATGTTTTAATAGGGGTTTAGCACTTGTGAAGGAACTCCATAATGCCTCATTAACCTCCCCCTGTGTCATGAGTCAGAAGGGAGGGAGGGGACTTCTGCAACTGTAATGAAAAATGGATATACATCCTCATCTCCATATCCTAAAGCAATTTGGGATTTGCCACCCCATAATCTTAAAATAAAGTGAATTTAAACAAAGAAGTTTTAGCTGCTGTAATATGTAAATTTGAATGCAATTTCCATTCGTAACACTGACTTATCATTTTTCTCCTGCCGCTAGTTTGCTATAAGTTTATGGGAAGGTTTCTATTAGGGGAGATAAAGTGAATATCTCCAAAATCAGCTTATCTTGGTGTTTTGGCCAAATTGACTTTCTTCATTATAAGAGGTGATGCAGAACAGGTTTTGCTGACAAAAATAAAATGCGTTTTATGAATTAGATTTAAAAAAAAAAAAGATGAAAAATCGTCAAAATTGGTGGGCTTAGGAACATTTAACAATATATCTAAAAAAAAAAGGATTTCATATAAAAGATCATATTAACCAGGAATTTGGGAATTAAGTATTTTTTGTGGTAAATATAGTTAAAGCTAAAATTTTATGTTGGACATGGAAGTCCCGCAGAGGTAAGTGTGTAAAATTGTTCATTCTATTGCTGTACTCACCACAGCAAACACTTCAATAGCATATAATGGGGAGAGGGAATAAGGACCTGTCACTAACCTGAGATATGACTTTTGCCTTTAAGGAAATAAGTGTTTGTTAACATCGGCATCTTCAATTTGACAACCTTGTTTCTTCTATAAATATCATATAAGATATACAATGCATCACTAATGTACATCTTGCAATGCCCCATACTAGGAAACTACAACGTATCTGAAAAAATATTTTGATTGTCGCAAATTTACAGGGTTATTTACTTAAGTGAGAATTCAAAGTGAATTTCAAATTTAAGGGCAGAATAGCCAAACCGAGAACGTAGGTGACAAAGACAATTTTTCCAGTTCGGCTATTTTGACATTAAATTTGAAATCTACTTTCAATTCTTTCTTTAGTGAATATTCTTGTTAGTGTTAGCAGCATATTCCCACATTATATCATAGACAATTGGACTGCACTAAGTATTCTCCAGTCCAATCCAGAATGAACATCGTCTGTAAAGATTAAAACAGAGGTCAATGAGTCTACTAATCTCTCACAACTCTTAGGTGCATGCCATCTGTTTCCAATGCGTTTTACATTGCCATACATGTCAACACAGACAATCCTGTTTTAATTTGCTCTCAATGTTCTACTTTATTTAACCCCTTAAGGACACAACTTGTGGAATAAAATGGAATCATGACGGAATATTTCCATCATGTGTCTTTAAGGGGTTAAACTGATTAAAAATACAACTGACCAAAATGGTTAATCTGCCTTTTTTTTTACCTATAATCCTTAACAAATTTAACCATCTCATTCTTGAAATGTATTACATTTAACTTGTTTTATTTGTGGATGGCTTTAGTCTTCATTTTATTCACATGGTTTAATTGGCTTTTTCAGCCAATTCAACAGCATTTTTGACCTCTTGTATATTTAATTAACCTACTTAGTGCTGCATTTCAATAATTGCGTCTAATGCGGCATCTTCACCTTTCTCCTGTCCACCAATGCAGGGACATATTGGATGAAATCCACTGCTTAGAAAATTAAGGATGATTAAATCAACAATTTTAAAATTAAATTTGTTACTGCATATCCCTTGAGTCAAATCTGTATTTTACAATGACCATCAGTGAGTTCCATTACTTGCTTACTGTATATCAGCTTCAAAATTCTGATAAATGTCAGGGAACTGGCAAACCTTTTATAAATGGATCCATTTTATTATTACTCCTGTGTATTTAGATGGGTTTTTTCTTTTCCACTTATATTAGTAGCAGCTACTTGCCACATCCTCGCGGCAATTCTTTTCATGGTGTTATAATGTAAAAATAAAGTTTTCAACATTGATATTTTTTAATTCTTTAATGAAACTGCTAAATTTGTAAACTTGAAATAATGTGTGAAGCTTGTGCACTACAGCAGCAGCACACATCTGGATGTAGTGGATCATTTTCATCTGTTAATTGGTGCTTGGAGGCAACGCTAGGTAAATATCTTAGTTGCCTGAAAAAATTATCTTTCAGGTTTTCGGGGATGTGCCTTGTCGATATATTATTCTTAGAGTCTTTATTAGGGCTAGGAAAGTATGCACACAAGATTTTCTTAGTCAATATCAAATTAAAAATCAATATTAAATCACATTAAAAAAATATATATATTATTAGCAGCATTCAGATATAACCCAACTGGATTTACTGTCAAAACTAGGGGCTTTAAATTTGGCTCTAGAGGGGGTGGAGCCTGACTGGCCAGCTGAATAGACGCAAGTTGGTAGAGCTCCTGGGCTCCTCAGGACAGTTTCACTATATACTCGAGCCAGTCAGCAGTTTTTTTCGCAATTTCCTGCACACCACATGGTGGGGACCGAGGGGAACAGATTGAAACCAGATTCCGAACCTTTCTGGTCCGTACTTATTTTTTCGGCCTACAAGCCTACCTGGCACTGGAGGGACAGCTGCTCTCCGGGTTCTGATTTCTGCTAACTGAAGCAGACATCGCACTCCCTCCCCCCTCCCCCTCTGGATCGGCGGGGGATATCCCGGTCTCAGGAGCTTACCCACTGCTATGCCAAATACCTACAGCCCTCGTGTGAGGAAGCGCTGCATGGCTCCCAAGATGGCGGTGATCACAGACACTATTTTGGCTGAGGCCCATGTTGCAGCTTCTCTAGCCCGGCACAAAAGCTATGGGACTATGTTCTCAACAGCCTATCAAGATGGCAGACCTTACCATCGTCGAAAGTCTGTGGTGCTCAGACGTGGGACTGCTTCTGGTGCTTCCACAAGGAGTACACTTGCATCCAAGACACCTCCTCTCAAGACCCCAGCTGTCTTCCTACAAATCGGGTATCAGTTAAGGGAGAAAAAGGGTCCTGGCTGCATTCTGGTTCACAGAGGTGATATCGCCGGAAGGAGAATTATCCTTGCTGAAATGTTTCATGGTGGATTCCTGCCTCACCCTCTGCTTGGAAGTTTACCTGTTGATCCAGATTACTTTTCATCTCATCTCACTGCATAACATTCTAGCATGTTTCTTTGCTTTTGCACCTACCTATAATCCACAAGTCGAGTGGGCAGAGCTTGTCTATGAGCATAGTTGTAATTTTCTACTCAGACACAATTGCTAGACCTTCCTATATCTGTCTTATACTTCATCCAACAGCCACACATGTTAGCATATTCGGATGCTCTTACCTACTTAAACTAAAAAACGGTGCAATCTTCAGTCGTGCCATGTCACTTCATGTTTCTGTGATGCTTGTTACCATGACATTGTAAACCTGACTGTATCATCATGCACAGCAAAAAATAAAGAATAAAAAATATATATTTTTAAAAATTGGCTCTAGACAGTAAAGATTCAGACATTTTTAAGGGTTACTCCAAGAAGTCTCGACAACTGGTGGGGACACAAGTAAGGGAGCAAATTATTGCTAAATGGTTTTGCCAATTACCAAGGATCTAAGACAGGATAGCCCTGGCTTCATAACCACTACAGCAGGCTGTAGTGGTTATGATGAGTGGAGTAACCCTTTAACTATGTCTCTGTTTAACACCTAACAATGTGTGACTGCTTTAAATCTTGTGTGTCTGAGACTGAAGTTTAGAATTCCTGGGGTTTACTATTATTCATACTCTGAAGATATATCAGGATTTCTTGAATAATTCCTTGTGTACAGACCACTTTGCTCAGAAGCTGAGTTGAAAAACAAAGCATAGGCATGCTTCACAGACATCTTAATTAGTAAATGGACAAAATATAGGTACACGTCTCACAAGCATCACAAATAAACATTCATGCACCATATTGTCTAAATATAATTTCCCCATTTAGATAAGCTCACTGGAATTTATTCACTAAACTGGAAATTTTGGAAAATGGTCGAGGGGATAACAAATGTCAGAACATAGCCAAAAGTAAATGAGATGCCGAATGTTTCCAGTTCAGTTATTCTGGTCTAAAATTTACAATTCCCTTATCAATTCTCTGTTTAGTGAATGAACACCACTGTCTCATTTCATTCTGTTATCCACTGTTTTACAAAATGCAGAGTAAACCGTAAAATCTAACAGATTCCAAGATACAAATTCCATTTTGTGCCTTCTTGGTTTATAATTATGACCCCATATATAGTATGCAATACTGTTGTTTTAAGGGAAACTGTCAATTTTCTGGAATTTACAACGTTGAATAAAACATGGAAATCACTCATACCTAGCGTTAACCTTTTTTCTTTCATGATATGCTCCATTTAATTTGAAATATTTATTAAATATTTAGCAAATTACATCGTAATCCAGTTCAGAGAAGGCAAAGCCAGGCAATCATTGCTAATGAATTTCTCCTCTTGTTTGCGTGCTCTCTCTATGCTGACTGTGAGGTGAAAAAGGACTAAATGTGTTACAATGACTGACAGGGAGCTAAGATGGAGGCGTCCAGATGTAAAAGAGGTGCGATTTCTACATTTATTTTTATCTTTTACGACTCACAAATACACATTTGTTAAATATAGAGATACGTAAACATAACATAAAAACTCCTGGGAAGTAGCCGTTCCCCTTTAACCCCTTAAGGACCAAACTTCTGGAATAAAAGGTAATCATGAGTCCTTATTGGGTTAAGCTAAGCATTCCAACATTTCCGACAATATTAAGTGACAAGCTCTTGGGACAAATGCTGCCATTAACCCTGCCTGGAGATCGTTATAAAAAAAACAAAAAAACAACATACAAAGTAATTTCTACCACCCAGCCCCGCAGGATGCTCTTCATTCTCTCTACCTGGTCATTACTCTCAGGTTAATATAAAATAAAATCCTCTGCCCGATTGCTGGTTTGTTTCCTGTTAGAATTTAATTTATTTATTTCTCTTTTACTCTCTTGTTGCATCACTCCCCCTGCTGCTAACAGGATGGGCTCCCGTAACGAGATGGAAATGCTGGATGGGTAGTTTGGAGCCGCAGCAGAATGTGTAAATAAATTGAAATGCTAATAATGCAACAGGAGGATAAATTCGCTTTGTGACCCGGGTGACCTCATCAGCACGAGTGCATCCTATTGTGTCCCGCCGAGACTTAGTGGAGAGGAGGGGGAGTGGAGAGGGAAGAGGAGACGAAGGTTATAGACATACTGTATACCCATCTGGGCAGCCTGAACGTGTATGATAGGACGAGTAGGTGACCTCACATTAACCCTTTCTGGAAATACGTCAAAAAGTAAAAATAAAGGAAATCCCTTATTTCTGCTATCAGGGCTCAGGTTACCTGAGGAAAGAACAGATCAAACCAGGGAAATCAAGAATAAAACATCACTGCTTTGGGAATACTAAGCTGTTAAAAAAATTCAAACATCTAAATAAATAAGATCCTTGGAAATCACCTACGTAATGAAACAGCTATCACAAACGAATTGCGCTGCGGTAAACCTGAATGGCACAGCTTCAATTTCTCTTACTGAAGGGGTTAATGCATTCTTATTTTACATGATCCCAATCATATACTGTGGGTTTTGTTAATACAAGTGAGTCTGCTCATCTATGGCTGTGGATTTTGCTTTGGTACTGTGTGCCCTGGCAATGGATGATAGGGTTAGTAGGATTCAGTGATGTAGGGCAGTGGTTCCCAACCAAGGTCTCAAGACACACAATGGGTCCAGGTTATGTCAGTATCGCCGCTGTGACAGAATAGGACAATAATTGTTGGTGTGTCTTGAGTACTGGATTGGGAACCACTGATATAAGGGATAGTGAAGGTACATTAACCTTTGAATGGATGTCAGGAGCTGTAATATGGAGGCATGTTATTCATCATACTGTTTGGCAACAGGATAGCTGGTAGAGCCAATAGTAAGAGCTGAAGATGAGGACAGGGTAGCTGGTACCATATTCCGTTTTCTTAAATTTGCCTGACACTTTATTTTTCATTTGGTAATGTTAGATAACACTAACCACTGAAAACTAAAATGTTTTTAGGCCAGGATTTGTGGTGTATGTATTGGTCACAGTGGGGATGATTGGGATGTAGCCAACTTGGGCATGCCCTACACCGCAGGTACCCATACTGGTCCAACTTCATAATTGCTCACTAGTATGGGTAACAATGCACATAGGGCTGTGAGAGCCTAATTTTATTCTAGTAATAGACTCTGTCAATATCTGACTTCAAGGGTCAAGAAAGCCCTTCATATCCCAAGTGTTTGCTCCATTTTGAATCTTTATGAAACCTAGGCCCCCGGTCACATTGTTGGCTGTCTGGACTGACCATATAATTCTGACTTGAAATACAAGTAAGAAAGCCAACATAGCATTCATTTAATAAGAATGACTAGTCTTATTAAATGAATACCTATAAATGAGAGGTATGCAATCTCTGGTACTCCTCCCCTGATGCTTTGCAAGCATTATGGCTGTAAGAGCATTATGGTAATGGAGTTCCGAAGGTATCCAGAGCGTGACTGTGATTTGCATTGGGCTTTGAGCCATACTTTCTTTGATATTTTATGTATTTTTACCCAAGCAGGTCAGAATGACCTGAAAGCATGACCACTGAAAGACCCCCATGAGCGATGGTGTTTTGTGTCTTGCTTTTCATTATTTAGAATTTCCCACAATTTGAATTTTTAACTCAATTTTAGTATAAAGGCTATAGATTTTTAAGAATTGATTTTTTGGGACCCTTCCTCCCCCTCCCCCCCCTATATTTCCCGGGTCCACCGTGATATAGTTTACCATGTGGATAATCTTCCACACACAAAAAGAACTCAAAATAGCGCGAGGGGAGTTTTCTGATACATACCAGAATTGTGTGTTATCGTCCCTTCCTGTTTTATTTTTTGACAGTGGTGGCAAGGAATTAAGTTTTATAGTTCATATAAAGCTGTACCAGATATTTTACATAATTACATCTCTTGTAGCTTTAACACAGCCATGGGTTTGTGTCCCGCGTTTCAGATGCAGTGGTATGAGACACTGCATGGAAATCACTCATTTCATTTTTATATTAACTGTTTTGCATTCGTAGAAACACCTAGAATAAGAATAGCCAAATTTTCTGAACATTTCCACTCATTCACTTCTTTAAGACAAGGAGCCCTTCACTTCCATTCTCAAGGTGAGACAGCAAACAGACTTGGTATTTTAAACACTGCAAATTACAAATTGTAATATTCACATTATTTGTTATATATCTGCCTCTCTGTGTAATCGCCATCCGTTACTGCACACATTTTTATAAAGGGCAGCGTTTATGAAAGAATATTGCTACCGGGGTGATCTGGTCTACATGATCTGTCAGTCCAATTAAACTACGGAGATAGGTAACTCCATGTGAACATCAACTCTCATCATTCACAGTGGTTATTGTAGCTGTAGAACATATGGGGGCCACAACATGCTGGGGCATAAACATTAGTCACCAGGTGGATGGAAATGGCTGTAGGTTTTCAGTTAGAGATAATACATACTGGTATTTGATAGGTATTGCCACAATGGAGAATTGTGTCAATAACAATCCTCCTGTAGCATTAACTTGATTTTTTTTTTCATGGATGGTAGTGATCCTAATTGCAGCTGTTTATGTTCTTTTATAGAGTATTTCAGTGCAAACTACCTTGGCTAATGTATTTAACCCTCTCTAAATAAAGAGTTAAAAGGAAATAAGACAAAGCCTTAAGCCTTTCATCAAAATAAAAGAAATATAAAAAAAATACGTATTTATGCTAACTTTTCTATATCACAAATAATTAATATATTTCATATATATATATATATATATATATATATAAAATCAAAACAAATAACCAAATAACAATCTGTCATAGTATATTTAGAATGTTACCTTTTAAGTGGTATTTAAAATGACCCCATGAAAAAGGGCGTATTACAGCAACGTCCTTAAACTGCCACCAAAAAAACCCCAAAAACTCAGGTCATTAAATAGCACACTCCTAAGGTAAGGAGGGGGATTAATAACGCCACAGGCCTAGGACTGCAGTAACATTAATGAATAGCCCTTTTTATTGTTGAGTTTTAAATGGCACATTTTAAGTTGTGTTTTTTAACGGGAACACTATCATGGGATTCTTAAAATAGTTCTATGGAGGTAGAATTTAGCACTCAAATTTTAGTCCCATCATACTAATCAGCATATTATAGAGTGCTCGCCTTGAGGATTGAGATGCTGGCGATATTGTCCTTACAACCAGAAAGGGCTCCCTGAATCTTGGGGTGCTGGGCAGTAATGCTGCTTGTTAGCTTTGTTTTTGGATTAATGACATGAAATTCAGCCTTGCTCCATTTCACAAGAACTATTACTTTCTCACTTATTTTGAATGCACGCAAGGAAAATAAATATTTTAATTAGATAATGACAGGGTTATTGTGCTTGTGGACATCAGGCGGAAGGTATAATTAAGCAACTCTTTTTATTTGCATATGGAAAAGCTTCAGCACCAGCAGGGGACACAAACCATTGAACAGTGTAAATCTCTTCAGTTAGAAACTGCACACACTGTATCTGCTAGGAAGGAGAAGGTAGGGAACAGTATGTTATAGAGTGGAATTCCAATTAGTGCAGTGGTATTTGTATTTACCAGTATGTAATAGAGTGCAGTTGGTATAGCACAGTATGTAATAGAATGGAGTTGGTATAGCACAGTATGTAATAGCATTGGAGAAGCCTGGTTGCTCGTCTGCTGCCTTTGGATTATGGCCCCATGTTAAAAGACTTTGTTTTACCTTGCAGAAAAGACTTATTCGTGCTCTTCTGCCCGGTGTTCGGTAGATTCAATCTACAGAACAACCGCACGAATGACTAGACCACCTGGGAGCTGGAGTGTGCCGGCAATTAGCCTCCCAGAAGCTGCGGTTAACCGCAGCTCAATTGCCAATTACTGGGTGGCCGCCATTCATATACCGAACGCGAGGTCGTGGCCATTTTAAACATGCAAACGCACAGCGGTGTTCGACGCCTAACTCATGGAACAAAAAACGGACACAGTTTGGCACGAACACCACTGAAGCCGCCGACCTCCCTTCTTGTTCGGCGGGAGTGCACGAACGGCCCGGTGTTCGGTAGTTTTACCTGACTGTATTATACCCCAGATAGGGATCCCATGGAGCTCATTCGTATGAGAACTAACTTTGTAAAGACTTTGGCTCCATGGCGATTGAACTGTATTCGTGTGGTCTGAGCACCGTTCGCTTAATAATGTGCGCTCAGACCTGAGCTATCTGTGGATATGTTAAATGTAACTTGTGTCACATAGTATATTTTAATAGTAATTCTTGTTTTAGTATCCCCACGTGCATAATGGCGATTTGCCTTTGTCCTGGGAGATAATTGAATTACTTCTCAATTATCTTCAGGACAGAGGGGAGGAAGCCAGGATGCATTGTGGGAATACAATGTGACTGTGTGTCCTATTTGTCTACTTGTCTGTACTTGTCACAGTCTCCCATTTGGTCCCCTAGGGGAGTGTCCACCAGGTGGGAGACCTGCATAAATACTGGGCAGGTAGCCCTCATTAAACAGATCATTGCTTGACCCTCAACACGGAGCTTTGTCTCATCTTTGGGGGGATTTACTGAATGCTGATAGAGACTGATTGCTAGGAGTGTAAGCCGCTTGGATGCTTTTCCTATTCGTCTGCTAGCAGCGATTCGTATGGTTCCAGTTCGTGAGTTTGGAGTGTTACATTGTATGCCGTTCGGGAGTTTGGAGCATTCCCTTACATGCGGTTTGTGAGTTTGGTGTTCTATAGTAGCTGTGCCTGTGTCTCTGGAAGGGGAAGATCTTCTAAACGGCAGTTTAACCCTTTTATGCTGAGGGTGCCGTTACAGTATAGCACAGTATGTAATAGAGTGGAGTTGGTGTAGCACTGTATGTTATAGAGTGCAGTTGGTATAGCACCGTATGTAATGAAGTGAAACTAATATAACACAGTATGTAATAGAGTGGTGTTGGTGTAGCACTGGATGTAATAGAGTGCACGTGGCATAGCACAGTATGTAATGGAGTGCAGTTGGTATAGCACAGTATGTAATGGAGTGAAACTGGTATAACACAGTATGTAATAGAGTGAAACTGGTATAGCACAGTATGTTATAGAGGGCAGTTGGTATAGCACAGTATGTAATAGAATGGAGTTGGTAGAACACAGTATGTAATAGAGGGGAGTTGGTGTAGCACTGGTAAATACAAATACCACTGTAACAGAGTGCAGTTGGTATAGCACAGTATGTAATAGAGTGAAACTGGTAGCACAGTATGTTATAGAGGGCAGTTGGTATAGCACAGTATGTAATAGAATGGAGTTGGTAGAACACAGTATGTAATTGAGGGGAGTTGGTGTAGCACTGGTAAATACAAATACCACTGTAACAGAATGCAGTTGGTATAGCACAGTATGTAATGTAGTGAAACTGGTATAACACAGTATGTAATACAGTGGTGTTGGTATAACACAGTATGTAATGGAGTGGAGTTGGTATAGCACAGTATGTAATAGAATGGAGTTGGTGTAACACAGTATGTCATAGAGTGGAGTTGGTATAGCACAGTATGTAATAGAGTGGAGTTGGTGTAACACAGTATGTCATAGAGTGGAGTTGGTATAGCACAGTATGTAATAGAGTGGAGTGGAGTTGGTATAGCACAGTATGTAATAGAGTGAAGATGGTATAGCACAGTATATAACCCCTTACCATCAAGGACCAGGGCTGTTTTTACATTTCTGCTGTGTTTGTGTTTAGCTGTAATTTTCCTCTTACTCATTTACTGTATCCACACATATCATATACAGTTTTTCTCACCATTAAATAGTCTTTATAAAGATGCCATCATATCATATAATTTACAAAATAAAAATTACAAAATATGATGAAATTTGTTTTAAAAAAATGCTTTCCTATGGACGCTTGCGTGCTCTCACTGTGAAAATCTCAGTGAGAAGCACGCAAGCGCCTCTAGCGGCTGTCAATGAGACAGCCGCTAGAGGAATTGGGGGAAGGCTTAACCCATTCATAAACATAGCAGTTTCTCTGAAACTGCTATGTTTATGAAAAAATGGGTTAACCCTAGCTGGACCTGGCACCCAGACCACTTCATTAAGCTGAAGTGGTCTGGGTGCCTAGAGTGGTCCTTTAAACTTTGACTCTTTTCATGCAACCATTTTACCACCAATCTATGCCAAATGAAAAAAAAATAATAATTAATTGGTGATTTCTTTTGACACACATAGCAATTTAAGAATACCTGTACTGAGAACGTTAAGGGTTACTGCCAAAGAACACCCCAATATGTGTTCAGCAACATCTTCTGAGTACAGCGATACCACCCATGTATAGGTGTGTCGGGTTCTCTGGGGGCTAAAAGACCTTATTTGGAGGGTGCGCATTCCGGTTTTCCAACTTGGAATTTTCACAGCTGGTCATCATGCACCCATGTCCTATTTGACACCACAAGGTATTGTATATGGAGTGTTTTTATGCCTTTGATACAACTGTTTTAGCTCCAAAAATTGGAGAAAATGTGTGGTGATAATTTTTTAATTTTTATTTTTACACATACATTTGTGATTTAGGGATGGAGGGCTCCTTTATGATGCCCATCAGCATAGTCAATGCCCATTTTTTTTTTATTCTGGCACATCGATGGGGGCCCATTGCTGCTTTGCCAAAAAAAAGTCAGGCTTTGAAGCACGGAACTGATGGGCATATAAATTAGTTTGGGCTAAAATGTTCCCCAAAACATCATCACCCAGAAACACCTCCATAAAATGTTGGGGACTAAATCCTGTGACATCCACATTAATGCCAGGATTTGCAGTGAAGGGAGGGATATCTGTCCTCTGGCGATGAGGCGCTACCCACTCCTCAGCAGCACTGCCAGCTGGAGCAGCACATCTCCTTCTGACAGGGGGCCTAGCAGCCACAGTTTCATCACTAGATACATCACTAGCAGCAGACACTGTATCTAGTGATGTGTCTGAGCATCTGGCAGGGTCAAAATTGGGTCGGAGTCAGACATAGATGCATCAGACTCTAGCGCAAGAATGGGACACGCCTCCTCAGCGCTATACAGCCTCTGTGACCTCTGTGACATGATCACAATCACTCAATCACTTTATTTAGTAATCTGTCACAAAACAAATCACAAAAAAATTAATCCCTAAGAAAAATGCACAGACATAAAAAAGTGCTTTTTGTGGGACGTACCTAGTATGCCAGTGGTCCTTAAAGGGTTAATAGAGTGGAGTTGACCTAGCACAGTATGTAATAGAGTCTAGTTGGTATAGCATAGTATGTAATAGAATGGAGTTGGTATAACACAGTATGTCATAGAGTGAAGTTGGCATAGCACAGAATGTAATAGAGTGGAGTCAATAGTGCACAGTATGTAGCAGAGTGGAGTTAATTTGGAACAGTATGCAGTCAAGTGGAGTAAGTTTAGCACATTATATAATGCAGTGGCGTTGGTATAGCACAGTATGTATTGTAGTGGAGTTGATAGTACATAGTATGTAGTAGAGTGGAGTAAATATTGCTCAATATGTAGTACAGTGGAGCTGTTGTAGCACAGTATTTATTGGAGTGGAGTCAGTAGTATTCAGTGTGTAGTAGAGTGTAGTTAATATGGCACAGTATTCAGTAAAGTTGAGTTGGTATAGCACATAATATAAGGGAGTGGAGTTCGTAGGTCACAATATTTAAGAGTTAAGTTTGTATAGCACCGTATCGATTGGAGTAGAGTTGGTATAGCACAGTGTGTATTGGAGTAGAGTTGGTATAGCACAAGACATAAAGGAGTGGGATCAATACTGTATAGTATCTAGTAGAGTGGAGTTGATAGGGCATAGTATGTAATAAAGTGGAATAAGTATAGCACAGTATGTAATGAAACGTTAGTGGAGCACAGTATTTCCTATTACACTTCCACGTTATGAAGTGTGTACGCATCTAAATTGGCCAGCAAAGATAGTCTGGGATAATGGTGAATGCAGTTTCAATGTTATCTGTGTGTGGCAGAAAAGGGGTAGTTTATAGTTGCCATAAGTTATAGTGGTTATGGTGCCTATAGGGATCTTTTAAAGAGACACTCCAGACCTCTAAAGCACTTTAGCTTGCTGAAAAGTGTTATGTCTGAAGAGTGTGTCCTATTTTTTTCATTTTGCAAAAAGTGAAATTTTTAATAGAAATTTACACTTTTAAGCAGACAACAGGTCCTGTTACAAGCAGACAACAGGTCCTGGTACATCCTTGTTTGGTTAGCTTAGTTTCACTGAACTCGAGGCAGTAATTGCTCAGAGCACCTGCCTTGCAAAAATTTCTCATTGAGCTGCATTGGGAAGTCTGTGATTGGACGGCCACATAAAGTCTGGGCGGGGTTAGAATAGGAGAGATTACAGAGGCTTCAGACAAGAGATCTGCAATTTTTTACAAGTTCTTTTAAAATATAACACCAATGAAAAAAATGCATATCTAAACGCATGCACATTTTAATTTGGAGTATATCTATCTACTGAACAGTGGTTTTTTTTCTAATTTATTTTGTATTTGGGCAATGGTGTGTCCCTTTAACCATCTTTTCAAAACAGATGATTTATTATTTATATCATTAAAAACATTTTCAATATGCTCACACTAGTTCTTTTCATTGCAGAAAGCATGACCTTACAAACAAATTCTTCTACTTTGCAAACACTGTGTTATTATATTAATAGACAAAAAAAACCTCTGAAAAATATTATTAATTCAGGATGAGTGGATAGGTTAAAAGGGGTTTATTCAATATCTCATGAACAATATAAGAGTTTTGAAAAAAGCATTACCGATACATGCTGCTAGCTCTGCAGAATAAAGCAATGTTATGGTAAGGTGATGATGAGCACATTATGACTTAGTGAAGTGTGCAGCAACATCAGGAAAATTAGTATTCACTATTAAAGTAAATGATTTGCTCTGATTTAACGTTGTGAATTTGTGCATATGATTTTGAACCAAAGAAGCATTCATTTACACACTGCGTTTTGTACAAACCAATATAAAAAGCTCAGAACACCTTTGTGAAATAGCATCAAATAAAAATTTGTACCATAAAATTGAATAAGCTCCTATTAATTTAACATGTAGGATAAAGAGACATATTGGCTTGTATGCCTTTAAATTTTTAAGTTGCTAATTATTATTCTATATGGTGGTCTTTTATTTTTTTTATTTTTTTACCATGTCAATCCAAAACTGCATTCCTCAATTAGAAGATTAATCAAGCAAAATCCTATATTTATTTAATTTCATATTACATAGAAGAGCAATTTAACTTTGTCTCTAACACAGGGATTTCAAAAGAGTATCACCAGAATTGTTTATATATATTTTTTTGATCTGGAAATATGTGTAGTATGTTATTGTATTGTATTGTATGTCATTACACCAGAAAATGATATGTTGGTTTTCTTGTTTATGGACAGGACAGAATAATTATTTTAAATATAAATAATATAATTGATATGTCACATTTTACCATCTTCCCGTGCTTGAAATGCATACATCTGTGCTACACTTGGAGAGCATCCCAAATATGTCATGTTCACATCAGTGCATGCATCGCTGAAAGACTATGAAGTAAATGTGTAACGCACCTAAGTATAAACTTCATTATTATCTCTAGTAGAGTGATACAGGAGGGGTGAGAAAGTAAAAGAATACATTTTAAAAAAATAGATGAAAATTATACATGTGAGGAGATTTTACAACAATAGTTGAACTGTTTGTGGTAGGTAATGATGATAGTAAGGTTTATTGGGCAACATAATAGAAGTACATGATCCTCAAAACGTAAGTTACATATATGTGTTGATGTTAAATGCTAAGTGTTAAAAAACATTAATAATAATATAGTGATAATTGTAATGAAGTGCTCTCCATATGTTTCATGTTTCACCAACTTTGCCCCATGTGTTGTCATTCTGCCCCATATATGATGCTTGCCATATTGCTTGTACGTTATCCTCCATTTTGCCCCCATGTATTGTCATCACTCCACATGCTACCCCACTTGTAAAGCCCACACAGGGAAACACTCCCACATACCTAGAGACACAGAGTGTGGGTGTGTTGCTAGTGGTAAGCTGACAGTGGCTGGAGTCCAAGTGAGGTCCTAAAAACCCGAGTTTATTTTTGACACAGTTTTATTGTAAGCACTGTTCTCTGTAATAGTGAGAGAATAACAACACCTCCAGTTACATCATTTGTGACAGTACCACTTTAATGCACTATATTTGGAATGAGTAATGAATGAATGTGTGTGGGGGTGTAGCGGAGTGCTGGTCTTTCACAGACTATCTCCGCTGGTAATCCAAATAAGGCTCAGAAACAAGTAATAAAACCCAAGAGAATAATATCAACTACCACAACAAGAGGACATAGTCTTAAATTAGAGGGACAAAGGTTTAAAAATAATATCAGGAAGTATTACTTTACTGAGAGGGTAGTGGATGCATGGAATAGCCTTCCAGCTGAAGTGGTAGAGGTTAACACAGTAAAGGAGTTTAAGCATGGGATAGGCATAAGGCTATCCTAACTATAAGATAAGGCTAGGGACTAATGAAAGTTTTTAGAAAATTGGGCAGACTAGATGGGCCGAATGGTTCTTATCTGCCGTCACATTCTATGTTTCTATGTTTCTATATCCATGATTAGTAAAGTAATCCAAAAGTATCCCACACGTTTCCCAATGACTGGATGACACACAGCATCAGGAGCAGAACTGAACTGAGGTTTAAGTTCACATGCCCTGCTTCTAAGCAATTCTCCCATGCAAGGGAGACACCCACAGTAATTATTACAGTAACCAATAAAATACATGTTACCTCCCACACATATCCTCCCCTCAGCATGACACATAATCCACTTAATCCATGTACATTATTCCCCCAGTTCCTGGATGTACCCCAAATACATAGGGTACACCCCCTGAGAGCCCTTATCTGGGTGAGTAACATACTCAAAAATCACCCAGATCAGACCAGGGGTTCGGGAATTTTGGAAGAGTAAAGTTTTGACCGACCGCACAGGTAACAGTAGCCGAAAAGAGTTCCATAAGTTTTGGCCTTGCGGTCGGTCTTGGTTCGTGGGTATAAATGGATGAAAATACTGAATGAAATGGCTGTTGCTTGCCTTCATGTGAATCCCCTTGTTCGGCTGAGTCTTTCTACCAAACGGCGGCTCTTTCGGTTGTTTCAGCATGAAGATATGGAAGTCTGGAGGTCTCGGCTGTGTTTGCTTAGTCGAGTGTCCAATTTGGGTTCCAGACACGCTGTTCGTGAGTTAAGATGGCCGCCGCCACGTGTTCGTATTCCAAATGGCGGCCACCCATAGAACAAAGTACCGATTGCCAATTATGGGTTTGCAACATTGTTGCGAACGGTAATGAGAGGCACACTTATCCCTGGGGTGGTCTGATTGTTCGATATTTTCACTTGTACAATAAACGGAGTGATTTTACTGAACAATCAGACTAATGCTGCATACAATGTGAATACATAGAATGAGCAATACACGAAAGCATATTAAAACACACTAATTTTGAGAACAGCCTTAATGCAATCCGCCACAGGGGGTATTGCTTGGGTGCAGGGTTTTCATGAATTGGGTGAAGAGTTCATACAGCACACCTTGGGTTTAATACAGCAGATGTGAAGTTTATAAATATAGGTTAACCCATTGGTTCCCAAACATTTTAGGTTCAAGGCACTAATATTTCAATATTCTTCCAAAGCGCCCCAAGTCAAAAACAATTTCTAGGTAATATATATGTACAGCGGTGCGGCATATACTGGGCCCCTGTTCAGCAGACATGTTTCCCAGTCAGGGTCAGATCCAGAACCTAATCTCAGGAGGGGCACTGGTAGAGTATTTAATGAAACAATCCAGGCACAATAACCACTACATCACTCTGTTGTGGTTATGGAGCCAGGAGTGCCGTGGTGCCCTCCCAGGGTATGTAGTCAAACTGTTTAAGAACAACACAGTTTGGGATCTGCTGGGTTAATCTATTTCTATGAATTCAGTCAGATTTTTAGTGTCATAGAACATGTCATGGTTTAAGGTGGGGCATAGGGCATGGTATGGGGCAGGTTTTCTGAGGAACTTAAGTCAATATATGCAGTAGTGGCCATAAAATCTACCCTCGGAGTGAAGGCCCTGTTTTTTTTTTGCCACATAGCAACATTACTGACAGAGGGAGACATGATTTCACAGGCAGACACATACAGATACAGTTAGTGATAAACACAGGGAGACAAAGCCACGTTGGAAAATTCTAGAACTTAGTCAATTTGATGATTTGCTCTAACTGAACAATTTTAGCCTTAACTTCTTTGAAAATCAATGTCCTTGACCATAATACGTTTGCTATTCGGTAGTAATTCAAAGGGTGATGAGGTCATGCATGGAAAAATAGCGAAGTTATATATTACTTAAATATCTGTCTAATAAATCACACACTCCAGTTAAACTGAGAGGTTTGCCTTTTCTTCCCCTAGGGTTATTCTATCATAATGAAGTTAATAAAAGATTTTCATCATAGGAAGAGCACTGCCTGCATTACTGTAATTTGGAGAAGGAGGGAAAGGGTTCAATTATGCCTGGAGGCTATTCGATAAACAGTGAGCTGTGGTGAGTTTAATACTGATTTGCAAAATTTAGGTCAAAATAGCCGATTTGGAAAAAAAAAATCTCCAAATGAACTGTTGTATAAATTAAAAAATGCTTACAAAAAAAGCGCAGAAAATGGATACAACCAGGCATGTGGAGTATTCTAGACGTGTGTAAAAACCCTGATTATTTTAGTTTTCATTTTGCAAATCATTTGTCAACTCAATACAGCTCATTGTTGAAATAAACCGTGAAATATTTAAAATTGTCTCAAACTCACTGCTGCTGTAAATGAACGTAGAACTTCTTTTACTGTGGATCTTTCATGATATTTAAAGTAAATTCAACCACACAGCGATAGTAATGGACAAAAAGCATAAATATTCATGACTATAGATGACGCAAATGATCAAAGCAACAAGTCGATGCCTCCAACTTGCTTTTAAAGGCTATTAAGCATGTTTCAATCACTTTAAAATACAAGGTTTAGAGTGATCTATCCTTGTGTGTGCATATTATCACAGTTGCACTCTCTCACCAGGCTTACACTCCCGGGGTGGCGTGGCCCTCCCACAGTTAAATCTCCATTCTCTTTTATGTGATGAAAGGACCAAATATAGTTTTTTTTTTTTTTTTTAAAGTGATTCTAAAATGTATTTAAAATCCAGGAAACACATGAAGTAAAACTTGAAGCACAGTCTATACAATCCTTTTTCAAGAACCACATACAGAGATTATGAAATCTTTGTTACCTTGTGATACAACACAATTTTCACGCCTTTCACATTGTCTTTTTTTTTTTTCATTTTTTTTTTTAAATTACAACTTTCATTTCTTGAATCTGTAAATTTTAGTAATTTTTGGGGTTTGTTTGTAATTTCAAACTTTATTGCAGTTTAAAACAACAAACTCTTCAGAGAAACCCCTGTTAAAAGTTCTCAATAAAAAGTTAAATGTAGATAATTTAAGAATTACCTACAGAAAATGTTGTTTTTGTTTGCACTAGCGTAATAGGATTGCTAACAGCACACCAGTCATTTAAGTCCATTAGTGCATAACTGATACAGATACATACTAATAATATACATTATACAAAGACATGTACAGTGAGGGGAAAAAAGTATTTGATCCCCTGCTGATTTTGAACGTTTGCCCACTGACAAAGAAATGATCAGTCTATAATTTTAATGGTAGGTATATTTTAACAGTGAGAGGCAGAATTTAAAAAAATAATCCAGAAAACGCATGTCAAAAAAGTTATAAGTTGATTTGCATGTCAGTGAGGAAAATAAGTATTTGAACCCTTCAATTTAGTACTTGGTGGCAGACTTTTTTAGTTGGCCACCAGGTTTGCACACATCTCAGGAGGGATTTTGTCCCACTCCTCTTTGCAGATCCTCTCCAAGTCATTAAGGTTTCGAGGCTGACGTTTGGCAACTCTTTTTTTTTTTTTCATATATATTTTATTTTTTCAAGATTTCACAATTTACATAGTACAATCAATTCCTCTATTGCAACATTTACATTTCTAATATGTTTCCATATAAAAACAACATTTCCATTGTACAACGAATAAAAATATTCATATCTATAGTTCACATAGATTGCAAAAAGAGGTAGATAGAAATACCTAAAACTTTACATTCACACATACATACAATCCCGGGGAACCAATCCTACTCTTATCCACTTTTCCCGTCCTTCCCATAAGGTACATTGTTACTAAAGTTCCTCGAGAGTCAGTCTCGCATTCGGGGCGGCTCGTATCCTAAGAATTATAAGTTCTAATAGTTAGTAATAAAGTTATCAACCATTGTTTCCCATTTACTGTATTTCTTCAAACCTAAAGAGTTATCTAAAATTAATCCCTTTTCCATCTTACATTGATATATTACCTGTATTTTGATTTCACTCCACTGTATTTCTTTTTTACTTTTCCAGTTTCTAGCCACCGCTAACTTTACTGCCATTAAAATATGAATTATCAACATTTGTTTCTCAGGGGACATAGAAGGCCATCCCAGATGTAACAAAAAACTTTGTGGTGTAAAAGGTATATTTAGCTGACATGAGTTATAAATCTGCTTATATACCTCCTTCCATATTTTACTTAAAACTGTACAATGCCACCAAATATGGAGATAATCTCCTTTCGCATCTTCACATCGCCAACAAAAAGAACTCTGATCTAGATACATTTTAGCCAATTTTTCTGGGACCATATACCATCTATTTAGGAGTTTATAAAAATTCTCTACTATGTTCAAGCAGTGTACCGATTTATTAACTTTCTCTATCGCATTTATCATATCTTGTTCAGAGACTACTATTTGTAAATCTTTTTCCCACTTACTCTTAGATTTCCAAAGAGGAGCCTTCTGGGATAGCTTTAAGAATTCATAACATCTAGAAATATGACCCTTAGTTCTATATGTTTCCATAATCTTCTTAATATTACTTATATTTTTATTAAGCTGAATATCCAAGAATTTCGTCAAATAAAACTTAACTCTCAAATATGTGAAAACCTCCTTACTTTCAATCCCAAATTCTACCTGTAGCTGGCTAAATGACTTAAGATCCTTTACGTCTATAATTTGTTGAATGTGCGTAATACCTTTTTGTATCCAACCTCTAATATTAATATCATCAATATTATTATTAATCACCTCCATGGGTAGAAAAGGGAATAATCTATATTCTATTTTATAATTTTTCTTAAATCTATACCAGAATCTCCATATACTATCTATAATTGTCGAATTTTCTGGATGAACCAAATAATTTTTTTCTAAATTCCTCCTTGTTGTCCAAAACAGGGAGGATAGGCTGCTTGTCTCTACTAGTGATTGCTCTATATGATGCCAAGATTGATCTTTTTGATCTATACTTAATGTGTTAACAGTATGGGCCAACATACATGCGTCATGATATTCAATTATATTTGGGGCAGCAAGACCTCCCTCTTTTCTTTTCTTAGATATTAACTGTAAACTTATTCTTGGTTTTTTACCTTTCCAAATAAATTTAGAAAAGGCTGATTGTATCATTTTTAACCATGGATTGGGAACTTGTATAGGTATCATTCTAAAAAGATAGTTCCATTTAGGCAAAATATATGATCGAATAGTATTTATGCGGCCTATCCAAGAAATCTCCTTGCCTGCCCATTCTTTTAATAATTTATTAGTATTTTTTATAAGAGGAAGAAAATTAACTTCAATAACTCTATTCATATCTCTTGTTATTTTTATGCCAAGGAATGAGATATGTTCCTTAACCCAAACAAAATCATAGGATATTTTAATAAAATCCTTATCTTTCCTGGATAAATTAGTTGTCATTATTGTGGTCTTGTTAATATTTAATTTATAATTTGAGAATACACTATAATGATCTAGTATTCTTATCAATTCCGGCAATGATGATCTAGGATTCTGCATCATAAGCATGACATCATCCGCATATAAATTAATCTTATGTTCTAGATTATTAAGCCAAAACCCCTCAATCTTTCCGTTTTGTCTTATATCTTCTGCAAGAGGCTCAATGGTCAGAACATAAAGTAACGGGGAAAGAGGACATCCTTGCCTGGTTCCGTTTTTAATAGTAAACCAATCTGCCTCTATCCCAGGGCCAATGGTCCTTGCCGAAGGAACTGTGTATAGTGCCATAATGGCATCATAAACTGTTCCTACTATGCCATATGATTTCAATGTGTTTCCCAGAAAGTCCCATCTGACCCTATCAAATGCTTTCTCAGCATCTAATGACAGGGTCAGAAGGGGAGCTCTTTTCCTATTCGCAGCGTCATGTACATCAATTATTCTTCTTAATCCATCTGATGCTACTCTGCCGTATACAAATCCAGCTTGGTCCTGATGTATTAAAGTCGGAATACATGTTTTTAATCTATCTGCAATAATTGAGGCGTAAATCTTTACATCCCCATTTAAAAGCGATATTGGACGATAATTCACCAATTTTACTGGATCCTTATCCGGCTTCAAAATAGGAACGATATTCGCTTGAAGCATCTCCCTAGGAAACACGCAATTTTCCACTATTATATTAAATATCCTAGCGAGACGAGTCGAAAGGGTATCTTTAAATATTTTATAAAATTTATTTGAATAGCCATCTGGACCAGGGGCTTTATTTATCTGTAACTTGTTTATAGCTACTATAACTTCATCTGGGGTTATTGGTTTATTTATCTCGTTGAGTTGTTCCCTAGTTATTTTTGGCATTTTTTTGTTTTTAAAATACTCTGAAGATGGGGGTTGTTGTCCCACTGATTCTAAGTTATATAATCGACTATAATAGTCATTAAAAGCTGACCCAATTTTTTTCGGACTTAATAACGTTTCTTTTCCTTCCTCAATTTTATGTATCCTCCTCATTTGTTTTTTGTTTTTCAATTTATTTGTAAGCAGCCTATCCGCCCTGTTACTCTTATAATACCAATTAATCTTTAGGAGTTGGAGATTTCTCTTTTTTTCCTCAATTAATAATTCATTTATTTGATTCTGCAATAATAGCATATTTATACTTTTCTCCTGAGTTGGTAAAATTTTATTTTCATTCGATAAGTTATAGTAATCTACATATAAATCCTTCAGGGGTCTCCCCTTTTTTTTTTTATCGATTGTACCTAACTTAATTAAATAGCCTCTTATGACGCATTTATATGCGTTCCAGACCATCGGCAGTGATACTTCTCCCCCCTCATTTTCCTGAAAAAAGCTATCTGTCATCTCCTCTATATATTCTCTATTTTCCTTACTGGAAAGAATATTATCATTTAATCTCCAATGAGTACGTCTTGCACTATTATCCACTATGTCCAACTCCAAGATTATGGCATTATGATCGGACCAAGTTACCTCATCTATAAGAACTTTTTTAGTACTATTAATAAATCCAACACTACCCAAAAATAAATCAATTCTTGAGTATGAGAAATATGCTCTGGAGAAGCATGTAAAATCTCTCTCCAGTGGATGAAGCACTCGCCATATATCCATGAATCCATATTTCTTAATTATCCTTTGAAATTGTACAGCTTTTGCGGTTACCCCTTTAATTGACCCCTCAGGATTTAAGGTTTTCCTATCCATATTTACATCTGGGAGCCGATTGAAGTCACCCGCCAAAAGTAATTTACCCTGTTTTATTTTATCTACTTTATCAAAAAGGTTATAGAAATATTTATTAGAGGGATTATTAGCCGCGTACACATTTACTAACGTATAAATTTCTGATTGTATTTTAATTATCACTATAATAAATCTAGCTTCTTCATCTGATTCTTGATATATGATTTTAGCATCTAAGTCCTCACTTATCATAATGACTACTCCTCTTTTCCTCTGATTCTCTAATGTGGCGGATATTACTGTTGAGAAACTTTGTGGAATGAATCTAAACTTATCATCTCTTTTCCAGTGTGTCTCCTGTAAAAAGACGATATGAGCTTTTTCTTTCTTAATATAATCGAACAAAATTGCTCGTTTACTAGGGGAATTTAAACCCTGAACATTTAACGATATAACTTTAACCATTTCTCTTTTTTAATCTTTTTTCTGAACTTCTTTCTATTCTGAGGATGAGCCCCCTTCACAATTACCACTTTCATACCAGACATACCCCATCCTCTCATATACAAGAGGCAGTCATTCAACAAACCCTGAGTATTAACCTCTGGGTTTAGATCCAAAAGGGAAAAATTCCCTAAATGGAGTCTAGTCCTCATATAGAAAATTACTAAATGAGGAAAAATTAAAAGCTGAGCTAGGATCGTCCCTTAGTTTTACCTATTATCTTCGCCTGCTCCCATAACACATTACCTCCCCCCTCCAAGCGTTTATTATAAAGCTTCTCTAGATCCTCATTCTAGACTCTTCTGTTTATGTTAAAGAATCTATCCCGTTCTCTCCTCTACCAGTTGTTTACGAATCCCTACCTACTTTTCCCATACTTCACTCTTAAGACTATTTGTGAGAATATTACTTCCTTACTAACAGACATTTCCATTTTTATTTTCCAAGTATAAATAACTATTTCCCAAGTGCAAATATTTTATCTTTCTATAGTCTCAACTAAATTACCGTGTTTCAATAATTTTAAAAATATCCTAAAGTGGCTCCAGTGATCCTCACAACTATTCCAATACTTTAATCTCTATAATATATTTCTACCTACTTTCATTTAATCCATTTTTATAAGTGCCACTTATATCTATTATTTTGCTTAGTGTTTACTCATTTAGTGCTTCATCGTGAGGATAATCCACATATCTTACCTATTTAAATTTATCAATTTTTTCATTCCTCCTATCGTTTATTCTATAACTTATACTACTCTAAATATTTTCCCTTATAATAAACTTACTACACCATCCCACATATTAATTTCATCAGTGCTTAATCATAAAACCATAAAATAATACATATTCCTTTAACAAAACTATTAAACCTTTCCCAATAAGGTCTAGTAGGGGTTAAGTCTAGATCAATCAGAGAGCTGAATCATACTTATTCAAATTATTACCATTATTAAACCAAATTTTCCAACCACTTTGTGACCTTGTCAAGTGAGTCAAAAATGTGTATAGTCCCATCCTTAGTAACTATAAGTTTAGTTGGAAATCCCCATCGATATTTTAGATCTTTTTCCCTCAGACGCAGGGTAGCTGGAATAAATTGTTTTCTCGCTTGCCTAGTTTGAAAGGACAAATCTGGGAAAACTTTTATATCTTTAAATTTGCCTTGATCTCTTTCCATTTGTCTTGCTGCTTTTAAAATCTTTTCTCTAAATGAATAAGAATGACAGGCGATAATTATATCTCTTGGAAAATCGTCTGGAAGTGTTCTTGGTTTATTTAACCGATGAGATCTTTCAAGAAAGTCCCTCTTATCATCGATATTGATTTTGAGAACTTCAAAAAATTCCGCAAGAAAATTTGCCAAATTGCCCTGCGAAATAGATTCTGGTATATTTCTTATTCTTAAATTATTTTTTCTTCCTCTATCTTCTATATTAGTTAATCTCTCCTCCAATTCATTAATCTTCGTTTGTTGTTTTTCTATAGATTCTTTTTGCTTCTGTAGGAGGAATTCCAGATTTTCTATTTTCTGTTCATTTATTTTAACTTTTTGTCCAACAGATATTATTTCCTCCTTTAATTTTACAAAGTTCCCTTGCATTTCCAACTTAATTTGATCCAATTGTTAATCTAAACATTGTTTTAAATATGCTTGAGTGATCATTAGTTCCTCTGAAGAATCTTGTGGTTCTACCTCCTTTAGATCTCCTGTGTGCTTACTTAAAGGCATTTTATTTGGCGTAGAAATCAAAGAGGATTCCAAAATGCTTTTGTCTACTGGAGCATTAAAAAAATTTGAAAGTCTCTTTTCCTGTTTATCTTTTTTTTCCCGGTCTTTTTTTGAAAGAGACGTTTGGCAACTCAATCCTTCAGCTCCCTCCACAGATGTTCTATGGGATTAAGGTCTGGAGACTAGCTAGGCCACTCCAGGACCTTAATGTGCTTCTTTTTGAGCCACTCTTTTGTTTCATTGAAACTCCACATGGTGAGATCTTGCATGGAGCACCAGACTGAGGGAGACTGACAGTTATTTTGTGTTTCTTCCATTTGTGAATCATCGCACCATCTGTTCTCACTTTCTCACCAAACTGCTTGGCGATGGTCTTGTAGCCCATTCCAGTCTGATGTAGGTCTACAATCTTGTCCCTGACATCCTTGGACAGTTCTTTGGTCTTGGCCATGGTGGAGAGTTTGGAATCTTATTGAGTGATTGCTTCTGTGGACAGGTGTTTTTTATACAGGTAACGAGCTGAGATTAGGAGCACTCCCTTTAAGAGAGTGCTCCTAATCTCAGCTTGTTACTTGTATGAAAGACACCTGGGAATCCCCAAAATAAGCTTATTTCCCACTATGACGTTTACACTTAGCGTATGAGATACGTCTATGAACACACTAGACTGCAAGAATACCTTACACGTCAGGGCGCCCCTGGCTGCCCTAGAGCTTACGTCCCCAGCCATCCCATTGAAGAAGTGGGTTATGGCGGGAATCGCCCATATCCACCAATTACTAGATAACAGAGGGGTAATACCATTTGCACACTTACAAACTCAATGGCACCTACCAGCCAAAGCTCTATCCACATACCTAAGACTAAAAGGCATTGTAATGACACGCGTACAATTCCAACAAACCACACCCACTACCAACTCACTAGCAGCCTCAGCCATCCTTGAAAGGTGCTGGGCCACCCCAGGAAAACCAAAGACCATATCCCTTTGCTACAAGATGTGGGAACATATGTTACCAACCCAGAATCTGCTCTGTAAAAAAAAATGAGAAGATGACTGCTCCCTTAGATTATCTGACACAAACTGTATAGGAGCCCTCAATAATCTATCCAAACTCACAAGATGTTATACACATATAGAGGCCCACAGGAAATTGCTTTACAGGTGGCACATGACACCACAAAAACTCCACAAAATCTACTCCCAACTTTGGGACAAAATACAACAATACCATATATACGAAGGTATGACCTTACCCAAATGTGTAGAAACACCAAAAATTCCAAATCACCTGGAAACCCTGGGTAGATCTACATACAAATGCTGCACACACTCAAAAGTAAGCCCATAAGAGTGACAGCACTACCCCAAAGAATAGTAAATGTCCAGCACTACCCTAGAACCCTGAATTACCTTCACACTTATGAGTACTACTCAGGAACTTGCTGAATCACGATCAAAGACTACTCTTCACTGTAGGAAACCTGTGGACTAATTATAACACGTCATAAACCGAGTATATTATGGTACTGTGATGCCGCACAGTTATACTTACCATTGTGATACACATAGTGATGTCTAACCACCCTTTTCATTTCTGTTCCCACATCCCCCTTCCATGCACATAATGAACAATTGTAATGCTGTATTGGAAATGTTTCCCCCCTCCACCCTTTTTTTTGCACCCCAATACTTGAAAACCAATAAAATTTCGAATAAAAAAAAAAAAAAGAAATTGTGAATCCAAGTTTCCCAAATGCTTGCTTTTTTCCTAGAAGTAGATTAGGCACAGCACGAAAATTGGTAACTCTGGGATCTGAGGTTAATGCTTGTATTTTGACTACTTTGGCATGAATTTTAAATTCACTTTGAATTCACTTTAAATTCCTGACAATTCTCACATTAGAGAATAAACACGCTAATTTGTGAACTAATTGGGAACCCTAGATAATTGCTAAACTCTGAATGTTAGGCATTGTATAATCTATGTTACTTTAATCAGAGCATATATCATGATCTGTAACACTTGGAGAGACCACAACTGTGATAGGTTGAGGCTGCTGGACATTGTTAAATGCAAATATGTATCCTAAACCTCTTAAACTTCGTTCCATTAAACTTAAATGACAATGAAAGGGCCTTTAAAATCACAATGGAAGGGCCTTTCAGGCAGTAAAAGAAGGCTTCCTTTATTTATATAGACTCTGAGATGAATACCTATGATTTTAATTGGCTATGTGCATGAGTTGCGCTGGATAATGTTGCGGTAATTCCTACTCATTTAAACCATCTTGTAAAGTTACAATATGGAACTCTTTATTAGTGACCTTTCCTAATTATTCCGATAGGGAAGAAGGAGATTTATTCAACTGGTTGCGGTAGAATCATATCTCTCTAAACATTTCAGAAACACAAGAGACTGCTGCCGTAAAATTGAATTTTTCCAATATTCCCACATGTTCATGTGAATTCTATTTAGGTATTAATTGAAAGTCATGCTAAGGATCTGCATCCATTCCAAAGCTCAAGGAAGTTGAGGTTTCTAAAACAAATTCTGTCTGGTCATAGCCTGACTTAAACTGTGTATTCCCATTTAAGCACATGTGATACAATTACACTCAGCCCCCCTGTATAGCTCTCAGCTTCCTCCATGCACCACACTCAGGCACTACACACACTCTCACACACATAACACCCAATCAACACACACCACTTACAGAAACAGAGGTGGGGGCCTCAATCTGGCCCTGTGTGTGGGCATGGCCAAGGGTCAGAGGGAAGGCATTGTTTTTAGTGGGTTTTGGGTTAGTCCCCATAAATAGCATAATTGGATCTATGTCAGTTATAACTTATGAGCCAAACTCAAAGTCTAAGATATGCTTCTCTTACCATAGTCAGGGAATTCATTTCTCATGACCATTGGCATGATTAACATTCGATTTGTTCCCTTCACTCCTTGCCAGCGACTATAATATTGCTATAATATCACACAGGTTCAAGATGAGGCAGAGGGGTAGTGAATCAATGATTTCCCACCGTCACCTTAAAGTTGCCTCAGTGATTCTCCTCGACCCTCAATCTGGGGAAATATATGTATTTTTCTTCACAGTAGAACCAAATGATGGTGTGCTGGTATGTGTTAAGGGATACAGGACAATATTACTGTCAGGACATATTCTCGGGAATACAGTGTGAATAAGGCTGTTCCTTCAATGGCACTGATAGTTACATAATGAATTACGTTTATTAGGATATATATTTAGATGACGTTCTTCGGTTCCATAATTTAATAGAGCTTGCATCCGTAAGTAGCCCAGCAGTTATTTATTGCAGTGTCATATATTTAGTTTTTCTACTATTCTTAAGGTTTCTTGAAATTAATGACCCATGTGATATTAAGGTTTCTTGATGAAAGCGACCAATTAAATTTTAGTTTTGGATGACTAAATCACTATTAATGTAGAAGTTATAATTTTGTCTATGCCTAGATTATATTTATTATTCTATGATAATGTTATTATGGCTTTTAAAAAAAAGTGCACTGAGGTTAAAATATATTATTTTTCATATTGGCTAATACCACGATTTGTTAAAATACACCGGCAAAGCATAGGACAATTGAAACAATGTTCCTGTAATTTCTTCTGGAAAGCAAACTTAGCTGGTAAACGGCTGGTGGCTCATACTATGGTTTATGTATCTTCTGAAACTCAAGCTGTGTAACAATCTTCCCATTGCTCTCAGTTACCACAAGGTTGTTGGCTACTTATGTGGACCGCACTTGCGATAATATCCTGGCTATAGTTTGCAGAACATGATTGCAAAAAGTTGTCTATTCTTGAGGAAGACAATTTTCATTCAACAAGAGTGCCACAATGTGCCATGAACACATTGAATTCAAGGCTTTAATAGGTTGAATGGAGTTCTTAAGCTATACAGTATATTTTAAGTATATAATAAATCTCATGTAGCAGTTAATAAGAACTAGTAAGACAATTTAGAAAGAAGTGTGCAGTGTACATGTTGTACTTTTTACAGAAGGATTATAAGAAGGAATGTTTGCATCAGTAGCTGGCTAAGGATTTTAAAATGAGCAGACAGCAGTTATTAAACTAAAAACAGTATGATAATACAGTTGATTACTTATGAGTCTCAAATTCCTTTAGTTTTACACTATTCAGGAGATACTGGAGCATTTCATTCTTTAAACATGGGTATATTCTTCTGCAAGATTTGGATTTGAAAGTGCTTGTTGGTCAACAACCAAAGTTTGTTTTGTTTTTAGGGGAACAAAAAGTTTTAAACAGAGGGACATGGCTTGGACACTTAGGTGAATGGACGGCTGAGCTTGAAGCTCTGACAACTACGCCACAAAAATAGCCTTTGACAAATGAAGTCCTCACAGAAAAAATACCACAAGAAAGTTGCATCTGTGATGTATGTTTTGTCCTCAACCCACCAAGTGCAATTGGGATAGCAAGTTGGTGCCTTTGGAGATCCGGGCACCTCATGGAGGACCAAGAAGATGTGGCAGCAGATTAATTGGAGTCCTGGTTGGAGGACATGACTCAAATTCCTCAACAAATGAAGATGGACATGGCTTACCTAGCCTAAGAAAGTCAATATACAGGTCTATGGAGCCAAAACAGCAGATCTAGAGCAAAGGGCAGAGGCGGTAGTTACGCCCACAACCACATGGCCAACATGTCTAATGATCTGCAGACAAGGTTTACCTGTGGAAACTAGTGTTGAAGACTTGTCTAATAGGTCCCACCACAATAACCTATGAGCCATGATAAGATACTCAGGGGCTTATCAAGTCTCATGGCCTATTGAATTAATGGAGAGCCCAGCACAAAGACACAAGTGATTGCACAGTCTGCTCTGCCTCCCACAGTACCTATTCATGGTGCTTGAATACAGCACTATTGAAAGACCCCAGACATCCCCAAAGATTTCAAGTGCAGTGGGGGGGACTGCCCATAAGACAGCAGTCCAATTAATAAAAATTGCTACAAACAAAAAGAAAATTCAATCGCAGGCCTTTTTTTGATGCTCAGAAATCTGCATGAAAAGCTAAATTGAGGCATAAATCAAACCCAACTCCAAGAACACTTAAACAGTTAAGGGAAATTAAACATCTTCTGAAGTGTCTCCTTTTAGACAATGTAGCCCACCAGTAGAATTGGTCCAGATGCTTCCTTCATGAAAAAGCAAACAAAATTGATACTTTTCTGGCTAGAACCTTCCACCCTAGAACTTGCCCTACACAATAACAGCAATTATAGACTCCCACAGAAACTTATTGAATAAACCAGATCCCATATAAAAGGCCTACCAGGAGTTTTACTAAACCCTATATTATCACACATTAGAACATTCGGTGGACAACTGAGCACATATGGATGCACTATGTGATTATTTGATTCTGTGTCCCTCCCTTGTGGGCTTGTTTGCTTAAGTCCTGGGGACAGAGAATATCGAAGAGGAAGTCTCTAACACCATTCCTCCTTGAAGGAAAAAAGGCTTCTGGCCCAAATGGGTTCAGTTGTAGTTACTCTAAAGTATTTAGTGAATACCTAGTTCCTCACTTAAACACCCTTTATTGGGAAGCCATAAAGGAAAAGCCACTGACACCATAAATGACTCTTGCTAATGTATTGCATACAGGTTAGGGACACCACTAGCATTGGTAACTATAGACCAATTTCCCTTATTAACACATACACCAACGTTCGGGCTTAAGTTTCAGTCTTCCAGATTGAACACTGGATTAGGTAAGTTAATTCATCTAGATCAGCTTGGCTTTATCCCAGAATGTCAACTCTAGCCCAGTCGTGGTCCCTTTGTAGAATTACTAAAGGCAGTCTTTCAGAGATAATTTGGCCTGGCTATTCCTTCGGTCTCGCTCCCTAAATGGCCTCCCGAGAAAAGCACAGAAGCTCTTTAATAAGATAAATCTTGCTGCAAGTAGAACACTAGCCGAATACTGGTTACTTACATCAGTTACGCCGATTAGTGAAGTAAAGGCCAAAATCTAAGAAAATCACTTAATCGACTGATTGACGGCACTTGTCCATAACACTATACCCTCCTTTGAAAAAGTATGGACACCATGGAGTGACTATGTAGCATCTCTGTTATAAGAAACAAAATTCCAAATTACAATCCTCACTGCAGTGGGTATCCCGCCTTTCCCTTCTAGTATACCAAAATTGTTGTTGAAATATGAAATATGAAATATGAGCTGCCAACATTCTCAAGATGAACCATGGCATTAGGAGTTGGCACTATTATAGCTCAAGATAACTCACGTGTTTGGGTAACACGACTGTCAATTAATTCTTACATGTATAATATTACCTTTGATACTGTCGTGTGATATATGTACTGCCTCTCTTTGCTCTTGTCAAAATAAAGAATTGAAAAAAAAAGTTTTTTTTCTAGCAGAAATTAACTGCTAGTTATCTTCCAACACAAATGAAATCATAATGTAAGGACAAGAATTTAATAATTTTAAAGATGTAAAAATAAAGATTTTTTAGTTGTGGTTGGTGTAATGTGTGTAAAAAAAATACTAGAAAAAAGAGGATATCTAATTTTAGCTGTTATGTTACAGAAAAAAAACCACATAAAATGAATTATTCTATTACATGCCATTCGGCTAATGTGATCAATCTTTTTTTGTTGTCCATGCAGACAACAATATAGATGGAAAACCTCCTGAATATTAAAAGTCCATATAAGTGAGGCAATATAAAAAGAGTTTTTAAAAACCGCACCATTTCCAACCATGTCTTAGAAAAACTCCAATCAGATCCTGAGAAACTATAATTTCTTGGTATCTGTAAAGTTAATAAAAATCGGTGGTGACCTTCAAAAGAGTTTAGATATGACAGAAGTGAAATACATTTTTTAGTTAGGCACTTTAACTCCCTGCGGTTTGAATTTGACTTTGACCTCAATTCTTCAATTCTTCAATTTGAGGTGTTTAATAATTTGAGTGTATTGGTTTTTATAAATAACTATTTTTACAAGTTTTCATTCCTTTTTTTTCCACCCATTTTTGACAGACCTCTATTAGTGTCTGCTGTTTAAACATTGTATATGTATATAATTTTTTAACACGTTTGATAGTTTGTTATAAGTTCTGGGTCAGTGTATTTTAGACTATGTTTCATCATACTTTTTACAAGATGGTGGACTGCTAACTGTAGTGCTGAGATATCGGAAGTGACTTAAGATGATGCCGCAATGTATGCAGCACTGCAAGAGACTAATGGGCCGAGTAGTCTTAGGTAGTTGAGTAAATGAAGGACTACATAATTAATCACTAGTTACCTCTGATTAGTAATGTCATTAGTGGGTGACGACAGAGGATCCGGAAGGCACCAGTTTGGTGATGCTTGGTATGGTTCTCAAGGAGAATTCACTATGTATATGTAAATATGTATATGTCAATTACACAAACACACACATACAAGCACATACACACACACACACACACACACACAAACACACACATACAGGCACACACACACACACAAACACAAACACACACAGGCACACACACAAACACACACACATACAGGCACACACACACACACACACACACATACATAGACACACACACAACTTCCCAAAGTAGATATATCATTGAGTTATGGGAAATATATTTTATCGACAACAGGGCTTAAAGTATTTCCAAACCTATATAAAGCTATAGCCTGAGGATGTAACAGCCATCCATAATCCATTTATAAAGCACTGCAAGCTATCATAGGCTGACCTTATATGTCTTTCTAAACGCTTTATTTTTGACAGAATATAACCACAGTAAAGCATACACATGGAGTAACACCAGGAGGGTGATGCACCATGAAAAAGAAAGATATTTCACTGCATAAGAAAGCATGAAACAATGTGTAAATTGGGGGATATTCCTAAGGATGTGATGTAGTACACAACACATCGAAAGTCTCTTTTAGTCAACTGTGGCAAATCCAAATTGAAATCACAAGGCTAAAATAGCCAAATTGTTACCAAAGCAAAGTTAAAGAATTATTTTCATATCAGTTAATTCTAGATAACATCTCGATTTTGTGATTTGGATTCAAATTCAATATATATCGAATAAACCTGATTCGTGTTTTAATGCATTGCTTAACTCTGGCAACAGAATAACATTTATCTATTGGCTTCCATGGGAAAAATGCTGTTCAATTACAAGAGATACGCTTATCTTTAAATTGGAATCTAGCCTTTTATCATTTAATGACAAGGCTGTCACTGAAACATTGTTCTAAATAATAATAATTTAGAAACTGGAGTTATATGCACATATGTAAAAGGCATAGCATACATAAATTGTATGTGATGTTATCAAACCTTTTAATACAGTTGGAATAGCCTGGATTGTGAACATCCCGCGTGAGAACATATTTTATGAGCTGTCTATAAAAACATTGGAACAGTCTATGCATGATGACTTTTGATGTAAATGTATGTTTTAAAACAGGTATCACAATCTCTGGCCCTCTAGATTTTTCTGAACTACAACTTACATGATTCTTTGGCCATCAGTTGTATTTGAAGAATTCTGGGAGTTGTAGGAGATCAGTATTTTGGGGACCAGAGTTTGAGAACCCTGATTTAAGGTTTCTCAAGTTACCTGATCTACTTAGTTACCTGGAAATCCTTGACTTGCTTATGTTTATCTAAGTTCAAACTATTTTTTCCTCTATATTGTTGAAATAAAAAATATTTCAATCGCCAAACTGATGGTTAATCAATATATGTTCCATTAACTTGCAAAGAGGTGCTTGTTTAATGATAGACTACCTTTAATACAAACATAACTTATTTAGCAGTACCTATGGTCAGGGTGTGCAGATGTTAAATTATGCAGCATTTGAGGTTTACAGACTTTAGGGAAATAAAGGATTAAATAAAAAAAAAAATGCATATTAGAACTTGATTAAAAATACTCAAGTGGGAATACAGAGATCTGATCATATTGATAGTATGGATTTTAATATAGGGAGTTCTTTAACTTTAAGTGACTGGTACCCAATGGCTGCTAGCATCAATTCTCACAAGCTTTTAAGTCAGAGTGAAAATATAGTATTTGTATATATAATGTAAACCCCATAGATATATTTATTATGAAAGAAATCAATATGTACATTTGCTCAGTGAGGGTGATGTGTATTGTATTCCAGCAGTATAGGACACAATATCTGTCTACTCTGTCAGCCTTGTGATGGCTGCAATGTTCACTGCTTACAATTGGGATTTGAGGAGAATTAACAAAGGAATTGCAAATCCTTAATAGATGGATTATATTAATGCTGAAATGGATACTTTTTACGGATCTGTTATTTTGACGTGAAGTTTACAATTGCTTTATCAATTTTCCTAGCTGTAGAGGGAAACGTTTTAATGTGTGTAAAGGATTCTAAATAAGAATAATTGAACTATTCACACAATAAATACCGTATATACTCGAGTATAAGCCGACCCGAATATAAGCCGAGGCCCCTAATTTTACCCCAAAAAACTGGGAAAACTTATTGACTCGAGTATAAGACTAGGGTGGGAAATGCAGCAGCTACTGGTAAATTTCTAAATAAAATTAGATCCTAAAAAAATTATATTGATTGAATATTTATTTACAGTGTGTGTATATGATGAATGCAGTGTGTGTGTATGAGTGCGCAGTGTGTGTATAAATGCAGTGTGTATATGAGTGCGCAGTGTGTGTGTATGAATGCAGTGTGTGTGTATGAGTGCAGTGTGTGTGTATGAGTGCAGTGTATGTGTGTATGAATGCAGTGTGTGTGTATGAATGCAGTGTGTGTGTATGAATGCAGTGTATGTGTGTATGAATGCAGTGTGTGTGTATGAGTGCAGTGTATGTGTGTATGAATGCAGTGTATGTGTGTATGAGTGCAGTGTGTGTGTATGAATGCAGTGTGTGTGGTGCAGTGTGTGTGTATGAATGCAGTGTGTGTGATGCAGTGTGTGTGTGATGCAGTGTGTGTGTATGAATGCAGTGTGTGTGTATGAATGCAGTGTGTGTGATGCAGTGTGTGTGTATGAGTGCAGTGTGTGTGATGCAGTGTGTGTGTGTGTGTGTGATGCAGTGTGTGTTTGTGTTGCAGAGCATTGGTGGGGGGTGGGCATTTTTATAAAAAAAAAATTATTATTATTTAAATTTTTTTTGTTATATTATTATTTTTTTAATAATTTTTTATTATTATTTTTACTTTTTTTATTATTATTTATGTATTATTTTATTTAGTTTTTAGTTCATTTTTTGTTATATTATTATTTTGTTTATTATTTTTATTATTATTTTTTATTAATTTATTTATTTTTCGTCCCCCCTCCCTGCTTGATACATGGCAGGGAGGGGGGCTCTCCTTCCCTGGTGGTCCAGTGGCATTGGCAGTTCAGTGGGGGGAGGAGAGGGGCTGGCAGAGCTGTTACTTACCTCTCCTGCAGCTCCTGTCAGCTCTCTCCTCCTCCGCGCCGGTCCGTGCAGCTCCTCTCTCAGCTCCCAGTGTAAGTCTCGCGAGAGCCGCACTATGACCCCGCGGCTCTCGCGAGACTTACACTGGGAGCTGATCGAGGTGCTGACCGGACCGGCGCGGAGGAGGAGAGAGCTGACAGGAGCTGCAGGAGAGGTAAGTAACAGCTCTGCCAGCCCCCAGTCTGTATTATGGCAATGTAAATTAATGTAAATTGCCATAATACAGACTGACTCGAGTATAAGCCGAGTTGGGGTTTTTCAGCACAAAAAATGTGCCGAAAAACTCGGCTTATACTCGAGTATATACGGTAAATATATTGTTTGTTTGTTTGTTTTTACATATTGCACATGTAACACTGCATTTTTCATACTTGCAATGGTTTGCAATAATCTCTACAGAGCACTACGTGCATTTGGGATTAACAGGAAGTCCTCTTTGTCCCAGTTCAAAAAAGTGGATATTTTAAGGGAAACCAGCACTTTATAAATGGGTTTAAGAGTGCCCGCTAGCTGACAAGCAGACAGCCAGGAAGGCTACCTGAGTCACTCTGAAAAATATTGATGGATACGTCTCAGGGTGTTAGTTCGTATATATGAAACAGAGAAGAGGCAGAAAGCGACCAATAGTGCAGTACGTCTAGAGTCCAAAAGTGCAGTAAGTAACAAGAGGTAGAGAACTCACATTTAAAAGAGCTATGGCCAGCTCTGGTGTGAAGAGCATACAGTGGTATAATCCCTGCTTATGGGATGTGGGAAGATGTATCCGTTAGCACCGTCTGGTAATCCAAAGCTCCAAAGGGAAGATAAAAGGCAACAATAGTGCTCACAATTGTGATAAAGTAGAGTATAAAAGAGTGATAAGAGTAATACTCACAAGTGTAGAGCAGAAACACTGCTCTATTGATATAGCGTTGGTGGTATGATCCCCACCTCGGATTTACTTGGAGTAAGCGGTAACAAGGGCAGGCTTACTGCTTGATCGTATCAGCTCTGGTGGAATAATTCCTACCTCAGATTAGTAGTAAAAAACAAAGTAGCAAAGGAAATATATTATCAAATATACTTTTAAAATGGTAAATAAAATTTAAAGGAAATTGGCATAAACCAGGTCTATTTGTCCAAAAGAATTCCTTTATTTAGTAGTAAAAGTATATATAAAACATCCAAATACACGTTTTGCCGATGTGGTTTTTTCAAAATGGGATAATAACCCATTTTTTATCCCATTTTGAGAAAGCCAATATGAAAATCCTGTATTCTGTGTGTTCTCACTGATAGTCTCTAGGGGCAGAGCAGCGAAGAGAAGGTGTTAAGGAACACTACAAACATTGGAAAACTAATATTAATATTTAACATTGGAGCGTTCCATTGAAGGAACACTAACATTCGTAATACAAAAATGTATTTCTAGTGCAATAGAGTTCTCCTCCCTATTCAGAATCAGGGCTACATCTAAAATAAATGAAAATAGTTAAACAGGTTTTTACTTACCTTTTTTCCAACTCCTCAATTCACTTAGTGCAGCCACCTGCTCTTCCTCCCGTGACCTAATCCAACAGGAGTCATTTGTTTGTCTTCTCATCCATTCCAATGCTTCTCATAAGTATTGGGATGAGAAGTGCATGTGTGGCGAGCTCCAACCGAATGCTCTCTATGAAAAGCATTCGTGTATCAGTTCTCACAGCAGAAGTGCCACTAGTGGCAGTCGGGAAGACGTCCGCTAGATGTGTGTTTAGCCCTGTAATAGAAACATTTCCATATCTGCTACTCAGCAATGTTTTATATTACAGGGCTCAAATGACATGGACACTGCACCTAGACCACTTCATTGAGATTAAGAGATCTGGGTGCCTAAAAGTGTTCCTCTAAGCAATGCTTACATTAACAGATTTAAATGTGCTGAGGGTTATATTGCATTGCATGTTCCTTAACCCTACCACAACAACACTATCGGGCACAACAATAGTTAAGTAAACGTAGCATAATGACACAAAGCTTGGTTAATCCATTGTGAGTAGAGTTTGAAGATTTTTACGGACTCTTTAGGGGCCCAGGAGAAAAGACAGAGCATAACAAATGGATACAGCAGAGTTTGTGTTATAAATGCTAAGTATTTGGATTATGCATTGAAAGGACACCTGGTAGACGCTAGCCTGCACATTAATCTCGATCTTTGAAACGTATTACCATGTCTGTGTTTTTACAGTTATTGTTAAAAGACTCCCTGGGGTATGGTTGTCAAATGAATGAAAACAAAAATTGCATTATTCTATTTTTTGTCACAAATTTCATCACTTTGCCTGCAACAATATAAAATATTATGTACTTGTGCACTTGGGATGTGTCTTGCAGGAAAGGCAAGTCAATTACATATGTTGGTTTTTTGTTCTGTTTTTTTTTTTTTACTTTTTTGTGTTTGTGTGTTTAACACTGAATTTTAAACAAACCTGTCATGCAAATATAATGTACACTAATTACTGAAGGCGAATATCTCTGGACAGGTATCCACATTAGGTGGGCACAGAGCAGAATTTTAGACAGAATTTTAGAGTCTGGAGCCATGAAATGCCTTGGCCCCTTTAACCATCTGCGTGAAGAATTAAGAAGGGGGCAAACTGGTAACCTGTTTGGGGCCCTGTGGGATCTTATTCCTACACTGGATGAGCAGATTAAGGTGGTTGAAGAAGACAAACAGATATGGCTCTAGTTCAGTCTACGGAGGGGCTTTTATTTCTACTTAAAGCTTCCCCACTTTTTTTAAATATCTCTTCTAAGTATTAGTGAGTGATAAAAGATTGAAAACATGTAATTGAATGCCTTCTTTTGGGTTCTCAAATAATGGAAAGAGCCAAATTATCTTATATAATGACATTTTTATGCCTGGTCAGTATGATATAATGCATAAACTGTAGTCTTAGCTATGACTTCGCACACATGTGACAAGTAGGGGATCAAAGCAGGAATACCCTGAAATTACTTATTACCTCGCCTTATATGCAGATTAAAGCGGCACTATTACCGTTTGGGGAATTCCAGTGGCCGGGGTGGGAGCAGGAAAAAGTGAGTTTACTTATCTGAACCTGTCCCTCGTGGGCGTTGCCATCTTGATCTAGTAGGGTCCTCCTTCTGCACAAGCATCACTGCTGTACTCTCGAGCATATGCAAAAGTACAGAACTGAGGTCTATGGGGGATCCCGCGAGACTGCTGATGGCTGCAGGGATTAACTCTGTAGCTCTGCCTTTTGTCAAAAAAAGTCAAGCGGAGGAGAAATACAGAGACAAATAGTCCCTACTTTATCTCGGTATATTTCAGTGTAATTCTAACACAGTCAGAATGAGTATTTCATAAAGATTCTATCTTTATGAAATACTAATTTTTAGGAGGTGGGGGGCGAGGAGGCAGAACTGCTTTAATGCATGGGGATTACTAGATGTTCAGTTGTGCTTATTTATCATAAAGGAAAGTATCCAGTACTCATAGCAAAGTTATAGATGAATGCAGTACCAAGGTGCTGCCCATCTCTGGCCCTAATTAGACGTAGAACTCAATTTTACTTCATCAGTAGATACGTGAGCATGTAGATAAACAAGACCAAAAAAATACATATATAATGCCAATCTATGGGCTCTTGAAGCCAAAACCTATTAAATGTCCAGTGCATTAGATGTATTAAATATGCCATACCCCACACTATGTTCAATGTCAAAGAAAGCTTAATGCCCTGACACAGAAACTTTCTAGAATCTCACTATGCCAATCTCCAGGGCACTAAACATGGCATTATCTCTTATGCATTGCTCTCACCTATGTGTGCAATACTAGGCAGTGCCTATCTATCTATCTATCTATCTATCTATATCTGATATCTCTATTTAGAGACACAGAACGAGATCTATATGCATACAGTGACAAGGGATGCTCACTGCTCAGTCTATTGGGCACGGAAAGTCACTATAAATCCATCTGCTCTCATCAGTTTTGATGGATTTATTTCTTGCAAAAAAAAAAGAAAAATAAATTTACAGTAAAGATGATTTAAATTTTGTGCAGTGAAAAGCACTGGGACAAGGAGGACTTCCTGTTAACCCCAAAGATATGTCAGTCAAGGGGCACATCAAATGAGTTTGCCTTAACACATTAAGAAAGGGAAAATATGTGTTTTGTACCATTTTCTCTATGTCCAGCAAAATCTCCCTTACAAATACTCAGGATTTATACTCAATTTAATGTAACAAGATCTATATTTATTTATTTGTGGCTGAGCTATCTCTTATATATTCGGTAGACAATTTTAAAAGGCACCATATGAAAGATACCTTCAGCTAATTCAAGGCTACATTATACCTGGCTTTATTTCAACATTCTCTCGCAATATCTTTAGTTACACAAACAAAGCTGCCAGCATAAGATTCTAATCCACTGCATAAACCACCCTGATGGAAAGGACTTAAAATCTACAAAGTTAGAGGAGCTACAATGTAATCCTCATCAAGAAGGGAAGCGAAAGCAGGGGGCGGGTGTGCATGAGGAAGGGAGCCCTCTCACAGAAATCAATTTAGTCTCGTAGGGGAAAAAAATGTAGGAAGAAAAAAAAAAGGCATCGTATAACTCCTAAATCAATACAGAGCGGTGTATAAAAAAATAACACGTTGCACAGTAAGCCAGGCAGACAGAGATGTAATGCAGCTGTGCCCTGGAGGAGACAGGCTGACTTCTGCTCTGTCGCTGAATGAAAAGCACCCCTAGACATCATGTATCTGCAAGTCATCTAGGTTATATAGGGACAAGAATACATTGGAAAACTTCAATATATATATATATACATAAAGGAAATATGACCTTAAATAAATGGGTCATCAGATGCATGTGGGTGCTGAATAACGTATTCATAATTATCTTCTGAAATATCAAGAGTTGATCACACAAAGGGCTGTTGAGCATATTTAAAGGGGCACTATAGTCACCAGAACAACTACAGCTTAATGTATGTTGTGGTGGGTAGAATTATTATCTTTAGGCTATTTGCAGTAAACACTGTCTTTTCAGATAAAATGCAGTGTTTACATTACAGCCCAGGGATAACTCCACTGGCCACTCCTTTAGACAGCTGCTAGACGTGCTTCCTGGGCAGGGGTGTCACGGGGGGTGGGGGCAGAGGGGGCCATGCCCCCCCCTACACCATGCAGTGCCCCCCCTACATCATACATCCTCCTAATGAAAGTCCCCCTAATGAAATTGAAGTTGGGAGCACTGCATTTCCCTACACAAGCTGCAGCAGCAGTGCTGTCACTGTGGAACTGTGTGTCACCCTTTACCCATGTGCGGCCAGAAGGGGCACTTTGTTGTGCTGGGAGGACTTCCTCCTGGGTCATTGAGAGCAGCAGGGGAAAGACCTGGAGAGGAAACTCAGCTCTGCACAAAGGCATCCAAGCAGCTACTGGTAAGTGTGAGTCTCTCTGTGTGTGTGTGTGTGTGTGTAAGTGTGTGTGGTGTGGGCTGGGGGGGTCAGTCTGTGTATATGGTTCAATCTGTGTGTGTATGGAGGTCAGTTTGTGTATGGGGGGTCAGTCTGTGTGTGTGGGGGTCGGTTTGTGTGTGGGGGTCTGTTTTTGTGGATGGGACAGTCTTTATGTGGGGGTCAGTCTGTGTGGGGTGGGTAAGTGTGTGTGTGTGTGGGTAGTCTGTGTGTATGGGTCAGTCTCTGGGATGGGGGTTCAGTCTGTGTGTGTGGGGGACATTTTGTGTGTATGGGTCAGTCTGTGTGTGTGTGTGTGTGTGTATAGGTCAGTCTGTGTGTGGGGGGTCAGTCTGTGTGGGGTGGGTAAATCTGTGTGTGTGGGAGTAGTCTGTATTGGGGGTCAGTCTGTGTGTGTCAGTCTGTGTTGGGGGGCAATCTGTGGGGGTCGGAGGGGGTCAGTCTGTGGGGTTGAGGGGTCCAATCTGAGTGTGGGGGTCAGTTTGTATGTATGGGTCAGTCTATGTGTATGGGTCAGACTGCGTGTGGGGGAGTCAGTCTGTGTTTATGGGTCAGACTGTGTGTGGGGGAGTCAGTCTGTGTCAGGTGGGTAAGTCTGTGTGTTTGGGAGGTCAGTCTGTGTGTGTGTGTATGGTTCAGTCTGTGTGTGTGTGTATGTGTGTGTGTATGGGTCAGTCTGTGTGTGTATGTGGTCAGTCTTTGTGGGGGGGAGCAGTCTGTGTCAGGTGGGTCAGTATGTGTGTGTGGGGGGTCAGTCTGTGTGTGTGTGTGTGTATGTGTGTGTATGGGTCAGTCTGTGTGTGTATGTGGTCAGTCTTTGTGGGGGGGAGCAGTCTGTGTGTGTGTGTGGGTCAGTCTGTGTATGTTTATGGGTCAGTCTGTGGGTTTGTATGGATCAGTCTGTGTAAGTGCTTGAGCGCAGCGGTGGAATTACAGGCAGTCCTGTTGTTGCGGTTACACTGAGGCCCATCGAGTGGCTCGTGCAATTAGGGCCACCTGATGGGCATGTGTCTTCAGGGGCCTAAAACAGTTTTTGCACCAGGGCCCACTCCACATTAGTTCTGCCAATGTGCAGCAGCTTCCCCGGCACACAAGCTCTGCCCCTGCATGGAAGATCACCTCACCGTACCCAAGCTCTGCCCCTAATCTCTGACAGAGATACACACTGACAGATATACACACATTCTGACAGACATACAGAGACAGGCACACACTCTCTGACTGAGACACACACACACACACATATTTTCTCACACACTCACACATTGCTATTACCTTTTGGAGAGTTGAGTGAATCTTTCCCTGGCATCCAGTGTGTCTCCTCTCAGTCTTCCTGCAGTTTCTCTCTGCTCTCCTGTGCGCTCTCTGTAGTGATGCTGGGGCTGGAGTGACATCATGTCAATAAACAGCGCGCAAGGGAGCAGAGAGGAACTGCAGGAAGAGATACACACACACACGCATATAAATACATTTTATAACTGCCCCCCTACTTTTGTCCCCGGCCCCTTATGTAAAAGGTAGAATACACTGGGCTATAATGGAATATACCCAGCTAAACAAAGAACTTTCTCTTGGTATACTGGTCCAAGATACTTTTTTTTCCAATTGTCTATTACTTTATGAGCATCAGAAAAACAAAACCCAGCTGGAGACACCAGTAAAGATAAAATCTGAACTTTTAATCTATGAAAGAGGTTGAATGTTGTGTTAGTGCTAATTGAAGTGTTGGTCTACAAGATCACAAGTCCTGCCCTTTTGTCCTATTCTTTAGCTCTTGGTGAAAAGGAAACAATTTGTCTCCCTTTCTTAAAGAAACCAAAAAGGCAATTTTTGTCTTTCTTTTATATATTTATTTATTTTTTCAAATGTCAGGCATCTGCTTCAAAAGGCATCTATCCTACAATCAATTATTGTACTGATACAGCAGGCTGCGCATTTAAGAACAAGGTGACTTGGAGGGGGGCAGAGAGGTAGGCGCTGCCCAATACAGTCTGCCATTTATAGAAATGTCATTATTAAAAAGAATGAAAGGTTGTTCAGAAAAAATACATAAAAAACAAAACCAAAAAAAAAAAAGAAAAGAACTTCCACACTTTAAAAGGCACTTTCAATTTATACCAATATAGGAATATTATACAAGTTGTATTGCACATAGTAAAGATAAATTACTTTATTACTAATTAACGCCTAGAGAAATACATGCTCTGCCTATATCTAGATATGTGTAATTTATTTAAGCTCTCTAAGAAAATAATTTTCACACTATTATTAATAATATAATTATTCATATTTTTGATATCACACCCCCCTCCTAAAGAAACATGTCTGTTCTTAGTACAAGTTTTCAAAACCTAAAACAATACACATGTCCTTTCTAAATGATGTTTACAGTTTAATGTCATATTCAAATAATCGGTTTTCATTATATATATATATTATATATCTATATTATATATCTAAAGATGACTTTGTGAGAACTAACAGAATTGTAATGATAGAGATACACACCAAGATCGGTGAGATGTTGACAACTTGTTGAATACCATACATAGAGTACTGATTACTTCAACTTTGCATGTCAGCTCAGAAAAAAGATCCCCAAAGCTGAGTTTATAGCAGATCTATTCAGGTGATCAACTTGGTGGAGCTTCTAGTATCAAACTCACAGGTGTCCAAAATTGTCCCTTGTATAATTTTTGGAGAATTCCATGATCTGGACGTTCTTCACAATAGACACCATTTCTTTTCCATTTTATGAAGAAGTATAGAACACGTATTAGATGCTTTGAGAACAACACCAGTTTAATTTTGTCTCAAACCCTGAAAATGTGTTATGGTGACACATGATACACTACTCCACACCAAACAATTGTTATCTAACCATATAATGAGGTATGTGAGGGACTCATGTTGGTAGATTTTCTGGTAAAGTTAAACCATGCCCTTTGTTTCTTTACTCATAGACCAAAACAGTGGCTCAGCATTATGCAGGTTTCAAGTGGATGACTTTGCATTTGAATGAAGAGTTCAAAATGTCTGCTTGCAATATCACAATTAAAGGTTTCATGAAGTGTCTAGTCAGACTTACAGTTGCTAAGCTATTCTGTGCAATCAATTCATTCTAGTTCCTTACAATATTACAAATTATGAATCTTTATAAAGCATCTTGGATAATTTAAAATAAATAAATGACTTTTTAAACATGTAAATATCCTGTCATTACGTGGCATAAAGCAAGGTTTCAGATCTAGCCTCTTAGATAAATCTAACAGTGAACCTACATCCAATGTCAATATTTATGTTTTAGTGAGATAGAAAGTTAAAGACTTTAGAGATCAATCATTATATCCTTCAAAGCTTATAGTGATCCAGGCCATTTTGTCTTCATGTAATCTGTTCATCCTAATTACTGGAAAACAAATCAGCTTTCACATTCAAATTAATTGAAATTGGCTTGAGTAACAGCTTCTCCTAGCAAGTGTCTCAACGAGATATGTTTATGATTGGTACACTCATCGCTAGTGGGCCGTTTCTATGAAGCTGCCAACAATTCCTCATCTAATCACTTTAACCACTTTTTGGCATTGGATGTCCACTTCTGGCAAACATTCTCAAGATGAATTGTCCATTAAGTCAATGTAGCATGCAGAAAGCATGTTTAATTGAAGGTTGGTAGATCTCAAAGTTTGTCATTGGACTCTGCTGACTGACTTAATTTGGCCTCGAGATATCCTCATCGGAACTTGTGACTATGTCTAATTCATGAATGGCATACAATATCTCAGATAATCTTCTGTTTGATAACTTTGTGCTGCTTAACTACTCGAACTGTCCTGTTTTAAAAATATTTGCAGCACATTTTGGAAAGTATCAAAGGTAAAATGTTTGCCAAAAAATGGGAGAATTTGTTTGCCCCAAATTTGTTTTGTGTAATTCTCATCTCCATATTGACATACGGAAAAATAAATACAATTCAACATTCATAAATTCACACGTGACAATGATTCATGAAATATTAGTTGAAATAGTCATTAAAAACAAATAGTTTTTATTTGTCTAGAAAATATAACCTGTATTTTATTACACAAATGCTTCACTGAATTTATCTTTGTTCTAAGAGCTGATATATCATCGTGAATGCAAAAATGACCTCCTATCAAGCGGTTGCTTGTACATCACCAAATATCAAGACATCAGATTTTATTAAGGATGCTAATAAATAAATTGGATGTAATTAAGATCTTACCAAGAACCTTGGCTCAAAAGGGAGTTCAACATTTTAATCATTTTCCTTGATGAAGATTTGTAGGCGGATTGTACAGTAATTAAGTTGATTTGAAATAATAGAATATTCTGTTTCTCTAAAACAAATATGAACCCTTAAGTCATGCACTCACATAAAGGTGCGTTAAAGTAAAAACACACATACATCAACATGAACGCACACCCACAGGCATAGTAATGAATCACTTAAAAAAACAACACATAAACACACAGCTAATACACAAACATACACACAAACACACACACACGTATATTGGTAACAAAAATACACACAAACACACACAAATAATATACTTTAAGAGAAACATACACACAAACACAGACACACATATACAGCTAACACACTTTACACACTGGACATGCATTGATAAAGGAGATAACCAGAAAATGTTGTACCTTATGTCCTGAAAAATAAATCTTTTTGTAGCACTTGGTGTGCAGTGCACATTTGCAATTGTTTGCATTGCCCTAATTTTTCCTATTTTTGTGGATTAACACACTTTAAATAAGAACACACACACAAACACACACACACACAAACACACACAACACTTTAAGAAAAACTTACACATAAACATACATTAATTAATTTCTATAAATATGGTTTACTTAGAGAATTAAAATATATGTAAGTAAAATATTATAGATTATAGCCATTGGATAAAGCTCCAAGGAATTTCCATTTTATACCAGAAAGTAGACTGCCAGTTGATTATCATGATTTTAATCTAGTTCGGTTTTAACTGGCTTAAAATAACAAGAATCTAAGCAAATCAAAAGTTAGCGTTAGCATAAATTGTTTTTTTGAAGTTATTTTGTTCCTGTTTCTTCTTACACTAATTATCATCTCCCTCTAAAATATAGGGTTTCTTGCAGTAGTAAAATATATAATTGGATAGTCTCATAACGTGTACATGCATTTTTAATCAAGTCTCCAAGTGCAAGCCATTTATAGTCAGTCAATGCTATTAAATATTTTAGGTCCTTGAGGCAGTGGTGATAGTCTGGAATTCACAAGCCAAATCAGCATTCTTTGTGTCTGTGTAGTAGAGACCCAAGAATACACGGTTTAAAAAAAGTGATGTAATATGTATGACATCAAAAAGTGATGTAATATGTATGACATCATGCATGCGCACTCTGGTTGCTGAAATAGCCCTGATGTAATATATGTGAGCTATGCTGTAATTCCTCTATGCCGGTAACAGGCCTAAAACCCACAAATGTTATAACAGAAACAGATTTCGAAACTGATGCATTATATACACATGCACACCCAGTGTAAATAAATATATTTTTTGTTGTTGTTGTAAAGAAACCCTAAAGAATGTATGTGTTTAAAGCCAACTGTTTTATCGGCTTTATCAAATGATAATCCAAGAGAACGTTTCATTTACTGACACAGTATGAAACAGCGATCTTTCACTCTAGAGCGTGCAGAATCAAATCTGTAGCACAAGACAGTTACAGACATAAGAAGGGAAACAATACATTAGCAATGTTCACTTCAGCAGAATAAAAACGATGAAATGCTATCTTCAATCTATCCGCGGAAAATAGCAGTACAGAAAATAAGGGAGTGCGATAGCGTTTGACGTTCAAATACACAGTTCACTAGAGGTCTCTGCACATAGGAAGGATTATCTAACGGTCAGGCAGCTGCAGACGTTGCAACAACGTTTGACATCTAAAAGTCTAAGGATGTAATCACCAAACAAAAACTTGCAAATTCCGCCACCAAAGCCTCTCTCAGGGGTGAAGGTGTTAAGGCAATTTATATCTGCAAGTGTCCGGCTACTCTCTGTGGATTGCAGCTGCTTATCTGTTTCATGCAGCCTCACTGCAGGCTTGGCAGAACTGTCTTTTGCTTTCTCTCCAAAGACCCTTTGACTCAAGTACCCAACTCTGCGAGCCACGTGATCGGCTTCAAGGAGCGTAGGGATTTCACTGCAAATAGAAGCAGTTACACACTTTGTCTAAGGCTGTCTGCTGAAAATGCTTCCCAGCAAGCGAACCTAGTCATTTTATTTAAGGACAACTAAGCTAGTGATTGCTATGCGATTATACTCAATGGTAATAAAACCTTAAAGAGAAAGTGTCCCCATAAATATACTGTGCTTGCTCGTCTAGGATAAACAATGGTGTGTTGGAAGCGCCATGCTTGTGTATATATATATATATATTGTCAAAAACCTGCACTCCAGACGCCTATAGTAGAGCCCAGAGTGTGTACGCAAAAAGATTAAAACATCCAAATGACTTCTTGCTGAGATAAAATAAATAAAATGAGATAAAGTGATAAAAAATATCAACGTTTCAATTTTAACAAAACACTTTCACCAGGACAAATATATATATATACACACAATGAATGAAATGATATATATATATATATACACACAATGAATGAAATAATATATATATATATATTGTAAACCCACCAGAGTTTCATTGTTTTGATGAGGGGATAATTTATGGGTAAATAAATGTTGTAGGAGATATGGTGAGGGCCCAATTAAGGACTTAAAATGTTTATCATAAGAAAATATAATTAATGCATAATAAGTTTAGGATAGAGAGAGCCATTTTGTTATATCTTGAACTGGTTAAATAGACAGCAAATATAGTAATTTAAAGTTACACATATTTGAAAATGACTTTGCCTTCTGTAATGGCTGACTACCATGTTGGATGCAAGCAGACCTTCAGGTTCTATCTTCTATCTGAATTTGAATTCATTATTTTTTCTCTTGTCTTGTGTAAGCTTCTAGTTATGCATTACTTTTTTTTTCTCTTGACCAGATGAGGCAATGCCCTTTCACTTTGATGTGGTAATAGTGTTTTTACGAAATGGGTATAACATCAGTGACCTGCTTTGAGATAGTCAAGAAGAGCTGGTAAGTTATGGAACTCTTTGCTTTTAGAGATAATATGAAATACTTTGGGACTGACGTTTTTAATATATATTCAGGGTTTTCACTGAAAACTCTATGGGAGGAAAAACCCATCTTCGCCCACAAGATTTAGATATCCAGCAAACGAAGATTTCTGTTACAGGATTTAAATAGTATGTTTTTTTTTATATATATTATCTTCATTAGGCATTAAAAGGAAGAGAGGCAGCTTAAATCCATAGTGTTACATAGTTAGCTAGGCTGAAGAGAGACTTGTATCCTTCAGGTTGAGCCTTTTTCACATCTGTTTTATGCTGTTGATCCAAAAGAAAAATATAATTTGAAGTGCTTTTCAATTTTGTAGCCAACTAGGAAAATAAATCTCGACCCCACAATGGCACAATGGCAGTCTGATCTCTCCTTGGATCAAGAAGCTGTTAACCAACACATTAAAGGACCACTCTAGGCACCCAGACCACTTCAGCTTAATGAAGTGGTCTGGGTGCCTGGTCCAGCTAGGGTTAACCCATTATTTTATAAACATAGCAGTTTCAGAGAAACTGCTATGTTTGTAAATGGGTTAATTCTTCCTCCAAAGCCTCTAGCGGCTTTCTCATTGACAGCTGCTAGAGGCGCTTGCGTGATAGCACGCAAGCGTCCATAGGAAAGCATTGAGAATGCTTTCCTATACGACCGGCTGAATGGGCGCGCAGCTCTTGCCGAATTCAGCCGAATGGGAGGAACGGAGGAGGATCGGAGGCCCAGCGCTGGAAAAAGGTACGTTTTAACCCCTTTCCTCTCCCCAGAGCCGGGTGGGAGGAGGTCCCTGAGGGTGGGGGCAACCAGTATGTTTTCCTGGCACTATAGTGGTCCTTTAAATATTATATATGAGTGCTCCTGAGTAATGTATTGGTTAATAGTGAAATGCTGGAAATAGGATCGGTGACACTGTATTCTGCTCTCGTGTATCAAGTTGAATTGTATACTTGTTTGTACTATGTCATGCAAGCATTTTTCCCTGTTTGTTACTATGTGGACTTTTATATTGTGTATGTTTGAAATAAAATTTCAACCTTATGATATTGAATTATTTTTTCCCTTTAACCGATCCATTCAGCTTTTTCCATTAACCTCAATTCATTGTGCATTCAGTCTCAAAATGTGTCTACTCTACTTTTTTCTTTACCCTCTGTGTATTCTTTATCTATTTCTTTAATCGCTACATATCTAGTGTTGTATTTCAACCACTATTAATTCTTCTTTTTATTTCTCTAGTTTGATGTTGACTTTTCATTTTAACCTTCTTTTATTTTGCTTTATATGTTATATCTTGGGCATTTGGTAATTTCTTCTCTTTCTTTTCCATCGGTTCAGTTTTGCGTATATATGTATATATATTTCCTGTCCATATCTTTGGCAGCAGAACAACGGGTACCTCCTAATTAGACAGGAACTAATTAAAAGAAAGGTATAAATAACACCTCCCATCCCCACCTCCATCAATCTTTTTGTTCCTGCCCTATCCCTATAGGACAAAACGTGGTCATTTTAGGACTTAAAAAAAGATTTTATTTTTATGGCTTACCGGAGGGTAGTTATCTTTAACCTCAAGGGAGTTTAGCCTCTATCCCTTGAGAAGTCTCCAGTACACAGCCCTGACCAAAGGTGTCTCTCTGGAGATACCCCTTTAGTGCCCTATGTTTTAACTTGCAGTGACCCAAGGGGTAGCAAGATTATATACCAGGGCCCTTCCAGGTTAAGATTTACAACATGCCTACTTTTAAAGCGGCACAGAGCTGCTCAGTCAAATGTCAGTGCCACTCCAAATGCCTCTGTTTAGTTTTGATAAATCCCAAACAGCCTGAGCACAGAACAGCTTCAAATCAGCATCTTTATTAAATCAGGAGAGATCTGTTTAGTTTTGAGTCTGGTGCAGGCTGTCTTCATAGTAATTGCTGAGAGGTGTTTGCCTGACCCCAATTCCCCTGTGTGTCACCCAACTTTTGTGTGAGTTTACAGGGCGTGTTGAAGAGTATACGCCTATGAAGATCATTCTGTTTTTTTAGTGGCTGACAGTGCTGACCTGTGATGTTGGCCCAGAAAGAGAGCAAGAAAAACAGATATTTATTTCAAAACTGGCACTACTCTCCTTTATTCTTTCCCAGGATTTGAGGTTCCACTGCAGCTGTTCTCCGACATTCCGACTTTTTCACCACTTTTAAAATGAGTTACAAAAATACCAATCTGTAACAGTAGGTAAAGTGTACAACAATATTCAAATAGTGTGCATACCTATGGATGATAAAGAAGACCTTAAAACCTGCTAGACCATTAAAACATTGTAAGCATATACCAAGCCAATAAGTCAATATTAGTAGAGGTAAGTGGCATATCTCTTATAATAAAACGATGCTCTCTCTAATTAGAACATTTATTGTCCATACGTTATTTCATGTTGGTTATGTGCTGCGGTTATTTCTCCTTAAAAACAAATGAAACACTCAAAGAATAACGAATCATCTTGAACGTTCTTACACACCACTACCTGAATGAGATATATATTTCTGGGTTATAAATCACTGGTTGGCAGTACATGGAACACATTTGGTGAAGTACACTGATAAAGTAATACACAGAGCAGGTCTGTCATCCAAATGCCAAATTCATATTAAAAATCTAAGACATCTGAATGACCTACTTCACTGCTGTTTGCACTCTTCTGTCCTCACATATTCCTGGGAAAAGTATACTATTAGTAAAATGCAACAAATAATTATAACTGTGGCAAAGAAATTGCAAAGAAATTGCACATTGTTGAAGTTACGCTAAAGCTTTTATTTTGAATATTTATTAAGTATAACTTTTTGAAATGCTTAGCATGCGTCTTGTATCGACTGCAAAAAAAAGTTTATCCCATGCATGTTAGATCCAACTGTCTACTCTTACAATGTAGAAATTGCTTAATTTTTAAATTACTTGCAGGCTTTACAGCTTTTCACTGAAAGCTGGTAGCCGAACTACACATTCCATAAATCCCTGGTGTGCCCACAAAACCTTGTAATGTAGTTGTTTGGAGAACAGAATTCCATTGGCTGACCCACTTCCTGATTTGGCAGACTTCTTCTTTTTTAATTAATCTTAATTATTGTTTAGCACATTAATTAAATGCATTATATATAATACATTAAAAAGTTGTTAATGGGGATCATCTGCGGCCTGGCGATTCCCTTTAAATTCAATCAAGTTTGTTTCATTAGTCTATGCATATTCTTTAATTTAACCAGTTAATAGCTACTCGTATAAATGTGTATGTGATTAGCATCAAAGCCATTAGCATCTATTATTAAAATGATCTATATTCCTAGATGTGTCTATATTAAGAACAAGCAGGTTTATAACTTTGCTTGTACAGAGCTTGTTGTTAACGGAGCCAAAATACTAAATAGACAAGCAGAGCATTGAGAAACCATTTCAGGTGAAATATACCAAGCGGTAAATAGAAATAAAGCATATTTATTGCCATTGTCATTGTTTAGAGGTTATGTCATTTTAGAACAGATAAAAAGAAGCTGTGATTTTTGTTTCTTAAAAATTAAAAAGCCATTTAAATTTCTAATGGGTAAAGTTTATCTGCAAAAATAATGGATCATAATAAACTATATCAACCTTTTTACTTTCAAAGCTAGCTTTAGTAATGTATTATAGCACCCTGTTTAAATTGGTGCCAATTGATATAAACAGATTTTTTTGGATACTTTATTTGTGTAATAAAGTTTACTGTACTTGAAAATGTTTCCTTTTGGCATTTTATTATTTTACATTAGCAGTTGAACGGGTCTTATGAGAACAGGGAACATTATGTATAAAGATATATTCTGGGGTAAAATTGTAAAGGTGGAACAATCAGTATAGAACATTCTATTAAACTTCTAATTACTGCCCCACCTTTAGAATTTTGTCCCTGGACTATTCAATAGAAATAACGATAACAGCAGCATTATTGTGTCACAATATATTTATTCAGTGTATTTGGGGAGATTGGTATATTATAAAGTAGTATGTGCAGACACAAAATTGCTCTGAGTCGATAAACTAAAACAAGGTGAGTACCATGAGTGTAGGAAACGGGGAAGAGAGAGGATGAATCCCCCCAGACATCCTAATCAGAGTGAGAGGGGTAATATCCCTCCAGTCATGATGGTGTAGCTCAGGGGTCCTCAAACTCCGGCCCCCCAGATGTTGCTGAACTACAACTCCCCTGATTCTCTGGCTATCTATGTAATTGAAAGAATCAAGGGAGTTGTAGTTCAGCAACATCTGGAGGGCCGCAGTTTGAGGACCCCTGGTGTAGCTTTTAAAAGAAAGACAAAAGAATAAGACCAATGAAAGGAATATGAACAAAACAAAACATACTTTAAAAAGAGATGGTTACTTTTTAAGAAGATGTTACAATATGAGTAGAAAGATTTAAATATATAACATATATTTTTGACACTGTCTATAACTTTTTTAAATAATTAAATATTTGTGAAAAACTGCATATTTAAGTTTATATTAAAAGGTTAGGTCAGGTTGTTGAAATAGGCATGTATTCCATTTTACTAATAGCCTCTTTGGCACGTTAATAGTGCCTACACAAAACTATATGTTTTTGTTTGTTTTTTTAATGTGACAATGCTTATTGAGGTTTTGCATGACAATATCGAACATCAGTTTACGTTTGCATGAAGTATTAATCATTTGTCAATTTGTTATAAAAGAGTAAACAATAATTGAAAGCACACGTGACAAAAGGAAATTATAAGTAATAAACAACAGTAGAACAATATAGTTTCCAAGTACATAATAGTACATGGTTTAAAATGCCGATATATCTTTAGTCCATAAGTGTTGCAGAGCCTCAAGGGAGTGAATATACTTGGCCAGATCAGGGTTAGCTGAGCAGTTACTCTCTGACGTGGCAGTAGATAACTCTGAAAACCCAACATTGTGTGATGCATTGTCGTTTTAAGTAGGCTGCTCTACAAATGATGAGTCCTCTAAGGACCATTTGGCCCATTTTGGTCACGTTATTTGGCCTATTGTGCATTTGTTGACCTGCATAGGGTTGGTCAGATTTCACACAGAATCTGACTATTTTTGTATAAAATGAGTTGTGAACAGATGAATAAATTGGTAATCATATTCTCCTGGGCGGACGACTCTCCACATATCCATTAAGTTATGTAGCTGGAGAAGGGATAAGAGTGATTTATTGAGCACTGTAAAGCTTTGAGGTGTTATGTCATGATAAATGCCATGGTAAATGAAGTTGTTATGGTGCCAGGAGGCCTTCTGGTGAACTTGCCTCCAGTGCCAATCTCAGCTCCCCTGGGCAGCATCTGGCTTCTGATATCTAAGTTTCCGAAAGCACGGCTTGCGCTGGGTAGTGGGAGAGGGGGTCAGCTGACATTCTCAGCCAATTAGTGACTCCCCATTTACAAAACTGACTTGAAAAAGGTAAGTTCTTTTCCAAGCCAGTTTTGTGTCACTGATTGGCTGAAAGTGTCAGCTGATCACTCTCAGCCAATCAGTGGCGCCTCTGCCCAGTGACACTTCACACTTCCTGAATCTAAAATTTCAGAAGCTGGATGTCGCCGGCTCGGGGAGCGGAGGTTGGCACTGGAGGTAACTTTGGGGTTAAACCATTCAAAAAAGGTAAGAATGTGCCCGGGGCCTCCTGGCTTCATAACATGATGTGTTCCTCTGATAAAAAAGAGTTTTCTACACCAGTGTAACTGTTTAGACATGGACACTAGTAAATGCAATTTTCACATAGCTTTTACCCATTGCTAACAATTTTTACCGTCGGGTAGAGGTAATTTTTTTCATATCTGTTGTTTTCTACCTTATATTTTTAAAATCAGATTTAGCAGGTAATTTAGAAAAAAAATATTATTCTTTAGTTTGTTTATTAAATATAGTTATATATCCGTTGGGACTAAGTAATATTTTTTTCCTTATTAAGGCCCAAATAAAAAATATTCCCAGGGTGTTCCCAGACTTATAAAATATAAAATATTAGATGCTATTGCGACAGTATACATTGAGTTTGAGTTTAACAGTATCGTCCTTTAAAATACATTTTAAAGAATTCACCATTTTGCTTGCTTGCTGGTCTGCAGAGTGTAAACCATTGAACAGTATTTTAAATCAACGGCATGCAACAATATATTCTTATTACTTTTCTCCAAGGCCAGAATGAATTCATTTGACCATTCAGTCCACTTTTGCAGCTGCTTAAAGGAGCAAAAAGCTGCTGATTTAAAAAGCCGTATGGAGGCAATTGCGATGCGCTCATCAGATACAGGTATTTCCACTTTGCAATATCAGCACCCTTATTTTCACCTTCCCATCCTCTTCTCCCAGGAACAGATGCTTCCGTGATTGCTTCATTTTCTGTATTCCTCTGGTGTCAGCGCAGAGGTTAATGAGCTCTGATTGGCAGAGGCACTTGTCTATTAGGCCCAGCCAAAGTCTTGGAGCCAATTAAGCAGGAAATTGTGTCGAAGTCTGAGAGGTTTAACCAGCTCAGTACTGTCAAGTCCCTTGTATTGCTAGCCTTTCAAAATTCCCCGGAGCACTGATTGCTGAATGCAATACTGTATACAGTAGATCAGCTTCTTTTAACCCCTTAAGGACCAAACTTCTGGAATAAAAGTGAATCATGACATGTCAGACATGTCATGTGTCCTTAAGGGGTTAGAGAACCTTATATTTTAAGTCAATGCATGCTAGGGAAAATCACTGGTACTTTGCATTGCGAGTGTTATTGGTCTCTACACGAGACACACTAACGTCCTACTGATCATGTGCATAAACAATAGGACCGCCATGGCAGCTGAAAGGATTCGTTTCAATTCACTGCCCTTTTATTGTGATCACTGTGCTGCCATGGCAACCATTTTGTTGCCACTGAAAACATGGCACTGCCATGGTAACCACTTAACTGTAGCTGTATCTCCCAAGTGATCTCTGCAAGCATTGAATTGTGCCATCCCCATAGAACCGGAGTCACCGTCACTATAAGAAGCACGCTAGCACTGAAATGTGTCAGAAACACAATCAGTATCTAACGGTAATAAGTCATACATTGTAAGAGCACATATAAAAAAATCACATGCCAGGGCTTTTCATTGGAATCAATGAGGAGACACATTAGATTTATGGTTGTTTCTCTTTCTTTATTAAGTGAAAGTGCAATTTGGTAAAGTTTTTAGATTTTCGTCTCTGTATCTTCTGCTATGTAACCCTATATGCCAATATATTCTGTTTGAGACTTGCCAGATATACCTACTTATTATAATATATATTTTCATACAGCACCAACACATTTTGCAGTGCAGGGTACAATGAAGAAACAATGTGACAACAAATATAGTCTGACAGAATGAGATCGTTTGATACAGAAGACTGCAATAACTCTGTTCACAAGTTTAGAATCTAAAGGGTAGAGACAGGTGAGGCACAAGGCACTGAATATGCAGTAGACAAAAAAAAAGAAGAAAGTAGGAGACATGTATTGACTAGAAGGTGCATATCATTGGATGGGAATGTCTGAATTTTTCTTGTAGTTAGTAGGAATCTTTAGAGAGGTGAGGTTTGAGGAGGGGTTGGAAGATAACAAAGGAAGAAGCAAGTCAGGCCACATGGTTGTGAGTTACAAAGGTATTGGAGCAACTTGTGAACAATCTTGTAAGAAGTGGAGTCCAACGCTAAATTTGAGTGTCCTTGGTAACCAAAATAATAAAGGTGTATCAGGGGTCTTTGCAAGTGATGCTTATTTTCAGAATGAATCAGCAGAAGGAAAATCATATGTAAAGAAGAGGAGTTAGACTGAGCCTTTTGTATAACTTGCATTACAAAAATGTAGTTAGGTAAGAAAGATAAAGACTCAAGCAGTTTCCAAAGTTGACTAAGCGGATGAACATAAGGGATGAGAGGACAGAGTAAAATATCACATTGAAATATTGTTTCCTAGGATATAAAAATGTCATAAATAGTGAAGGACAGGGGCGGACTGAGCATAAAGGCAAATGGGTCATGGACCGAGGGCCAGAGGCTCTGGGGGGCCCACCCGCTGTGCAGTTAAGTAACAACTGGGCTGGGGAGTTAAACACTCCGTGGGCGTCTGTTACAAAAAACAATCTCCCCTTTTCCAGCGCCAGCATGGCACACGGAGAGACAGCTAATGGTGCCTTTCCAAAGACCCCACTAGGCTGCCTCTCAGTGTGCTTGACTGATGAGAATGAGAGCAGTCTGTAACATAGATCAGACAGCTCCGTGCGGCTCGTTATGCAGGAAATGACATCATGTGTCAAAAGTTCAGGGAGCCGTGCGGAGCTGCCTGATCACTGTTACAGACAGCAAGCAGTATCTGCAACAGTATGCCACATGTAAGGCTAATGGAAGGAAATAAAGTTTTTTTAAAAATAAATAAAAATAAATCTCTATATAATTAGCCATTTTAACCCCTGCAACCCCTCTACACCCCCTCTACCCCCTGCAGCCCTTCTAACCACTGCAGTCTCTCTACCCCCTGCAGCCCTTCTAATACCTACTGTCCCCTATCCCCTACAGCCCCTCTACCCCTAGCAGCCCCTCTACCACCTGCAGCCCCTACCACCCCCCTGCCCCCTGCAGCCATTCTAGCCCCTGCTGCCCCTATCTCCTCCAGCCCCTATAATCCCTCTACCCCTTCAGCCCTTCTACCCCCTGCAGCCCCTCTAACGCCTGCAGCCCTTCAACCCCTGCATCCTTTCAACCCCTGTAATCCTTCTACCCCATGCAGCCCTTCTAAACCCTACTGTCCCCTACCCCCTGCAGCCATTCTAACCCCTGCTGCCCCTACCTCCTGCAACCCTTATAAACCTCTATACCCCCTGTAGCCCTTCTAACCCCTACAGCCATTCTAACCCCTGCAGGCCCTATAACCCCTCTACTCCCTGCAGCCCTTCTATCCCCTGCAGCCCCTCTAGCACCTGCAGCCTTTCTAGCACCTGCAGCCCCTACAACCCCACTACCCCATGCAGCCCCTCTACCCCCTGCAGTCCTTCTAACCCCTACAGCCATTCTAATCCCTGCAGCCCCTATAATCCCTCTACCCCCCTACGGCCCTTCTACCCCCTGCAGCCATTCTGACCCCTGCATCCATTCTAACCCCTGCAACCCCTAAAACACCTCTACCCCCTACACTCTTTCTACCCCCTGCAGCCCTTCTAACCCTTGCGGACCCCCTTCCCACTGCAGTCCTTCTAACCTCTGCAGCCCCCTACCTGCTGCAGACCTTCTAACCACTGCAGTACCCTACAGTCTATAAACCTCCTACATCCCCTCTACCCTCCAGAGCCCTTAAAATACCTACACCTCCTACAGCCCTTAAAATCTTTGCACCCCCTACAGACCCCTTACCTCATACAGATCATCTACCCCCTGCAGCACTTCTAACCCCTGCAGTACCCTATATTCCCTGCATCAACTAAAGCCCAATTAACCCCATGCACGCACTACAGCCCATATGCCCACTACAGCCTATTTACCCTACACCCACTACTGCATATATTGCTCTCTGCACCTACCACAGCCCCTTCCTTCCCCGGTACCTACCACAGCCCTATGCCTCCCCTACATCCACTATAGCCCCTATTAGCCCTTACCCCCCTATAGGCTCTATTACTCCCTGTCCCCACTAAAGCCCATTGAAGTGGTCTGAGTGCAGTGTCGCAGGTTCCTTAACCCTGCAATTATTGCAGTTTTTGAGAAACTGCCTTAATTACCTTTCGGGGTTAACTCCATCTCTAGTGTCTGTCTACCAGACAGACACTAGAAACTTCTGAGTCTGTAGGCAACGTTTGGTCGCCTAACTGACGCTGGACGTCCTTACGCTATAAATGAGGACATCTAGCTTCATACAAAACCCCATAGGAAAGAATTATACAATGCTTTACTATGTCCTAATGCGAGTGCAGCGCCTAAACCAGCGCCGAGGGACATAAGCACTAGATCCTTGAAAGTGAAAGATGGGGGTTTTTAACTGTGGGTAACTATAGTGCCCGGGAGCCCAAACCACTGTCAGTCCGTCCCTGGCGAAGAAGATTCCAGGTATCACAGATGAAGAAAAGGTGGAAGGAATTTTAGTTCTGTTTTAGAGATGGTTAATTTCAGGTAACGGTGAAACATCCAAGAAAGGATGGATGGCAGGTAGCTGTTGAAGACAAAAGCATGTTTGAAGGAAAGCTGCACGATTCAAGTAGATCGAGAAAGGTTAAACTATTGCATGAGGGATGGATCTATTGTGTAGGCGAGTGATTTAATTAGATGACATGAAGTCAAGGGAGCCACTTGATTGCTATGTGGAGGATTGACATGCAGTACCTATTTCTTAGTAGCAACAGTTTCAAAAATGATATTATAGGAAGGGGCTGGTCGACGTTGTTGGATATCCGATACACACGAGGGGCTGGAGATCAATATAAGTGTTATCTGTTTGTTCTGCCTAGACACAGTTGGTGATGTTCTATGGCTTTGTGGGGATATCACTGCATACTGGTAATCTAACAATGTCAAAGATATTGGAAAATCCCTTGACGATCGGCAAAATAATACCTACTTGTGTAATATGTGAAATGTTCAGGTGCACTATATTTTGTTCCTTTTTCTAATGTGTTCTGATGTATTGCCCTGTATCTGACTTTTGCACAAGTCATACAGCTACTGTTACGTTTACTGATTCTGTCAAGATGAAAATATAAAGAATAATTAAAAAAAAATGATATTATAGGGAGGCACAAGGGTGGACACTGGTGTTATATATATATATATATATATATATTTTGCTAAATGCTAATTATTTCTGAAGGTGTAAGTCTTGTTTTTTAAATGAATGGCAAGATGTTGCAAATGAAGAAGCTGGCAGAGGCGTAGGTGGCTGAAGAAAGTAACTGGAAACAATCATTGGCAGTTTAATGAAAGTGAGAAGATTAGTTTAGAAAAAAAGAGTGCAGCATAAACTTGTAGTAGATACAATCATTTGGAGAGATTGCTGTTCTGTAGATGGGAGGTGTTTCCTAAAATAGTGTATGCTGACGGAGGTAATATTATAGTGGCCAAGGAGCGGCCATTTTTTTAAAGAAAGTATGAACAGTAGAAAATGTTTATTTTTAAGGACTTTATAAAAGTCATTAATGCTAGATGTTGTCAGTTAGTAATGAAACTAGAAATGTATTTGGAGCCAAGCTGAAATGTGAAAAAAAAAAATCCTTTAAAACATGGTTGATTAGTTATATCATTTTATTTATTTATTTATTAAAAAAAAAAAAAAAAAAATTACCAGGAAGGATACATTGAGATTTATTTCGTTTTCAAGCATGTCCAGGGCTGCATTGAAAGGTGTCATCAATTTGTACAAAGTTACATGAAGCTAGACCCATAAATATCCTCTAGCACTGCCCATATTGCAGTTAAACAATTTAAAAGAGGGGTGGCCAAAAGGTAGTTCCCCAGATGCGGTAGAACTACAATTCTCCTGATGCTTTGCATGCCTTTAGAATGACAAAGCATCATGGAAGTTGTAGTTTTAAAACCTCTGGAGATCTTCCTTTTGGGCACCGCTGCTTTAAAATATTGACATTGATCAGGGTATAGGGCAGTGGAGACAGGTCAGTAGGGACACCCTCCACAGTTTTTGTTGTAAAAAAATCCCGAAAACATAATTTATTGGCATGTAAAGGCTACTGATAAGTGCATGTTAGAAAACATATGTCTGTCATGGTTATATCTGCAGTTTCTATTCTCCCTTTATTGATGACTTGAAATGCAGCTGGTTTTGAACAGTTTATGGGATTTAATTGGGTTAAGTGGGTAAAACCCAAAAAGCAGGAGAGGCAGCGCCTTGTCATCTTTAGACTTGACCAGCTGCCACTGGTACAAGGACGTACAATACGCCTTTACTTTAGCTTGAAGCACTTATGAAATAAAATCCTTTCACTAGAGGCACTTGATAAATTAGTTTTCTTGTGAAACAAAGTTGAAATATGCATATATTTTAATCTAGAGCTGTTTTTCATGTACTCTGCTTGGCTTCTTGTTGAAAGTGATCTAAGATGCATCAAAGTCAGCCAAATTGATCTCCTCATCTAGAGTTAAAAGAGGCAGCGTTCTCAAATAAAATAAATTAAAAAAATGACACAAGTATAAAATGAGGCATTTTTTTTTCTAAACATTAATACTCCTTTAACGGAAAATGTACTTTGAATGAGGCACAGAAGCAGGATTGTATCCAGGGCCAAATTGATATGTCAGATGCCTTTAGGTAAAAAATTCTAAGGTGCCCCTGCTCCCCAACTACAAAATAAGGCTGATAAAGTATAATTAATTGGGGCCCAAACATGTGCTGGAATCTGTGAGTATAGTAAGTCTATGCTGCTGTGTAAATGCATGAAGGGTTAAACATAATGTTAGAAGTGGTTAGGATAAAGGGGGTAATAGGTTACTGAGGGGCAATGTCACAGTTACATTACATTGGGTGTTTAGTGTCCAAAGAATTAAAGGAGTAAGAGGGGGTAAAGTTGTAGTAGGCTTATTGAGTTTAGCACTAGAGTTGGGTTCAATTTAGTATTGGGGTATATGAGGTGTTTAGTGTTAAGGATGAGTTAAACATCGGATTAAGGTAAAATGTTTTTTTTTCAAGTTTAGGTTTTAAGTCCTGGAGTTTGAAGGGTTATTTCACAGTACTCGCCCCTCATTTTCTTCTGCAGACCAGTCAGATTGATTAAATTAGAACTGCAGTAGCTGTTATACTGTGTGCATCACTCATTGCTATCCCATGCTCCTGTTACAAGGTATTTCCTGTGTGAGAGAGACTGTTAGTGGGCAGATGTGAAGTGACCCCTTCCACTTCCTGTTCAGCCACACACACAGACACTGGAGAAGCTGGGACAGCACCCTCTGCAACTGTTCCTGCAAGGCTCCTAGTACTTATCTGCCCACCATCCTATTTAAGCTCAAAAACGCACATTACAAGTGCCGAAAGCAATTGCCCCGTAGTGGTCAAGCTGCTGTAGTCAGGTGCCTACTCTGCCTTATGGGAAATCCAGCCCGGGTTGCATCATTCAATTCATCAAGGCTATGACTAATATCAGCCACTAGATTACTAGCTGTTCAGCCCGGATTAGACCTTGACTTTATCAAAGTCAAACAATCCTTTCTGCATATATTTTATAATCCGGGACATGTTATGAGTCATTTACACCCTGTGTATAAACTATAGTGTTAGCACAAGTGGTGCACAGTAAATACTAAAAATGCATAATTATAGCAATCGTTTTTCTCCAGAGCTTTCCGTTTTCCGAATTTCTTGCCTTGGCCGTCATTTTCATTAGATGATACAAATCTGATCCCCGACTCCCCCCCTCAAATTGCTTAGTAAATTGTAGATGTAGCACCTGTATGTCAGAGCATATTGTTCTGTATCTTAGATATAAGGAAGCTAGTGTGACATATGTCTGACACTTATCGCTATGGTTTCAGCACAGTGGTTATCAATTTACTGCTGAGCTGCCAAGTCTCCATTCTAATGGATGTACAGATTCCTTGCTTTGCAGTTCCTGAGTTGCAGTGCACCTTGAAGAAAGATAATTCCGATTCCACAGAGCTGTTGAACACGGTGCTTTTGTTTATTAAAGTCCTGCTTACATGTAAAAGCAGATTCAAAAGCATGCTGAGTTGAAAGCAAGCAACAAACAAACAAAAAAAAAAATAAACATTTGTTCAGATTTTCTTGGTATTTCTTATAATCCATTGCGTTGCCCGACTACAGATATTTTAAAGGTTAAAAGCCTTACGTGCTAATCTCTCTTATTCAAATCCAATATCTCAATCAGGGCAAGTAAAATATGCAAGCTGCCTAGAGGTAATTTAGTAAAATATTTTTTCTTTTTTTTTCTATTCATTCCATCCATGTACAAATAAAGATCTACACATGAAAATTTCTCCCTTTCTGCTATTTGCATCAGCTCTTTCTTTCTTTTTACTCACTTAAAGGGAGAGTTCACTCTCCAAATACAAAATAAAAATTATTGTTTAGTAGATATACTCCAAATAAAAACATGCATGCATTCAATTGTGCTTTTTTCATTAGAGGTATATAAAAGGAGCTTGCAATAGCCGTAGGTCTCCTGTCTGAAGCTTCTGAAAGCCCTCCCCTTCTAACCACGCCAATACTTTCTTTTGCTGTCCAATCACAGACTTCCCAATGCAGCTCAATAAAAAGTCTTTGCAAGGCAGGTACTCTGGGCAATTGCTGCCTCTTGAGTTAAGCTCCACTAAGCTAACCAAACCAGGAAGAAGCAGGACTATTTGTCTGATTGATAGGGGGTGTCACAAAGTTAATTTTTAAAAGTGTCAGTTTCTATTAAATCTGCATTCCTTACAAAATGAAATAAAGAGAAAACATTCTTCACACACTCTGTGGTCTTGAGTGTCCCTTTAAGGCTAGTGGACGATTTCCATCACCTATTACTCCTTTTTAGCCTGGGTTGTAGAAACACATACCATGTCCTAATCATTAAAATTCTACATCTTGGCTTCTTTATGTATACTAACCTTGAATAGTGATGACTGGTGATGGTAGCTTAACCTACTGCCACAGACATTGGTAAAGTTGTGCCACGACCTTACAAATGTAGAAATGCTGTAACCAATACCTGTAAAATTCTATTCTTCTATAGTATGTTGTTCTGTGTATCGTTTTATCATTTTATAGTTGTTTGTTCTTGAGGCATCTTTTCATTTTTCATGATTTGTTTGCTTCTTTTTTCATATCTGTTAGATATCTCATCACATACATATATTAACAGTTTCTCCAAGATATATTTGTGATCATTGTACATATTTATTTTTACATGAAATCCAGAGATAAGATTGAATCCCATAGAAGAGAATCGATATTTTCATTTTGACATGTTTCTTCAACAGAATTTCCCACATACATATACTATTTTACTGCACTTTTTTAGTGATATGCTGCTACCTTTTATGTTGGTCCAAGAGACCATAAATAAGACACAAAAAGCCTCTTCATCAGTGATTTAGCATGTATTTCTCTGTTACCTCTAAAGTGATCAATCAACACAACTGTTAACAAATGCCTCTTTTTCTATAAAAATCAATTGTCCAATGTATTCATAGTTCTGTTAGAACAGTTCTTCCAATTAGACTTGGGTATTTGTTTTCGGACGAACAAATCGACTCTTTCTTCCATCCGTCCACATTTCGAATTCCGAATAGAAAGCAGAACTAACTAATCGCATCAAGTGATAGTCTTCCATGTGCCAATGTATTTTTCTGTAAATGTCCTCTTGTTTTGTGTTTTGTTTTTTTTTACTATTTCTATGCTGCACTCTTCCCATTAGAAGCATATTGAGTTTTATTTACAGGATGTGGCATAAGATTTATCATCGTATGTATTAAAGCAAGTTGCACACGCTAAGCACAATATGGTACTGCTCTCGGGAACTGAAATGGTCAGTTGAACCCAACTTAAAGATTCCTAATTTGTATATAGATGGAACACTTGTGATGCAATATTGCTTCTTTCCTAAGTGAGGTTTGAACACAGTGATGTGTTGAATGGCTGTAGCTCTCTGTAGCGGTTTATCCCACTCTGTGCTTCTGGCGATTCTTTTTATGCTCTTTGATTTGATGGCCAGCAGGTCCTGACAGCATGCTCTTTTTAATCTGTTTTTATGCTTTGTTGAGGTTTCGCTTGTTACTTAGTGGTTTATGAATTTACTTAGCTCTTTTATCGGTCTTGTTGTATCCTCGTGTTACTCCCTTGTTCTGCGCTGTTTTATTACCATTGTAAAGACTTCCAGGAGATGTAGAACATGTTTTATTGTTCGACTGACTTGCAAAAATGAGGCGGCAAGAACGAAGAAGCATTAAACATGGCACAAAGTGGCATTACTGCGGGAATGCGTATTGTAAGAGATGGACTGCCTGGTCATCTTGGAGCCGGCTAACACAAACGCATAGAGAATGTCAGGTACGTATTATGCTCATTCATTAGAAGAAAGCTGCATACCCTGCACTCTTTGCATAGCAAGCATTTCACTTCTCACAAAGATTTAATGGCTCAGTTAACTTTCGTCATATAGAACAGATGACAGCTCACACAGGTAATATATCAATAGATAAGAAGACAAGAAATAATTGAGGTTTGGCACAATGACTTGTTTGATCATGAAATAATAGTGCACTTCAGTCTCCGAAATGACTGGCTTGAATAACATTCAAACACAATCCTGAAAACAAAAATTGCCAGAATCTCAGCAGTGCACATTAAATAAATATAATACAAAGCGAATTTCAAATTCTAGATCAAAATAGCAGAACTAAAATAAATAAATAATCTTAGTTGCACCATGTCACGATCTCTTACCTGGATCTGTCGCGCCCGCGTGGTGTGGGAATCCTATTCCACTCTGGCGATGTGCCGCATGTCCCACGCCGGACGCTGCAAACACTCCCCTTTTCATGCCGCGGCGCATACGCGTCAAGTCATGACGTTAATGATGCAACCTCGCATCATCAATACCAGACAAGAATGTTTTAAGGGCGTGGCCTTAAAGCAAAAGACACTCCCTTATAAAAGGGACGTCTTTTGACGTGTTCCTTGCCCTATTGTTGTTCCTTGTGGTCCCTTTAGTGCTAGTTTGCTCTTCCTACATTCTTCATATTGTTTTTCCTGTGTAGTGACCCGACTTGGCTTTTTGACATTCCTGTTTTCTGGCTCCCTGACTCGGCTTGACTTTTGACCTCCTGTTCTCTATTATCCTGACCCGGCTACTCTTATTCGCTCTCCTGATTTCTGGTATCCTGACTTTTGGATGTTCTTGGACTATTCTTTTCTCTTATGTTAAACCCAACCATTCTAAGGTTCGGTAATACATATTTGGGTTTTTAGTGGGTTTACATTCTGCGTGTTGAGTTATCACATGACCGTGATACACCATTGGCTATAAAATTATTTTTTCACACTTAATTAACCTTCCTCTACTAGTGTGTGTGTGTGTGTTACCTTTAATTGAAAAGTCATCAAACCAAGTACATGATTCGTACCTGTGTCTCAACCCCAACAGGTGTTTTTAAGACTCTTGTAGTATATATCCTACACCAGGGATAGAACCTTCGGCACACCAGATGTTGTAGACTATAACTGGCAAAGCATCAGGAAAAATGTAGTCCACCACATCTGGAGTGACAAAGGTTGCCTACCCCTAAACATAACACATTTAATCTGTGTGCCTTTAAGGCAATTGATAGGCATTGCATCTAAGTAGGATTGCCTCCACATATACTAAAGTCAGAATACTTTCAGGGTAATTCACTAATTGTCAGAAAATTAAAGTGAATTTAAAATTTTGGCTAAAATAGAAGAATTGGGAAAATTCCCCAAGCTGAACTGTTTTCAATTTGGCTACTTTGGTCTAGATTTTGAAATTATCTGTGAATTCACAATTTAGTGGGTAACACTGTACCTAAAGTGGATGCTTGCAGTAGCCCATATGTGGGCAAAATGGCTACTTTTATCTAGTATGAATGTTAATGAGTGTGACGGACCGCTGGCACTCCGACTGAGTACCTCCACCAATCGATGCTCCTAGTGCTTGCTGAGGACTCCAAGCACTCCAACCGACACCATCAGCACTGCAGACCCCACTTCCAGCGATGCAACTGCGCCGGGGTCTCTGCTGTCTCCACCCACCCTGGACCCAAGGCCAGGATCCAGCTTCCAGTGGGTGAACCTCTCTTTCCCCAGAGAGCAGGAACAGGAACAAGCTCTTAGCAGAACTTAGTGATCATACCCTGGGGAGTATAGTGATTATAGCAATCCCCAGAGTGTATTTCTCCAATCCCCCAAACATGAGCCAAGGCTTAATGCTGGAACAAGACTGATTTACTGGCACACAGAACTCACAATTTATGCAACACAAAACTCCTCCTCTGGGCCAGGCTAGATAATTGAGTTTCTACAATACACAAAGCTCAATTATCTGCTGGCCAGAAATAATACAGTTTTTACAGCATTCATAACTTCTAAAATATACATCACATTCACATAAAAATTATATATTCCCAATCAATCCATTCAGGGAAACAACATATCAAAAAATGGCATGAATCAGACCAGGGGTTCAGAAGTTAGTAAAGTATTTTTTGGGGGCTGGCTGGCAGCATGTCTATCTGGCCCAAACTGGTTTTACAGAGCCCTCTAGCCTGGAGACAATGAGGAAAGTAATCAAATTATCCAGGGATAGAAGCAGACTCCATTGAGCACATGTTCCAGGTAAAACACAAAAGGATACAAAAATACATAACTCCTATCATACTGAATTGAACGGGCCAAATCTCCCAGGGTCCATAGTCACAGGGCAAGAGGCGGGCAAGCAGTCCTTTCCAGGCACAAGTGGCGAAGGGCACTTCGTCACACATCTTCCCTTTGGGGGGAAGACTAAACAGGTACCTGACCTTCTGCCGGTCAGTACCTAGATTAGTCGGGCAGCCCACCCACAAAGAAATATACGCAGAGTAACCCCCCCACAATAAATGGTACTGGCCTGTAGGTTCAAGTTTGTGGTGGGACAGCGCAGCACTCTCGGTCTCCCTGGTGCAGCTAGGCAAACTGCTGGTGTTGCTTGGGGGGCAGAGGCCAGCGGCGCTCTGCCCTGCTGCCAGCTCTTCCACTGGGGTAACCCGTGGTAAGTCAGGCTCTGATACAGGGGAAAAGGGGGGGCAGAGGCTAACAGAGCTCTGCCCAGATGCCAGCTCTTCTGCTGGGAGGGGGTCAGTGGGTATCGCAGGCTCATCCACTGCCCCCAGGACCCGGTTGGGATGTAGCTGGGGAGGGGAAATTTCGCTTACCTCCTCCTCCTGGCATCCCTGCGGGGTTGGTTGGGGATCTGGACCACCCGTCCAGCCTCCCTGTAGGACTGGCACAGAGACCACGGTCCCATCTGCACCAGTGTGGTTAGGTTTGTCTTCCCCCTCTCCCGGTATCTCTGGCTGCTGTTGGAGGGGGAGGCTGGTTGCCCACACTCCCCAGGACGCTGGTTGCTGTAAGGTGGAGGGATCGACCATCACCTCCTCCTGGAACTCAGGCCGCCGCTGGGGAGAGAGACCAGTTGTCTCCTCTCCCTGTATATTATGCTGCCGCTGGGGACCTGGGCTGACTGCCCAGCATCCCTGTAGGGCTGGCAGAGAGACTTCGGTCCCATCTCCGCTTGCCATCTCTGTGTGTCCCCAGGACACATCTATGAGGTCCACTACCTCAGGTACCTCTGGTTGGTGGAGGAGAGGGAGGCCGGTTGCCTCCCCTCCCCAGTACGCTGCTTGCTGTATGGGGGAGGGATCTACCATCACCTCCTCCTGGAACTCAGGCTGCTGCTGGGAAGGGAGACCGGTTGTCTCCTCTCCCTGTGAGATACACTGCCGCTGGGGATCTGGGCCAGGTACCCAGCATCCCTGTGGGGCAGGTGGAGAGACCTCGGTTCCATCTCCACCTGCCATCTGTGGGTCTTCCCAGGACCGTTCCATAAGGTTGCTCACCTCTGGGGCTGGTTGGACAGAAGAGGGTAGGGTGTCCAGGTAATCCTCTGGGCCGAGGGACGGTGATTGGGCTAAGTTGAACAGGCGTCGGTAGCTCTGCTCCAGCCCCCACTCCATTGCGACCAGATGACTCAGGTCTGGCCCCAGGTCGTCTGCTCGGGGAAGATCCAGCAGGGTTTCCCTGATGTTGTGGATGTCCCAGAACCGAAACTCTGTGGGGCATCCAAAGTCATCGCCCTCCTCATAGGCCTCCCACAGTAAGCCCAGGCCATTATAATCCTCTCCCTCGGGCAGATAGTGGTTAGTCATCGAGGGGTTGCGCTGGGTGGCGTACCACTTTAATGCCCGGTAAGCTGCATCTAGCCACAACTCCTTCCAAATTAAATCCCAGAGTTCCAACAACCATTCATCCAAGGGTTGCTCCCCTAGGAAAGGGGAGCGCAGGGCCTCGAGTACCTGGAACCGCTGCTCGTCACTGGGAAGGCTCTCTCCCCGCCGCCGTTGTACCTTTTCCAGGGCATCGTGCCACATCTCCGTACGAGTGACATCTCTCCAGTCCAGTATGCACTCCTCTGATACAGGCCCTTCCTGTTGGGCCAAGTGCTGCTGCAACCTCAAGCGAAACTCCTCTTCCATGTTGCTGTGGATAGGGACGCTGTGCAGAGGCTAGCGTTGCCCTCAATTAGAAATCCGTAACTCCACACATTACCGGTGTCTCTGAGCTGCTGGTCCTCGCACTAGGACGCCATCCCGCCGCTGCCACCAAATGTGACAGACCGCTGGCACTCCGACTGAGTACCTCCGCCAATCGATGCTCCTAGTGCTCGCTGAGGACTCCAAGTACTCCAACCGACACCATCAGCACTGCAGACCCCACTTCCAGCGATGCAACTGTGCCGGGGTCTCTGCTGCCTCCACCCACCCAAGGCCAGGATCCAGCTTCCAGTGGGTGAACCTCTCTTTCCCCAGAGAGCAGGGACAGGAACAAGCTCTTAGCAGAACTTAGTGATCATACCCTGGGGAGTATAGTGATTATAGCAATCCCCAGAGTGTATTTCTCCAATCCCCCAAACATGAGCCAAGGCTTAATGCTGGAACAAGACTGATTTACTGGCACACAGAACTCACAATTTATGCAACACAAAACTCCTCCTCTGGGCTAGGCTAGATAATTGAGTTTCTACAATACACAAAGCTCAATTATCTGCTGGCCAGAAATAATACAGTTTTTACAGCATTCATAACTTCTAAAATATACATCACATTCACATAAAAATTATATATTCCCAATCAATCCATTCAGGGAAACAACATATCAAAAAATGGCATGAATCAGACCAGGGGTTCAGAAGTTAGTAAAGTATTTTTTGGGGCCTGGCTGGCAGCATGGCTATCTGGCCCAAACTGGTTTTACAGAGCCCTCTAGCCTGGAGACAATGGGGAAAGTAATCAAATTATCCAGGGATAGAAGCAGACTCCATTGAGCACATGTTCCAGGTAAAACACAAAAGGATACAAAAATACATAACTCCTATCATACTGAATTGAACGGGCCAAATCTCCCAGGGTCCATAGTCACAGGGCAAGAGGCGGGCAAGCAGTCCTCTCCAGGCACAAGTGGCGAAGGGCACTTCGTCACAATAAGTATGTGCAAAATGCGAAGCCCACCTTGCATTTACATCACTACAAACATGTCTGTTTGCATGGGCAACAATGGAGTACATCTAGAAAAGGCATAATGACTGAGAGGCTTAGACCCAATCAATTGCTCTTAGGAGCAGTTAGAATGTTGTATTTTGCTCTTAGGGGCAGTTTAGAATGTTGAATTTTGTTGTATCGGTAATAACATTAGCTAGCACAAATGAAAACTGATTTTAAAAAAAATATTGGTTAAATGTATAAATAAACACAAAAATATATAAGGAATAAGGAACCATACTGTTGTACGAATGTTACTTATAAGGAATAATTAAATTTTTGTAGACTAATTATGTACAAGATTTTACTTGGTTGCTTTTTCCAAATTACTGTTTGATAAAAAGAATAAAATGCAATTCACTGCAATAGTCCATTACTTTGTATATGTTGAATAATTAGAGATAAATTAAATGAAAATGTGTGTTTCTATTTGAGGTATTGCACGCTGTAGAGAGAAGCAGGGCATGGAATTAGCTGTTAATTTTTATGCAAAGGCTCATAGCAAAGTATTTGACCTTGTATGTTTTGTGAATCTCCTTCAGCAGAACAGCCATTTACACAGTGACACATGTCACATGTCATCTATATCCGCTCCCCCAAGCACAAGGTAGGGGATGTATTTATGACAAATGATGGCTGCTCTATCAGACACGGTGTTTTAGAAGTGTCAATAAGGTGTAGCGAATGGACCTATTTTGTAGACTAGACAGAATGTGCTGGCATTCGAATGCAGATTCAATGAGGGGAATGTAAAATATTAAAATACAAATAAATAACAACGAGAACTTAGATGGAAGAGGCATGTTTCCACATTTATCTAACAATGACTTTTACTATCCTTTACAAGACACTTGTCATTCGTCATGTGGGATAGACGCGCATGCACTCCAACTCACATTGCATTGTCCCTGAAAAAAAGACAAGTATTTATATTTCTCAATCCCATACATTTGCTAGACTATCAGGTGCTATAGTGTATTAGCAGATGAGTAATACATTGATTCATTGTACAATGGAAACATTGCAATTCTTCTAAGTGGAGGAATGTATGTCGGATTCACGTGTAAATACTAGCACTCAAAGAGTCACAGTGATTCAGGTGTGTTGTCAACATACCCCTCTAGCAACACAATAATATGGGCAGATGATGTAAATGCAATCTGCCTCTTTCTTGTTAATAGCGGAGTGATAAGGGATTTTCAGATGGACAATAGCTGTATGCATATCAACAACAATATGCACCAGGTCTCTCCAGCTTTTGTTTTTAATTATTTTGTTAGATATAAATGTACTCACACAGTTATCTGATACCACCCAGAACAGAAATGTTAAAGTGAATGAAGTCTAGATTTATGCTGGGACTAACCGAATCCTTTGCTTCTTTCCAGCGACCGGACACCTTACTAATCTATTTTCCACACTTCTCCTGCTCATGTCCAGTTCCCAGCTTGTCTGTTTCTGCAACTCTTCTTGCATGTCTCTACACGCCTTTTTACTCTTTTTAGCCACCCATTGTCCGATTCAACCCACACTTTATTGCCCTCTTGCAAATCTTTATTTGATTTTCTTTGTTGGTCTCAAACCTCCTTTGGCCTTGATCAGGACCCCATCCTTCTATTAGCAGACTCCCCCTTCTTGCTCAGACCCTCTTTGCATTTTTTTAACCTAATTTTTTTCAGATTCCATCCCAGACACTATTCTTCCCTACACTCCACTTGCTTGGTCAGAAACTCTTTTACATTTTCAGCTTCCTGTCCTTCGTAGACTCCCCTGCTTTCTAAATACACAATTAAAATATGAAAAAGGCACAAATGCAAATGGGTGCACAGAACACGAATCGTGGTTGGTTCTTTACAATATTTCTCAAAAAAATCACAATGGCCTTCAGCTCTTCTTCCATATTGTTAATGATTTATTACATCATCAAGGAACCTGTGGAGATATTTCAATCTCGACAACTTTTATCAAGCCATATGGCTTAACCCCTTAAGGACCAAACTTCTGGAATAAAAGGGGATAATGACATGTCACACATGTCATGTGTCCTTAAGGGGTTAATAAAAGTCATGGAGACTGAAGCGTTGCTACAGGTTCCTTGATGATGTAATAAATCACTGGCTATAGGGATGGAATGTTCAAATCATTAATCTTTCCCTTTCTTTCAGAATTCTTTTCCTTTTCATATCCCCTTTATCAACTCGGTCCTACTTTACTTTTAGCTCCACACCGCCCTTCATAAACTCCTACATTCTTTTACAGGCTTCTCAATTCCTTCTTAGAGCTTCCTTTGCCAGCTGACCTTTTTACCATTTTTTTGCGTGATGAAATGGATAGTCATCTGTGGACCCTACTAAAAATGATCTATGAATGAGTTACAACATCTTGAAAGGCCAGATCAGGTAATGTCTATTACAATCTAACTGTCAGGCGAACCAGAGGCCCAACACGCAGAATTAAGTATCACTTACAAACAGTAACAGCATATTACCGGGCCTTAGAATGGCCAGAATTAACGCAATAGAATAAACAGTAACAAGCCGAGGTCAGGAATACAGAAAGGAACAAATACGGAAAGAACAAAGCCAAAGGGTCAGGGATACCAGAAATACGGGAAGTCAAGTCAAACCAAATATCGCTCTCGGATAACCGAAGGGAAACCACGACAGGGCACTGAACAACTGCAGGTTTGGGTTTAAATAACCCAGTTAATCCGGCTATTGGCTGATTTGGATCCCATGACCACAGAACGTGGGTGCACGGCGAAAATGTGACACCGCACGCATGTTCACGTCACTAGTGACGTCATTGTGGGAGGCATCATTATATAGCGCCGCCTTGCAGCGGACGGCGTCCTTCCTAATACTGGACCCGGCCACTGAATTACAAACTGCACAGAGGGAGAGGCTCTGGAGGTAAGGTGAGTAACCTCTCCCTCCTTTGGTGACCGTACCGATCAGATGTGGTCACATCGTAGTGACGATTGGGCACTGCTATAGTGTGATCGCACCAATCTGAGATGCCGATCACGCACTGTGACAGTAACCTGGGAATTACATGTTCCCACCACCCAAAAAGTTTTTATTCTATCCTACTGCTTTGCAACAGCACAGAGGAATTTAATAGAAAGAGTAATTTGATAAAATGTATTTATACTATGCATTTATTGCTCTGTATATAGGTGAGATGTCAGATGAAGGATTGTTCACTATTAAAACACATAAAAACGGCAATAAATAGCTGAAGCTCGGTTACAATAATCTACAACATACTTATGTGTGTGTTTCAATTAAATGTCACTCCCCTCCTTTACCACAATATCTTCCTATTCTTCTTATAGATACTAATCATGACTGCAGTCTGCGCGTGCTAAACTTGTGATAGATCCATTTTATTGATATGATAGTGAAGGAACCTCTCACATCTCTCAATTCTAGTATTCTGTCATTCTACCATTTAGCGACTACTAAATATAGCATTAGAAACTAGTTCAGTTCTGTCCAGAATCCTTAGCCATTCACAAATCACAACAAAATAAAGTATTAATAAGCATGGATGTGCACATGTAACATATGCTTATTTCCATCTGTGCTGCTACATTAAGCATGAAGGAGAGACCAGTGAGGCCTCGGAAGATTTGCATATTTCCTTGAAGAAATCTCCCGTTGGCCTGTTAAAACACATCGCATTCCCAAACAAGTGCTAAGTGTGCCAATATACAAAGAATGTCCGCAGCTATAGACAGGACCGGCAAGTCCACAGTTCCTTCTAATGAGAAAAAGTAATCAGGAATATGACACAAACTCCAAGGTCAAACAGCACAAAATACATTTTTAATATATTTTCTAATGTTAGATTTATACAATAATAAAAAATGCATGCTATTAAAACCTCAGCCCTATTATATGTGGCTGCACATCTTTGCAATGCTTGATTCCCTTACATTAGCTGTGTATTAATTGTTACATTGGCTTTCGTTGCTTTTTTAAAAAAAAATTATAGTATTTAATAAGCTCTACGTCAATGATTTATTTTTTTCACACTAACCTGCAGTAAATTTATAACAGAATGTGACTGGAGTAGAGCGCTCTGTTGATATGATGCCATTATGTTATATTGGCTGCCATTTTCTAAGCTGACATTGGGGAAGGCATTGGAATCTTACTGTACTGAGGACGTTGATTTGCCGACTTATACATATATAACTGCTACTGGAGCAACTAACATCCCCCAATCACATAAAAGTAGGAAGTGTAACATTAACTACGTCAATAACAGCTCCTGCTCTGCATCAGTTCCTTAATGAACAAATTTTTCCTACTTTACTAGTAACCTTAAAAAAAAAATTGTAAACTGTTTGTCAGAGAAAAAATGATTAGACTAAAAATATTCATGTTTATTAAGCCAGACAGACTAAATCAAGAGGGCTGTAGTCAATTTTCTCCATGACTTCAGAGGCAATCAGATGATACCTGCAAACATTAGAGGTTATAAAAGCACGTCAAATATCTCCTCTATATTGCATCACATACGAAGGGATCTTAAATTGATACCCTAAGCACCAAAATAACTTTAGCTTAATAAAGCAGGTTTAGTGTATAGATCAAAGACCTGCAGACATGCATTCAATTTTCTGTCATTTAAAGGACCACTATAGGCACCCAGAGCACTTCAGCTCAATGAAGTGGTCTGGGTGTCAGGTCCCTCTAGTTTTAACCCTGCAGCTGAAAACATAGCAGTTTCAGAGAAACTGCTATGTTTACACTGAGGGTTAATCCAGCCTCTCGTGGCTGTCTCGCTGTGAAAATTGAGAAATGCTTTCATGTGGGCTGTTTGAATGAGCGCGCGGCTCTTGCCGCGCATGCACATTCAGAGCTGACGTCGGCAGGGGGAAGAGAGTTCCCCAGCGCCAAGGGAGGCCGGCCCTGGAGAAAGGTAAGAGGTTAACCCCTTCAGCCCCCTTCAGCCCAGCGGCAGTGGGACCCTGAGGGTGGGGGGACCTAAAGACCCTATAGTGCCAGGAAAACTAGTTTGGTTTCCTGGCACTATAGTAGTCATTTAAAAGTAAAATCTCTTTTGTTTTTGTTTATGCTGGACTAGCCATACCACAGCCAACTGTGAATTATTCAGTCTCCATGAAATATGATCTTACAGCACAGTGTGTTTACTTTAGAAGTTATCTCTTGCTCTGTTAATTAAACTTTAGTCACACACAGCAGGCTACTGCAGGCTTGATTTTAAGTAAAAAAAAAAAATCACAAATCCAATTTGCAAGGAATCACAATCAGACTTGCTGTTTGAACTAATCAGTATTTTAGCTTTTCTTAGTAACCTAGTTACTTTGTTGTCAGAATGTTGAGGTTTTGGGAAGGCAATCGCAAATTGTGTATGTGACACTTTGCTGCTGTTATTCACTTCCAGTTGTTCTGCAGACGATGCTGAAACCTCAAAAATAAATGTCTAATGATAATACTTCTTGCTTCTCCCTGTAGCGTTTTTGCTTTTCCCTCATAGATAAGGATGCAAGCTGTCTGCCAAATCACTTCCCTTGTGCTTTCCTTGTCAGGGATTGGGGTGGGGGAGAGAGTAAAAAATTACTTGTGGATTCTACAGAAGCTCTTTCCAAACCTAAACTTCTTAAAAGATATCATGTAGAGATTCAAAGTTGCATGTGCTTAATGCAAGTGTATATTCTGTGCCGGGGCTATTGTATTTAAGTCTATCATATTAAAGTTATCAAAATTATCATATTAATGTTAGTCTTTCACAGACAGAGAAATAGACAGACAGAGATAGATAGAGATATATATATATATAGAGAGAGATAGAGACACACACACAGACAGAGAGATAGAGAGAGAGACACAGACAGGCAGACAGATAGCTAGATAGCTAGAGATAGATAGATAGACACGGCCGTCTTTAAAGCGGGGCAAACGGGGCAGCTGCCCTGGGCCCACTTACTCCTGGGGGGCCCAAAGCAGCTACCCTGTGGGCCCCGCTGTCCGCAAATTCTTTTTTTTTATTTGTCCCCTGGGCCCGCCGGTACTGTGGCTGCACCAGGAGCCCACACACTAAGAGGGCCCAGTCGTGCGCTGTGGCCCTTTAACAGCGCGACCGGGCCCCCTTGTTTTACTGCAGCATGGGAGGAAGTGACTGCCATGAGTCACTTCCTCCCAGATAGAATGAAGCCGCGCGGGATGGAGGAGGAGGCCGTCAGGAGGGAGCTGGAGTGCAGGAGCCTCACACTCCCAACAACCTCAGCCTGCCACTGGACCCCAGGGAACATTTATAAATGTAAACTTTGCATGTGTGTGTGTGTGAGTCAGTATGTCTGTGTGTGTCTTACTACGTGTGTATGTGTGTGAGTATGTCTGTCAGGGTTTCTGTGTGTGTATGTAACCATTTCTGTGTGTGTGTCAGTATATCTGTCAGTGTGTCAGTGTGTCAGGGTGTCTGTGTGTGTCAGTATGTCTGTCAGTGTGTCAGGGTGTCTGTGTGTGTCAGTATGTCTGTCAGTGTGTCAGGGTGTCAGTGTGTGTCAGTATGTCTGTGTGTCTTAGTATGTGTGTATGTGTGTGACTATGTCTGTCAGGGTGTCTGTGTGTGAATGTCACCAGTTCTGTGTGTGTGTGTCAGGGTGTCTGTGTGTGTCTTAGTATGTCTGTCAGTGTGTGTCAGTATATATGTCTGTGTCTTAGTATGTGTGTGAGTATGTCTGTCAGGATGTCTGTGTGTGTCAGTCTATGTGTACATGTGCATACATCTCATCATTCAAATCGCCAACACTACACACAAGTACACCCCTGCATTCAACCTTCAACACTACATACAAACACAGTCCTGCATTGAAACGTCAACAATACATAAACACCAAAAATATATATAAACACACCCCAGCATTTAAAAGAAACAAACAAAACAAACTACACCTAGATGCATGCTTGCATTCAAACACCAACACCACATACAAACACACCCCTACATTTACACAAACATACTCCATACACAAACATGCTTCCATTCAAACACACAAACACAACTCAATGCGAAATACGACTCTGCAAGCATGGGAAAATGGTTCCGCTACTGCGTTGTGAAGTGGAGAAAGTGATTGCATGTCAGGGAGTGGGGGTCAAGGGGCCCCATCAAATTTTTGCCCAGGGACAAATCAATTTTAAATTTTAAAGTCACTACAATAGAAACCTTACAATACAGTCACTACAAAATAAACCTTACAACACAGTAATTACAAAAGAAACCTTACAACACAGTCACTACAAAAGGAACCTTACAATACAGTCACTACAAAAGAAACCTTACAACACAGTAATTACAAAATGAACCTTACAAAACATTCACTACAAAAGAAACATAACACAGTCACTACAGAAGGAACTTTACAACACAGTCACTACAATAGAAACCTTACAATACAGTAATTACAAAAGAAACCTTACAACACAGTCACTACAAAAGGAACCTTACAACACTGTCACTACAATAGAAACCTTAAAATACAGTCACTACAAAAGAAACCTTACAACACAGTAATTACAAAAGGAACCTTACAAAACATTCACTACAAAAGAAACCTTACAACATAGTCACTACAAAAGAAACCTTATAACACAGTCACTACAGAAGGAACTTTACAACACAGTCACTACAATAGAACCCTTACAATACAGTCACTACAAAAGAAACCTTACAACACAGTAATTACAAAAGAAACCTTACAACACAGTCACTACAAAATGAACCTTACAACACAGTCACTACAAAAGAAACCTTACAACACAGTCACTACAAAAGAAACTGTAGTGACTTACAACACAATCACTGCAAAAGGAACCTTACAACACAATCACTACAAAAGAAACCTTACAACACAGTAATTACAAAAGAAACCTTACAACACAGTCACTACAAAAGGAACCTTGCAACACAATCACTACAAAAGAAACCTTTCAACACAGTCACTACAAAAGAAACCTTACAACACAGTAATTACAAAAGAAACCTTACAACACAGTCACTACAAAAGAACCTTACAAGACAGTCACTACAAAAGAAAGCTTACAACACAATCACTACAAAAGAAACTGTAGTGACTTACAAGACAGTCACTACAAATGGAACCTTACAACACAATCACTACAAAAGTAACCTTACAACACAATCACTACAAAAGGAAACTTACAACACAATCACTACAAAAGAAACCTTACAACACAGTAATTACAAAAGAAACCTTACAACACAGTCACTACAAAAGGAACCTTACAACACAGTCACTACAAAAGAAACCTTTCAACACAATCACTATAAAAGAAACTTTAGAACACAGTCACTACAAAAGAAACCTTACAACACAGTAATTACAAAATGAACCTTACAACACAGTCACTACAAAATGAACCTTACAATACAGTCACTACAAAAGAAACCTTACAACACAGTCACTACAAAATGAACCTTACAACACAGTCACTACAAAATGAACCTTACAAGACAGTCACTACAAAAGAAACCTTACAACACAGTCACTACAGAGGGAAGATTACAACACAGTCACTACAAAAGAAACTGTAGTGACTTACAACGGAATCACAACAAAAGGAACCTTACAACACAATCACTACAAAATAAACCTTACAACACAGTCACTACAAAAGGAACCTTACAAGACAGTCACTACAAAAGAAACCTTACAACACAGTCACTACAGAGGGAACATTACAACACAGTCACTACAAAAGGAACCTTACAACACAGTCACTACAAAAGAAACCTTACAACACAGTCACTACAAAAGAAACCTTACAACACAGTCAATACAAATGGAACCTTACAACACAGTAACTAAAATAGAAACCTTACAACACAGTCACTACAAAAGGAACCTTACAACACTGTCACTACAAGAAACCTTGCAATACAGTCACTACAAAAGAAACCTGACAACACAGTAATTACAAAAGGAACCTTACAACAAAGTTACTACAAAAGAAACTGTAGGGACTTACAACACAGTCACTACAAAAGAAACCTTACAACACAATCATTACAAAAGGAACCTTTCAACACAATCACTATAAAAGAAACCTTACAACACAGTCACTACAAAAGGAACCTTACAAGACAGTCACTACAAAAGAAACCTTACAAGATAGTCACTACAAAGGGAACCTTACAACACAATCACTACAAAAGAAACCTTACAACACAGTCACTACAAAAGGAACATTTCAACACAGTCACTACAAAAGAAACCTTACAACACAGTCACTACAAAGGGAACCTTACAACACAGTCACTACAAAAGGAAACTTACAACACAGTCACTACAAAAGAAACTGTAGTGACTTACAACACAGTCACTACAAAAGAAACCTTACAACACAATCACTACAAAAGGAACCTTACAACACAATCACTATAAAAGAAACCACAATTACTATAAAAGAAACAGTCACTACAAAAGGAACCTTACAACACAGTCACTACAAAATGAACCTTACAAGACAGTCACTACAAAAGAAACCTTACAAGACAGTCACTACAAAAGGAACCTTACAACACAGTAACTAAAAAAGAAACCTTACAACACAGTCACTACAAAAGAAACCTTACAACACAGTCACTACAAAAGGAACCTTACAATACAGTCACTACAATAGAACCCTTACAATACAGTCACTACAAAAGAAACCTTACAACACAGTAATTACAAAAGAAACCTTACAACACAGTCACTACAAAATGAACCTTACAACACAGTCACTACAAAAGAAACCGTACAACACAGTCACTACAAAAGAAACTGTAGTGACTTACAACACAATCACTGCAAAAGGAACCTTAGAACACAATCACTACAAAAGAAACCTTACAACACAGTAATTACAAAAGAAACCTTACAACACAGTCACTACAAAAGGAACCTTGCAACACAATCACTACAAAAGAAACCTTTCAACACAGTCACTACAAAAGAAACCTTACAACACAGTAATTACAAAAGAAACCTTACAACACAGTCACTACAAAAGAACCTTACAAGACAGTCACTACAAAAGAAAGCTTACAACACAATCACTACAAAAGAAACTGTAGTGACTTACAAGACAGTCACTACAAATGGAACCTTACAACACAATCACTACAAAAGTAACCTTACAACACAATCACTACAAAAGGAAACTTACAACACAATCACTACAAAAGAAACCTTACAACACAGTAATTACAAAAGAAACCTTACAACACAGTCACTACAAAAGGAACCTTACAACACAGTCACTACAAAAGAAACCTTTCAACACAATCACTATAAAAGAAACTTTAGAACACAGTCACTACAAAAGAAACCTTACAACACAGTAATTACAAAATGAACCTTACAACACAGTCACTACAAAATGAACCTTACAATACAGTCACTACAAAAGAAACCTTACAACACAGTCACTACAAAATGAACCTTACAACACAGTCACTACAAAATGAACCTTACAAGACAGTCACTACAAAAGAAACCTTACAACACAGTCACTACAGAGGGAAGATTACAACACAGTCACTACAAAAGAAACTGTAGTGACTTACAACGGAATCACAACAAAAGGAACCTTACAACACAATCACTACAAAATAAACCTTACAACACAGTCACTACAAAAGGAACCTTACAAGACAGTCACTACAAAAGAAACCTTACAACACAGTCACTACAGAGGGAACATTACAACACAGTCACTACAAAAGGAACCTTACAACACAGTCACTACAAAAGAAACCTTACAACACAGTCACTACAAAAGAAACCTTACAACACAGTCAATACAAATGGAACCTTACAACACAGTCACTAAAATAGAAACCTTACAACACAGTCACTACAAAAGGAACCTTACAACACTGTCACTACAAGAAACCTTGCAATACAGTCACTACAAAAGAAACCTGACAACACAGTAATTACAAAAGGAACCTTACAACACAGTTACTACAAAAGAAACTGTAGGGACTTACAACACAGTCACTACAAAAGAAACCTTACAACACAATCATTACAAAAGGAACCTTTCAACACAATCACTATAAAAGAAGCCTTACAACACAGTCACTACAAAAGGAACCTTACAAGACAGTCACTACAAAAGAAACCTTACAAGATAGTCACTACAAAGGGAACCTTACAACACAATCACTACAAAAGAAACCTTACAACACAGTCACTACAAAAGGAACATTTCAACACAGTCACTACAAAAGAAACCTTACAACACAGTCACTACAAAGGGAACCTTACAACACAGTCACTACAAAAGGAACCTTACAACACAGTCACTACAAAAGAAACTGTAGTGACTTACAACACAGTCACTACAAAAGAAACCTTACAACACAATCACTACAAAAGGAACCTTACAACACAATCACTATAAAAGAAACCACAATTACTATAAAAGAAACAGTCACTACAAAAGGAACCTTACAACACAGTCACTACAAAATGAACCTTACAAGACAGTCACTACAAAAGAAACCTTACAAGACAGTCACTACAAAAGGAACCTTACAACACAGTAACTAAAAAAGAAACCTTACAACACAGTCACTACAAAAGGAACCTTACAATACAGTCACTACAAAAGAAACATTACAACACAGTCACTACAAAAAGAACCTTACAACACAGTCACTACAAAAAGTGGGTTTTTAGTGTATGGTGCTTTGTGATTTCAAATTGTTATTTTAAAAAAAGTCAGCTATAGGCACACTTCTTCCTTAAAATAAAGAGTTTGGATTCAAATTCATCAAAAAGGTATGTATTTTATTGTCATAATGAGGCCTCAGAAACGTTATAAAAATCAATAAGAACAAAAGTTTTATTACTTAAACAGATGAGCAAACTTTTCCATCTTAGAATTTGTTCTGCATATTTAGCTTTTTAATCAACATTTTGGTAGGATAAAATAAAACCACACATAAATAAGCCTCAGATAACTTTTAAGGATGTGAGAAATTTAAGCAATAATTCGTTCTGTTTAAAATGTGGAAAATTCACCAAAGAAAATAAATATAAAGGTACATTTTAGGTAAATAATTTGGGATCTTGGGTTTGAGATAAAGAATGCACATTTCTGATTTTGTTGTTGTTTCTGGGTGGGAAATTTAACCGAACCGCGTGTAGATCATAAGTAAGGAGCCTCGTCCGTAACTAAAGGTTAATAAACACAAACAAGCTTCTTCTCTATCTCGTTATACTTTCATAGTCCATTTACATATCCTGCTCACATGCATCAATTCTTCAGACCACATCTATTTCCATTTGAGATTGAAAACTGAAACCAGCCCCATGCTTTTGATCTAGAGTCAGGGGTCACCTTGGACAAAGTTATATTGCCGAATTTAATCACTCCTCTCTCTTCCTTTCATTTACAGGCACTCGATTTGAAATTCTCTGTAATTCCCCAGAGGTAAATGTCATTTTCACCTTTCAAAGGTCCAAAACTTCCTACATCAAAAGTCCAATCACTACAGGGAGTGCAGAATTATTAGGCAAGTTGTATTTTTGAGGATTAATTTTATTATTGAACAACAACCATGTTCTCAATGAACCCAAAAAACTAATTAATATCATAGCTGAATATTTTTGGAAGTAGTTTTTAGTTTGTTTTTAGTTATAACTATGTTAGGGGGATATCTGTGTGTGCAGGTGACTATTACTGTGCATAATTATTAGGCAACTTAACAAAAAACAAATATATACCCATTTCAATTATTTATTATTACCAGTGAAACCAATATAACATCTCAACATTCACAAATATACATTTCTGACATTCAAAAACAAAACAAAAACAAATCAGTGACCAATATAGCCACCTTTCTTTGCAAGGACACTCAAAAGCCTGCCATCCATGGATTCTGTCAGTGTTTTGATCTGTTCACCATCAACATTGCGTGCAGCAGCAACCACAGCCTCCCAGACACTGTTCAGAGAGGTGTACTGTTTTCCCTCCTTGTAAATCTCACATTTGATGATGGACCACAGGTTCTCAATGGGGTTCAGATCAGGTGAACAAGGAGGCCATGTCATTAGATTTTCTTCTTTTATACCCTTTCTTGCCAGCCACGCTGTGGAGTACTTGGACGCGTGTGATGGAGCATTGTCCTGCATGAAAATCATGTTTTTCTTGAAGGATGCAGACTTCTTCCTGTACCACTGCTTGAAGAAGGTGTCTTCCAGGAACTGGCAGTAGGACTGGGAGTTGAGCTTGACTCCATCCTCAACCCGAAAAGGCCCCACAAGCTCATCTTTGATGATACCAGCCCAAACCAGTACTCCACCTCCACCTTGCTGGCGTCTGAGTCGGACTGGAGCTCTCTGCCCTTTACCAATCCAGCCACGGGCCCATCCATCTGGCCCATCAAGACTCACTCTCATTTCATCAGTCCATAAAACCTTAGAAAAATCAGTCTTGAGATATTTCTTGGCCCAGTCTTGACGTTTCAGCTTGTGTGTCTTGTTCAGTGGTGGTCGTCTTTCAGCCTTTCTTACCTTGGCCATGTCTCTGAGTATTGCACACCTTGTGCTTTTGGGCACTCCAGTGATGTTGCAGCTCTGAAATATGGCCAAACTGGTGGCAAGTGGCATCGTGGCAGCTGCACGCTTGACTTTTCTCAGTTCATGGGCAGTTATTTTGCGCCTTGGTTTTTCCACACGCTTCTTGCGACCCTGTTGACTATTTTGAATGAAACGCTTGATTGTTCGATGATCACGCTTCAGAAGCTTTGCAATTTTAAGAGTGCTGCATCCCTCTGCAAGATATCTCACTATTTTTGACTTTTCTGAGCCTGTCAAGTCCTTCTTTTGACCCATTTTGCCAAAGGAAAGGAAGTTGCCTAATAATTATGCACACCTGATATAGGGTGTTGATGTCATTAGACCACACCCCTTCTCATTACAGAGATGCACATCACCTAATATGCTTAATTGGTAGTAGGCTTTCGAGCCTATACAGCTTGGAGTAAGACAACATGCATAAAGAGGATGATGTGGTCAAAATACTAATTTGCCTAATAATTCTGCACTCCCTGTATAGAAATGATGGGACCGAAACACAGAGAATAGGAGAGAAAAGTAGTTTTGTGAGGGTGTGTGTAGGAGAAGTGACCTGTTGTGGAATTAAATGGCCTAAAAATGAAGAAATGTTTCAGAAAGTAAGAAGGACACTAACAACATCTATTGAGCGAGAAAAAGGTATTCGGCTGGAGAAAACAAACACGTAGAATTATTTCTGGGGCAAAGCAGAGGTGAATTGTTGAGGATGTAGATTGAAGAACGAATATATAATGCTGCATATTGCTGTGTTGGTAGACACGGTGATTACAGAAACAGTGTTAGAATGCCCTAGATACAATGAAAGGATTCTCATTTTGGAGAGCAGCGGAAATAAAAGGTAATATTTTAGTATCCATAATCAGAGATGTGAATGGACAGTAAATGAAAGACTTTTTGGATTAAACAGAAGAGAAAGGAAAGCAATATGCTAAATGAGAGAAATTGGATAAAAAAAAAATTAAAAGCAAGAGATTTTAAGAGAAAAAAGAGTAAGGAAAAAAGGAGAGGATAAAAGAGCTTACAAAAGAACAAAGGTTATTAAATGGAGTACAATGAGGGTAAGAGAAATAAGACAAAAATTAGAGATTTATAAATCACATACAGTTCTATGGGCTTTTTAGCCAAAGAAAAAAGAATAGCTACATTTAAATGCAAAATGACTAAGTAACGGGAAATAGTGAACTTTCTTACTGATAAAGGTTCTCTTGCACTTAATATTTTTGTGGGTGAATACTAATAATGATTAATAATATTAATAATTATAACATATTATAAATAATAATGAGTCAATACTAATTATACTAATAATTCCATGGGAAGATATGACAGATACAAAGGTAAAAGAAACATGAAATAGGATTATAAAAAAAAAATGTGTTAAAGGAACAATATAATCACAAGAATCACTACAGCTTAATGTAGTGGTTCTGGTGTCTATAGTATGTCCCTGCAGGCTCAGCAATGTAAAGGCTGCCTTTTCAAAGAAAATACAGTGTTTAAATTGCTGCCTAGTAACACCTGTAGTGGCAGTCACTAGAGGTGCTTCCTATTTCAGTGCTGCACTGTGTGCAGCACCTACATTCAGCTTCTCTACGCTCTGCATCGGGATTCTGAATGCTCCCAAAAGGGATGCACTGATTCAATGCATCTCTATGAGGAGATTCTGATTGGCGCAGAGCAGCGTTTTGCTATGCATGCACAATAGCCTCCTAAAGCTTTACTATGGGAAAACAGTGGATTGGCTGAGACCATCAAGATTCTGATTAAAAGGGATCTAAAAAGCCTTCCCTCATCCGTGACTGCCAGAATGCAGCACTGTACACGTGAGTTATATTGGTCCCTGTACAGTGTGGGAACGTGACAGGGTGGCGTTACATTGTGATCGGAGGGAGGAAAATAGCTTTTACAGTTTTGAGCAATACAAAAAAAATGTCTTGCGATTTGGAGAAGACCAGTTAGGAGGAGGGAAGGTATGTGTGGCTTGAATCATACACACCTGTCCATCTTCACTTGCGGTGGGAATTTAATGTTATATTTCTGCCATAGAATAGCACTTACAATGGGATATATCACAAAGCAATACAGGAAGTGAAACTAAATACATCAAAAATTAAATTATAAGATTCAATGATGTCAAGTTCTTAAAGGGACATGCATCACTTTGAGACAACTGTCCCAATCAAAAGCCTTAGCTTTGAATAGGATAGTTGGCTAAGGCTGCAAAAAAAACATATTTACGTGCTTCTTCTTTCTTATATTTTGTACACCCACTCCAGACTCCAGAGGGTATCCATCGGAATGCTGGGAAAGAGCATTGGGCATACCTGACATATTTACACATGTGCAGTTGGAAGAATCGCTTCACATTGCAACATCTTGACAGAGGGAGAAGAGAAGGAGTCTGATCAGTGTGATTCATGCAGAAAGGGCCCCAGTGCTGGGTTTCTCTCTTCTGCTACTGCACAATGATGCCCTGTTTCTGTCATTAGTGGACTTGTCTTAAACAGATGGAGGCTGAAGAAACTCCCCTAGTTGAGAAGCGTGCCCAATAATGCAATCTGACAAAGTTTATAGTAAGTTTATAAATGTTTGTCACATACTTTTCAATTTTTTATGCCTTAGTTTTGTTTGTATATTTGTTTAACCCCTTAAGGACCAAACTTCTGGAATAAAAGGGAATCATGATATGTCACACATGTCACGTGTCCTTAAGGGGTTAAAAGTGTTTACTTGCTGGTTTCAAAAATAATTGTCAAGTCATGCATGTCCCTTTAAATAACTAAAAGAACAATAATGAATACTGTATATACTCATGTATAAGTCGATATCATGTATAAGTCGAGGGCAGTTTTGTGACCAACAATTTTGAAATATGCTATGCCTCGTGGATAAGTCGTGGGTAAAACTTGGGGCTATGAAATTATGTGATTTTTAGAATTATATACACACACACACACTCATACAAACACACACTCTGCATTATACACACACACACTCATCCAAACAATCTGCATTCTACACACACACTCATACAAACACACACACACTCTGCCTTATATACGCACACACTGTGTGTATATAATGCAGAGTGTGTGTGTGTGTTTGTATGAGTGTGTGTATAATGCAGAGTGTGTGTTTGTATGAGTGTGTGTGTATATAATGCAGAGTGTGTGTTTGTATGAGAGTGTGTGTGTGTGTGTGTGTGTGTGTGTGTGTGTGTGTGTGAATTGGGTGGGAGGAGGGCATATTATTATAAATGTTTTATTTTAATATTTTAGGTTTTTTATTTTATTATTTTAGGTTTTTTATTTTATTATTTTATTTTAATATTTTAAGTTTTTTATTTTATTTTAATCTTTTAAGTTTTTTATTTTAATATTTTTTATTGTATTTTTTTTATTATTTAATTAAATTTTCGTCCCCCCTCCCTGCTTGTTAGCTTGCCAGGGAGGGGGGCTCTCACTCCCTGGTGGTCCAGTGTATGGGCTGTGTAGGAGGGGGGCTGACTTTGAGTGGTTACTTACCTTCCTGCAGCTCCTGTCAGCTCCCTTCTCCTCCGTGCAGCTCCTCTGTCAGCTCCCACTGTAAGTCTTGTGAGAGCCGCGGTGACCCCGCGGCTCTCGCGAGACTTACAGTGGGAGCTGACAGAGGAGCTGCATGGAGGAGAAGGGAGCTGACAGGAGCTGCAGGAAGGTAAGTAACCGCTCACTGTCAGCCCCCAACAGGACCTCCGGGCTTGTAATGAGCCCGGCGGTCCTGGTCTGTATTATGGCAATATAAATTGCCATAATACAGACATTAACTCGAGTATAAGTCGAGTGGGGGTTTTTCAGCACAAAAAATGTGCTGAAAAACTCGACTTATACTCGAGTATGTACGGTAATTGTATCTTTACTTTGTATAAGTTCCTTAAAATATAAATATTTACAAGAACATTAAAACCAAGGGAAAATCCTAATGTAGTTTTTTTCAATATGCTGTTCAATTGACACCTCTCCAGAGTAAGTATAAATCATCTTAAATAATTTGAAAGGTATAAGTCTACTGTAGTAATAAATATGGAAATGTTGATTGACAAGCTATAGCTAGATTTAACTAAAAACATCTGCTGCACAAGCATTTGAAATGGACATAAAATTAGGAGGTATGGAGCTGGAGAGGACTACTTTGGGAGCATTCTGTGTTCACACCAGGTGTCTGCTGGACACTTATTGGAGACCAAACTAGCAGTATAACAAACTGAGCAATAGGGGACATGTCCTTCAGAGCTTAAGGTTCCTCCTTAATGTTAATCAGACAGTATATGAATAAGTGGTGATACATTGTGTAGGGGCTTAGGACAAAGGTCAGGATCAGATGGATAGGCATAGAAACATGTTACTCAGGATTATAATATTGATTTACTTAGCAATATCGTATCCCTGTCACTAATTCACATAATGCATTGTGTTTTCAAGTAGTTCCTTATTTCCACACATCATTACATCGTTTGTACATATTAATACTCTTTTCTTTGCTTTTTTCTCTTAGTAACTGTCTAGCTATTGCCTGCCTGATAGTATATTTTAAAAACGTTATCATGCCTAAATTTAATAGTCTGGTTTATGGTAAGGATCTTGCAAGTTCTACAGCTCATTGTAAATTTCTCATGAAGCAATGTAGGGGAAAAGCACAGAAATTTCATTTACAGACAGTCTAGCTACCAGCAGCAAGATTTAGATGTTATGACAGAAACATTTATTTTGATTGAGAATTTCGCCATTTTTTCCCTGAATTTGTAAATTTATTTATCACCTTACTGATAGATTGCTCCCATCTTTAGTCAGTTTTGCACATGTAAAGGATAGGATGTTGAAGCCCTCTCTACTCTAGGTACAGAAATCAACCCTGCTCCAGCCGGTGACTCATTAAAGGAACACTCCAAGTACCGTTGTAGTGGTTATACACAAAACAACAATGAATATTCACTCCCTAAATTAAAAGGATGGAAGGCAGCAGTTAACCAGAAAAAGGTGTGGTAAACCACGCCAAAGAAGAAAGGCGTATGAAGAATCAATATATATACATACACTTTATGAGGTTCAATATTGAACGGATGTATGATGACCTAAAAAAAAATAGAATAGGAAAAGGTGACAGTGCAATATATCAACAAAGTTTTTTTTTTTTTAAAAGACTAACTCACATTTTTCTGAGCTTCTAAGAGCTTTGCTGTTTAGCGCATGGACTGTATAATACCCGTCTTAGGATATATGAGTATTTCTTGTACTGGACATCCAATTCTCAGCAATCATATGGAAAAAAAAAACAATGGCACAGTATAATGTAAGTATTATAAGTTGTAAAAACAAATAGGTATTGTGACGAGACCAATCTCGCCACATTGCATTGGAGAAGCCTGGTTGCTCGCCTGCTGCCTTTGGACTATGGCCCCCTTTTAAAAGACTTTATTTTTGCCTGCAGAAAAGCTGTATTTGTGCTTTTCTGCCTGGGTTTCAGTAGATTTGTTTGAATGTGTTATACCCCAGATGGGAATCCCATGGAGCCCATTTGTATGAAACTGACTGTAAAGACTTTGGCTCCATGGTGATTAAACTGTATTTGTGTGGTCCGAGCGCCATTCACTTAATAATGTGCGCTCAGACCTGAGCTATCTGGGGATATGTGAAATGTCTGTGTTTTATGTATAAATGTGACTTTATGTATTTTAAAGTGCTTTGTGTCTTTTTGCAACTATGTGCTTAATGGAGTCTTGTGTCTATCCTGGGAGATAATTGAATTACTTATCTCCAGGATAGAAGACTCTGAAACTGGTTTGGGCCAGAAAGCCATGCTTCATTTAGTCACAAAGGACTTTTTACTAACTGTTGAACCCCTTGTCTGATTTGTGCCATTTTTGAATATGTTGTTCCCCTGAATGGATTGATTGAGAATATGTAATTTGATGTGAATGTGATGTATGGTTTTGGAGTTATGAAAGTTGGGTAGAAAGTATGTTTTAACTGTTTGTATAATTGAGTTTCCTCTCAGGATAAGGGGAGGGAATATGTGGGATGTAACTGTGATATGATTGGTTGTTTTATCCCTCCCTGTGGGTGGTCCTGTATTTGAAACACTGTAATAAAAACCAGGCTGGGTGTGCCAGCACCTCAGACCACTGCTTGACCCTCAACACGGAGCCTTGTCTCGTTCTTGGGGGGATTCACTGTATGCTGTTAGAGACTGATTGCCAGGAGTGTAAGCTGATTGTCTGCTTTTCCTGTTCGTCTGCTAGCAGCTATTTGGGAGGTTCCAGTTCGGGAGTTGGAGTGCTATTTTGTATCCAGTTCATGAGTTTTGGTGTTCTGCAGTAGCTGTGCCTGGATCTCTGGAAAGGGGGCCGATCGCCTAAACGGTTTTTACCCCTTGTGTGCAAAACGGTCCGTTACAATTGGTGGCAAGCGGCGGGATCGTTCCTACAGCCAGAAGAACAGCTACAGGAGACACCGTTTCTTTGGATTTACAAGTGGGGGCAACGCATGTCCCAGTACAGCGACCCTAAAAGCAACAGAATGGAACCAGCAGTGTTATACAAGGAGGAGGACCTGGATGGCCGGGATGCATTAAGGAAAGGCATCTGGTACCAGGCCCTGGATAATGTACAATACCAGCGGGGTGAGAGTCTCCCCAGTGAAGAGCAGCGGTTGCAGAAGCAAGTGGCCCTGCGGATGCCCTTCCTGGGAGAGCAGCCCCTGGAGGAATGGGTGAAGGAACTAGAGCATCGGGTATGGCAGGAGCTATGGCTGGAGGATGCCTACCAGGCGCTCTGGTGGTATATGGCACAGTATATACCCTGGACAGCTGAGCATGACAAGCCAGAGGGAGAGGAGTTTGATGGTCCTGGCTTGTTATGGGAGTCCTTTGCAGAGCCTGACTTCGGGAGCCCTGCGCAGAACAGACTTCAGGAAATTTTCTACGAGAGGGAGGCTAGGCATGACTGGGATGACCCCCATGAGGTAGAGCAAGACCTAGCTCACCTAGCAACCCTGGAGTGGGAACTGGAGCAGGACTACCGAGATCTCTTCCACTCCATTGGGAAGGCTCCGCAGGACAGCAGAGTGACAGATCCAGTCTCAGACCCTTTCAGCTGGGAAGATATTGTTGAAATTTACTGGGAGGAACCCCAGGCGGCAGGTGGAGAGGGGACCGAGGTCTCTCCACCGGTATTGCAGGGAATTGGTAGCCCGAGCTCCATTCCCCAGCGGGAGATATTGCAGGGAATTGGGAGCCCAAGCTCCATTCCCCAGCGGCAGGCTGAGTTACAGGGGGCAGAGGTAGTTGTTCCTGCCCCCCAGCAGCAGAGTGATATGCCAGGAAGGCAGTGTGAAGTGCAGGGAGAGGAGAGCAGCGTCCTCCCTCCCCAGCGGCAGGCTGAGTTACAGGGGGCAGAGGTAGTTGTTCCTGCCCCCCAGCAGCAGAGTGATATGCCGGGAAGGCAGTGTAAAGTGCAGGGAGAGGAGAGCAGCGTCCTCCCTCCCCAGCGGCAGGCTGAGTTACAGGGGGCAGAGGTAGTTGTTCCTGCCCCCCAGCAGCAGCATGATTTTTTGGGAATTGGGAGCCCAGTCTCCATTCCCCAGCGGGAGATACAGCAGGGAATTGGGAGCCCAGTCTCCATTCCCCAGCGGCAGAGTGTCCTACCGGGAATAGAGAGCCCAGTCTCCTTTCCCCAGCAGCAGGACACTGTATTGGGAGCAGAGACAGTCGGTCTCCCTCCACAGAGGATGAAAGTATGTATGGGAGAGGAGCTTGCTACCACCTCTCCCCAGCGGCGGATCATTAATGGGCAGGGAATAGAGAGCTCAGTCTCCTTTCCCCAGCGGCAGAGTGTTCTATCGGGAGAGGAGCCTGTTACCCCCTCTCCCCAGCGACAGCTTAGAGTATCCAAAGGGGAGACAGTCGGTCTCCCCCTCCAGCAGCAGAGCTGTGCAACAAAAGGGGAGACAGTCGGTCTCCAGCAGCAGAGCGGTGTATCTAAAGGGGAGACAGTCGGTCTCCAGCAGCAGAGCTGTGTGTCTAAAGGGGAGACAGCCGGTCTCCAGCAGCAGAGTGGTGTAGTTAAAGGGGAGACAGTCGGTCTCCCCCTCCAACAACCAGGCTTCAACCAGGCTACCCTCCCAGTAGCGCTGGCAACAGGGCAGAGTGCCGCTGGTCTCTGCCCACGCAGCAACCCACCAAGTCAGCGTACCCGTACCCAGCACAGCCGTGGTGAGGCACCTGGACATGGACAAGCTTCTCCTTTACCCAGGTGTAGTAACCATTTATTGTGGGTGGGCTGTGCTGTTGATTATTTGTTGTGGGTGGGCTGCTGGACTAACAAGGGCACTGACCGGCAGGAGGTCAGATACCCTGTTAGTCTGTTTGGAAAAGGGGAGAGATGTGACGAGACCAATCTCGCCACATTGCATTGGAGAAGCCTGGTTGCTCGCCTGCTGCCTTTGGACTATGGCCCCCTTTTAAAAGACTTTATTTTTGCCTGCAGAAAAGCTGTATTTGTGCTTTTCTGCCTGGGTTTCAGTAGATTTGTTTGAATGTGTTATACCCCAGATGGGAATCCCATGGAGCCCATTCGTATGAAACTGACTGTAAAGACTTTGGCTCCATGGTGATTAAACTGTATTTGTGTGGTCCGAGCGCCATTCACTTAATAATGTGCGCTCAGACCTGAGCTATCTGGGGATATGTGAAATGTCTGTGTTTTATGTATAAATGTGACTTTATGTATTTTAAAGTGCTTTGTGTCTTTTTGCAACCATGTGCTTAATGGAGTCTTGTGTCTGTCCTGGGAGATAATTCAATTACTTATCTCCAGGATAGAAGACTCTGAAACTGGTTTGGGCCAGAAAGCCATGCTTCATTTAGTCACAAAGGACTTTTTACTAACTGTTGAACCCCTTGTCTGATTTGTGCCATTTTTGAATATGTTGTTCCCCTGAATGGATTGATTGAGAATATGTAATTTATGTGAATGTGATGTATGGTTTTGGAGTTATGAAAGTTGGGTAGAAAGTATGTTTTAACTGTTTGTATAATTGAGTTTCCTCTCAGGATAAGGGGAGGGAATATGTGGGATGTAACTGTGATATGATTGGTTGTTTTATCCCTCCCTGTGGGTGGTCCTGTATTTGAAACACTGTAATAAAAACCAGGCTGGGTGTGCCAGCACCTCAGACCACTGCTTGACCCTCAACACGGAGCCTTGTCTCGTTCTTGGGGGGATTCACTGTATGCTGTTGGAGACTGATTGCCAGGAGTGTAAGCCGCTTGGGAGCTTTTCCTGTTCGTCTGCTGGCAGCTATTCGTGAGGTTCCAGTTCGGGAGTTGGAGTGCTATTTTGTATCCAGTTCATGAGTTTTGGTGTTCTGCAGTAGCTGTGCCTGGATCTCTGGAAAGGGGGCCGATCGCCTAAACGGTTTTTACCCCTTGTGTGCAAAACGGTCCGTTACAGGTATCCTACTTACAATTTCCAGAGCAATGACTTGCTCTGGTGATGTACACTTATTGTGGTACAATCCCCACCTGGGATGAGCAGGAATCCATTGCAGTAGAACAGCAGCAGGTTAAGGTAAAACAATAACATATGGGTATATTGTGTATTTTGTAGTAGTTATGATGTCAGGAGTGCCTTGGTGCCTTCTACGGTAAGATGTAAAATCAGATTAGAACAATCTGACTTCTTATCTGTGGTCTCTCCATCTACACTACTTCCTAAGGAGAATGATCAGCTGATACAGGGTTTAGCTTAAGGTTTAGCTAATGGAAGTTCCTGCTTTAGAATTCCCATAGGAAGTAAGTAAAGCAAAAAAAAAAATTAATTAATTAAAAAAGAAAATAACACAACCCAGGACAGCCACGGCAGTTGTGGCATTTAACAGAAATGGTGAATGTTTCTGAAACAGAGTACCCAATGGTCTTCAGGAATCAAGTATCCAATCAAAACATGCCATCAATAAGTGCCAAGGCCAGACACTTGAGTGCCATAGGCCCAACATCACATTAAAATGTGAGTAGAAACTGAAAATAGTGCACCTTTTAGGAATTAAATGTGCCATATTCCTGCGATTGGAAATCCAACGCTGTCGGATTTAGGTATTCAAATTACTTAATATTCATATCCTAATACGGCCTTGATTTAATAGGCTTTCCAAATGACTCAATACTATTGGAAACACTTTCCAAATGGTTTATCTACAGAAGTCACCATTAAAATCTAAGAGGAAATTTTTAACAAAAATAATTTGGAAAATGTTTTTATAGTATTGAATCATTTGTAAAGCCAGTGTTGGAAACGTTTCCGTATAATTCAATGGATGAGTTCTGTAGATAAATCACTTGGAAGCTTTTGTAACAGCATTGAATCATTTGGAAAGCTTATTAAATCAAGACCTAAGGCCCCGATTTAATATTGTTGAGTAAGCTTTCCAAATAATTTCATATTTTGGATAAACGTTTCAAATGATTTTATATCCCACTAAGACATGTTGGATTAAAATGTAAAATCCCATGTTCAGTTGTTGATAAATCTTGGTTTAATGAATAATGCCACCTAGGTTTGGTATGTAATATTCATCATTTCCTTTTTCTTTACTATGCTTATGCACACATTTTTATTGGAACGATAAAGTCATTATTTTTTTCAACTATTGCAGATGTTTCATCTTTACTACACTCTGTGTGCGGACAGTTCTTAAATCCAAGTAATTTTGTCTTAAGTTTAAGTACAAAACATTGCAAGTATATTTTACATTAATGCATTTATATATCAGGAAGTATAGGTAGGTAACCACAAAGCAAATTTTGAAAAGTTTGGCCACGTGCCTCTGAAAATTGCCACCTGGTAGTCCACTGAGTACTTATTACATGTCCAAGGAGTAAATCACTACCTTTTATTCACAAGCATTACTTAAAGTTGGCTTTAAATGTGGACCTGTCATTTTTCTGGAAATTACATCCTTGAATAAAACATTGAAAAACACTTGTTTTGACCTTTTTCTTTTTGCCATGTGCAGCTCTGGTTCCTTCGAAAATCTTTTTCAAACATTTAGCAAGTCACAATCCAGTAAGGCAAAAACATAACATAGAAATAACGTCACTGCAAGCATTGCAAGTCCACAGGAGGGTTAATTGACACAAAAAAATTACAAACAAGGGGAAAGGTCACATCAAACACCTAATGCGTTTCTGATCTATAGGTCCTTGGACATAGGACCAGTAGGTCCAAACGCGTTAGGTGTTGGTATGACCTTTACCCCCGTATGTTTCTTTTTGTGTCGATTAAACCTCCTGTGGACTTTGAGCGCTTGCACTGACGTTATTTCTATTTTGTGTTTTTGTTCTAATACTGGATTTGGAGTTCCTATGCCTGGCGAACTATTTTTCCACTCGACTAAGTGGGAACTCTTTGCTCCCATTACATTTATGTTTTTTTTAATGAATGCTCAAAGACTTATGCTAGTGGCATTATTGAGTTTTGCTGTCCCGGTTCCAACTGACTTGGAACCATGAGAGAGGCACCCAGTTCCAGGATATTTGCATGGGTTTTAACATTTAATTTTCTTTTTCAAACAACTTATAAAGATATATTTGGTAAGTATAGGTGATGCAAAGAGATTATTAGGTTACAGTACCCCTTTAATTAGTTTTCAGCTTTTGTTGAAGAAAGACACAATATTATGAATATTTGGTGAAAGCTTTAGCTCTTTGGTAATCAGTGGAGAAAGACAGAGACAGATAGATAGACAGAGATGAATGGATGGTCAGGGATTGAGAGAGAAAGAGACACACACCGTATTGAAGTTTGTTATATGTTAATGGTCTGTAATTATCTGCCTTTTATCACTATATATATATATATATTATTAAAGAAATATATAACTTATCATTCAAATAATGTGGAAAGAAAAATAAGCACTTGAATCAGTTCTAAAACATTTCTGAGTCAAATGATAAATGCAAAGTAGAAAGACTGAGTGGTATAACATGGATTAATCAACCCTTTCAGTAATTATAGCTTCTTTCATTTTTTTCTTTTTTTTTGTAGCCTTACTTTCATTGTGGCCTGCCATTCTCCCATTGCTTCTTCCTGGCACCTCCCTTGTAAATCACAGATTGATAGAGTCCAGATCAGAAGGTGCAAGACTCTCACAGCGTGTTCAAGAGAAATTATTGCTGTCACGCCTGACAAAGGAGCACCCTTTATTCTGCTCACGCGTAGCCTCCACTCCCTCCCTGTTGTCAAACCACCTCGTTATTAAAGTGATGAATTAAAAGCTTGTGTATTTTTTAATCAGAACATGATGAAAGCCACCAGGAACAGGTTCCTCTCTCATATTTTACTTTACATTTTGTTAAGCCCTACAGTTCGAAACAATAATTTTGTGCGTCATCTTTAAACTTTTTACCAACGAAAGGGCTGAGTTTAATATTGCTGGATAAGCTTTCTAAATTATTTAATATTTTTGGAAAAAACTTTTAATGAAAAATAAAATAAAGTAAAATATTACAAACTATATCAATATATCAATATTCTGATACTTATAAAAAAACATAAAAATGTGTATATATATATTTTATTCTTCAATTCTTATTTTTATTGTACAAGTTAACAAACAAGCTTGATATGCCATGACAGCTATAAGAAGCATAGTAAAAACAGGCAACAGATTTGTTTCTTAGCATGGCATTCATAGAAACTGCACATTTTTTATATTTAAATTATAAGTTAGGAATAGTAAAGTAATAGTAAATGTCAGTAGGTAGGTAAAACCAGACAGTGTAATAATCAGGCTATTCTAACTGACGGACTATTTTTACAAACAGGAATGTACATGCCTACAGGTTCATAAGTGGTTTGGTAGTTAGAGAAGGGTAGACTTGTGTGGAGGATGCAGAGTGTGCAACAGAGAGAGCAGAAATAGTATCATAGTGGAAAGACAGCTCAGATATCGCTACATGGTAGTTGTACACACTATAGGGAATATACCACTGGGGCTTGTTCCCATGTCATCATTAAAGCATTACATACAAGCTATAAGCCACAGAAAATAATAAGAAAAGACAGAATGTCAAAATTAAACTAAACAGTAGAGCAAGATGATGGTCACTATGATTATGTAATATTAAATCTGCAGTGAAAAGTCTTCATATATAATGAGTCCCCAGTCACCCGATTCCAGTTGTTGATAGGTCACTGGGAATAGCAGCAGGATATCTGATCATAACTGCGGAGTAAGGCTTCCCCTCTGCCCCAGGCTAGATTATAAGGCAGCACTGCAGTGCCACGGACTCGGGTCCTGACAAAGTCCAAGTTTCCCTCATGCAATGGAGAGCAGCGGATCCTGGTAGTCACTCGCCTTTTACTGTGGATGGACCTCTGCTGATGTGGGCGATGCTTAGTGGCTGGACCTCTGGAAGCCTTCAGCCCAGGAGGGCAATCGGCAGGCGACATAGGTGTTTGTGTAGATGCTGTACCCAAAGGGGGGAGTCTTGCTCCTCTTCGTGCACTGATCAGAACTCTAGCTTTAGACACGGGAGGTGCTGTCAAACACTCCTCCAAAGTTGCCCAAAAGCGCTTAAAAATGGCTTCCAGTCTCAAGAGTTAGCACTCTATGTAGCTTGGTTGGGTCGTCTTTGGCAGCGTTGGGCCTTCCCGGAATGGAGTGAAAGTGATCGCCATCTTGTGAGTGAGTAGTTATGTTGGAACTGGTGGGATTGAATGCTTGGTGACTGTATAGAGAAAAGTCCAGTGGAAACCAGGATAACCCCCGCCGGCCCAGAGGGAGATGGGGGGAACGGGACCAGGGAGGAGTTCCATAAGGGTCGATGCCGCAAGGACTGAGGAGAGTGGCCGCCTCTCCCATCCGGTGATTCACCAGGCCTCACAGGTACCCGAAAGAAATCCGGTGACAGGCACTGCAAGGTACCTATCCAATGCACCCTGTCGGGTACAGACACTAGGTAGGATATATATATATATATGTGTGTGTCTCAATAGACCACCCAAGTGCAGCAATATGTTACAATAAAAATAAGGTTAATTACTTCCCTTATATTCTAGGTTGTAACAAAGGATTCCTCAAATCCTCACAAATAAATACAAAATATAAGATACACCTAGAAAAAACAGAAAGCAAAGAACAATCATAGGGAAACACCATTAGATAAAGTGGTCCCTACTATAAATATTGCACTCACAAGATGAAGGAGAAACTCAAGCCCATCAAGGTTTCTTTTAGGTCTTGTAAAGAAGTTCCTTATTTCTCAAGTATACATGTAAAAAGAAAAACTGAACATAGTATAAAACTGTTGATGTTATAAAAAACACAATTTATTGGAAACACTTACAAGAAGTAAGAAAGATAGACAGAGATGAATAAAATGCCCATCAGATATCTGTGTCCCTCTTTCCAAGATGATAAATGGGAGCAGCAGGTGACAGGAATCACAGGCAATAATGCAAACAGCTCTACGCGTTCCATCTAAACAATAGACTTCATCAGGAGAAATTCGGTAAGAACAAATGTTACAATCCGATAAAATAAATCACAATAAAAGTCTCATATGTTCAGTCTTCTTTTAAATGTCCCTCTCGCCTGGTTAGCTTCTCATCAGCCAATCCGTGCGCTTGGTATCACCTGCTCTGCGTAGTCTAAAATCCAGGTCCATATAAGGACTCCCGCCGAGCCTCTGTGGAACGCACATGCGTTCCACCAATCCGGAAAACTAGACTCCTTCTCATTGCATCATCTCTCAATGGCTGGAACGCATATGCATTCCACTTGATTGGCTCACAACCCCAGAGGGGACCGGTCAGAGAAAGGGAAATAGAGAAATAAAGAAAGTACATACATGTATTAAATTAATATGATAACTCACACAATGGTAGTACAAAACAGAATCATGCTGGCTGCACTGGTCCTGGGATGAATTAAGAAAGCTCTAGACATGAGAATCACAAGTGCCTTTGTAGAGGCAGTAGATGGAGACACCTTAGGCAGAGGTGTTGATACCTGCCTAGGAGAGAAATAGTAGAGTCAAGGCAGAGGGGACGTTACCGGACTCGAATGAGAGAGCTGCAGCTTGGTTCAGTTGAAGAGGTCCCCAGAGACCCCAGTCAAGCCTTGGTGATGGGTCTTAAGCTCTCCAGAATACCTGGTAGCAGAGAGGAAGCTGGCCTGGCGGAAGTACTCAGTCGGAGTACGCGAGCTCTGTCACAATCATAATTTTGAACAGGGCAGTGTTAATCACTAAAGTGCACATAGTTAGAAACCTAATGTGAATTCATAAATATTTGTCAATTTTAAACCAATATAGTTGAACTGGTAACATAGCTGGCTTGGATAATTTTTTTTCAATTCAACTACTTTGGACTTAAATTTGAAATTCACTTTGCATTCCCAATGACTTTCACTTTAGTAAATAAACCTGAGGGGACTTTTCAACTATCTGAAGCACACTGTGCCACCATACGCCGTGGTTCCACTTACTACTAACTATAGAATGTTAACATTACAATGATTTGTAGGTTGATCTTGATCCTTTACTTTACGTTGCAATATTACAATACTCACACCATCTTTTAATAAGCTGGAGTTTCAGTATTCTGACATCTACTTGTTAGATCCACACAAATAAAATCAATGCCAGCAATATTTAACAATTCTGGTGGCATATTTTTTCAAACCCATTAGTCCTGATGTCATGCACAAAGCTGGCAATATTCATTCCATCCTGACCCAGTAATAGAAGCAATGTGCCGGTAATCCTAAACCTATTCACTGGAAATACCATAGAGCATACAAGGATGCATTTATAGAAAATTGTATGCTATCAAATGCAAGGAGTCCACAATAGACAACACATAATGAACGCTTTTAGCCTATACAACACTTTACTCATTAGATAATACAAATAGATGCACTCTGCAAACACTGCAGATAGTTACAGTTTACTTAGATATTTATTTTATCTATCACAACAATCCTCCGATAGTTGATCCTCTGCATTATGTAAATTTTAAAGTTTAAATTAAAGATATAAATCCATTTTATTTATCATTTTATTCTTTATCTATTCCACCAGCATGTTGATTTAAAAGAAAAGAGACCCTTGGTCACGAAATAGAGGTTTCACCTTTGGCAAATGTGCTGAAATATGGTCACAGCTAATATACTACCTGATTTTGTGTCGCAAAGGTCCGAATTTAAAAAGTAGAACTTTTTTTTGTTGCGTGAAAGATTACATTTGAATTTTAAATGGATATTTCACACCTTACTATACCCATGAGTATTGTGACAACAGTTTGTCAAATGTACATTTCTCTTACTTCTTGAGCAAAGGAGGAGGAATTCTCCCAACTGCCAAAAACATTTTCATACACACCATTTATTTTGAAATCCATCCTATATAAAACACTCGAGAACACAAACGAGAGCTCATTGCTATAGTTATCGTTATATGAGTAGATGAATTATATGATGTGGGGTATCTGATTCAGGGGATCATAAAATGTGGAAATTAATTAAATATACTGTATGTTAAGTATATTTGTAAAGATACTTGCCAAAGAGTGTGTCGAAAAGTTGCCCTGCCCAGCTTTGTTTGATGGCTGAATAAAACAACAATTTCACTTATGTTGCTGAGGAGTGCTGAAGACATAATTTATCATATTGCCCCAGAGTTTTGGCACACCTAGATTAGGAATAGTGCAGAAGTGCCTCGTACCATTAAAATTAGCATATTCTGTATGTTAAACACAAGTTTTAATATGAATAGGAACTCACAAGGATGGGGCGGTAGGGGGGCGCTATTTTATGTGTAAAATGCTGACAAACAATGGGGGAGATTTTTTTGCTGCTAGCTGTTGTGTCACACCATCATTACTGAAAATATGGCATATTTTCAGTAACACAACAAATTGACCAATATTTCTGTCACTTTTAGAGATGGCAAAATCTTCTGCCCCCTACCCCTCTCCCCCCCACCCCCCACTCTATATTTGGCAAACTTCTGCATAAACTGGGAAAAACATGCTATAAAGAAAACTATCACTTTTCTCGGTTGCTTTTACAGCACTTTAACAGACACAGTCAAAATATTAACACAATTTAACGGATACTTTTCAGAACATTTTGATAAATATCCCTGATTGTTTTTCCGTGCTGATTGTTCCTTAATTAGTTAATTGCCCCAGAACTCCAAACGGTTTGCAAAGAGGAAAAGATATTGGGGGTGAAAGGTTGATTTATCAGAGCAAGAAGGGTGCTATTTTGCATGCAAACTGCAATAAGACATTGTGCTGATTTCCATGGTAATTTTCCTTATTTATCACTTTGTCCCAAATTTGCATCAGTTTTTTTTATCTTTCCAATGTCTCTTTCTGCCTGATTGCAGAGTATAAAGGGTTAAAGAAAGACTATATAGGGGTAAATGCAATTTTATACAATCACTTCACATATTGGGAATTAAAAAAATGATAGACTGCTGTTTTACTACCCAATGTTCTACAATGCATGATTAATTCACATTAAAAAATATAAATATAGAAAGCTTCATTGTAGGATTTGTGCATCAAGACTCAGTATAGATTTACAGCATATATATTATATACTCTAAGTGGAAATGAGACTATGCTAATGGAAGTTCGCAACTGATGCCACCCGAGGGGACTGCCATATTTGACTTATGTGTGCAACATGCCATCGTGGTGATGGGGAGAACGTAATACAATATGTTTAAAGGAACGTTTAACAATGCTTTCTGACTAGCAGAGTTAAATTGCTCATTCTTGTACCTTCTCTATATCACACCCTAACCTATCTGTCCAAAGCAAATAACAAACATACACAAATCTCAGATCTCTTCATACTATATTTAATGTACTAAGTATAATACTATTGTTGGGTATTTTTTGTTTAACGCAGGCACAGGTCATTTTGTAGTCCATATGTGCTTGCCGTTATTAAGGTGCATACCATTTATTCATCACCCATTGCATGAATACGTAATGGAAGAGAGCATGCTGGTATGGATATGTGCCATAGGATGCACAGATCGCTGACCCTTTAGGTGTAAGGGCCATCCCAATTCAACTCCAAAACCCCTGACTTAAATGTTGAGGGAAAATAGCAAATATTGTTAAATCTAAGCATAGAGTTAATGGTGGTAAAGAGCCTGGGTACAGAAGCAATTAAAAGGTGGGATGTCAATTAATAGTATTAAAATTAGGGCAGGTAAACATTAAAATGTTGACCCACTGGAAGCTTGCATTGGAAGTTCACCTGTCTCATTGTAATTAAATTGACATTGCACATTCCAATTGCTATAATATGTGGATTAGGATGCAGATTTGTCAAATTCTGAAAAGACAGAATGCGGGAACAAATAGTGATGGGAATGAACAGACTAAACAAATGCCGAAAAGGAAATGAAGAGTTGGACAAAGCAGAGGTATATATTAGGGATAAGGAATGCACACAGTCTATCGATATTCTTGCACCTGGGTCACAAGATTTTCTCCCTCTACTCACAGTGCAACTTGCTTAATTACCCATAGCGTTTTTATGAATTAGTACCTGACGTGTCTCACAGGCGATATTTGAGAATAAGAGCATTTATCATGGAGCAAAATAAATCAAAACTCTCTCATTACAGTTCCAAGGACTCGCCTCCCTAGCCTTCTTGTTATGGTATTTCATTGCCTTCAGGTTTCCTTGTGATAAATGGTTTTATATGCCCAAATCATTGGAACTCGGGCTTTAAATAATTCCAATATTGCAGTTCTCCAGAGTGCCATTAAATGCCTAAGCTTTCACTCCCAACGTTCTGTCAGTCACACACTTATCTCAGGCACACAGAGGACAAAGCTGGCTCTAATTCCTATTTCCAATTTATACTGCTGGGATAGTTTATAAAATGGTTATCATTGGTGGGATTTAATGTAGAACTGGTAAAAAAAAAAAAAAATCAAAGTGAGTTTTCAGTGTTTAATAAACTCTATATTAAATCAAATGCTTAAATTGCATTCAGATATGTACAAAGAGCAGGGAGGGAAGCTTACTGAATTTACCCAAGTGCTACAGAATACAAGCTGTGATCATTATCTTCTGAAAAATAAGAGATATAACAAGTCTCACTTATTCTAGTATCACCTACTGTTCGGATATTGTGGTTATCATTAATCACGGAATGAAAACTGATGTGATTTGTATACTTACAATCTTTACAAGTGACATACACCAATCACCATAATCAGCTTTTAATATATTGCGAAATGACAGAGTTCAATTAATTCCGATTTTATTGAGTCCGATCTTTGTTTTCATCATGGCCATTTTTCTAGATTGTGCGATTAAAACATATTCTTGAATGCAGCATAGATCAGAAACATCTATCGTTCTGTCTGTGTCCCTGTTTATCAATTTCATATGACCATCTGTCTATTCACCAATCTGTCTTATTAAATACTTCACTGCAACAATAATACATCCAATTACAAAAGAGGCAAAACACTGAAAATGTAAAAATACAATACAACAAGCATTGCACAAAAGGCACACTAGTTTCACAAATATGCACACAAAAAAAATTCTAAAAGTTACAAATTTGGCAGCTGTATACATCAAACCAGAAGAATTATAGATCCGTAGAGACACTCCACTGCCCAAATTAAAATAATAAAAAAATAAATTACTGCTTAGCAGATATACCTCCAATGAAAACATACATGCATTTAATTATGCATTTTGTTTCGTGGAGTTTTATATAAAAACAGCTTGCAAAAGTTGCAGATTTCTTGTCTGCAGCCTTTGCAAGACCTTCACTATAGCAAAACATGGACTTTTTATAAATTTTGTTAATTAATACTTTTTAAGTAAAAATGTTGATGTTCATGCTGCAACTGCTTGTTTATGGAGGTTCCAATGACAGGACTGTCACAGCCACAAAAGATCTATTGGTAACTATGATACATTTTACTTGGGCATGTGATCCCTTTAACCAGTTCTCTCCTGTTGCATTTCCCATGATTCCATTCTTTGCTAGAAATATATCTCCTGGTGTCAGAAAGATAATGTATTCCTGCAGCCATTTAACTGGGCGCACCAGGATAAATTACATGTCTATAGTTATTTCCCAGGTGATGGCTGAACAAAAGTGACAAGCACAATCTCTGCCTCTCTCTCTCTCTCTTTCTCGCTATTGCTTGCTCTCTCTCACTCTCCCTTTCACAAACACATACTGTGAAGCGATGAGTTGACACACGTAGGTGCAGCAACGCTGTGTCAGCCACACTCCCTGGGGGTAATGCTATGAATTGCTGGGAGCTCTTGTCCTCACTTCACAGACACAAGAAGACCACCTGATCCTCATTCCCCGAGACAAGTAAAGCCGCTTGCAGACTTCATTCCTCATACATTTTATTTTTTACATGAATTGTTTTGAAAATCTATTCTTACTGAAACTATGTAAAACGCCTTTATTCTTTTTCAATCCCTCTCGCTGATTTCTCGAATGAAATATAGAATTGGACACATTGTTTTTATGCCTAATTCCTCCAGTACTACTCAAAATACAATTAAAGGGACACTGGCATTTCTCAGGATTTTTAATATTATATTTACTTATGTTCACCTATATTTAACCCCTTCAGGACGGAGTCAATAGTGCACGTTCTGATCAAAACAAAACATAAACAAAAACTGGAATTTGCGCTATATGTCTGTTCAACCGTAATTCACCGCTGTCACGTTAAGTGCACCCACACTTATTATATATCATTTTGTTCAGGGGAAACAGGGCTTTAATTTATCATTAACTATTCATATATGGAACATAATTTATTATTAAACAAATTTAATAAGATTTTTTTTTTAAATTTGCATTTCCGTCTGACATTTTAGCTGTGAATGTCATAATACTGTTAGGTTTTACTGCAAAAATGCACATATTTGTAATCAGCAATATCTCAAGAGTACAACAGTACCCCCCATTCACAGGTTTTATGGTGTTTTGGAAAGTTACAGGGTCAAATATAGAACGTTCCATTTTCAAATTGAAATTTGCCAGATTAGTAATATTACCTTTGAGATGGTGTGGTAGCCCAGGAATGAGAATTACCCCCATAATGGCATACCATTTGAAAATGTAGACAACCCAAGGTATTGAAAGTGGGGTATGGTTAGTCTTTTTTAGTAGACACTTAGTCACAAACTCTGGCCAAAGTTAGCGTTCATATTTGTTTTTGTGTGAAAAAAGCAAAAAACTAATATTTGGCCAGTGTTTGTGACTAAGTGGCTACTAAGAAAGACTGGACATACCCCACTTGCAATACCTTGGGTTGTCTACTTTTGCAAATGGTATGCCGTCATGGGGGTAATTCTCATTCCTGGGCTACCATATGCTCTCAAAGGCAACATAATCAATCTGGCAAATTTCAATGTAAATAAAAAATAAATGCAAGCCTTATATGTGACTCTCTAACTTTCCAAAACACCATAAAACCTTTACATGGGGGGTACTGTTATTCTCGGGAGACTTCACTAAACACAAATATTAGTGTTTTAAAACAGTAAAAAATATTACAACAATAATCTAGTCCATAAAAGTGCAGTTCGTTTGTAAAAAATGCATAAAATGTCACTTTTACTTAAAATATCATCATTGTAATAGAATTTACCAGTTTGAAACACTAATATTTGAGTTCCGCAAAGTCTCCTGAGTAAAACAGTACCCCCTATGTACAGGTTTTATGGTGTCTTGGAGAGTTACAGGGTCAAATATAGTGCTTGCAAATTAAATTCTCTGCACTTTCTCCCTGTGTTGTCAGGCATGTCAATCAAATTTTAATTAATCAAATCACATAATTATGTTAAAAGATTACTTAAATATACATGTAGAATTTTAATATATATGCATTTATAGGTATTTAAATTCTACGTGTATACTAATGTAATCTTTTATGTAATTATATGTATGTATCTATATATATATATATTTGCTGTTAATTGTATTTTATATATAGATAGATATATATAGAATGTCATTCTAAGTGTATTTTGTTACCAATATATATATATTAATAACTAAATACAGTTAGAATGAAATTACATATGAATATATAATTTATATTACATTTTGTTTCAATATTTTATTTATTTATTTTATTATTTTATTTATTTATTTATTATTGTAATTATAGGTATATCTATATAATATATGTGTATATATCTATTATATATATAATTTATATATATTATATATGTAACATCTTTCTAAGTGTATTTTAATACTAATATATGTACTTATATTAATATTAAAATACACTTTGTATGACGTTACATATATATAATATGTATAAATAAATATATATATATATATATATATATATAAATACATTTCTATTTAAATTTTACACACGTCTAATATATTTTATTACTTCCCACCAGCAGGGGGACTGTCTGACATTTTAGATAGTCCCCCTGCTGGCAGATCCACAGCCAGCTATAGGGGGCCATGTGATCGCTTTTTGAGAGCGATCACATGGCCCTCGGGGGCATCTTTTGCCATGGGAGGGCTGTCTGGGCTGTCAGGCAGTCCTCCCGAAGAAGATCGCGGTGGAGGTAAGTATCCCGGGCGCTCTGGGGGCTGCAGCCGTTACGGCATTCTATGCCGCCGCGACGGCTTTAAAGCCCATTTAATGCGGGACGGCATAGAATGCCGTAACGGTGTTAAGGGGTTAACAAATATGTTTGTTAAATATGAAATATAAAATAAATGTATAAATCCACATTTCTTTGTTGTGCATCAGGGGCCTCTATCTTAGCTCCCAGTCAATCATTGTTATAATCTCTGTCCTTTGGGTCAGGCAGTCACAATAGAGATGAAGAGAAATTAAACAATGTTTTTACTTCTCTTCATTTGCCGTGGGTGCTCTGGCCGTATCTGGATTAAAAAATAACTGTTCTGTCAGGTTCTAAAAACTTTTATATAAGTTTAAAAGAACACAGAGCGTTGCATGATAAAAAGGCTAGCACAAGTTATAGGTGATTTTCCATATATTATTTGATGGTAATTTTTCTAGAGAATGGACAGTCCCTATTAAAACACAATAACATATTGTTTCAGTAACTTTTATTTTATTTTCCATTCCACTAATTATCTAATTAACAACTTTAAATGTAGTCGCCTGTTTTAATGAAGATAATTTTCAAGCTACCTTAAGATGACCTTCATAAATCTTTCTACTTTCAGTGCACCCTTCACGCTTAACCCTTTCTCTTTATATAGAACAATCCATGTTGTTACAAAGTTGTGATTAGCTGATTAAATGTTAGGTTTGCAAAGAAAAAAGTAATATTTTATGTATATATTAAGATTGGCATGAAGCTGTTACTTGGGTAAGTGCTTTTACATTTAATGTTTCCTTTACGTGACTTCAATTAGTGAAAATGGAGTCTAAATGCTATTAATTGCCAAGGACTTTCAAAGCACGGTTGACCAAAATCCATTGAGTCGATTGTTTAGGAAATGCTGATCAAGCAGCTGACATAGACCATCTTGTGAAAATTTTATTATGTACTATCCAACGTAAGAGCACATAAACATAGAACACTCCAACTCTCCTTACCTACCACCATTTTAAGATGTTCTCGTTAACACATAATTAACCATTTAGTTATACTCAAGGTTTGATATATATCTGTCCCTTAAGGACTACTGATGGTATTGCTCAGCTTGGGGTATTTAAAGGGACACTCTAAGCACCAAAACTACTACACATTAATGCAGTGATTACAGTGTATATATCCAGTTCCTTTATTCAGATAAGTATTTATGCACCACTTTATGCAGATAGACACTGGAACACTTCCTCTTCAACACCTTTAAACTGTGGGTCTTTATGTTTATGATGCCAGGCAGAACATGACAATGCTATACATAGCTATTGCTTCACTATTAGAAGCACGAGATTCTTGGAGATTGGCAACCTTCATGCATGAGCTGCAAGTCCACAATGTGAAGCATTCGATAATCAAGGATGGGATAATTGGGCTGCTGATAGAAGTCCGTCTCAATGCTAACATAATGGTAAGTTGTACTGCATTTTGCATAATTTTTATTATAACATTGTTTGCAAAAAAAAAGAATACTCTATATTACCGTTATAGTCTTCCTTTAACAAAAGCAATAATTCTGATGTAACATAGGATTTTGTAATATATTAATATAAATTTAGTTGAGAATTAGAAAATTCTTTCACCCATAATTCCAATACTAACTGAATAGGGTGCTGACAATTTAACATATCAGTCCTTGGCAAAAGGAGGATGTGGGGTGAGGATGATGGGAACAAAAGAGATCTCAGATTAGAGAAATGCGTGGGAAATTATTAATGGAAACAAAATGAAATCAAATCAAAAGGAAGATAAAAATATCACGTGGGCTTCAGTTATAGAAAGTAAAAGGACAATGTTAACGTAGTTACAATTTGCACATCACACACTGAAAGTGACACAGATGAACATCAACTATTTCAACAATATGGTAATGTCAATATAGCCTACGCTTTGAGTAAGTGAATAGTACAGTACTTAAGAGACTTCACAACTTAATCGGAATGAAAATGCTGTGGTGCCAGGTGGTTCCTGGCTTTTCCTTATTTTCATGGGCTAAACCATTCATGAATGATATGACCCCAAATCTGCTCTGCAGCATCATTTCTCTTCGTTCCTATCCAAACACGCTTTGAGGAATTATTCTAAAAGAAGTCTCGGACTGCCACAGAGAAGGGGCATTACTGATTGGCTCAGAGTGGTCAGCTGACACTCTAAGCCAACCGATAGCTCTTCACTCATAAAACCAGCTTGAGAGAAAATGTGTATATGCAACTAACAATAACAATAAAGGGAAGGTAAAACATTTTTTTGAAATGTTTGAGAAATGTATATACATCCTTTAGGAGAATGAATGAAAGCGGATGTGGAAAAGGACAGAGATAAATGACTTTGGGGTTAAACTGTTCGTAAACAGGTTAACCACTAAAGGAAAGGGACCTCCTGGCACCGTAACAACTTCATTTGGATGTTGTTGTTTTTTTTAGCATCATGATTATATAACCACATATGAGAATCTTTTATTAGTTTGTAGAATGCTATGTTTCCTGTGATGGAGCCATTGCACTAGCCATTTTCAAATACAAGTTCATTATTTAGTTACAAGAGTAGATGTTGATGAGGCAAGACCATGTATTGTGCCGTGGATTTCCTACTACAGTGCATTGGGCAGTACCAGCTGGCTGAATGTTCAGGCATCGATGATAAAACAAGATATTAACTTGCAGGTTGCCAGGCCATCTGCTGTTTTTGATTACTGTACAACAATTAGAAACAGATTTTTGATTAAGATTCTGCAGATCCTCAGACAATTAGAGTCCCTAATCCTGGCACATAGAATAAATGCACAGTAGCAAGGACAATAGCAGTACACCGGTAGGAAAGACATCCTTGTATTGGCCTATATTAGCCAGTTAGTGGTCCAGTCATTTTCATTAATAGGTCAATGTACCAGTGCACCAATAGGGATAAAGCCATCTCATGGTCTGTTGGTGTGTACTGAAAGAAAGCAGGTCTGGTTCTCAGGTGGGGGTTTGGTGGGGGGGCTGAAAGGGGCTTTAGTGCCAAGTGGGTAATAGTTAGCCCCGAGTCCCAAGTTATACTGAGAGAGAAATAATATCGCAGTTACATCATTTGTGTTAGTGCCACTTTTAAGTACCATATTTGGAGTAAATTATGCAGCACAGTTTGGCATGGATGCAGTGTTTTAATGCAGGTTTAGTTAACAGCAAGGCTTAAAAGGATCCTATAATTCCAGGAAAACAAACCCGTTTTATTGGCACTATAGGCTCCTGGAGTGCCCCCCTCCCACGGGGCACTCCAGGCCCCTTCAGCCGCTTACCTGAATCCAGTGCCGATTTCCCTCGGCGCTGGGTCAGGCTCGGCCCATGCTCCTTCCCTGCTGACGTCAGCCAGTGGGGGATACCTAATGCGCATGCACGGCAATGACTGTGCACGCATTAGACCTCCCAATAGGAAAGCATTATTCAATGCTGACGCTGGAGGTCCATGAGGACGTCCAACGTCAGATAACGGACCAAATGTCCATTTGGATTCCGGAAGCCCTCTAGTGGCTGTCTGCTAGACAGCCACAGAGGGCAGAATTAGAGCTGCATTTTCCATTTAAAGATTTTTAAAGATTTTTTTAGATAACCCCATACATGCAATTGCATTGTTTGTCCTACATTAATTTGCTAATATTCCTCCCAGGTAAGTAACTTGCACAATTATTATTAGTATTTTTTTTTTTTAGAGAATAGATTAATTGAAACTAATATGTTTGTTCGAGAAAACAGCAGTATCGCTATTTTCTACTTATTTGTGCAAAATTTCAAAACAATAATAAAAAAAAATGAATAATATACTTTTAAGATAAAATATAAAATCTAAACTTAAAACCAGGTAGAATAACAGAACAAGCAGAAGGTCTGTAGTACAGAGCATAAGGCAGATATTTTTAGCACAAGAGAGATATAGAGAATCTGAACAATAGCACAATGAAAAGACAGAGAGACAGAATGTCACAAACCGTGAAGCACAGACAGAATAGCTCTGAGAAAGGGTGAACTGTATGAATTAAAATGTCTTTTATTTTCAGAGGCGGAATGTAAAGGCAAAATGGAAGGAAACGTAACGAAAAATAAGAAAGATGCTCTTTTAGTTTCTGCTGACAGTCCAAAGTCTCATCTCCGTACAGCAGTGCAGTTTTAAATGAGATCTGTCAGGGTCACAGCGTCTAAGGAAATAGGGTCACCTAAAGGAGAGGAAGAAGTGATGATCAAATGTGTAGCAATATGTACGCTAATAAGCCCAAGTGACTGCATGGTGCCTAGGAAAATGTGCCAAAAAAGGACATTGGCACACTACGAAAAAACAAAAAAACGTGTAATCCAATTATCAGGAAAAATCTTTCACTTTCCAGATTTAAACTAAAGATAATTGAAGGAAAGTAAAAGTGCTAATATATGACTAATGTACAATTACTGATATAAACACAAAAAAACAGAAGAAGAAGAATTTTTGTAATATTCTAGTATAAAGGGATGTTCTTACTGATTAGAAGGTTGTACCCGGTAGCTTAAAGGGCGAAGTCCCAGTTAATTTAATATTACTTTGTAATTGTTTGTATTTTTAAACTTGCTGTAAATGAAACACAGTATAAAATACTAAATATATAAAAAGTACTATTTATACATTTTTAAAAACCATTTCACAAAAGAGTGTTTGGTGAACCTATTTAGATTTAACTGAATAAAAAGAGAATACATGGATATTACATTACTATAACCCAATTTATTGCAACTCACATAATTGATCTTGGAATTATGGCTCACTCAGCTCTGCCACCATAAGGTTGGAGCAGGTACTACAGCTTTTGTTTTTACCAAGTTAGCTATGTTAATCAGTCTAGGCATGTGCGATTAAAAGGTCCCCATTAAAATTAGCTTTCAGTTTCAAGAAACAGTGGTTTACATTACAAAAAAATTCTAAAGTTGTGCTCTCTTTGTGTCTATCCCTTCCCAGTACCGCATACTGTTTTATGCCCACTGCACATACATTTTCAGGATAACAGATATGGTTTAAAATTGCCTGAGAATTTGCCAACAAAGTATTACAATGAATGTATTCCAAAAAAACAAAACAATAAAAATATCAAACACTTTCCATTTAATATTTGCAACTCATCATAGACTATATTATTATCTCTACAAAAGGACAATTGTAACAGGCCGAACATTCATCATCATTGAGAGTTCTTGAATCTTTGCCATGAACCGACATTTATTAGTTACACCAACTATTTCAAGAAACACTAAACTATTCTGTCCATTTCTATAGAGTTTGGAAACTTTCTACCATCACAAGAAGATCAGTGCCCACCTTCACTGATCTCATTTTAAATTATGAATTAACAATTGAGAATGGGAAAAAGACTGGGGAAAAAATGATGTGAACCTTTAATATACATGGAATGGCCCTTCTCTGTTGTAGTGGTTATGTAGCCAGGAGTGCCTTGATGCCCTCTAAAGGTAAGTAGTTAAACTGTTTGCTTGACAAGTTACCGGGGGTTTGGCTCAGGAGGGCTAACAGAAGCTCCTCCATGATACATCCTTCCCCTTTTAATGTCTGATTTTGTCTTGTCAGTCATATACTGTATACACTAAGAATATTGGTCTCATCGAGTTTAGCATCAGATAAAGGCTGACGTGCCTTGTTATTCTCTTCATTCTATTGACAGTTACTAATTCATTCCACCCAACGCTAGCATCACGCTGACATTTTCCCTGATAACAGAGCACAGTCCTCATTCAAGGAAGTAGAATTGCAGGATGCTAAATAATAATGTGAACATCAAAACAACATGTCCTCTTAAAATGACTGTGACTCATGTCACCGTGAATTCTGCAGTTTTTACCAATGCGGAGCTCAGACTTACTCTGTTATCTGATTTAAACTTTGGCCACATGTGGCATTAACATGACGTGCCATTATCAGACACGGTCTATAATGAAAGTTCCGATTCCATTAATGTGAGCACAGGCACAGAGTGTTTGGTAAAATTGGAAAGAGATAATATACCTTTAAAGTCCTTGCCTGATTAGAATTCATTAAACCCTACAAGAAAATGCAGATCCTGACAGTTGTAACTGGGGCAATGAACAAGATGCATAGTTTAGGGACTCAGAGAAAAGCCAAGAATAGAACCCTTGAGAAACACAAGTCAAAATGAAAAAAGGGCTTTTTAATTGTAATTGTATAAAAATAATTTATGATATATTAAACATGCACAATTTAATGACCCTAACACTATCTCAAGCCTCTTGCGTATATGCAACATGCATACTAATAAGCACATTTCCCCGCTGTAAGATATCAGTACAAGACCGTATTGTTAGAGCACATAGCTTATTTCAGTGGCAAATGCTTTGCTGTTACTCAAAAAGCCGCCAAAATAAAAAATAGCCGTGTAAGGAGATCTGTAAGGCAGGCCCACAATTACACTACTATCAGCACAATAGGGAGAATAGCTTAGTTCAGGGTTGTCAAATCTTGGCCCTGCAGAGTTGGACATTTCCCATGATGCTTAGCCAGCGTAAAGGTTTCTCTCTTGTCTAATAATAGGGTTGCCATGGAAATGGTTAAAGTATAAAACTAGCATTTATTGAACATTTTCAAGTACATAAAAAGCAATTACTTTCAGCAAAATATGTACAGAGCGTCATCCAGGTCAATAACATTTTCAAGTAGGCACAGAGGGAGTAAAGCTTGGAAGGACTCAGGAAACTATACATTCTGGTAAGATAAGTAGAAGTATAGATCAGGGTGTTGCCGTGGATGTGATCTATTTGGATTTTGCCAAGGCATTTGATACAGTTCCACACAATAGATTAGTGTTCAAACTCAAGGAAATCGGTCTAGATGAAAATGCTTGTTCTTGGGTAGAACATTGGCTTAAAACAGAGTACAAAGAGTTGTCATTAATGGTAAATTTTCAAGCTGGACAGAGGTGGCAAGTGGTGTCCCTCAGAGGTCTGTTCTGGGACCCCTTCTATTTAACATGTTTATAAATGATCTTGAAGACCGCATTGAAAGTCATGTTTCAGTGTTTGCAGATGACACCAAACTTTGTAAAACAATACAATGTGAGCAAGATATTACTTTGCTGCAGAGGGACTTAGATAGACTGGGGGACTGGGCACTCAAATGGCAGATGAAATTTAATGTTGAAAAATGCAAAGTTATGCACTTCGGCGTAAAGAATACACAAGCAACGTATACCCTTAATGGAAGCGAATTAGGGATAACAACACATGAAAAGGACTTGGGAATTGTTATAGACAACAAGCTATGCAACAATGTGCAATGTCAATCAGCAGTGGCCAAGGCCAGTAAGGTATTGTCATGCATGAAAAAGGGCATTCATTCTCGGGACAAGAATATAATTTTGCCTCTTTATAAATCACTGGTAAGACCCCATATTGAATATGCTGTGCAATTTTGGGCACCTGTTCTAAAGAAGGATATTATGGCACTAGAAAAAGTGCAGAGGCGGGCTACAAAATTAATAAAAGGAATGGAACATATCGGCTATGAAGAAAGGTTAACAAATTTAAACCTATTTAGTTTAGAAAAACGTCGCCTGAGAGGGGATATGATAACATTATACAAATATATTCGGGGCCAATACAAACCATTGTGTGGAAATCTATTCACAAACCGGACTTTACATAGGACACGAGGCCATGCGTTTAGACTGGAAGAAAGAAGATTTCGTCTAAGGCAAAGGAAAGGTTTTTTTACTGTAAGAACAATCAGGATGTGGAATTCTCTGCCTGAGGAAGTGGTTTTATCAGAGTCCATACAGATGTTCAAACGGCTACTAGATGCATACTTGCAAGAACAGAATATTCAAGGATATAATCTTTCAATGTAGGGTAATAACTGCTTGATCCAAGGATAAATCTGACTGCCATTCTGGGGTCAAGAAGGAATTTTTTTCCTAGCTTGTTGCAAAATTGTGCTTCAAACTGTTTTTTTTTGCCTTCTTTTGGATCAACAGCAAAAAACAAATGTGAGGTAGGCTGAACTTGATGGACGCAAGTCTCTTTTCAGCTATGTAACTATGTAACTATGTAACTATAACTAGTGAACCTCAACATATAGGCCTAAACAGCCATTATAACAAAACAGTTCAACATGATTGTTTTAAACTTTTTCAGCATTGTTATTATGCTGTTACCGCCATGCATTTAGTTCTAATTCATTGCAATATACTGTTAATGAATACATTGCCATGGAAAAGCAAACTTTGAAGCTGCAACTCCAACTCCCACTCCCATCATGCACTGCTGGCCTGTGACCATGTAATCAATAAAAGTTCTAATAATTAAGTATAGGCAACAGCTGGCACAAAAGTAAATTTATTAGCTGGTTTTAATTTAGTTTTTTAATCCCTCAGAACTTTCAGCTGTGGTGGACTGTGACTCCAACAAGCACTGCATGATGAGAGTTGTAATTCATACCACCTGCTGGGAAATAGATTAATTGATAACATGAGTCGGGTGAGATTGTATTTCATCTATTGACTGCTAGCTGGAATAGTCCACATTACACGGGTTAGTTTCTTTATGTTATTTTAACATCACTGCCATTTGATAGGTTTATTTAAAAAAAAAACAAAAAAAAAAAACAACACAACAACAAACAGAACCGTGTCCCACTTCCTTCTGGCAATGAAAAGGTTAGGTGTACAAGGGCTCCCTGGAGATGTATTTCTCTACCTATGTCTTTAGCACAGTATGTGACAGTAAGCTTTACTCCCAGTGCCACACAAATTCTTTCTCTTTACTGTATAACATTACATATTGTTTTACCTTTCAAGCTAAGAATACACTTTCCAAGTGAATGAAATCCCTTTTCTAAGAGAATACTTTCATTATCCTCCTTATCTTTTTTCCTATGAAGTTTAAACACCAGCCAATACAAAGACCTGAAAGTTATGTGCCTGTTAAATAACTTTGAGTTGAGATTTTCAATATCCTTTCTGATGCCTATTGTTTAAAATCTTAGTGCCAAAGAAGCAGTTGTCAGAAGGTAGGCTTATCAGCACTTGTCAGAAGGTAGGCTTCAAAATGTACGTAAGTGCTGCCATTTTGTCCCGTGGGATGAGTTGACTTATGAATGGCTGATACTCTAGCAAATTGTGTATGTTTTACTACACACTCTGCAATTTGACTCAAAAGGTTTTGGTGACAACAGTACAGTAATAACTTTGTCAGAAAAGACAAAGGGAATCATACATCACGCCTACCCAGCACAAATAAAACAGCACTCATAAAAGCACTCATGCATACAACATCTTATGTACTGCATTTAACGTGTATTACATAATGTAATACAATATATCAGAAAATTTTGCTTTTGCAGCAAGACTTAAATGTGTATTTGTTTTTTTTCCTCTAGCAGAGTAGTATGCCCAAAGGAATATGAACAAATTTATTTTTTCCAGGCTAAAATGAAATAGCAGAAGTATAAGTGCTTTTTCAGACCTGTATGTGAATAAGGGAATATACTGTGTACCTCTCTCAGTGACACTGGGTCCAATAATTAACCCTTTGTATACTAGATGCCTGGATACTTAAATACAATGCTCTCCCTCCCCCACCCACCCTCCCCCCCCATTGAAAAAGGCAAAAAAATCAATACCTCTAATACAAACAAAGTAATAAACATGCTATGATACTAAATATTCCATTTTGTTTTTCTCATTTAAATATGTTTTTCTCATTTAAAAATGACCAGCACTGTAATGTAAGGTAGAAAGTAAGCTGGGCTTTCAGAGCTAAAAACATCCCATGATGAGCACTGGTGACGATATGTTCCTGGCAAACAGACAATTCATGTCCACCCCCAACACTAGGCAGAAAATAGAATATAAATCAGTGTATAGTCCTAACTAGTGATGTCCCGAACGGTTCGCCGAACGGTTCGCCACGGACGGCGAACATATGACCCTGTACCTCACAGTCAGCAGACACATTCCAGCCAATCAGCAGCAGACCCTCCCTCCCAGACCCTCCCACCTCCTGGACAGCTCACTAAGAATGCAGCTTCAAAATGGATGCTGTCCAGGAGGTGGGAGGGTCTGGGGGGAGGGTCTGCTGTTGATTGGCTGGAATGTGTCTGCTGACTGTGAGGTACAGGGTCATATGTTCGCCGTCCGTGGCGAAACCTTCGGCGAACCGTTCGGCGAACCGTTCGGGACATCACTAGTCCTAACATGTTCAATAACAGATATGTCCAAAAGTTAACAGACTTTCAGATAGACATTTATCTGTTTGCCTCATGCCACAAAAGGAATTCATGAAAACTCTGACATAGCAGCAGAGGGAAATTTTGGGAGGGAGTGGGTATGCAGGGTCAATTCTGTCCGTCTGTCTGTCTGTCTCTCATAAGTTGGAGGAACTACAATGTTGAACTATTATATATTAAGTACTGTGCAGGAGTATTTTTAATCTACACTTTCAGGAAACAATGCACTTTAATTTGGACTACACACTACCTGTCTGTGACATTCTCTTTGAAAGCTTTACTCTAAAAATCTACCTCTCTTCTGCTCTTAATAGATGATTTATACGTTGGTCAATACTACCAGACTGGTGGGAAATGTATTGTTTACCCAGGGGATTTTACTGACTTATTCAGGAATATTTAGAATTATATTTTGTTGCCCTGTGCCTGCAGCGTTACCCACTGTGTGTGCTACTAGTTTATCTTATGTATTGAGGAAGGCAACCTTTGGCACTTCAGCTGTTGTGGACTACATCTTCCATAATGCACTAATAGCAGTAATGTTTCGAAGCATCAGGGTAGATGTAGCTCACAACATCTGGAGTGCCAACCTACTAGGAACCTGCAACATTTACTCTTCCCTTACACTTAAAGGCACCTGGATTTGGATTTTGGAGATTGATTTAAAAATATATATATTTTCACTGCATCAAACTATGGATCCATACTGCCTTATGTCAGAGGTACAGCCTTAGATTGGTGGTATAATTGGGAGTGAAGCCCATTGGACTCTTAATAGAAGTGAACATAATATGAATGGCCATGTTTCTTTTTATTTTCTGACTGTAGTCTACTCATTTTCAAATGTGTACATTTGATGTATACCATGTTAGCATCATCACAAGTGTGTTCGATGGAAATGACCTCTTCAGTTTACTCCAGTTATCGACACAGAACCTGATCTCAGTTCAATAGGACACCCTTCATATAAAGAGGAATGGAATGTTCTCATAGTGAATATGTAATAAAATGTGAAGGAACTTCATGATTCTATCCAGTTGGTATTGGGCCACCATCTCAAGAGAATAATTCTAGTCTTCTCTAGATGCGAAAGAGGGTTCAATCTAGTATTATCTAGAGCTACACAATACATTGGCCACTTAATAGGTGGACATAAAACCAGAAGCCCCAATTATTATATTACTTCTAAGGATCTAATAATGAGTAGGTTCACAATTTTGCCTTCTGGACAGTACCATTGGTTCTTGGAATGTTGCCATACTAATTCCATACTGTATGTAGTAGAACATTGCAAGGTTATTCAGTAAGAAAAGCTGTCAAATATTTGTGGGATTGATTAGTTGAAATGTAATGCGAAATGTATACTATAGAACATTCACATAACATAAATAAACCAGTTATTGAAATATTTCGCTACACTTCAGAACAAAATTAAATGGAGCGTGAACCCAAACTGTTTGAATTTAAGATAAAATTACTGTCCCGTTAACTGAAAGAGGTTTGTAGAGCAAATTGCTGATAAATGCATTGTATACACCACTAATATGAGGATTCATATTGATGACAAGAGAAGCGAAATTAACTCACCAAGGCAGATTTTTATTTAGCTTCCTGTGACTTTATGTTTATGGATATTTGTTTACTGCACATACTTTACGTTATTTAAGATGGAAAATGGTTTCATTTTATTGATTTCTTCTTTTTAAGTAACAATTATGATGTGTTTTTACTGCCAAATATCTCTCATATTTGCTTTTCTCCTACTCTACTCACATAGATATTTATGCTATGTTAAAATGCACCTGTCAGACGGAAAATGTGCTGAAGACAAGGTCAGCACCAGATAATTTATAAAATGTAACCTATTCATTGTACTAGTGACATCATCTACAGATGTACACATTAAGCTAAAGGTGTCTAAAATATTTATTATTCTATTATTATTCTATTAATTGCTATCAATTTGACTTGCACAAAACCCAGATAAAATAATAACCCACCGACACTCTAATCTCTCATCACTCTTAGCCAGCAATAGCTAAGGTTGCTTGTGGGCCAACAAGCAGTTGAAAGCTACGATACAGTGGAAAGATGAGATGATTTTGATTTTTTTTATTTTTTTTGCGAATATCTGTGTATGTGTCATACACTCTCTATATTTGGAAATTCATTTTAAAACATGCAGGATATGATTTAATCCCCTCACCTCTGCAGCACTGCTAAGATTTCTTTTCTCCTCTTATCATACTGTCTCTCTCATCCTTCTGTTTGCTGAGCTAACTGTGCTCCATTGCAGGCAGATGATCCAAATACTTATGAGAGTTGAAACCACCCTTTAAACTTGAAGTCCCTTTTGTTTAGCTAACATTGTGAATTGGAGTGCGCAAAACGGTGTCTGTAAGCAACACAAAGAGCCGTAATCATGCACTTCCCTTTTCTTTGCCAATGCTGGCAATACAGGGCTGCTTAAGCATTCTAATACTGTTTAACATAGCAAGGCTGTGCAATGACTTCTCTTTATAGTTGTAACAATAGTGTATGTGTATAGCAGTTTCCACTTTAAATTGCACTTTGAGCCAAGTTTTGTTTCTTATGCTAAGTTATATTTGGAGTACTAATCGGCTAAGTATTTAGCTTCCTATGGGTCAGATTAAGACTAGAAGTTAATAGTGAGAATATTTGTGTTTCAAACAGGCATCAGAGCTGTGCATCACTCATTGGTAAAGGAAATTGAACTATATTAAGGTTAAAATAAAAAAAATAAAAAGTAGAAAAGGTGACTTTACTAAAACCGTGCTGCCCATCAAGTAGCACCTTTTGCTAAATGTTGACCTCAAAGGCATTCCTAATGCACTAAAACTATCTGGTCAACTGATGGCCTGTGTTAATAGTACATAATTATTTCAACTTGGTTTAACACATCACAATATGAATCTTAAATATGAAATGATTGCAATAAAATGGTGCTTTAAAGTAGTGCGATTTTACTCTTCAATATACATGTGAGACATTTCAACTTGGACCCGGGTACTTTCAATTATTTTGTTACAATTTATATTGTGCTATTATTTCACTTTCAGCTATAGCCTTACAAAGAGGAATACGTAGGAATGAATAGGAGGGACCTTTCCCGAGTGAGTGTAAAGATGCTTACAAAGAGGGAAAGGTGACAAATTATGAATGAGGATTGGGCAGGAATGACGAGGTAATTGCAGTCTTAGTAGGAAGAGAGAGAAGGAATGAAGACATGGCAACATTAAAGGGACACTCCAGGTACCCAGACCACTTCTGCCCATTGGAGTGGTCTGGGTGCCAACTCCCACCACCCTTAAACCTGCAAGTATAATCATTGCAGCTTTTATAAACTGCAATAATTACCTTGCAGGGTTAAGTCCTCCTCTAGTGGCTGTCTATCACTAGAGGGACTTCAGTGTTCTTAGAACACAAGTGTTTTAAATGATGCTGGACGTCCTCACGATGATTTGTTTTCCTGGCACTGGAGAGTCCCTGTAATAGGATAAATTAAAAATCTAGAGTCACATTTCATTGGTCTTACTCATGCCCAGATTCCCCCTTGCAATTCATAATGACTGCTGGTGCTAGGCTTTTCATTCTTGTGTATGTAGTGCCATCTTGGACTCCTGTTTTAAAGTAGGATATTATGGAACTGGAAAATTTGCAGAGGTAGGCTACAAAATGAATAAGGAGAATGGTAGATTTTGTTTATGATGAAAAACTAGAAGATGTGAATTTGTTTGCTTTAGAACAAAGGTTTCCAAACCAGTCCTCACACCCCCCTTACCAGTCCAAGATTTAAGATTACCAAGTTGCGTCTAATATGTTTTTTTTTTCTTTAAAAAAAAAAAAACACTTTAGACACAACTGGGTAAACCCATAAATCCTTGTCTGGTGGGAGCGTGTGAGGACTGGTTTGAGAACCACGGCTTTAGAATAAAGGCTTATCAGAGGGCATATGATAAAATTACATAAAATGGGAAAAGTTGGGTTCTATATTTCAAAACAGAAATCTGGACTTCATTGTGGCAGTAAAAAACTCTAACTTCGTTCCATCAAAACCACATAAAAGTATAAATAGTGTACTGGGGGATGTAGAGCAGGGAAAACACTAACTGTTTGTGTCTATATAATTATATCTCATTGCACTTTCCAAATGATCTAAACTGCATGTAAACATGCCTATTTACAGAAACATTATATGAGCAACAGTATCAACAGTAAGCATATTGATCCCTCTGAGGATAGTTCTATTCTGAGTAGTATTGTTTGAGATAATTAGTCAGATAGTTATTTATACATGTTCCCATGCTGATATTGCATCTGTTAATACATCCTCTACATCCACTTTATATAGGCTTCAGCACAAGATGGTGTTTAGCTAATCATCGTACAACATACAACGTCTCATGAGACTAAAGATGTGAAGTGGCCTCGGTGTGATACATAATGTCCAAAGCAGGAACAAAACCATGTTGTATCTAGCTTAGTAAACACTGCTACACTTTATAGAACTGTGCACAAAATAATGGGCACAGGGGATTTTATGCAATATACCTATGGCACTTATACTCACATGTAAAATGTATCAATCCTTTGGAATATGTCTGTGGATTACCGTGATAAAAAAAATGTATATAGAGATCTGGATTTATATAGTTATACCATACATACTAGCTGTTAGCTATGCTGTGCCAAGGACAAAATGTAGCACTGTAAAATTTGCAAAATAAGTACTTGTTCGCTGATCACTGAAAAAAGGATTGTAGTGAACTGGTAGCTAAATTGTACAATAAAGGTTAATATAATTCTGCTTGGAAAATCAACTCAGCTTTTTTTTCCAAATACATTTTATTTATCTAAATGAGGCTAATAGATTGTTAACATCATAGCCCAGAATCGCTCAAAAGTGTATCTAAAAATGACTGTGTGCCATGTTGATTTTTTTTTTTGTAACTAAATGTACAATACAAGCTAATTGAAAACTTAACTCAGCATTTTTTCTAAATAAGCTGTATTAATCACAATTTTGCCAATAGGTTGTTAAAGTGTCTGCTCTGTAAAAAAACATATATATTGTAAAATAAAATGGGAGCCCTTCTTTTTTTCTGCTTCATTTAAGTAAAAGCAGCACATAAGGGTACAGTGAGAATCCGAATCCAAATGTTTTTCATGCAAAAAAGAAAATATTAGTTTAAGTTTCTTGCCTGGTATAACACTGATATTCCTTGAGCATTTAAAACTAATAATATGAAAAGTCCTATAGCCTTCACACATACTGCATATAGAAACTTCTCTACACACTTCTCTATAACTTATCTGGCTCTGCTTCTTCTCCCTAACTCCTCTCTGTTGGTGTCCCCCAAGGTTCAGTCCTTGGTCCCCTACTGTTCTCCATCTATACTGCCTCCCTTGGTAAACTCATTAGCTCCTTTGGCTTCCAATATCATTTCTATGCAGATGACACGCAAATCTACCTGTCCTCTCCTGATCTCTCCCTGTCCCTCTTGACTTGTGTCTCTGACTGCCTCTCTGCTGTTTCTAACTGGATGGCTGCCCACTTGCTTAAACTAAACTTGACCAAAACTGAAATTCTTTCCACCCTCAAGTGTTGTTACTCCTGTGTCTGTCTCCCTCCAAGTCAGCGGTGCTACCATCAGCTCCACCACGCAGGCTTGCTGCCTAGGTGTTCTCTTTGACTCCGACCTCTCCTTCAAGACTCATGTTCAATCTATCACCAAATCCTGTCATTTTCATCTCAAAAACATTGCGCGCATCCGCCCCTACTTAACGCCAGATGCGACTAAGGTGTTGGTCCATTCCACTGTCCTTTCTTGCCTTGACTACTGTAATCCGCTTCTCAGTGGTCTTACGTGCTCCCAACTTGCGCCGTTACAGTCCATAATGAATGCAGCGGCGAGGCTCATCTTCCTGTCCGCCAGCACCTCCCATGCCTCACCCTTCTGTCAGTCCCTACATTGGTTTCGTATAAAATATAGAGCTCAATTAAAAATTCTGGTTCTTGCTTTCAAATTGCTACATAATGCTGCTCCCACCTATCTATCCTCCCTTATACACAAGTATGTCCCGTCTAGGCCCTTACGATCTGCTGAAGACTTACGTCTATCTTCTGTCTGTACTCCCACCTCTGATGCTCGCCTTCAAGATTTCTCGAGGGCTGCACCGTTCCTGTGGAACTCGCTTCCCTCCTCCATTAGATGCTCACCCAGTCTCCACTCCTACAAAAAATCGTTAAAAACCCACTTCTTCATAAAAGCGTATCAATTAAACTGTTACTCTTTATATTGGAGTCAAGGGTTGTTGAATGGCATCCACATTGCTTAATAGTGTGTTTTGCCATTGTAAGCCAAAAGTAAATTTTATTTATAAATGATGGACTGGATTTAAGAATGGTGCTAATTCAGAGGGATTGTGAGCATTATGTTCCTAATGAATACAACCCAGGGACGTTAACAGAAAAAATATTACTTTTGTTGTGAAAAATGTAGAAAATGTATAGCATATAAAGATATTGTGTGAATAAACAATCCTAAAGGATGTTTTTGAATAACCATACATGTGCGTCATTCATATCATTTAGACAATAATGTCTCCCAATTCAAAGTAAAGAGTAAAATGCTATAATATCCCACTATAAAAAAAATACAAATTATTAGCTGCCAGATGAGCTGTTGCACACCATCATAGAACATAATATATATATTTTTAAAATATTTTTTATTGTGCTGTATACACAACTTAAAAATAGTGCAAATGCAAGATCAAACTATATCTTCAGCTAATAAAAGAGATATCTGCTAGCAGTCTAGAGACGTATCTTGTTATCTAACTATCCTGCTCAGTCAGAAAAGTTTACTTAAATTTGTAGTAAAAAAAAAAAAATTATAAAAAAAAAATAAAAAAAAAAATATATATATATATATATATATATATATATATACAAGTAAATATTAGCTGAGATTGAAGCAAAATACCAAATATACATAATATTATTATCTAGTTTAGTGCAGGCAAAAATGTTCTATTTCTAATGTCCTGAAATCAACTATTGTTCTCTATATGTACTGGTAAATATCACTATTTTAATAAATAATTAGATTGCCTAACAGTGTAACAGCTCTCACACTTTATTTTATATACAATGTGTAACATACAAACCTTGAACAGATTTTCTAGCAATGAAAGGGGTGCCAGGACCAGGAAGCATAATAAATTTAACAGAAGGATGAATCCAGCCCGTACAAAAATAGGCATGTCACTGGAGAGCAAGGGAGCCCAAAATGTAGATCCCTAGATGTTGTAGAACTACAACTCCCATGATGCTTTGCCTGCCTTTAGAATGACAAAGCATTGTGGAAGCTTTAGTTTTAAAACCTCTGGGGATCTACCTATTAGGCACCTCTGATCTAGAGCATTCACTCATTAGATTCAAATTCCTTCAAATTACTATACTAAACACTAAATACTAAAACTGCATATTTAGATACCCATAGACCGCTATTGAACATGTTGAACTGAATCCACATTCTATCTTGGGTAATTAAAGGAACACTATAGGGTCAGGAAAACAAACATATATTCCTGACCCTATAGGGTTAAAACCACCATCTATCACTCCTGGCCCTCCCTTGCCCCCCTAAATATAGTAAAAAAAAAATAAAAAAAAATTAAGTCTGCAGCTGCTTGCTCTGTCCCTGATCTGCCTGCTTGGCTGACATCATCAGAAGTGATTATCTGAGCCAATAACAGTGCTTTCCCATAGGACTGTCAAAGAGGCAGATCAGGGGCAGAACCAAGACATGCCAAACATAGCCCTGGCCAATTAGCATCTCTTCATAGAGATGCATTGAATCAAAGTTCAGTGTCTCCATGCAGAGGGTGGAAACACTGAATGTCAGTGACACTGTACAGTACTGACCCAGGAAGCACCTCTAGTAGCCATCTGATGAGTGCCCAGTGGAGGTCCATAGGCTGTAATGTAAACACTGCATTTTCTCTAAAAAGACAGTGTTTACTGGAAAAAGCCTAAAGGGAATGATTATACTCACCAGAACAGATACAATAAGCTGTAGTTGTTCTGGTGACTACAGTGTACCTTTAAATTCTTACCATAGTATACTTTCTCTAGAAAATATGTCCCTAAAAAAGTTAAAAAATTCTAAGATCATTCAAAAAGTTGTTACAAAGCACAGCTGGTAAAAATATCAAAAACTCGTATAATTTAAGCGTTTGAGCTGAGATTTTTAGTTGCACCGTCAAAAAGAATTCTGTGTAATATGTTACTGTCTCTCTAACTAATTGTTCTTCTTTGTTCTCACATTACATTTCTCTGACAAAATAGAAAAAAATGGAAATACAAGGGATTATGAAAATTTGCTACGCAGTAATTTAACATGAGCTGATTTGGACAAAATAATTAAATTTGAATACAATTTGTAACCTAGATGTCATCTCACTGTTTAGTGGTTTAACTCAAGTGTATTCAAGTGTTATGTAATGTATCTCTATCAATAATAAATAGCATTACATTTTGAAAGTTGAAGTTATGAATATTACACTAGAATATAAGTGAATGGAGAGCTTTATGGCATATTTTACATTTGATGTACGTAAGGACCAACGGATGTATTTGTACATGCGCCATCTGGCCTTTTTGTGAGATGTTATTTTTTTTCTTTAGACTAAAGAAAAATGCTGCCTAAAATAGACATGTAAATGTATTCTGTAAGAATCACTTATTTAGATGGTGTCAGCCTGTTATCCTCTATGGCACAATGCATGCTATGAACGATGGTAATGTGTATAATTATGACTTAACATGTAAGCACGATGTCAAGACATGGCTATTAGTTACAGCTGGTCATGGCTGAAGACAGCTAAGCAGAAGCACATTTGGTGATGCATAAGGGGTAAGAAAGAAAGCTACTGACATCAGGAAATGCTGACAGTTTTTGACTCGGGGCAAATTACATTTTGCTGGCTCGTATATAACACTATCAGTAGCACTCACATTTTGACTATATATGTTGGCACGACAGTAGAATACAGCTTGGCTTTGAAGGATTGATGCTGGCATTAAGGTTATTAAAAGGCTTTAGATAAAATATTTAGAGGAATATCTTAAGATTTGATTGTTAAACTATTGATGTTTCTTTGTATTAAAAAAAAATAGATGTAACATAACACTAGGACAACACTGTGTGTCACATTTATATACCCTATTTACTCAAACCTAATGCGCACCTTTTTTGAAAAATAAAGTTTCCAAAATTTGAATGCGCATTAACTTTGATGGCGAATATCATTCTGGCGAATTCTCACAGGCGACTTAAAACTGGTGGATTAAAACTGGTGAATTCAAACAGGTGAAATCACGCAGGAAAATTCATACAGGCAAATTCACGATACAGGTGAATTTCATTCCTGAAATCCACACATACACAAACAGACATCCACACATCCACACACAGACATCCACACACAGACATCCACAAACAGACATCCACACATCCACAAACAGACATCCACATCCACACATCCACAGACATACAGACATCCACAAACAGACATCCACAAACAGACATCCACAAACAGACATCCACAAATACACAGACATCCACACATCCACAGACATCCACACATCCACAAACAGACATCCACACATCCACAAACAGACATCCACACATCCACAGACATCCACAAACAGACATCCACAAACAGACATCCACAAACAGACATCCACACATCCACAAACAGACATCCACACATACACAAACAGACATACCTATATACAAATTAATAATATTATTAACAAATTAACATATCCCACACATCCACAGACATCCACAAACAGACATCCACACATCCACAAACAGACATCCACACATCCACAAACAGACATCCACACATCCACATCCACACACAGACATACATACATCCACAAACAGACATCCACACATCCACACATCCACACATCCACAAACAGACATCCACACATCCACAAACAGACATCCACACATCCACATCCACACATCCACAAACAGACATCCGCAAATCCACAAACAGACATCCACAAATTCACAAACAGACATCCACAAATCCACAAACAGACATCCACAAATCCACAAACATCCACAAATCCACAAACAGACATCCACACATCCACAAACAGACATCCACACATCCACAAACAGACATCCACAAATCCACAAACAGACATCCACACATCCACAAACAGACATACAGACATCCACAAACAGACATCCACATATACACACACAGACATCCACACACAGACATCCACACATCCACAAACAGACATCCACACACAGACATCCACACATCCACAAACAGACATCCACACATCCACATCCAGACATCCACAAACAGACATCCACAAATCCACAGACATCCACAAATCCACAAACAGACATCCACACATCCACAAACAGACATCCACAAACAGACATCCACACATCCACAAACAGACATCCACAAACAGACATCCACAGACATCCACAAACAGGCATCCACACATCCACAAACAGACATCCACAGACAGACATCCACTAACAGACATCCACAAACAGACATCCACAAACAGACATCCACAAACAGACATCCACCAACACACATCCACAAACACACATCCACAGACATCCACACATCCACAGACATCCACACATCCACAAACAGACATCCACACATACACAGACATCCACAAACAGACATCCACAAACAGACATCCACACATCCACAGACATCCACACATCCACATCCACACATCCACAAACAGACATCCACATCCACACATCCACAAACAGACATCCACAAACAGACCACAATCCACAAACAGACATCCACAAATCTACAGACATCCACAAATCCACAAACAGACATCCACACATCTACATCCACACATCCACAAACAGACATCCACAAATCCACAAACAGACATCCACACATCCACAAACAGACATACATACATCCACAAACAGACATCCACAAACAGACATCCACACATCCACAAACAGACATCCACAAATCCACAAACAGACATCCACAAATCACAGACATCCACACATCCACACACAGACATCCACAAACAGACATCCACACATCCACACACAGACATCATACATCCACAAACAGACATCCACAAACAGACATCCACACATCCACAAACAGACATCCACACATCCACAAACAGACATCCACACATCCACAAACAGACATCCACAGACATCACCAACACACATCCACAAACCACATCCACAAACACACATCCACAAACAGACATCCACACATCCCACAAACAGACATCCACACATCCACAAACAGACATACATACATCCACAAACAGACATCCATAAACAGACATCCACACATCCACAAAACAGACATACAGCAAACAGACATCCACACACAGACATCCACACATCCACAAACAGACATCCACACATACACAGACATCCACACATCCACAGACATCCACACATCCACAAATAGACATCCACAAACAGACATCCACACATACACAGACATCCACACATCCACAAATAGACATCCACACATCCACAAACAGACATCCACAAACAGACATCCACAGACATCCACCAACACACATCCACAAACACACATCCACAAACACACATCCACAAACAGACATCCACACATCCACAAACAGACATCCACACATCGACAAACACACATCCACAGACATCCACACATCCACAAACAGACATCCACACATCCACAAACAGACATCCACACATCCACAAACAGACATCCACACATACACAAACAGACATCCACAAACAGACATCCACAAACAGACATCCACACATACACAGACATCCACAAACAGACATCCACAAACAGACATCCACACATCCACAAACAGACATCCACACATCCACAAACAGACATCCACACATCCACATCCACACATCCACACATCCACATCCACACATCCACAAACAGACATCCACAAATCCACAAACAGACATCCACATATCCACAAACAGACATCCACAAATCTACAGACATCCACAAATCCACAAACAGACATCCACACATCCACAAACAGACATCCACACATCCACATCCACACATCCACAAACAGACATCCACAAATCCACAAACAGACATCCACACATCCACTAACAGACATCCACACATCCACAAACAGACATCCACACATCCACACACAGACATACATATATACAACTTAATAATATTATAAAAAAATTAACATATCCCACCCACCCAGCATCCCTACCTTTCCCTGGGGTCCAGTGGGGCTGCAGTGAGGACGGCTCTCTCCCTGTCACACGCGGAGAGGGAGCTGTGTGCTCTCTGCTCCCTCTCGCCGCGCGGGATGTCTGCTGCTGCTGGGAGCCGGAATATGACGTCATCAACCCGGCTCCCAGCATCAGCAGACATCCCGCGCGGCGAGAGGGAGCAGAGAGCACACAGCTCCCTCTCCGCGTGTGACAGGAAGAGAGCCGTTCACCGGGGGGCAATCCATCAGGTTGCCCCCCCATGACAGGGGAAACAAGGGGGGGCATTTGGGGGCGGCATTTTTTGCCGCCCCCTGAGTGCCTGCAGGGGGAACGGCGTTCCTGCTGTGAAAAAAGTGCAGGAACGCCGTTCCCACGCGTTCCTGCAGGACTCGAGCCCTGAAACCACTGCAGGCTGGAGGGCACTGGCCTCCAGTAGGTTTCTCAAACAAAAGGTTGGTTCCTGTTCACCTCCCATGGCAGAAATCACCTCTAACTCGTTACTCCAGGCACTGGCCAGGATAAACTTCTTCCACTGCAGCCTGCCTGCACCCTGACAGGACTAGGCTGTGTCCCTCTGTAGACAGCACCATCTCTATTTCCATCTGCAACATGTCAAAGCCAATGTTGTTAGGATGAACCCCGTTGAATCTCATGAGGTCCACATTCTCCACCAAACTGTAACACTGTTTAATTCAGCTTGCACTTAGCATTCTCCAAGGCCCTTAAATTACAGCGGGATGTGGAATAACCTCAGACCAAACCAATGCAACCTGGGAAAACAACGTGAATATCCTAGCCAGATCCATCTTAATTGCCCTTACTAAGTCTACCGAACAAAAAACAAGAGCTAAATCTGCCACCACTAGCCATTAGCTAAATCAGAAATGCCCTAGAAATATCCTCCCAATCAAAACTCAGAAAGAAAAATGAAAGCTTAGACAGGCTATACTCAATGGTGGAAGATGACATACTCTGGGACCAAAAGAGAAACAAAAAGGACATAGTAGCTAGCACACAACTATGACCATCAGCAAATCCATTCTCACCCCTGGAGACCTGAACCCAATCACACCAAACCTTAACATAAGTCCTCCAAGTGGCAGGATCTCTGTTTACATGTTAGGAAGACTTTTTCATAAATTGTTTCATGTTCCTGCTTATGATCTTTCACTGGTTAGAGGTAAAAGTTAGATGACTGAAACATTTTGAACAAATACTTTGACAAGCATTGTCTTTTCCTATTCACTAAGCAACACAAGTTTTATAATCACCGTATTCCAACATTAACGACATTAACAAGAACTGAACAGAATAGGCATGGCAGGATCAATTAAAATTCACAAGTTAGTTGTTTTTTTGTAATTCAAATTACACAAAAACTAACGGTGCATTTTCGGTGAATTGCACAAAACAAAAACATGTTGATTTCTATGGAATTCTCTGACACTCCTCTCGCTTTCTTTTATTTATAAATTCACAAATAACTCCCCATGCTTGCTGGAAGAAAGTAGATGTTGATTTTTATGTCAGGAGCTCCAAAGCCGTAGCTTTTCATCTCAATTAACACTACTTCTAGTGCTAGCTGCAAACGCCTGTTTGATCATGTTCTGCTTTCCAGTTACACATTCATTTACATTGGGAACCTGGATGTGTGGCTTTTCATTTCTTATTTTGCTTATTTTATTTTTCTAAGCCGGATGAAAACCCTGATCACTTTATGGATCAAAGACTATTAAAATAGGTCATGTCTGAATAAAAAAAAATATTTTTTTATATTGGTTCACATGGAAAACACTTTCCTAGTTTTTCATAAATTGTATTTCCTTTTTTTTTACGTCAAACAGCAGCATAATATTAAATATGTACCAAACAGGTTATGATGAGACCAAACATGACAAAACTCCCTACTACTTTATGCAGATTCAAAATGTGCGCTGGCATTCTACATTCCCCACTTAGGGCTAAGGGAAACGTTCACAGTAATCAAAGAAATTATGTTTTCACAATTCTCACAGAATTCCAAGCTCAATATGCAAATAAGCACAGACATGCATTTTTTTAAGAACTCCACCCTGCATTTCTGCAGGCATCTTCAGTGAAGGAGCACTTCTTTAATGCCTTTTGAATTGCACCATGGGTTGTGATGAAAAAGGACCAAAGACTAGTAGAAACCAGCCACAGTCTGCACAGTTCTGAACTTTTTCCCAATTTTCTGTTAGAGATAATTAGAGGATATACAATAGTTACATTTTAAACTCTTTTTATACGTACGTTGAATTTTCCAATAATCGCCATATCCACGGCAATTAATCATTAAAGCAAAAAACGCATTACATCTACAGAGTTTTCAGAGACATCAAACTTGTGGAAGATTTTCTAGAAGTTTTTCCATAGTTGTGTTGTTCTGTATATGAAGTTTCCTCAACCCACCTCCTTTTAATCACATTTTTAATCACATAGCAAAGGAAGCAAAGTATTGCTCATGGACCAATGGACAGGACTGGTGGAAACAGCTTTGTGCTTATACTTCTTTCCAGAGAAATGGTTAGAGATATGGAAAGAAAGACAGCAGATGTCGTCTGATGTCAAGATTTAGAACATATATGTGTATGTGCATGTCATAATCCCTTATTGATGTACTGATAGAAATACTGATGCATTTTAATCCATTGATTTCTGATACTGGCCTACAGAGTGTATCTTCATACTAATTAGCAAAGATAACTTTAACAGAGGAAGCAACTATTCATTTTATGGTATCCTTGTTTCAAGAATACCTTTAGACCTGGCTTGAGTAATCAATCACTGTGAAGTACCTAACTTGGTGGCGTGGGAGTGTAATTAAAGGTATTTCAATAATTCACTGCAGGTAAGATCTAAGACTTCTCAAACGTATTTAATGCATATTAATCCCTAAGAGTACGCTGTGCTTTATACTTGGACGAAACAAGCTTGGTGTTACTTTGATGACTTACTTTTAGAAGTAAAATAAAATAAATATATTTACAAAAATGCAGCGGTAGAGATTAGTCAGATCAGCTTTTTAATGATTACACAAAATAATAAAGATTAACTCTTAGAAAGTCAAATTTAAATGTGTTATTAGTGTTATAATTAGTGATGTCCCGAACTGTTCGCCGAACTGTTCGCCGAACTGTTCGCGAACGGTTCGCCACGAACTGTTTGCGAACGGTTCTCCACGAACGGTTCGCCAGGAACTCCGGTGAGCAGACACATTCCAGCCAATCAGCAGCAGACCCTCCTTCCCAGACCCTCCCACCTCCTGGACAGCTGCATTCTTAGTGAGCTGTCCAGGAGCTGGGAGGGACTGGGAGGGAGGGTCTGCTGCTGATTGGCTGGAATGTGTCTGCTGACTGGAGTCCGTGGCGAACCCTTCGCGGCAAACTGTTCGGCGAACAGTTCGGGACATCACTAGTTATAATATCAAGTTTTAACCATACCATCCACATTGAATCTGCACATGCTGCCACGTGATTTGCTTTTCAGTCCTAATTCAAGGAAATCAAAGTAAACAGAAAAACGGTTACTCTATACTCTGTGTTGTGTACTATGTGGATTATATTGACACGTTGTTACTAGTACTGAAAAAAGTACTATAAAAATATAGGTGTGACAATTGTTCAATGATAGGACTTCCCCTTTCTTTATATTAGACAGCACAAGTCGGCATTGTTCATAATTATTTATACATCATAAAAAGATCGGCATACACTCACAAATATACACACACACACACACTCTTGTTTTTAATACATGCTAATAAAAATGTAAAATTACTAAGGGGTTCATTCAATAAACAGCAAATTAAAAACCATTGGAGTAGATGAATTGGAAAAACTCTTTTTTATTTAAAATGTAGCTAATTTGGTCTCAAATAATTTATTTTTATTTTAAACATTCTACTTGTTACATAAAAAAGATACATCCACAACAAAATTTGCAATAAAACATTTGGGAAAAAAGAGGCTCCCAGTAACCAGAAGTTTATAAACACAGTTTTGCATACATCCCAACAATCTGGATGGGGGAATTGGGATGGGTTGGGTTGGGGCGAGGTCCTGAAAAGCATTGTCAGTGACGTGACCCGTGTCACTAGAAAGGGGTGGGTCAATGCACTGACAGTCTGCCTGGCCAGCCCAGCACTTTCAGGACCATGCAGGGAGTGTTGCTGAAACCCTCTCTGCATGGTCACAGTGCCTGCTGTACAGCATGAGCTTGTGTAATAATATTCTCGCAATGCTGCCCCAAGACCATTGTTGGACATCAGGGAGAAAAAGAGGGATGGTGGGACAGGAACGCAAAATCATGGCTGTTGGGAGGCCAGCAAAAATTCAACCAAAAGCATGTTCTCCTGGTTGTCCTGACCAGAGTCATGATATGCCCTAGTTTATTGCTACTAAGACCTACCTCTGTTAGTGAACTAACCTTTAAGAACCTTTGCCAGCAGAACATGATGTTTATGATATTTTCAGTTACAAAGTGTCATCAGAGTAGGAAGTATGCCATCTAAAACTTCAACAACTGTATTTCTTATCATTGCACTAATTGACTGTGTGCAGTAATGCATGTGCAAATGAGTGTGGCCATCCTGAAGACAACGTGACCAAACTCGTGGCACTATATTATAGTCATAAAGTCAGCAAGAAAAGTGCAGACAAATTGTGAATTTAAGTTTAACATAATATTTTACTAACATGTTTTATACACTTTATGTGACATTTTATTCCATATTCTTCATCTTGGGAAATTGTGTTTTTCGTCTGCAAAGTTCGTTTTATATATATGTATATGTCCAGTGTGGGTCCCGCATGCACTCTCCCATCTTGTACATGCCTCGGTGCAGACTTGAAGCCAAAGTATACTTTCTCAGGAAAGTGCACTCAGAGAACTTCACATTTTGTGCAATCAATATTCTGTTATTGTGTAAAAGTAGCACTATTAAGGTCAACGTTTCCATCCCTCATGGCCTTTTATTTCAGTCCCTCATGGACTAATTATATATATATATATATATATATATATTATTTTTTTAAATAACCCAATTCTTGTCAAACTTCTGATTCTGCTTGAAAAAATATATGTTATAGAACTCTCATTTTCTTTTTATTCTAATTAATATTATTTTTTAAATCCCCTAATTGTTTAACGTTAACGTACATTAAGAACATTTACCATCATGCCAATTAAACTCATAACTGTGAAAAACTGTTCTAAAATTACTATTGTTTTATTAACAAATAAATAAATGTAACTCTAAATGAGAGCAATTAAAAACAGAATTTCTATAGCTGTGAAACGATTGCGAAAAAATAGAACAGATTACAATTTCCTATAGTAACCTGCCCCAAGATTAACAGTATAATTGTTATCAGAAGACAGGATTCTAATTACTGCCATTAGTAAACTGACAGAACACACATTTCATGAGAGAGAACTTTTGTACACCAAGGAATTTTAGAATTGTTAGACTTTAGGGTACTATAGCTTACATTTATTAAACAACAGCAACAAAAACAAGTCTTAAACAAAGCGGCACTATTATTTAAATAAACAGAGCACAAATTGTATATTATTATTACACTGCATATTAACAGCTTCTGTAACAAACATTTATTTTTTTTAACTGAAACTATTATTCTGGAGATACATTAATTTGTCAAAAATATGCATGCATCTAACAAGCAGATATGTATGATCCCAGTTCTAGAAAGGGAGAAGAATCCATATAAACGGGGGGGTAAGTCGCCCAAAAATGTGTGCTGGTGTGCATGGAAAGGGATGTTTCTTGTTTTTGAGATCGAGCTACAGAGAAGCACATGTATCTATATTTCATATCTCATCAACCTCGCTCTCACAAATAAGGTATAACTGGCCTCTAGATGTCAAAACTAGAGATAACGGGATTTTAGGGCTACACACCAATCAAATACAGATCCATAGACGGATACATCCCAAAGGGAAAATATGCAGCTACTAAGATGATCAAATGGGGGAGGGGTATTTTGATGTCCTTAAAGGGACATGCATTACTTCGAGACAACTGTCACATTCAAAATGTAGCTTTGAATGAGATTGAATGAGACAGCTGACTCAGTCTGCAGGCTGAAAAAAAACCTCAGGTAAATATGATTTTCACTTCAATTTTTACTTCTATATATACAGTGTTCCTTCAACAGAATTAAATATTTATATCATGTTAAAGGTGTTTCCACCTCTATCTTTTTTGTGTACAGAACCTAAAAATCTAGATCTGTACATATATGCCTAGGCAATTATGCCAAGTTTATCCAATTATATGCTAAAATAACAAATTGTTAAACACAGACCTGCACACAACAGTCAAGACATAAGATTTGCTTTTCCCACAGATAGCTTACATTTGCAGTGACGTTTATTTTTGCTGTGTACAACATCTTTGAAACACAACTCAGGAATCTATGTTTATCCCCTTAAAGACCAAACTTCTGGAATAAAAGGGAATCATGACATGTCACACATGTCATGTGTCCTTAAGGGGTTAATATGGAATAATGTTGAACTCATGTGCATATGCCCACCCAGAATGCCTTGCAGTCGTAATATCACTGCAACTTTGAGATTTCTGTGGGGAAAGCAAGTCTAATGACTTGACTGGTGTGTGCAGATCTGTGTTTAACAATGTGTTGACTATCTACTGACTTCAGGTGGAAGGGTGGAAGGGTTCTCCTAAAATAACAAATTAATTGCAGGAAATCAAACGTCACATTAGCTATTGAAGACAAAGTAACTCTGTGAGGATCAGTTTAGAATCTACATAGCAGTCAAGTTAGCACCCCTTTAAGCAAGTTGTATTTTTAAAAATCTGTTCTTTCTAACACTGATAAAACATTTATTTTAGTAAGGGGCCAAAAAAATGTGTTATGTTTGCCCTGTAATTGTACGTATCTTGTAAAATTCTGGTAAGTCAATTAATATTTGTTGAAATGCAGGGTTTTCACTCTTTATTTACTACAGAATACAGGTGACTGTTACACACAACACCAGGATTTGGGAGAAAGAGATACAGAAAAAGACATTACCAAGTAATCCCAGTCAAGACTGAAAGAAATCTTTGCAGTATAGGGCAATCAAATTCGTTGAAACTCTGGGCAAGTAAGTTAATAAGATTTCAAGAAATCACATTGTGAACGAGAGTAAAAATAAGTCAAGAGCCATAGATACAAGGAAAATTGTGATCTTTAAAGCAGAATCAAACTGAAGTAGGAAGTATAAATTTCATTCAGAAAGTGTAACCCCTAATTCGTAAACATGGTTCAAAACTTCGTACAACTCATTTTCCATGTACGAATGTACATTATTGTTAATGACAGGTCTAACATAAATGATAATTTCTACATATAATGTATACATGAATACATTCGTGTAAAGTTCCAGCACCAACCAACAGTTGTAGAACAAAGTCATCCTTAAAGGCATATAACTGTATATTTGTTAGTGTAAATGCCTATTGTGGTCTGAGATGAAGACACCTCTTAGAAATGAAATGATTTCCATAATAGGTGCATAAGTTCTTTTTTTACATACAGAGAAAAATGGGATGCAATGCTCAGCAGCTGTCAGCACAGTGTGTTTCTTTTGCGAACTAGATGTTTCCTAATGCATGCCTTCTGGTTAGATAGTGTTCTAGAAGCTATATCCTTGAAATTTTGTTATTTTCATACAATTTTTTTAAATAAAAAAATTACCTTAAAACCATACCAAGTATGAAATAAAGCAATATATATTTTTTTCTGTAAGCAGCAGTTTTTTTTTTTAAATCATTTTAAATTTTGGCTAAACTGAGCTATTTTAGGTTTGTTTTGTCAGTTCAACAACTAAACTCTACTTTGTGTCATTGAAATAAAAAGGACATTTTTTTATACCAGTATAGCCTAAACATTTTGTTATTTATATTAGATCAAGGCTATGCATAGTTGGATTCTATTACAGGGTTCATTGACTAAATTGGAGAACTGACAATGGAATTGTGCATTTTAAAGTTAAGAGACAAGCTGACAATAATGTAATAGTGTAATTGAAATTGTTTTCCAATAAATTTTTGGACTAAATCTTTGTAGTACTCTGGACAATTCTCCACAATTCCTAGTTTACTAAATAAGCTACCCTATATAGTACCATCATTTCATATTGGAAATTCTCAAACAAACAAACAAATCTATAAACACACGTTCCATGCTACTCTTACTTGTGAGTGATGAGACATACAGAAAAATTTGGGATATCCAAAAATAAAATTTGAGTTTCTAGCCAGCCCTGTTCCCGGTATACATGCCCCAGGTCAATGTCATTCCTTGACACCCAGGCAAACTCACAGTGGTGCTGAATTGTAATGCCACATTTGCGATTGTAGGTCAGTCGACAACGCAGTCGTGCAACATAGATGTGTGCTAGTTGTGCCGAGGCACATGATGATGGGATTCAATTTATCCTCATTATGTCCTAATTTGTTTCGTTTGGACACTTCTGCATGCATTTTGACTAGTTTGTATTTCTATTTTTGATTAAAAAGTCATGACTATCTCTGTACACAACAGGTTCTCATGAAAAAAGCGAATTAAAAAAAATATATAAATTTATATAAAGACAAAGTAAAGCTGGAATTTTTCTGTGGTTGCACACACCCTAATAATATGGCTGTGTAACCTACATTTGGCAACCGAATTATATAGCACAGTCCCACAAACCATATTTCAGGCTGACTATTGGCGCTATGCAATGAAGTTTTTTAGGACATTTTTAACTAACTAGAATAATTGGTGCCTTTGATTACAATGTGTCAGGACTCTGTGATACAAGTTCTACGAGTGCCAGGTTGCCTAAACAACTGCCTCGCAGAGCATTCTGGGAGTTGAAGTAGTTGAATGCTTGAATTTGCCTGTTATTGTACTGCAGAGTTAAACATTATTAGCATCAACAATGCAACAAACAAACAAAACTTCAGCAGCAACACCCGTAATTCATTCTGTGCCCTAACTCTTACTCTGTTATAAAACAAACACTTTAAACTTGGATTGTCAGAACAGCAAACACAATCACCCCAATAATGTCACCTTGCTTGCAAAACATCCATTTTTAGAGGAATTATTTTGCTTTTGCCAGATCTCATTAGCCCATATCTGGGTGACATGGGACACTGAAGATATTTAGAGAGCTGTCACAAAGTAGGATAACAATCGCAGGCATTGGAATGGAGACTGTTTGCATGTGAAAGCATAAACAGCATTTTCATGCGGGAACATGAAAGAACAGCATGCCGTAGATAAAGTGATGGTCGGATGGTAGAAAACACAGCACAGGAGCATTCTCTGCTCAGGAAATTTACAAGGGAGAGGGAGCTTGACAAATGATAAATGAGAAATTAAAATGCAAAGTACAAATACAACGGTTATATAGTGTGTGTCTTATACTATATAGTCTGTCTCACAAGGGAATTGCTAACGTTAGAAAACCAGGGGAGGAAAGGTTTGGAAACATAGCCAGAAGATCTTACTGGAGAATCATGTCAGTGTAGAGCTGCTATTGTTGTGTACGACGGATAATTTTAAATTAGTGCAGGGATTGAAGTTTCTCTACGGAGAGTATGGAATCCGAGAGAACACGCTTCCCCTGAGATACTCACTCTATCTTGGTAACGTTGCCTTCCCAGCTAAGGTCTGGGTTGGTGTTCTAATTCTGGAATCATCAGTGAGGCAAGGAATGTGTATCGCCCATGGGCATATGGATGGGATTTAAGACACCGAATGTACGCCTTCTACAGCTTGTATGATGCTTGTGCAAAAATAATCAGCTGAACGGAAAATAACTAAAGGGAATGCTATTAAATATTAATAATGGTGAGGGGAAAAAAAAAGGATCAGAGTGCAGTGATTTGTATGGGTTTCAAGGCCAAAGAACCCCTGGGGTTATTCTGACCTTCTATGTATGAGCATAGAGGGGGGAAAACAGAACTTCATTATAATTAATTAAAGATACAATCGCAAGGGGTTTCTTCATCATACGAGAACTCTCGGCACAATCAAATTACCATTACTCTCCAAATCATCTACATCACACGACTTAATGCGCATTTTGTGCACTTTATTTATGCAACATGTGCACTTTATTTATATGTGTTTCGTACATTTTATTTATGTAATGTGAATAGTCATAAGAAATATAAGAAAGTAAAGAAATACATGCACATAAAAAAATAATAAAAAATTAAATTTATATATATACATATGTATATATTTCACATATATGTTGTTATTTTTTTTAGTATTAGAATTTTCAGTCACTGCTAATTTCTTATCCTTAGCATGCTGCGTGCAATCCCATACATTTTATTTTAATAGAACACAACATTCTCGTAGTTTCTGATTAAATTGAAAATGTAAATGTAAGATGCACCTGTCTTTACTCATGTGAAATCTTCATCCATATGTATGGAGTATGAATGTATATGTGCAACATATTTGTAGGTAACATTGTGTCAAGGAGACATACTGTCATCTAGGATATGCTTGCTTTCCCTGGCTGCCTAATACTGATAAACAGACTCCGCCCCCTTCATAACGTCCTCCTATCCCCTGCTGGATCTATCTGCCATCCTGACATTCCTAATAACTGAACTATAGCTCTTCTGTCAGGCTGAGTTTTCGCTGCATGTTACTTTGCTCAGCCATATCATTTTCCCCTGCGGTCAACATTTCAAACAGTGTGTGGTAAACAACCAGCATTATTTTGGAAATGACAAGAGAGGCAAGCTGAGAAAAGAAAAAAAAAAAAGGATGTAAAACTGGACACTTCTACTTTCCATGTCATCTATCTATCTATCTATCTATCTATCTATCCATCCATATCTATCTATCTATCTATCTATCTATCTATCTATCTGTCTCTCCATATCTATCTATCTATCTATCTATCTATCTATCTATCTATCTATCTATCTGTCTATCTATTTATCTATATCTCTCTCCATATCTATCTATCTATCTATCTATCTATCTATCTATCTATCTATCTATCTATCTATCTATCTATCTATCTATCTCTCTATCTACCTATCTGTCTATCTATCTGTCTATCTATCTATCTATCTATCTATCTATCTCTCCATATCTATCTATCTATCTATCTATCTATCTATCTATCTATCTATCTATCTATTTATCTATCTATCTATCTATCTATCTATCTATCTCTCTATCTACCTATCTGTCTATCTATCTATCTATCTATCTATCTATCTATCTATCTATCTATCTCTCCATATCTATCTATCTATCTATCTATCTATCTATCTATCTATCTATCTATCTATCTCTCCATATCTATCTATCTATCTATCTATCTATCTATCTATCTATCTATCTATCTCTCCATATCTATCTATCTATCTATCTATCTATCTATCTATCTATCTATCTATCTATCTATCTATCTATCTATCTATCTGTCTGTCTGTCTGTCTGTCTATCTATCTATCTATCTATATATCTCTCCATATCTATCTATATATCTCTCCATATCTATCTATCTATCTATCTATCTATCTATCTATCTATCTATCTATCTATCTATCTATCTATCTATCTATCTCTCCATATATATCTATCTCTCCATATCTATCTATCTATCTATCTATCTATCTATCTATCTATCTATCTATCTATCTATCTATCTATCTATCTATCTTTATATCCATATCTACCTATCTAACTCTCTATCTATTGTATTTTTATTTTTCTGCTAAATATCAATTTACCATGCTTCAAATATGCACTGTTAAATAACAACAATCATAAATAAACATTTTTGTTTGCAATATATTTTTATGAAGTAATAAAATACCATGAAAAATAAGCAGTAAAAATAATAAAAAAATAGGGATACTTGTGTCTTTTTTTATTTTTTTTTTAAAGGCAGAACCTTCAGTTTAAATACGCTTAATTATATTTTCTATGCTCTTTTCTTTTCTGATAGTTATAACCACTGTCATTTTGTTTAAATGTTATTTATTGTATTGCCATTTTTCTATATACGTACCCGTTAACATTCCATATAAACTATTCACTTTTCTGGAGTTATTCACAAAAGTGAGACTTGCCAGAAGTGAATTTCAAAATTTAAGCCAAGATAGCATATTAAGAAACATTCTCCAAGGGTGTCATGTCCCTGTCTCCTTATCCTTGCAATATTAATCATTGCAGCTTTTGAGAAATTGTAATAATTAAATTGCAGTGGTAAGACTGCCCCTTTAATGGCTGTCAATCTAGAGGAACTTTTGGTCACCTAACTGTCGCTGCACATCTTCACGCTCTGCATGAGGACATCCAGCGTCAGTAAAATCCCCATAGGAAAGCATTGCAGCAATGCTTTGCTATGGGGATGGCCTAAATCAATTGTGGCGATTGCTGCGCATGTGCATTAGCCCCACTCCCCCCAGCGGGTATCTTCGTAGGAGGTAGAGAGCCAACCAAGCACAGAGGGAGATTGACGCTGGAATTGGGTGAGTACAGAAAGGTTTTTTAACCCTTGCAGTGCCAGGGGGTATGCAACAGGGGGAGGTGGGGCAGAGGGAGCTATAGTGCTAGGAATACAACTGTATTCCGAGCTCTGTCGTATCCCTTTAAGGTCTTACCTGAAAATTCTATTTCAGTGATTGCTAACCTTCACATAACAGATATTTGTGAAATACCCAACACCCAACTTGCTTTGGTTTCATAAACATCTCTAGCATGTTACTTGTAGGTAGAATCTTTTAATTTACAATGTATTTAAAGAGAGAAGTATATGACCTGAGGCTGCTTTTATTGTTGAAATTATAATCCCCAATTTATCAACATAAAAAGTAGTGGCTGGCTGGCTGGCTCTGTAAATAAAAATATACTGACTTTCAGGCCCTAACAGAATCACACTTTAACGACAGCTCATTCATTACAATCTCAACATGAATTGGGTCAGCTCACATCTCTATTGGTAATTCCAGCACCTCCCTGTAATGAAGAGACTGTGATATGTGTCATTAAATCAATGCCTACAAATGCTACAATCATTTCCGGAGCTGACAAGACCCATAAAAGCAACAACATAGCAATTCTGCAGAAAGGAGTTTGTCATTGCTGTCACATTGTGGGTCCCTCTAGAACCTTATTAGTTAAGTGGTACTACATGTGCAAGGGTGGGTATGAGAAAAATTCAAAATAAAATAAAGGTTACAGACAAATGCATTATTTCATTGTTCCTTCTTAGAAACCCAGTTGTTTAAATTGTTATTTAAATAAAAAAGTTTTAATCAGCAAGGTCACCTTATGTGGTTTCATTTATGGTTTATTTTTTATTTTTGAATTGTTTGGATTTAGAATAAAACATATGCTATTTAAATAATAATACAACCACTCATTGAAGGACATTTTCTAAACTGTAGGAATGATAAACTGTCCTTTTCAAAATGCCTTTCAAAACAGCGCCATATGAGGCTGGGACATGTGATGAGTGACACTGGGTTATCACCCACCATCTGGTATGATAAACTGCTTGCGCATTCTGTCTTAGCACTATTGGCCATTCCAATGTTCTACCTTGATGCAGCTCCCTTTCAACATTGCTCCAGAACAGAGGAAGGCCAGCATCTTCACATATTGTTCATACAGCCTTATTGCTGACATCAGGGGAGATGTTAGTCCACAATGTCTGACTAACTCTGGACCATTCACATCTATCCTTCAAGCTATATAAGAAAGAAGTAGACAATGCCATGACATTACATCTTTATTCTGGTCGTGTCCTTAGCTTTCTTCATCCAAAGACAACGATATGTTTGTTAGCTAGGGATAAGCACACTTAATTATATATGGAAAAACCCTTGCATTTACTGTTTACAAAGATGACCATCTCTGCAGTTTACCATAGTCAGGAGGTCCCCTACCTTAGCATGGTTCTATGGTATCAGGATATTATCATGACATAGTGACACGAGATAGAAATTACTGGCATAAGCAGTTTTTATGTCTTTTTATTTTATTTATTTGTTTTACTGGTACATATCAATAACATGGAGTAGGTCCTCTTTATTTTATGCCCCAGAACTACTTTTGTCTAACAACATTTCCATATAAACAATTGTAACTGCCTAAATAAGTGATATAAAATTATTCATCTGAAACTCCCTTACTTACAGATTTAGCCTTGGGTATTAATGTGCTTTTTAGATCATGAACGGTCATTTGAAACATATAATTACTGCAAACATAGCAGGTGGCGAGACTCCTATATGACAAATACGGTGCAATTATTTCTGACATTTGGTACAAGGATGTGGTTTTCGTTTGTGTGTTCTCGCTGTTCGATCAAACGACGTATGTAATTGGACATAATCATTGCAAGGCTCAGTGCATGGATGCCTTCTAAATAAAACAAAACTTTCTTGAGTTTTGAATGCTGGTTTCTAGACCGAGTAAAAGTACATGGGATAAATTTTGAGGGAAACATGTTTAGTTACCCTAAAGAGTCTACTCATTTCATTAGGAGAAATACATTAAGTATAAATAATACATTTTCGAAATATGAGCAAAGGTGCAGGGAAACATTGACTGGTCCAAGATGCTTGTCCATGCCGCTGTTCTTTCTCTCTTTGACTACAGAAATTTGCTTCTCAGTGGTCTTGTGTTCCCAAACTTGCCAAGTTGCAGTCTATAATGAATGCAGCAGTGAGGCCCAGCTTCCTGTCTGCCAGCACCTCCCATGCCTTCCCCTCTGTCAGTCCCTCCATTGGCTTCTTATAAGATATTGGGCTCAATTTAAGATTCTGGCACCTGCTTACAAATCTCTACACAATGCTGCAACTACCTACCTATCCTCCCTAAAACACAAGTATGTCCCGTTTAGGCCCCTACCAACTATTGTAGACCTATCTATCCTCTGTTCGTACTCCCACCTCTGATGCTCGCCTTCAAAACTTCTCTAAGGCTGCACCACTCATGGGGAACACCATTCATTTCTCCATTATATTTTCATCCATTTTCCATTCCTTCAAATAAATTATTTAAAATTCACTTTTTTCAGGAAATCATATGAATTAAACTGTTAACAGCTTTCCCTTCTCACACCCTGACTCCTCTCCTGCAACTGTCATTAAAACAAAACAAAACACTAATCCCTCTGTGAACACTTCTCTAGCACCTTTTTTTCTACCCTATCCTTTTATGTCACTATACCCCACTCCCTCTAGCATTTAAGCGCATTGAGCAGGGCCCTCAGCCTCTCTGTTACTGAGCATCCAACTTGTCTGGTTACAAATAAGTGTCTGTTAGTACACTCATTGTACAACGCTATGGAACGTGTTGGTGCTTTATGAATAGCAATAATAATTTAACATACAACTAACTAGCACAGGATTTTTGGTATCATTTTTCACTTCATGCAGTGTTCGTCACAAAGTCTGTAAAGTCTGTAAAGAAATATAATTGTGTACAATAAAGTCCATTATGATGAATGAAATAGAGTGTTTACATTTTGTGACTGACAGCGATTTCATTCATTATAAATAATTGGTGTTCAAGGCTTCTAGATTCTATATTGGAACTTTGAAAGCCGTCTACCGGATGTGCATGCCAGTCAAACATTCAACCAAGGATATAATGACGAGGTCAGTATTTTCTATTATTTCCATAAATTATACATTTACATATATGTTTATTTAACTTCACTTATGTTATAATCCTATAAGTTAAACTATTAATTCTAAGGACAACTGCTATTGACTTGACATATATCACAAATTCATAATTCTTCCTAAATAATGACCATGTTAAATTTGCTCTCTGTTCACACTAAATTAGTTCCTTACAATGTACTGAGACTCATATGACTGTTAGACACAACCATAAACTGATCATTGTTATCATTTGATCCCAAAAGCAGTTTCAATACAGCAAATGACATAACACAAACCCTGGTAATTTGATCTATTGGATATGAACATACAAGGGGCATACAGCAACCAACGGTTAATTTAGCAGCTCGGGCAAACAATGTTAAAATTTGTGTTCCATCACAGGTGATGTAGATGTCATTAAGAGTTGGAAGAACATCAACTGGCATTTCAGTTGAATTATTCTGTTGGTGTGGACAGTCTTCAGTAGTCTTGTTTTGTGTGCTTATGTCAACGAAGCTGCCTTGTTGGTCACCGGCTAAGACCCTGGCTGTTAAATACGTAAACATAGATATTATTAATCTAAATAATTAAACAAGTCGGCACATAGAAACCCCATTTCTGTACATTTCCATTCCTGTATTTATAAGGATGCCTTTGCAATTGAACTAATGACAGTAGCTGGTTATGTACATAAAACAGTTCTCGTGATACAAGATATAAGGAGTTTATTACGAGGAGATCGTCTGCATGCTCACAGCTGGAGATGCAAACCAAATATGTGCGATTCTCCCTGCTGTAACACGTATCCTTTTAAAAAATTTTTTTTAGAAAAAGCATACATCGAGTAATGGAACAGAAAACACCAGGAGGGTTCACAAGGGAGTAAATGAAAGTGATAAAATGCAAGAGATATTAATGTTTAAGATAAATGCATTTTTTTTTTTTACTAAGGTTTTGCAGTGTGATATGTTCACTAAAAATATAGATTCTTGATTGGCTTTCAAGAACACACTCTTTCCTGATCTGGTTTTACCTGCTTGGTTGGAGGATTCAGCTCCTTTGGACTATACACAGTGTAGGTAAAAATGGTTTGAAATTAAACCACAGAGACCTCAAACACTATACACAATTTGATCTGAAAACCATACAAAAAAAGTAAAATTCGAAAAGATAAACGTAAAAGAAAAAAAAATATCCAAAACAATAACATAAAGAACACAACGTAAGGAATGTTATTTATATTATCACAACAGCATAACTGATGTGTAAAAGTCAATCCTGGGTTTTATTATTATAATAGAAAATAATAATAGTTTGGGGGTTAATCTAGAATATGCCTTTCTTAATAGTGGTCCTGCTACCAAAACCTGTCTAAACAAAGGAGCAGTGCACAAAAATACACTTTTAAATTATTATTATTATTATTATTTATATAGTGCCAACTAATTCCACAGCACTTTACAATATTATGAAAGAGGGGACATTTATAATAAATGAGACAATTACACAGTGACGCAGGAACAATTATATATAAGAACATATTACACTATATTGTGTTTCCTGTCCTCTTATTTTTTTACATGTACTGATCACTGTCTGGACTGGAGGACATCCACAAGGCGCTGCGACCCTTTCATCATCTTGTAAGAAACAGAATGAAACCAAAACAGATGTAATGCTGAAGTATATGTAGGCTGTTTCCTTGATATCCACACCCCCAAAATGTGAGAGGGAGTCCAGAATGACGCAATTACACCATGACATGGGTGTGACTTAATTATGTCAAATAAGGAGCATGGCTACAGTGTCCAACATCAGAAACGCTTGCAGAGGTGTCTGAGAGTATGAAACTGATGTGGTGCCTACTTGGGGAGGAAGAGGCACCAGTTGAGGGAATTATTGCAAGGGCATGTAACCTTACAAGGACAAAATTAATCCGAACCAAAACAGAACATGAATGCCTCCTAAATCAGCCCCCCCAAATTTTGGGGGGACGAATAGATTTGTCCAAACCAATTTATTTGTTCTTCAGCATAGCATCGCTATGTCCAATAGATAATGTGCTTTAAAAGAATGGATAGATGGAGCTATTTTGTCACAGTGTATGATAGATTTAAATGGTATGATTTGTGCATTACGGCAAAACGCAGACAAATTATCTGCCCAAGGATAGAAAAAAAAAACAATTTCAAAGAAAAGTCAAATATTTCATTTTTTTGGCAGTGCTATGTAATCTCACCCACATGCTGAAATATATATTAAATAAAGAGGTAGGTGTATTAAAATATACCTTCCTCTCCCTCATTTAGAAAGCACATGAAAATGAGTTATGGGGAAATAATGTCATGGAGACATTCTGGGACATTTTAATAAACTATGACAACAACAGTCAAATGTTTTATAAATGTATCTTCAGAAGGTATTATATTCTTAACATTTCAGTGTAATATAATATAGGTTCTGCATTACATATTTTGTTTGTTTTTCATTTATCGTGTTAGGGGTAGGGTTTTAACTAGGTTTCCTTTAATAGTAGAGTGGAATCGGAATTTACATATTTTCAGTATGTCTGAGAGTGATGGGATTCACACTACTGGGCAGCAGCTTATGCTTAAATACAGCCCCTCGTCTCTGATGAATTGTTCTGCATCTTGCTCCTTACACCTTATTGTTACAACGGAGGCAGACCAAGGGCAATTCTCTTCCCCTGGCTTCTTCATCAGCATTTCGATATCAGATGAGAAGTTACATATAGCAGCTGTAAAAGTGTAACTCCCAGCAGTCTCACGCAGACTGCGACTTGTGCATCCTCTAATGTGCATTATGGGATTTTATAATGGATCTAATTTATAAATATCTTTATAGATTATATATTCTCAATGAAGACCCAACAAGCGTCAAAATGTTGACATACTGATGTTACGTTTATTGAAGAAAACAAAGAAGAACAAATATTAAATATATGGGACCCATTTCATTTTACTAATTCATTATATGATTTTACATTTTTCATTATATAAAAACATATATAATGAAAAGTAGTTTGGACTCACAGGTCTTCAAATATGTGGTTTTGACGGTGATAATTATTGCAAAAAGCATGTGGATCGACATTTTGACCTATGCAGGTCTTTTTCAAGAGATATGTATTGTACAGTATTAGGTACAGTAAATCCTTGTTGCTTTTTCCAAAACTGTTGCAATAGGACTATTAACGAGTAAAGCAGACCCTCAGATTTTTGGGTACAAGCCGTTGTTCTCTTTCTCCCACTTGCAATCCTCCTGGCCATCAGATTCTCGGTAGACATAAAATGCAGAGTCCCCCTCAGGAAAAACTCGTTAAAATACTGCCATAGGGCAGTGAGGCAAGGGAGTGGGAAACAGCAGTTGAAATTAAAAAAAGAAAACAAGCAGACATCTGCCACATGATTTCGAACTCAACTGAGGGCCATGCTTGGGAGGGGTGACAATAGAGGAAGTGCCATTAGCATCTTCTCTCACTATACGCACTATCATTTTGTTGCCGAGTTCAGTTTAAATCTGCACTCATTATATTTCCCACCAGAAAATCTGGTTCCTCCTAACCTGCTATTTTAATATCATCCGTCTCCAATGCAGAATTGTTGACATATCTGTCCTTTTATTACACCAGCTCTAGTGAACCTCATTTATATGCGAATGTACTCTCCAGTCATTCACGTGTACACTGGCCGTCTATTGACCACTTTCATAATGGCAGCTTTATCATTTCATTTAATTAATGCTAAAAATGAGAACAGCGAGAATAATATGCCTGATATCTTTTCTTATGTTATATTCTCTGATTTATCACATAAAAAAAAAAAAATATCCGATTAACTATGTAACAGATTTTTTTTTGTGTTTCATATTGGAAGGCATCTTATTTGTAAAAATACTGAATCTCAAAAATAACGTGTTGTTTTATCAGTTTACACAATAGAAGCATATTCCCTTAACAGCAAATTATGCAGAGATGGCAACAAAATTGCAAAGTTTGGTCCAAAAAAAAATTAAAATAAATACAAGCTGGAAAAGTAATTGGATTTGAGAGGCTTCCAATTCCGCTATTTTAGCTATTAATTTTTTCTTTCCTCCGAGGTAAAGACTGTCTGTGGAGTAGTGGATGGTAAGTAGGTCTTAATGGTCTAATTGTAAAAAAATAATTAAAAACTAAATTTAACCTGTTAATAGGGAGGAAAGGGGTTAATATGGACACAAAGAAACCACGACAATTTAATGAAAATAATATAAACAAATTGGTGGATGCAGTGGCGTACACATGACCCATGGGGCCCCGGTGCGAAAATTGATCCGTGGGCCCCCTGCATGTACGCCAGTGCATGCAGATGCACACACACTTAAAGGACCACTCTAGGCACCCAGACCACTTCAGCTTAATGAAGTGGTCTGGGTGCCAGGTCCAGCTAGGGTTAACCCATTTTTTCATAAACATAGCAGTTTCAGAGAAACTGCTATGTTTATGAATGGGTTAAGCCTTCCCCTATTTCCTCTAGTGGCTGTCTCATTGACAGCCACTAGAGGCGCTTGCGTGCTTCTCACTGTGAAAATCACAGTGAGAGCACGCCAGCGTCCATAGGAAAGCATTATGAATGCTTTCCTATGTGATCGGCTGAATGCGCACGCAGCTCTTGCCGTGCGTGCGCATACAGCCGACGGGGAGGAGAAGAGGAGGATCGGAGGAGGAGAGCTCTCCGCCCAGCGCTGGAAAAAGTTTTACCCCTTTTCCCCTTTCCAGACCCGGGCGGGAGGGGGTCCCTGAGGGTGGGGGCACCCTCAGGGCACTATAGTGCCAGGAAAACGAGTATGTTTTCCTGGCACTATATTGGTCCTTTAAAGGACCACTACAGACACCCAGATCACATCAGCTCAATTAAGTTGTCAGGGTGTCAGGTCCCTCTAGTTTTAACCCTGCAGCTGAAAACATAGCAATTTCAGAGAAACTTCTATGTTTCACTGAGGGTTAATCCAGCCTATAGTGGCTGTCTCACTGACAGCCGCTAGAGGAGCACACTGAACGTCCATAGGAAAGCATTGAGTAATGCTTTCCTATGGGCGGTTTGAATGCGTGCGCGGTCTCATTCGGAGCTGAGAGGCTGAGGGATCCCCAGCGCCAAGGGAGTCCGGCGCTGGAGAAAGGTAAGTGCTGAAGACACACATACTCTCACTTACAGAAGCATACACACTAGCTAACAGACACACACATTTACTGACAGACACACTCAGCGACAGACATACATACACACTCACTTACAAAACATACACTCTCATTGACAAACACACACTCACTAACAGACATCAAACAGACTCACTAAGACACACACACTAACACTCACTCTCACTCTCACTCCAACTCTCACTCCAATTCTCACTCCAACTCTCACTCTAACACTCACACTAACACTCACTCTAACACTCACTCTAACACTAACTCACACTAACACTCACTAAAACACTAACTCACACTAACACTCACTCTAACACTAACACTCACTCTAACACTCACACACACTCACTCTAACACTCACACACACTTACTCTAACACTAACTCACACTAACACTCACTAACACTCACTCTAACACTAACTCACACTAACACTCACTCTAACACTCACACTCACTCTAACACTCACACACACTCACTCTAACACTAACACTCACACACACTCAAACACTAACACTTTTTTTTTGTTTTTTAAATGTAATCCCCCCAGCCTCCTTACCTTGTGGAGTGCTGGGGGGATTCCCTGGGGTCCAGTGGTTCTGCTGGGCTCCTGGGCGGGTGGCCGGTCGGGCAGGCGGGCGCGCGAGGGAGAACTCAGTGCTTCCTCTTCAGCTCCCTCGCGCGCCGCGTAAGGATGCCGGCGCCGGAAGATGACGTCATCTTCCGGCTCTGGCACCAGTGCGGTGCGCGAGGGAGCTGAAGAGGAAGCACTGAGTGCTCCCTCGCGCGCCCGCCTTCCGGGTGTCAGCAGGGCCAGCCTCGGGAGGCCCTGGGGTGGTCGGCTCCTGGGCCCCCCAGGGGAAGAGGCTGGCCCAATGGCGTACATACCGGGTCGCAGGGGCGGCCGGGCCCCCTGGTGGGCCGGGCCCGGTCGCAGCCGCGACCCCTGCGACCCTGGTATGTACGCCACTGGGTGGATGTACTCAAGTAAAATGACGCCAAAGAAAAAACTGCAACAAATTAACATAGTTCATTTGAATTATTTCACTGCGCGTTTGTGCAGAAAATCTGGTCTCTTAGGTACTATAAAGTAAAAATATTTTGACCAGATCCCATCCCAGGGTCATATTCATAAAAAGTCACTTACACTTCTTTTCATTCTTGTAACATTAAAAGGACCCACATGACATATGGGTGCACGTAGTAAACAGCTAAAGGGGTCACTGTAGGCACCTAGACCACGCTCATTGAAGTGGTCTGAGTGCCAACTCCCATCACCCTTAACCCTGCAAGTGTAATCATTGCAGCTTTTATAAACTGCAATAATTACCTTGCAGGGTTAAGTCCTCCTCTAATGGCTGTCTACCAGGCAGTCACTAGAGGGACTTCCGGCTTGTTAGACGACTTTTGGTCATCTAAACGACGCTGAATGTCTTCACACTATGCATGAAGACCTCCAGCGTTGCTGAAATCGCCATTGGAGGTCTAATGCGTGCGCGGCCATTGCCGCGCATGCGCATTAGGTCTCCCCGGCCAGCGGACGTTGGTGGGGGAGGAGCGTGGGCAAAGCGCTGGATTCAGGTAAGTGTCCGAAGGGACTTTAACCCCTTTAGTGATGTGGGATGAGGGGCGTGATGAGGGGGGTTCTCCAGGATTTTCTAGTGCCAGGAAAAAGGGTTTGTTTTCCTGGCACTAGAGTATCCCTTTAAAGCTTATGCGATACACAATTTATTCTCATTAAGACTTGTGTTTTTTACATGAAACCACAGCAGCTTCATACCTTTTTTGTAAATGTTATCACGAAGGGCAAAGAACATTTCATTCTATGGTGTGTTGAGATTTGCAATTCACTGTTATTTTTACCTAAGTAAGTAATTTGCTTAATTTATTGGTATTAGGAATGTGGCTAATTTATTGGCTAATCTCATGTTAACTGCCACAAATGTCTGAACTCAAAAGAATCCTTAAACCCATGCCCCTGTTCAGAGGTTTTTTTTTTTTATATCTAAACCTCTTTGAATTAGATTGGCACATTTGGAAGTAAAAGACAACAGGGTTGAACTAGAGCTAGAGGTAAGTTGGTTTTCCCTATTTACCAAAATATACATATTTATCCCATCATTCAAAATAAAATAAATCTGAAAGTATATTTTACATTTTTTTACACGTTTGGATTAAAGAGTGTTACTTTAAGTATTTTTTTTGTTTGTTTTATTTGTTTTGTTGCAGAGAAAAAAATGGGACTGACATTCCCGTTGCAACCACCATGCATATGTAGCCATTATTAAACTTATCAATCTTTTGCTCAGGGTGATTTTACATTGATTTGTTCTCTATCTGAAGATAATCAATATGTTGCTTTAGCCAAGAAGCTGCTATTACCATTTTAATTGTCATACACATTGCAATAATTAAGCAATTTACAATTCAATTTATGCATCTTGCATCGGTAGCCAGCAGACAGATCAGGGTTTTATGTCAAAGGTTCAACAAAATCTTGGGAGATAGCTGACTAATCTCATAGTGTTACGCCAAACAAATATTTATTTCTTATCAAAGTTAACCAAATCAGGAAGAATGAAGCTTACAGAACTTCCCACATCTCTCAAAGCAGAAAGAAACACAATTACGATACACGTGCAACAGGTAATCAAGACGTCTGTGGCATTTAATCCATCTGATCCACAGTTTACATCGTGGAAACCAAGGGACATTTTTCATTAATTTCCCATTAATTACCATTTCATCCGGCATTGTCTGACACATATCTGATAGCCCAGCAGGAACACACTTGAATTTAGGAAATTAGACAAAATACAGTTGCAAGAAAAAGTATGTGAACCCGTTGGAATGATATGGATTTCTGCACAAATTGGTCATAAAATGTGATCTGATCATCATCTAAGTCACAACAATAGACAATCACAGTCTGCTTAAACTAATAACACACAAAGAATGAAATGTTGCCATGTTTTTATTGAACACACCATATAGTAAACATTCACAGTGCAGGTGGAAAAAGTATGTGAGCCCCTAGACTAATGACATCTCCAAGAGCTAATTGGAGTGAGATGTCAGCCAACTGGAGTCCAATCAATGAGATGAAATTGGAGGTGTTGGTTACAGCTGCCCTGCCCTATAAAAAACACACACCAGGTCTGGGTTTGCTTTTCACAAGAAGCATTGCCTGATGTGAAGGATGCCTTGCACAAAAGAGCTCTCAGAAGACCTACGATTAAGAATTGTTGACTTGCAAAAAGCTGGAAAGGGTTATAAAAGAATCTCCAAAAGCCTTGCTGTTCATCAGTCCACGGTAAGACAAATTGTCTATAAATGGAGAAAGTTCAGCACTGCTGCTACTCTCCCTAGGAGTGGTCGTCCCGTAAAGATGACTGCAAGAGCACAGCGCAATGAGGTGAAGAAGAATCCTAGAGTGTCAGCTAAAGACTTACAAAAGTCACTGGCAAATGCTAACATCCCTGTTAGCGAATCTACAATACGTAAAACACTAAACAAGAATGGATTTCATAGGATGATACCAAAGAGGAAGCCACTGCTGTCCAACCAAAACATTGCTGCATGTTTACAGTTTGCACAAGAGCACCTGGATGTTCCACAGCAGTACTGGCAAAATATTCTGTGGACAGATGAAACCAAAGTTGAGTTGTTTGGAAGAAACACACAACAATATGTGTGGTGAAAAAAAAGCATTCCAACATCAAAACCTCATCCCAACTGTGAGGTATGGTGGTGGGGGCATCATGGTTTGGGGCTGTTTTGCTGCGTCAGGGCTTGGACGGATTGCTATCATCGAAGGAAAAATGAATTCTCAAGTTTATCAAGACATTTTGCAGGAGAACTTAAGGCCATCTGTCTACCAGCTGAAGCTCAAGAGAAGATGGGTGTTGCAACAGGACAATGACCCAAAGCATAGAAGTAAATCAACAACAGAATGGCTTAAACAGAAGAAAATACGCCTTCTGAAGTGGCCCAGTCAGAGTCCTGACCTCAACCCGATTGAGATGCTGTGGCATGACCTCAAGAATGTGATTCACACCCGACATCCCAAGAATATTGCTGAACTGAAACAGTTCTGTAAAGAGGAATGGTCAAGAATGACTCCTGACTGTCGTGCACGTCTGATCTGCAACTACAGGAAATGTTTGGTTGAAGTTATTGCTACCAAAGGAGGTTCAACCAGTTATTAAATCCAAGGATTCACATACTTTTCCCACCTGCACTGTGAATGTTTACATGGTGTGTTCAATAAAAACATGGCAACATTTCATTCTTTGTGTGTTATTAGTTTAAGCAGACTGTGATTGTCTATTGTTGTGACTTAGATGATGATCAGATCACATTTTATGACCAATTTGAACAGAAATCCATATCATTCCAAAGGGCTCACATACTTTTTCTTGCAACTGTATATATACTATTTAAAAATGATAATATCTAGTCTTTGACAAGTTCTCTAACTCTGCACTGCTGCATGCAAAAAACCATCTTCAAGACCTACATTCACAAAATATTTTGTAGTTGTTAAGTGTGACAGACCCATCTGTCTGGATTATAACTGCGTTGTTCGTCTGTTTTGCCGTTTTCATGAATTTCCCCGTTCGTATGCTTGGTTTAAGGGAATGTCGGTTTTGTCGAACGGAACTACCGAACGGACGGCCACCCAGAAGAGAAGTGTGCTGCTGGTTAACCTATTGATCCCAATTAGAACGTTGCGGTTAACCACAGACACTTCTCAATTAAAAACCGAATGCCGGGTGGTCGTCGTTCGTATGTCGACCACGAGGCGGCGGCCATTTTGTCCATGCGAACGACCAGCGGTGTTCAACGATTATTTCATGGATCGGAAAACGGACACTTTTTCAGCCGAACACCGCTGAAGCCGTCGACCTCCCCTTCTCAATCGACAAAAGCATGCGAACGACAGCCGTTCGGGAGATTCAACCACACGAATGGACTTAACCCAGATAGCCGTCCCATGGAGTCAATCGCATACCGAAGAACTGAAAGAGACTTTGACTCCATGGCGATTGAACTGTGCGAATGGGATCTGAGCGCTATTCTCCAATAATGTGCCCTCAGATCCAGGCTATCTGGGGATATGCAAGACTGATGTAAAATGTTCAGCAGTTATTAAGTTATGGATTTTTGTGTGTTTTTGTAACTTGTATCTAAAATGGCGATTGCCTCTGCTCGGGGAGATAATTGAATTACTTCCCAATTATTCCCCGAGCAGAGGGGAGGGAACTGTACTGCATGCTGGGAATATTGTGGGGATGTATGTCCAGAATGTCCCCATGTCCCTCTGTGATTTCAGTCTCCCATTTGGTCCCCTAGGGGAGTGTCCACCAAGTGGGAGACCTGCATAAATACCGGGCAGGTAGCCCACAGTAAACCAGTTCGTGTTTTACCCTCAAAGCGGAGCTTGGTCTCGTTATTGGGGGGATTTGGATACTAGCGGCGAGAGACTGCTTACTTGGATTATTTGCCGCTTGGGAGAGATTGTCGTTCGGTTATTAATTGCCGTTCGTGGATTTGCGGCTTGCGAAGGGAATTAGCCGTACAGGTACCGTTCGGGAGTTTGGAGTGTTCCCTGACTGGCGTTCGCATGGTTTTATTATACCCGCTACCCGACCACATTATTGCGAACGGGGAATACTCGCTAAACGGCGGTTTGTACATTTCGTTCCTGGAGGTACCGTAACAACTGGTGGCAAGCGACGGGATGATCCTCAACGCCCAAAGAGACCATTACAACCAGGACTAAATGGAATTACAATACCAAAACCTGAGGAGGGCTACCCTAAAGGATTTATTGGAGCAAAGAGGGGGACAAGCCAGTAACCTCAGGAAGAGGGATATTATTGCGTTATTGCTGGAAATGGATGGAGTACCAGCGGCAGAGGGAACCAATGGACCCAGCGCAGCTGACAGAACCCCCGAGGAGGCAAGCTTTGACCGGGCGGTAAGAATCAGGCTGGCACATTATGGTCCCAACCCGACTATAGAGACCATTGACCGGGTCATGGCAGCTGTGGAGGCCAACCTGCTTCGCCAAAGCGGTGCTGCAGCAGCCCCAGTCACAGCAAACCTGGGGGATAGGAAAAAGGTACCATTCACTGCGTTTAAAGCCTTCAGTGAAACAGAAGGAGAGATCGATGGGTACCTTGCTGATTTTGAGCGGCAATGTGCCCTGCACAAGGTACCCCTGGAAGACTGGGTCACTATATTGTCCGGCAAGTTATCCGGCCGGGCCAGCGAGGCATTTCGGGCCATTCCTGATGAGGAGATTGGGGATTATGTGGCCGTCAGGGAAGCTTTACTCTCCCGGTATGCCGTTACACCTGAGGCATACCGGAGGAGGTTCCGAGACACCGTCAAGACCTCTGGGGACTCATACGTGGAATGGGCATGTAAGGTGCATCGCACAGCCGCCCACTGGATGGCGGGGTGCCAGGCTGTGTCCGGAGAAGAGGTGCTGCAGATGTTTCTTTTGGAACATTGTTTTGATAAATTGCCAGCAGGGGTCAGAGAGTGGGTAAGGGACCGCAAACCCTCCACTCTGCACGAAGCAGCTCGCCTGGCGGATGAGTATACCGACGCCCGCAAACTGGACAGTCTCATCAGCAAGGCTCCCGCCAGAGTGGAATACAGGCCAACAGCACCAATAGCAGCCAACCTATACCAGCCTCCCATGAATCGCCCATCGGCACCGCCTCCATCTGCCCCGTACCAGCAGACACCTCGGTTCAACTCACGGGAGTATGCCCAACCCATTCGGTGCTACCTGTGCAAGCAACTAGGGCACAAGCGACCCGAGTGCCCGATGAACAGCGCCAACCAGAACCAGTCCTGGAGGAGACCAGCCGGCGGCAATCCACGACCCCCCATCCCAGCCGCTCACTGTGTAGAGGAAGAGGAGTGCTGGGGCATCCTGCATGAGGCAGACCCCGTTCAGGCTGCCCACCGGGATAACAGGCAGCACCACCGACAATGTGTAAAAGTCAATGGGAAGGAGGTCAGTGGTCTACGGGATACTGGGGCAACCATGACTTTGCTCCAGAAACACCTGGTATCCGAAGCCCAACATACAGGGGACACGGTCGCCGTACGAGTAGCTGGAGGTGCCGTGTTCCGTCTGCCCGTTGCCGGGTACATTTGGATTGGGGAGTGGGCGCTAGACATGTGAATGTGGGGGTCATGAAGGACTTACCAGCGGATGTCCTCCTTGGCAATGACTTGGCGCCCCTTGTTTCCGCCTACGCTCCCATGGGTCCTGCTGAAGTGGACGCTGTCACGACCCGTGCCCAGACCCGTGCCGCCGAGACCGGCCCACCTGCTGTTGAGACCCAGGTAAGACTCTCTACCCCGACTTGTACCTTAGACCAGGCCCCTTTAGGCTGGGATACCCCAGAGATATACGGGAAGGAAACCAGGGAAGACCCGACGCTAGCAAAGTACAGGGCCAGGGCCGATTCTGGGGGAGAAGGAGTAGATGGGGAGCACTACGAGTGGGTGGGGGATAGACTCTACAGGATCCCGAAACCGCCCCAGAAACCGAATACCCCTCCGCAGAATCGACAGCTAGTGGTGCCCGCAAAATACCGGCAGGAGATTCTGCGGATTGGGCATGATGTGCCATTAGCCGGCCATCTAGGTTCCCGCCGCACAGCTCATAGGATCACGCAAAATTTCTTCTGGCCCAATTTTAACCGAGATGTGCGGGTCTATTGTAGCACGTGTGACACCTGTCAACGGGTAGGTAAGCGGGGGGATCACCCAAAAGCTAGGCTTCAGTCGATGCCTATCATTGGAGAACCCTTTTCCCGCATAGCCGTTGACATTGTGGGTCCACTGGCCAGGGCTAGTCCATCAGGTAAGAAGTATATTCTCACCGTGGTGGACTATGCCACACGTTACCCAGAGGCAGTAGCGCTGTCCAATATAGAGGCAGAGACGGTTGCTGATGCCCTGGTTAAAATCTTCACTAGGGTCGGGTTCCCTCAGGAGATCCTCTCCGATCAGGGAACCCAGTTCACCGCTGTGCTTACCCAGCAGCTGTGGAAGGTGTGCGGTATTAAACCTCTGCTTAGCTCACCTTATCACCCACAGACTAACGGTCTCTGCGAGCGATTTAATGGCACCCTCAAACAGATGTTGAGGACCTTTACTGACACTTGCAGAGACTGGGAGCGATTCCTGCCTCATCTGCTATTTGCATACAGAGAGGTGCCTCAGGAATCTACTGGGTTCTCCCCCTTTGAGTTACTCTATGGGAGAAGGGTCCGTGGACCCCTAGATCTCATTAGAGGACACTGGGAGGGGGAGACAGAGCAAGAAGGGACCCCATAGTACCATATGTCCTGGAACTCCGGGACCGCATGGAGAAACTGTCCCTGATGGTAAGGGAGAATCTCCAGGCGGCCCAGGGGAGACAGAAACGGTGGTACGATCGGGGTGCCCGACAGCGGATCTTCCAGGTTGGGCAGAAGGTTCTGGTACTCAAGCCTGTGAAGACGAACAAGATGCAAGCATCTTGGCAGGGCCCGTATAAAGTGTTAGCTCAGGTATGCGATACTACCTACCTTATAGCCAGCTGTTCAGATGAAAGGATTCAGCGATCCTTCCATGTGAACATGCTGAAGGAGTATCAGGAACGACCAGAGGATGTTGCGGCAGTATGTGCCCCAGCTACTGACGACCCCGAGAACTTACCGTTACCTGACTTGCTAGAGAGGGACCCCCAGACAGACCTTACTAGTCTTGTACAGCTAGGGGACCGACTAAACCCGGCAGAGAAGGTACAGGCAAGACAATTACTGTGGGAGAAGCAGGCCACGTTCTCCCAAGAACCCGGGTACACTACCCTAGCTGTACACAAGGTCGAGACACCCGGACAGAACCCCCTACGGCAACCCCCATACCGTATCCCTGAAGCAGTCCGAGAAGGAATGCGGAAGGAGATACAGGAAATGACCAGGCTGGGGGTTATCGAACATTCGGACAGTCCTTGGGCCTCGCCTGTAGTTCTGGTGCCTAAGAAAGATGGGACCACCCGGTTCTGTGTGGACTACAGGCGGCTCAACGAGCGGACCACCACTGACGCCTACCCTATGCCCCGGGTAGACGAGTTATTAGACCGTATTGCCAGGGGGCGCTATCTGACCACCATAGACCTGTGCAAAGGCTATTGGCAGATCCCCCTGGCCGAGGATGCTATCCCTAAGTCGGCATTCGTCACCCCATTTGGCCTGTACCAGTTTAAGGTTATGCCATTTGGGATGAAGAATGCTCCGGCTACTTTCCAGCGTATGGTGGATAGGCTCCTCGATGGCTTCCAGGACTTTGCATGTGCATACCTGGATGACATTGCGGTCTACAGTGAGTCCTGGGAAGACCATTTAGTACACGTGGGGGTGGTGCTGGACAAGATTCGGGCCGCAGGCCTGACCTTGAAGCCAGACAAGTGCCATCTAGGCATGGCAGAAGTACAGTACTTGGGTCACAGAGTAGGCTGTGGGAGCCAGAGACCGGAGCCAGCCAAGGTAGAGGCTGTAGCTAACTGGCCCACACCTATCACCAAGACCCAAGTGCTAGCTTTCCTGGGGACGGCAGGGTATTACCGACGTTTTGTCCCCGACTACAGTACGGTTGCCAAGCCCTTGACTGACCTGACTAAGAAGAATTTGCCTAAACAGGTCCTGTGGTCTCCAGCTTGTGAAGCCGCGTTTCAGGCACTGAAGCAAGCTCTTGTTAATGCTCCTGTCCTGGCTGCCCCAGTCCCTAACAAACGTTTTCTTGTACATACAGATGCTTCCATGTATGGACTGGGGGCTGTGCTAAGCCAGGTCGGGGAAGATGGAGGAGAGCACCCTGTCGCATACTTAAGCAGAAAGTTACTACCCCGGGAAGTAAGTTATGCGGCAGTGGAGAAAGAGTGTTTAGCCCTGGTCTGGGCACTGAAGAAACTGAGCCCTTATCTGTATGGACAAGAATTTTCCCTTATTACGGACCATAACCCCCTCGTGTGGCTTAACCGGGTCTCAGGAGACAATGGCAGACTGCTGAGGTGGAGTTTGGCACTACAGCCATATAACTTCACCATCAGCTACCGACCCGGTAAGCAGAATGGGAATGCAGATGGGTTATCTCGGCAAACAGACGTCCCTACTCCTCCTCAGCCCGGTCATCCCCAAGTTGACCCGCCAAAGGGTCAAGCCGGGTCTGCCGGAGTGTTCCACAAGGGGGGAGCCACAAGGGGGGAGCCGTGTGACAGACCCATCTGTCTGGATTATAACTGCGTTGTTCGTCTGTTTTGCCGTTTTCATGAATTTCCCCGTTCGTATGCTTGGTTTAAGGGAATGTCGGTTTTGTCGAACGGAACTACCGAACGGACGGCCACCCAGAAGAGAAGTGTGCTGCTGGTTAACCTATTGATCCCAATTAGAACGTTGCGGTTAACCACAGACACTTCTCAATTAAAAACCGAATGCCGGGTGGTCGTCGTTCGTATGTCGACCACGAGGCGGCGGCCATTTTGTCCATGCGAACGACCAGCGGTGTTCAACGATTATTTCATGGATCGGAAAACGGACACTTTTTCAGCCGAACACCGCTGAAGCCGTCGACCTCCCCTTCTCAATCGACAAAAGCATGCGAACGACAGCCGTTCGGGAGATTCAACCACACGAATGGACTTAACCCAGATAGCCGTCCCATGGAGTCAATCGCATACCGAAGAACTGAAAGAGACTTTGACTCCATGGCGATTGAACTGTGCGAATGGGATCTGAGCGCTATTCTCCAATAATGTGCCCTCAGATCCAGGCTATCTGGGGATATGCAAGACTGATGTAAAATGTTCAGCAGTTATTAAGTTATGGATTTTTGTGTGTTTTTGTAACTTGTATCTAAAATGGCGATTGCCTCTGCTCGGGGAGATAATTGAATTACTTCCCAATTATTCCCCGAGCAGAGGGGAGGGAACTGTACTGCATGCTGGGAATATTGTGGGGATGTATGTCCAGAATGTCCCCATGTCCCTCTGTGATTTCAGTCTCCCATTTGGTCCCCTAGGGGAGTGTCCACCAAGTGGGAGACCTGCATAAATACCGGGCAGGTAGCCCACAGTAAACCAGTTCGTGTTTTACCCTCAAAGCGGAGCTTGGTCTCGTTATTGGGGGGATTTGGATACTAGCGGCGAGAGACTGCTTACTTGGATTATTTGCCGCTTGGGAGAGATTGTCGTTCGGTTATTAATTGCCGTTCGTGGATTTGCGGCTTGCGAAGGGAATTAGCCGTACAGGTACCGTTCGGGAGTTTGGAGTGTTCCCTGACTGGCGTTCGCATGGTTTTATTATACCCGCTACCCGACCACATTATTGCGAACGGGGAATACTCGCTAAACGGCGGTTTGTACATTTCGTTCCTGGAGGTACCGTAACATTAAGCTAAAGGTGATTTAAGGGTGAGCTAAGGACATTGGTTGCAATGCACCCAGGTGCTCTCCTGTTGAAGGTGAATCTACTCTGTTTGCACTTCTTGGGGATTTTCTTTACAGTTTTCCATCCAATTAGTTTAACAGTGTAATGTGAACCTAATCCATCTTTCTCACCAGCCTCTCTCACCAGCCACTAGTTACTTCCATTCACTTACCATGCTCTCTGTTACATTCCTCCATACAGTCACATGTAGTACCCACCTAGTCACATAGTTACATGCCTACCCTTAGTCACACTCAGTCACCATGAAAAGCTTTTTCAGCTTGAAAAAGACCAGTGTGGTTGAAACGTTGCCTGTTTTTAATCTTGGAATGCCTGAACCTTCTTCTGCATTGTAAATTGTATCTAGAGATCTTGGTGTTGGTTCCTGGTTTGGTTGGACCCAAAGCTTTTCTTTTTGGATGAGTGCAGTTCCTGATTTGGTTTTGGAAAACACTCAGTCACCATGTCTGACACAGTATCACCCAACTATTCCCACAACCCCACCAACCTGGCCAACTACACATACCAACTCTGCAACACACAGCTCCACACACACACCAGCACAAAATAGTTACCTCTTAGTATGCCACCATTACGACATCGCAGTATCAGTAGCAATACTAAGGGGTGACTTTTTCCGTTATTGTGTATTTAGTATATTTTATTTAAATATGCCGTTGTTACTCTATTAGTTGATACGTGCTATCTGTGAAATTAAAAAACAATCCATCAGGAGCAATAGTTAAAAAAAAAAAGAGAAAAAAGAAGAAAAACAGTTCAATTACACCTAATCCATGGGTGTCAACAGCTTTCTGAAAATGCAGACAAATTGTGGGTTTTGGTAATATAAAAAAAGCTTTTTCACTGTGAAAATGTAAAGCTAATTGTAAAACATGCAGGGTGTAGGCCCATTTGGATCACAGTTTGATACCACAGGCCAAGTTTATAGATGCAGTTTAGGTTAGTGCTGAGATAATTGCTGTTGGTGGAACAGTGAGTATTCACACTTTCGCATAATGCCCCTTCACATGTTTACCAGCTGTTATCAGACGTGGAATTGGGGGGAGTCTACTATTGATCTGCTCTTGGCATCTACCTTTGATTAATGTGACACGAATGATAAAACAGACATCATGTTTCCAATTCATTCGGTTTTCTCTTTTAATTCTATGTTTGCTGCCTGTGGCTTATATTGAGGTATTGTCGTGGCGAAAAAGAATCATTTAACTGTAAAATGGTGATGAGCATAGGAAAGGATCTGTGCCGTAGAGGCTGGGTAAAATGTCCACATTACCTCTAAAATCTACAAGATTGATCTCTTAGCCCTGGTAATACCTCACTTAAGCAGGATTTTTACCCTAAGGAGATTCTCAGAATTTTGCATGTCACCCACTGTAAGGAAGGGAAATTAAGGGAGTTTATACACCTAAAAAAGCAAAAAACCCCTCAAAATTGCAAGCCCTTTGGAGTAGATATTTGGAAATCAGGCTGATCTATATAGGACCAATGTCTCCCAGTATTTCCTTTTATAGCAACTTACATCACATTAATCATTATGGGGCATGGAGGGCAACTGACAGTGGTTTGCTACGTGGCATTACCACGCCAGGCTGAGGTGCTGGCATGCAGGGAAATCCAACAAAGGAAATCTGGAACTCCCATAATTATATTTAGATGGCCTGACACCACATGTTTGTGCCGTTAGGATGAACCTTTACTTTCTATGTCTGCATGCAGGGAGTGACACTAAGAGGACCCCTTACTAAAGTGAGAATTCAAAGTGAATTTCAATTGTAAGATCAAAAAAGCTGAAATAAATCTCTAGTACAGCTATCTTTTCAGTTTGACTACTCTGGCCTGACATTTTAAAATCACTTTGAATTAACTTTGTATTCTCACTTTAATGAATAACCCTGTTAATTCTTCCTATGCCTCCATGGAAGCCCCATTGACTTTATGGAATGATCTACGTCTTTATGGGCCAGGATCACATCTTTAACCAAATGACTATAAACATTTTGCATCCATCTTTATCACTTTATATATGGGTCCAAGTCACTTCCAGCTAATGTAAGAAGACAAGAATGGAGATCTCTTCAGAACTGGCTCTTCAGTTTCTCACCATGGTCTATAGATGACACCATAATGTGGACCACAGAGAAGGTCAGTCCTTATATGTCCAAGGGTATACAGCTCTGGAATCTCAACTCCCTAAACATCAGAAACAAGCTTAGGATGTCATGCTTTGAGGCTACTGATTCCCGTTAGCGTTCTTCTATCAGTCATCTTTCTTTACTTTCATTACCTCCATTTCTGTTTTGTTCCTATCTTTCACATTGCCCTTAAAGTTTCCAAGCACTCATAAAGAGGTCTTGTTCTGTTTATGCACAATATAAATCCATAGACAGACACACAAACAACACACAGATAGATAGATAGATAGCTAGATAGATAGACCGACCCAGCAATGCTTCCACATAGTCCCCATAGGCTATGGAGATGGTATGGTGAATTGAATCCATAGTTAAACCTTTTCAGCTTCTATCCATGTCAAAATTATAACATAATATAATTTATAAACATAAGACATAAATGAGTCTAGCAAGAAATGTACATGGTAGTTAACATTCCCCAAATCTGCCTTGTGTATATTATTATTATTATTACCATTTATATAGCGCCAACAGATTCCTTAGCGCTTTACAATATATCATTTACACTGAAAAAACTCTTGGAGAATCCAAATTACTCCTTTTTCATATTTATTTGAATGTTACATCTAGAAAAGAGATGAAAATCCAAGAGTGTGAATTTAAATGAGAGAGACGTGAAAACATTATTTTGCAACTTTCTGAAAGGTTGCTAATGGGTTAAAATACATTGCAATTCTAATCAATTTCTTGATGCTATGTTCACAACTTCAGCACATTCTGCCAGATTCAATCTAGATCTGCAATATAAAACGGGTATTTCTGGAGACATCTACATGCACAAGTCATTCAGTGGCAAATTAAATTCAGGAAAAGTTTGGCATTTCCTGATTGACAAATAATCAAAGTAAACTTGTTTATCGTTGTGACGAGAGCAATCTCGCCACATTGCATTGGAGAAGCCTGGTTGCTCCCCTGTTGCCTTTAGACTATGGCCCCATGTTAAAAGACATCTTTTTTCCCTGCAGAAAAGGCTTATTCGTGCTTTTCTGCCTGATGTTCGGTAGATTCAATCTACCGAACAACCGCGCGAATGACTGGACCACCTGGGAGCTGGAGTCTGCCGGCAATTAGCCTCCCTGAAGCTGCGGTTAACCGCAGCTTAATTGACGAATGCTGGGTGGCCGCCATTCGTATAACGAACACTAGGTCGTGGCCATTTTAAACACGTGAACGCACAGCAGTGTTCGACACCTAATTCATGGAACTAAAAATGGACACAGTTTGGCGCAAACACCGCTGAAGCCGCCGACCTCCCTTCTTGTTCGGCGGGAGTGCACGAACGGCCTGGTGTTCGGTAGTTTTACTTGAAATGTTATACCCCAGATAGGAATCCCATGGAGCCCATTCGTATGAGAACTGACTGTGTAAAGACTTTGGCTCCATGGCGATTGAACTGTATTCGTGTGGTCTGAGCGCCATTCGCTTAATAATGTGCGCTCAGACCTGGGCTATCTGGGGATATGTTAAATGTATGCTTTTAATGTTATGTGTCTTGCATGGTATATTTTAATAGTAATTCTTGTGATAGTATCCCCACGTGCATAATGGCGATTTGCCTTTGTCTTGGGAGATAATTGAATTACTTCTCAATTATCTCCAAGGCAGAGGGGAGGAAGCCAGGATGCATTGTGGGAATATAATGTGACTGTGTGTCCTATTTGTCTGCCCCTTGTCACAGTCTCCCATTTGGTCCCCTAGGGGAGTGTCCACCAGGTGGGAGACCTGCATAAATACTGGGCAAGTAGCCCTCATTAAACAGACCACTGCTTGACCCTCAACACGGAGCCTTGTCTCGTGTTTGGGGGGATTTACTGAACGCTGATAGAGACTGATTGCTAGGAGTGTAAGCCGCTTGGATGCCTTTCCTATTCGTCTGCTAGCAGCGATTCGTATGGTTCCAGTTCATGTGTTTGGAGTGCTATATTGGATGCCGTTCGGGAGTTTGGAGCATTCCCTTATTGGTGGTTCGTGAGTTTGGTGTTCTACAGTAGCTGTGCCTGCATCTCGGAAAGGGGACGATCACCTAAACGGTTTTTACACCTTGTGGGCAAAACGGTTACAATCGTACAGGAAGTTTCAGATTACAAGGGTACGTCTTAGAAATGTTACTGCAGTGTTTTACAATACGTGTTAACTCGATCAATGAAATTATGGAAGCTTCTGACATAACAGAAAGGGGCCTATTCAATATGATTGTCAACTGAGATTCTTATGATGAACTGTTAGATGTCATCAATTGATTCCACTGGGTTTATGATGTTAATTTCATCTTTACTAAGAGATTAATAACTTTAGGAGAACATTAGAAGTTACAGAAATTACCTTTCTACCTAATAGTAGTTTTTGTAACAGCAAAATTAAATAAAGGCTCTGGTAAAAAATGTATTTTATCATTAGAGGTCGACACAAATCATATGGTAACTAGTCAAAATGTCGCAGCATCTATTACTCAATAGTAGCATAGTCAGGGCTGCCATCATAATTTTTGGGGCCCCTGACAAAGCACAAGGACTGCCCCCCCCTCTCTACCCCTCCTTCCTTCCCCCCGGGCCCAGCCACACCCTACCTAGTCTGCTCACAATGATGCAGGACTGAATGTGGTGTGCATAGTGGAAGTGAATTAGAATGTGTGTAATGGATGTAGTGTTTGTGTGTATTAGATACTGTTTGTGCTGTGAATGCAGACTGTGTGTTTGTGTAGCGGATGCAGTGTGTATAGTGAACGCAGAGTGTGTTTGAGTAGTGGATGTAGTGTGTGTACAGTGATGTAGTGTGTGTTTGTGTAGTGGATGTAGTGTTTGGGTGTACTAGATGAAATGTGTTTAGTGGATGCAGTGTCTGTAGTGGATGTAGTGTGTGTATTAGATGCAGTGTCTGTGTATAGTGAATGCAGAGTGTTTCAATTTGTGGTGGATGTAGTGTGTGTACTGTGAATACAGGATGTTTGTGTAGTGGATGATGTGTGTACAGTTAATGCAGAGTGTATATTAGTGTAGTGAATGCAGAGTGTGTGTCTGTATAGTAAATGCAGAGTGTGTGTCAGTATAGTGAATGCAGAGTGTGTGCATAGTTTAGTGAATGCAGAGTGTGTGTTAGTATGTAATATATGCAGAGTGTGTGTTAGTGTGTAGTGAATGCAGAGTGTGTCAGTGTAATGAATGTAGTGTGTGTGTTAGTGTGTAGTGAATGCAGAGTGTGTGTAAATGTGTAGTGAATGCAGAGTGTGTGTTAGTGTGTAGCGGATGCAGAGTGTGTGTTAGTGTAGTGAATGCAGAGTGTGTTAATGTGTAGCGGATGCAGAGTGTGTGCTAGTGTAGTGAATGCAGAGTGTGTTAATGTGTAGCAAATGCAGAGTGTGTGTCAGTGTAGTGGATGCAGTGAGTGTGTTAGTGTGTAGTGAATGCAGAGTGTGTGTTAATATGTAGTGAATGCAGAATGTGTGTTAATGTTTAGTGAATGCAGAGAGTGTGTTAGTGTAGTGAATGCAGAGTGTGTGTTAGTGTGTGGTGAATGCAGAGTGTGTGTTAGTGTAGTGAATGCAGAGTGTATTGTACAAATGTATGCAGTGTGTGTGTTGTATTAGTGTATGCAGTGTTTGTGTTGTGTTAGTGTATGCAGTGTGTGTGTTGTGTTAGTGTATGCAATGTGTGTTGTGTTAG